>CM035118.1:18531011-19201844 GCA_020205555.1 Panax stipuleanatus | reverse complement strand
ACTCGAACCCTAATATGAGCGAACACTGGTATGCTCAAATTTGACTTGTGTATCATTAAATAAAAAATGAGTATGGATCGGATTCGACTAGGATCAATTTCAAATTCGAGCTTTGGATCATATTTTTGAGCCAATCTCGGGTCGAGTACCTAGCTACCCGGCTCGGCTTACACCCCTATGGAGGTCTAGAGGTGGGGACACGAAGCTAGCTGATATTATCCCACAATAGCTAGAGAGACAAAGATCTATGGATCATGTGTGTGATCGGTTCTGACGGAGACATCAAAAATTTAAGTGGGGGAGTTTGTAACACCCCAGTCCCACATCAAAAGATATGAGAAAAATTTGAATGTGTATAAGGAATTAAATTAACAACAATAATATCTTTAGTCATGACCTTTTGGGTGAACCTGTGGTGGACTAAGATGACTCAAAAAATACTATTGGGCTAGTGGTTTAAGACCTTGTTTGGATGTATTTGATTTGATTCGGACTTGAAATTTGATCCGAAATTTGTTTCGAACTCAAGATTCAACCCAAATTATTACACAAATGGAGTACCTAAAAAAAATTATTTAAGGGTTATGGTTATTAGGTATCATGGTTAAGTGTTAATAATAAGTACTTACACCCATCCCTCTTTTTCGCAAAAGTTTATGTGATTGACTTTCATTACGTTTTAAGGATAATAAAAAAATAAATATTACTCCCTCATTTCTCGAAAGAAGCCTTATTTAACTTTAATTGGGTTAAATTGTAAAATTAAAATTATGACGTGAATTTATTTTAAATTTTAAAATCATAATTTTATGCTTAATAATGCCTTTCAAATATTTGCATATATACACACATTTATATAATCCAATCATGAGTTCAATTATATATTTGCATAAACATATATTCTCAAAATCTAACACAATTAATCATGATGTAATTGTATTCTCTTTCTATCAAAAATTGAGAGATTCATTTGACATTTTATTTTCTATAATAATATTTAAATTTCTCATAAATCTTTTTATCATAAAAAAGAATTCAATAATTATTTTTTTGGAAAGAAGTAAGTCCGCTACCACGACTTTGCTAGTAGTAACTTTAAGATTTTATTTTAATTTTCTGATATTAGTTTTTTGAGCTGCTAAGAATATTGCAATTTTATTTTTTTTAATTCCTTTTCTATTTACCTTACATATTGGCCTGGGCATATCCTCTCTCTCTCTCTCTTTTAACTTCATGCAGTGCTTTGAGGATCATGAAAACAATAAAAAAGCTCTTAGGTAAATTCGATTAACAACTACTCTTTTCATTTTCGTTATAAAACTCAGATTTTACTCTGCATCATCCACGGATATCATATCATACTGTTAACGCCAAGATTTCGCCACGCACCTCAATCACCAAAAGCGTGTCTAACCCTGCACAGTAAACACATCAGCACCGAATCTCGACTGCTTGGGCCGCCGGGGATTGCTCCGGTGTGAGAATAAGTACAGGCCAAAAAAAGGATTAACAATAGAGGTTGTGTGTTCTAGTGTCTGGAGAGTAAAAATGTTCAGTTACCTTTTTTATGTAGTAACCTGTATCCTTATATTAGTCTCACCAGCTTGCATATTTCCCCTTTTCTGCTGATGTCATCTAATTTCATGTAGGCTTTATCAAACCCTTGTTCCCCACTAAGCCAATATTATGTCAAGTCCTCATTAATGAAGACGGCTGGACCAATCAATCAGCCGCCTGCTAATCTTGTAGATTACAGCTAATCCATATTAGCCAAGGTATTGGACCCACAAGCAGCCACCTGTCCACCTTGTAATATATCAGCCCAAGCCTTTATTTAAATCATTAATCAAATAATAGCCCAATACTCTAAGGATTAAGATAGGTTTAATCCGAAAAGCCCAAAATAAGTATGACCCGACCGACCCAAATAATCACGGCCCAACATTGCCCCCCAGTCTTTTATCAAACCGAGTGTTTGATGAAAGAGTATATAGCAAACCGGCCCACTCAGCAAAAAACCAAAAGCCGAATTTTAACTTTTTGAATTCAAATCCAAACGCCAAATCCGCGTCTCTATCATTACATTCAATTAAATGTGCAGCCCTTGGATTTCGTGAACCATCGAAGGAACAACTCTATAAAGCCTCAAACCCCCCAATTACAGAATCAAACCCTGCTAAATGGACCAGCCAGCCTCGCCGAAAGAAGAAAGCAGCTAGGAAGCCCAAACATGTGCCAGCCCTTTCATTAACTGAGAGTCTCCTTGATATGCCTACCGCTGATCATACCAAAATCCTCCTCACCAAGAAGCGAAAAGCCAAGACCAAAATTGTACCTCTCACAACTGAAGAATTAAGAGTACCTCCTCCTGGAGTTAATCAATCTCCACCATCGCTAATCGAAACTGATGAATTTGAGGTCGAACCCAGTTCTCCTTTTATTCAAAAGAAAAAGCACCCTACAGATGACCAACCATTTATAACAGCTGACCCTCCAATAATCGAAGACCAAACTCCACCCTACCAGCCGATACCCTCTCCACAACGACCAAACCCTCCTCTCTTTAGATCAATGTCTGGAGATTCTCGATCGCCTAGCTTATGGCCTGACCAGAACGAAGACTTCCCTCTATACCTTTATAACTCCTTCGTCCTCGACACAAACAACCACCATTTTGGTAACAGTTCCATTTTTGATTTGATCGAAGAGGGCTTGGCTAACCAAGCTAAAGTGAGTAAATTGTTTTTACTTAACCATTTCAGTTTACAAATATCTTCTTGAGGCTTTTTAGTAACTCTGAATAACTGTAGGCAAATAGAATCTTCTGGCGTCTCCACCAAAGGTACAAAGAAGCCGAAGCTGGGGAAGAGGCGGTCCGAAGAGAAAATGTCATTTTGAAGTCTGCTTTGGCCAGAGAAAAGAGCGAACACGAAAACATTCGCTTTAACTGCAAAGGCCTCCAAAATGATCTTATCATACTGAAGGAACAACTGGCTGCATCTGAAGCTTTGCAACAAATAACCCTCCAACAAAACCAAGAACTTCAACGAGCCAATGAACAACTAACCCAAAACAACAAAAACCTGACCAAAACGGTTACCGAAGCCAAGATCTCTGAAGAACGACACCTTGACCTTCGGGCAAAGTCGAGAAGGAGCTTCACGACCTTAAATTAGCTTGCCCCCTCTTACCGAAGAGCTTCAAAAAGAAATTCAAACTGAATATCATAAATCAGCCGAGTTAACAATTGAAATAGTTCAGATGTATGTCGAAGACTATGAACATGCCTGAAGAAAAGGCAAAGCAAAACTAGCTGTTGCCTCTCTGAACCCATTACTCCTTGATTCTTCTGATGACGAAGACAAAGAATAATGGCAAAGATAACCTACCTCTTACTTATTTTATGAACTTGTAAAATTTTCAATCAATAGTGTAACTTCTTGCTTATGTTTAATGAAATATATCTTATTCCTTATTACTCATTTTCAATTTAAGTTATACTGTTATTTAAACAATATATAATATGAACTCAAGACTTTAAGTAGAATCAAGTAACAATGGAAGGCAAGACTTACTCATTACCGAAGAATGATGTAAACCATCATTAGAATGAACACATCACCGAACTTCCAATAAGAATAGTTGTTCCGAATAATTTTATAATATCATCTACCCTTATGACTGGCAACCTCGTTCTCTCCGAGAGCCGAACAGGTTTAACCCAAAAATAATCCACTTCGCTACGAGGAGTCGAAGGGATCCATCCTTATAATAATTTGGTAACCTCGTTCTCTCCGAGAGCTGAACGGGTTCGACCAATCAATATTTCACTTCGCTACAAGGAGACGAAGGAATCCAACCTTATACCAAGCTGGCAACCTCATTCTCTTAGAGAGCCGAACAGGTTTAACCCAAAGATATTCCACTTCACTACGAGGAGTCAAAGGGATCCATTCTTATAATAATTTGGTAACCTCATTCTCTCCGAGAGCCGAACTGGTTCGACCAATCAATATTTTGCTTAGCTACGAGGAGACGAAGGAATCCAACCTTATACCAAGCTGGCAACCTCGTTCTCTTAGAGAGCCGAATAGGTTTAACCCAAAGATATTCCACTTTGCTACGAGGAGTCAAAGGGATCCATTCTTATAATAATTTGGTAACCTCGTTCTCTCCGAGAGCCGAACGGGTTCGACCAATCAATATTTTTCTTCGTTACGAGGAGACGAAGGAATCCAACCTTATACCAAGCTGGCAACCTTGTTCTCTCCGAGAGCCGAACAAGTTTAACCCAAAGATATTCCACTTCGCTACAAGGAGTCGAAGGGATCCATCCTTATAACAATTTGGTAACCTCGTTCTCTTTGAGAGCCGAACGGGTTCGATCAATCAATATTTCGCTTCGCTATGAGGAGACGAAGAAATCCAACCTTATACCAAGCTGGCAACCTCGTTCTCTCCGAGAGACGAACAGGTTTAACCCAAAGATATTCCACTTCACTAAGAGGAGTCGAAGGGATCCATCCTTATAATAATTGGTAACCTCGTTCTCTCCGAGAGCCGAACAGGTTCGACCAATCAATATTTCACTTCGCTACGAAGAGATGAAGGAATCCAACCTTATACCAAGCTGGCAACCTCGTTCTCTCCGAGAGCCGAACAGGTTTAACCCAAAAATATTCCACTTTGCTACGAGGATTCGAAGGGATCCATCCTTATAATAATTTGGTAACCTCGTTCTCTCTTAGAGCCGAATGGGTTCGACCAATTAATATTTTGCTTCGCTATGAGGAGACGAAGGAATCCAACCTTATACCTAGCTGGCAACCTCGTTATCTCCGAGAGCCGAACAGGTTTAACCCAAAAATATTCCACTTCGCTACGAGGAGTCAAAGGGAACCATCCTTATAATAATTTGGTAGATAAATTAGTTGTTGAAGAAAAAGGGCCATCTTTATTGATAACTACTATCATAATTACAGACTCCTGTACTTTGACACTAATCCTACTAAAAATATTTCCAAAGCCTCCCCGCATGCCAAGTATTCTTTATATCTGATCCATCTATCGCTCGCAATTGATAAGTCCCTGGCTTCGGCACATCAACAACCTCATATGGGCCTTCCCAATTTGGCATGAGCTTCCCCATATTCTGAGGTGTAGAAGCTTCTACCTCTCGAAGAACAAAATCTCCAACTTTAAACCTTCGAAGCTTTACCCCTTTATTGTAATACTTAGCAACACGATGTTGATATGTTGCTAATTTTACCAAAGCTGCTTCCCTGACTTCCTCAAAAAAATCCAAATTGACTTTAAGTCCCTCATCATTATATACGTCCTTAAACTGGCTGACCCAAAGACTTGTAGACCCAATTTCCACAGGAACCAAGGCATCCGAACCATAAGCCAGTCGAAATGGCGAGTCTCCCGTTGTAGTCCTCGACGTAGTTCGATAATCCCATAACACACTAAGTAGTTCTTTAGGCCATCTACCCTTTGCTTCGTCCAGTCTTTTCTTAATCCCATTCAAGAGTGTTCTGTTAGTTACTTCAACTTGCCCATTAGATTGCGGATGAGCAACCGAATTCTTTCTGTCCTGAATACCCAACTCTTTCAAAAATGCTTCAAACTTTGATCCCACAAACTGGCGACCATTGTCTGAAACTACCGCTATAGGAATACCAAAACGAAACACCACCGACTCCTTCAAAAATTTTAAGCACTCCTGCTCCGTAATCAACCGAAGTGGCTTCGCCTCTACCCACTTAGTCATATAATCAATTGCCACTATAACAAAACTGACCTGACCTTTCGCTTTTGGCAATGGACCTAGTATATCCACCCCCCAGACAGCAAAAGGTATAGGAGATAAAATCGAGTATAGCTCTTCTGGTGGCTGATGTGGGATCGGACTATTCAACTGGCATTTTCGGCATTTCTTCACATAATCGGTAGCTTCCTTAAAAATTATAGGCCAATAATATCCTTGACGAAGCACTTTATACGCTAACGACTTCGCAGCCATGTGATCACAGCAAATTCCTTCATGAACCTCCCGAAGGGCATACTCACCCTCAGATGGAACCAAACACTTCAGCAGAGGAGATGAATAAGCCCTTCGATAAAGATCTCCGTCAATAAGCATAAAGTTTACGCTTTTATACTTCACTTTCTTTGCTAACATTTGGTCCGAAGGTAGTACGCCATCTGCAAGATAGTTTATATATGGCGTCATCCAACAATTAGATCGCTCGATGCACATCACTTCCCCATGCTGGATGCTGGGTTGCTTCAAAACCTCCAAGTAAACTGACCCATCAAAAGCACTCGACTCAGTTGTAGCTAACTTTGATAAAGCATCGACTATTTGAAATATTAACTCGACCAACCCCTTGAAACTCGTAAGAGTCAAAGTACTAAAGTCGATCTTTTAACTCTGCAAGATATTTAACCATTTTTGCTCCCCGAGCTTCATATTCCCCCGAAACTTGTTTGATAACCAGCTGAGAATCACTGTAGATGATCAGCTTCTGAACCTCCAAGCTCTTTGCCAATCTCAACCTGGCTAACACCGCTTCATATTCAGCCTCGTTATTCGTTGCCCTGAACCCAAATCGGATAGCCTGCTGCACTTTGAATCCCTCCGGACTAGTTAGAATGATCCCAGCACCACTGATGTTTGAAGTAGAAGATCCATCAGCATATAACGTCCAAGAACTGTGAGACTATCGAAGTGTTACTACCGTTTCTGTAGATCTCTCAGCTTCGTTCAGACTCTCATCATCTTCGGAGAACGAGCATTCTACCATAAAATCGGCCAAGGCTTGACCTTTAATAGCTATCCGTGGATGATATTCTATAAAGAACTGAGACAATTTCATCATCCATGCTGCAAGTCTCCCCAAAACCTCTGGCTTTCCCAACACTTTCTTTAGCTGCTGGTCTGTGTATACCACTACTATCTGACCTTGAAAATATTACCTAAGTTTTCGGCTTGCTATGATTAAGGCAAAGGAAAACTTCTCAAGGTTTGGATACCTTGTTTCTGCATCCCTAAGGGCATGGCTCACATAGTAAATCGGGTGCTGCTTACCCCTAACTTCACGCACCAAAACTACTCCTACTACCAATGAACTTGCAGCCAGATATAAATACAAAGGTTCAGCGGGAACTGGCTTCACCAATAAAGGTGGCAAATACAAATACTCCTTGATTCCTTGGAAACCATCCTCGCACTCCGAAGCCCACTGGAATGTCTTCGCATTTTTCGGCCCTTTTAACGTGTTAAAGAATGGTAAGCACCTTTCTGCCGACTTAGACATGAACCTTCGCAACGTTGCTATCCGACCAGTCAAACGTTGGACATCTTTATACGACTGTGGAGATTATATATCCAAAATAGCCTGGATCTTCTCTAGATTAGCTTCGATACCCCTTTTGCTGGCCAAATAACCCAAAAATTTTCCTGCACCAAGTCCGAAGGTGCACTTGGTCGGATTCAGCTTCAAGTCATAATGTCGAACCGTCTGGAAGCACTCCTCTAGATCGTCCAGATGACCACAAACTGACATTCTCTTCACTATCATATCATCGACATAGACCCCCATATTCTTCCCCAGCTGCTTCGTGAAGACATGGTTCATCATCCTCTGATATGTAGCTCCCGCGTTTATCAATCCGAACGTCATCTTCTTGTAGGCGTACACCGACCGATGAGTAATAAAAGTTGTCTTCAGGATATCCTCCTTGCATATAAAAATCTGATGATATCCCGAAAAAGTGTCCATGAAACTAAGCAAGGCATATCTCGAAGTTGCATCAATGAGCTGATCAATGTGAGGTAGAGGATAGAAGTCCTTTGGGCATGCCTTATTCAGATCGGTATAATCTATGCAAACCCGCCACTTTCCATTCTATTTCTGCACCAGGACTACATTGGTTATCCACTCTGGATAATCGATCTCAAAGATAAAGTCTGCGGCCAGCAACTTTGCAATTTCCTAATTAATTATCTTCTGTCTTTCTGGCTCAAAGATCCTCCTCTTCTGTCGAACTGGTTTCCTCGCTGGATCCACATACAGTCTATGTTCGGTCTCCTTTCGGCTCACTCTCGGCATATCACTAGGAATCCAAGCAAAGATATTAGCATAACACCGAAGCAGCTCCATCAGATTGGTTCGAAAAGGCACTGGCAGCCCAAACCGATTTTCACAGTCTTTTCTTTCTTCCCTGGTATTAGTTCAATTTCTTCGGTCTCTTCTGCTAGCATAACCAATGATTTCGTGTTGTTCTCCGTAAATGGCTCAATCTCGATGGCCATGGTCTGCTTCTGCCCGCTGACCCCTATACCCGAAGTAATTAAAGCATTCCTATAGCATTTTCTTGCCAAATCCAGATCTCCTACAACTTCACCAACTCCATGTGGCGTTAAAAACTTAATCTTGAAATGGGGAATTGATGTGACGGCCTGAAAAGCTGTCAAAGTAGGTCTCCCCAAAATAGCATTATATGCAGAATCTACATGTACAACATAAAATTTACACATAATTTGAACCTGTTGAGGAGCCATTCTGAAGATAACTGACAGCTCGATAGTCCCCGCCACTTTAACTGGATCGTTGCTGAAGCCATACAAAGGAGCCTCTTGCCCAATTTCCATCTTTTGACCATCCAAAGGCATCCTATGGTATGCATGTGAGTACAAAATATCCATCGAAGACCCATTGTCTATCATCATTCTCTTCATGTCCACCGAACCCTTTTGTGCAGTAATCACCAGAGCTCTTTCGTGCGGTTCGATTGGTTCTGAAGGAAAATCATCATCTGTAAAGGAGATAACCGACCCTGGATACTCCCTCTCTGCCTTCAGAGGTTTACCCGTCACCGCCATCATCGAATCCAGATAGCCTCGACGCTTCTTCCCCACAGCCTTACCAAAGTTACCTCCGGTAATCACATCCACCACATGTCTTGCCTGTTGATTCTGAACTGGTTGCACTGGCTGGTTAACTTGAACTGGCTCCCTATTCCTCGGCTGCTCCCTTTGCTGCTCTCGTCCTGCCACGTACTGAACTAAGACTCCACTTTGAACTTTCTTTTCAATGAACTCCTTCAGATTCCGACAAGAATTAGTGTCATGCCCAACCGCCTAGTGGTAGTCACAATACTTAGCGGGATCTCTGGATCCTGGCCTAGGATTATTTCGAGGTTGTTCGAAATACGGCTGATTTTTTTTATCTATTTCAGAATAGTAGCCCGATCTGTATTAAGCTGGGTATACACCTTATTTACCTTCTGACTCGAGACAGGCGGACGATCTCCTCTGGGTGCCATATTATTGTTATACCTCTTCTAATTTCCATCAAATCGGTCATCACTCTTCTTCTGATTACCATCAGTCGATTCCTTCCCTTTCTTCTTTGCTTTCTCCGAAGAACCCTGTTTCAAACTATCCATTTCCTTTTCTACCACGATGAAGCCTTCGGCCTTCTCAAATGCTTTGGCCAAGCTCTTCGGATGCTTGAACATCAATTTCTTCACTAGCTTCTCGGACTTCACCAGATCTAAGCCATTCTAAAACAACCCCACAGCCTGAAAGTCATTGAGATCCGACACTTGTCCCACCGCTTCTCTGAACCTTTTCACATACTGGTCCAGGGTCTCGCTCAAATACTGCCTAATCTGTGCTAACGACCCTGTGGGCTTTCCCCTTCTCTTGTTGCTTCCAAACCGAGCATGGAATTTATAGCACAAATCAACCCAGGATGAAATTGAATCCGAAGCCAAAGTTCCCAGCCATGGCCTCGCATCTCTCCTCATCGTCATCCCAAAGGTCTGACACTTAGTTGTGTCAGAATAGTCGTAATAATCCATCAACCTATCAAACGCCTGACTATAGTCATACGGGTCCCCTGAACCATCGTAACTTTCCATGTGAGGAAGCTTCTTACTAGGATCCGCCTTCTCCTTTAGAATTTCAGAAGAGAAAGGAGAAGCTTTCTTACTCGGAGTCTCCTTCCCTTGTTGAACCTCCACCAACTGTTTCTGAAGCTCCTTCATCTCCTTAGCCAGGTCCTCAACCCCTTCAGGTTGCGAAACAACATCCTTCATTGGAGAGTTCTTTTTCTTCTGTTCAGTTCGGGTCCTTCTATCCGAATTGGATGATCCCGAAGAACTTCGTCTGACACTTCGGCTGAGGTGAGAACCCATAGTACGGTGCACCCTCTTCGGACTCTTCGGGGAACGATCTTTCGAACTACTTCGACATCTATCCTTTCTACTGTTATGATGATACTCAATACGAGGTACCTTCTTTAAGGCTTCGGGAGAACGTCCTCTTGACTTGCTTCACCTTCTGCCAAGAAAATGACTCTGAAGCCTACTTTTAAACTGTCTGGAATCTTCATATCTCTTTGCTTGTCGATCCGGTGACCTGCCTCGCTTTTTCGATCGACTGTAACTGGATGCCTCATCTTCTCTTTCAGCCACAAGAACCATTTGCCTAGAAATTTCCTCTCTCTGTTGTAGGAGTGCCTTCAAAGCCGTGTCAGTTTCTTGCGCCATCTTGGCCAGAGTAGAAACCTTGTTTGCCTGACCTTCTCGATACTGGGTTCTAGACGGCGTGCCTGCCACCCCTTTATGATCCCTATCAGGCCCTTTACTCGCAGTAGAAAACAACTTTCTCTTGGTATCACCATGATCTCTAGCATGAGATCCTCCGAGAACTTCTTGTGACCCAAGTCTATCATGGATACTCTTTGAAGGACCTAACATATCTTTCATCGAAACCCTCTGCAAAGAAGAACTTGCTATCGTCAGTTGCCCTTCGACTGTAACCGTCTTACTTTTCTCCATAACTTCCGATGTAAGACGTTCAATAAGTTGTGATTGAAAACCAGAAACACTTAGAAAAGCCCTCCTTCTATCGCCAATGTTAACGCCAAGATTTTTTCACGCGCCTCAATTACCAAAAGCGTGTCTAACCTTGCACAGTAAACACGTCAGCACCGAATCTCGACGGCTTGGGCCGTCGGGGATCGCTCTGGTGTGAGAATAAGTACAGGTTGGAAAAAGGATTAACAATGGAGGTTGTGTGTTCTAGTGTCTGAAGAGTAAAAATGTTAAGTTACCTTTTTCATGTGGTAACCTGTATCCTTATATTAGTCTCACCAGCTTGCATGTATCCCCTTTTTTGCTGATGTCATCTAATTTTATGCAGCCTTTATAACCTGGTTGTCAATATTGTAGTTCTATAATATTATTTATGAATAATTAATTATTAATTTATATGATAAGGAAATATTTATTCATTGTGGATATAAATGAAGGAATTAGTGCTGATGTGTTTTTATCAGCATTTTGGTGTGGAAAATCATCCGTATGTGGATTTTGGTGGTTTTTCGTTCGGAATTTGAAAAAACTTTCTTCTACAAAGTTGTAGAGAATTAAATTTCCTATTGAATGGACATAAGAGTCGTATTTTTCTGATAAAAGGGCTATTTATTATGAATTATTGAAGTTCCGGAATAATTGATTTTTGGGGTTATAAATAATTTTTAAAAGAAAAACATTTTTTTATGTTGGTGGGCCCCACTGGTGTGCTGATGATTTTGGGTCAAGGCTGGGCGTGAATTTTTTTTTATAAAATATTATTTTATTAAATTTTCTACTTTGGCGTTCTAAGCATTTTCCTATAAATAAGGTGCTTAGGTTAGAATTTAAAAATCACACCAGAATTAGAAGTTTTCTCTCTCTATAATATCGAGCGTATTTTTGTGAGTATTTAAATACTTTGAATGTTGCTATACAGTGCAAGTTTCCTTCAGCATTATATCCGATATTCCAATCAGAAGTACTATTCTTTTGAGGTAAAGGATGTTATATTTTTCGTAAATGATATTGCTTTCAATATCATTTCATTGAAATATTGGTATGAATTTTATTATGAAATTTTTACCTTTTTCATCGGGATTACTATTCACGTATACGACACTATTCACGTATACGGCACTATTTACGAATACGGTACTATTCACGAGTACTATTCACGAAGTATGATTTTTCTTATGAATATTTCTACCTTTTCATGTCGGGGTTACTATTCACGTATACGGCACTATTCACGTATACGACACTATTCATGAATACGGTACTATTCACAGAAAAATTAAATTTTCTTTTCTTTGTCCAAGTTGGCTATTATGGTTCCTATCTTTGATTGGATCTAAGTTTTGATCTTTATTCTTGAATTTTGCTCCACAATTAATTATTATGGAGTATTCTTGAACTTGGATAAACTCAATTACGAATCCCTAATCTTTGTCCTTTATCTCACTGGATTCGTTCTTTAAAATATTTTTCATCATCTTCAGTCTTAAATGGTGATACAAAAGAATATCTTTGGCCTGTAGTGCAAAGATGGATGATTATTTGATGAATATCTTTGGCCCGTAGTGCAAAGATGGGCATGTGTTGAGATGAACATGACCAACTGGTGATATAAATGAATATCTTTGGCCTGTAGTGCAAAGATGAATATTTGATTCTAGATATATATTGATTGATGTTACAGGGATAAAATATTGATTATGGACTTTCAAATCATAGAAGATAGTATACATTATTTTCTACTTAACTTTTCTAATGCATTGTTATTTTCGCTGCAGTTATTGATCTAAAACTTGTTGTCCATAATATTTTATCTGATTTATTGAAGACTAACGATAAATTATTTTTTATTATCTTAGTCATAATATTCTTTACTAGGCTAGTTGAGCTCACCCTTTTCATCTATTGTCCTTTTCAGAAAATGAGAATGTCGCAGGGACTAGTCGGGAGACAGAGTGATGGTCCGAGTTAAAGCAGTAGTAGTCCTCACTATTTTTATAAAATAGTGTGATAATAATTGTAATGAGGACTTCGTTTGAATGTTTATATTTTTTACATATTTGTATTGACACTCACAGTTGTGTGGTCGTATTTTGCACGACCGTGTGATATAAAAGTTTGTATTTGAATTCTGTACCATGTGTTTGGCGACTTAGAATGGGTTAGTTGGATTGGACCTATTCTGTGGACGTCACAATTTGGGAGGACTGTATATATATATATATATATATATATATACTACAACTAACTATTTGGGATAACTGTACTTTAACACTAACAAATACTAACTATGCATGATATATTTTACTAATGTTTATCTTTTCTAACTTGCACTCCTGCAGGTTTTTCAAGAATTTTATTTTACTAATTTTTTTGGCAGGTTCTGAACAACTCTTCTATTCCCCACTTTTTGTAATGACAAAGGGGAAAAAGAAAAATATATTACTGCTGCACATTAACTGCTTTCTGCAGTGCTACACTTGCTACACTTTACATTGCACTGCAACTTTTGATGAGAAAAAAAAAATTCCTGAAAAATCACAGATTTCTCAAAATTTTAAACTCATGAATATACTAAAGGGGAGCAGTTACTAAGGGGGAGCAGTTGTAATAGAAAATATTTTTAGTTTGTTGTCATCATTAAAAAGGGGGAGATTGATAGGTCTCAAAACTAATCAGTCTTATTTTGATGATTTTGATGATAACAAACTTAGTAAATAAGATTTAATTAAAATAGGTAAAATTCTCTCTATAGGATTATTATATAAATTGATTTTAAATCTATCCTATTTTATTCTTATCAAAAATATTTTTTTTCATCCTAAAAATGAATTTATTTTTCTTGACCTTGATAAATTAATTATCAAGTGTTAATTAAATTAATTCAAATATTAACATTTCCTAAAGCAATGAGATTCTTATTCTTTTCTAAATGATTTTCTAAAAATCTCATTGGGCAAAAAAGATTTCAAAAGCTTATATATATATATATATATATATATATATATGTATGTATAATATAAATATATGTATAACTTAAGTGTGTGTGTGCAAAACCGTGCATGTGTGTGCAAGAAACCGAGTGTGTGTGAATGTTTGCAAGAAAACTATTTGTGTGTGGAAAATCATGTGTATGCAAAGTGATGTGCATATGCTGGAAATTAATTGCATGTCCAAAGAAAAAGGAAAGGCTTGGCCTTTGCATTTGAAAATAACTTGACTAAACTTTACTCAATCTGTGTGTCTTAAATTGATCCGAACCATTCAATCCTTTTATCTTGCAATCCAAACCATTGGTTCAAAATCAGATTTCAAAAATTACTATTTTGCCCTCAACTTGAAAATCCTATAAATAGGAGGCTTTTCATTCATTCCAAACTTATTAATTCACAAAGCAAAGAAAAGGTATATCTCATTGCCTACATTTTCTCGCTACAAAAACTTTATCTTCATTTTCTAATTCAAAGTTCTATTTCTTGAAAGAAGATAAAATTGGTCAAAGTAGTTGAGATAAGTTATTAAATTACTGTATTTATATTATCTTATATCTGCTTATATATATAGATATATTAAAGATAAATTGTTATACACATTTATATATATATATATATATTTAATCTATCAAATATTATATAAAAAGTTTATACTTAGATACCGATATAATTCAAAAAAAATTCTCTTCCGGACGGTCTTTAAAATCCTAAGTGGTTTTTTATTAACATAAGATACATTATATAAGTATTGAAAAATATTTATATAATTATCAGATTGTGAAATAAAAAATTTGGTCAGTACTTATATACCGATATAATTCGAATGTTATTTTTCTGAAATTCTCCAAAATGGTCTTTAAATCATGAGTGGCCAAATTTTCACAAAATAGATTAAATATAATATAATATATTTACGTGGGTGAAACAAAAATTTATCATACTTAATTGTTATACAAATTTATATATATCTATATTTAATCTATCAAATATTATAAAAAGTCTATACTAAGATACCGATATAATTTGGAAGAAATTTCTCTTCCGGACAGACTTTAAGGTCCCAAACCACGACCATCAATCCGACATCCAAATGGTCCAAGTGAAGTGGCATGTAGACGTAGGCCACGATGTACATCAACAAAACATCTATCCTGACCAAAATCTGCCAAAATAATAAAATCTCCAGCATGTCGATCGTAACTATCAAGACTACAAAAACGATCGATCAAGAAATCTATAGAGATCATATGTCCATAAACAATCTCATCTGAGACTACACTCTGACGTAGACCATACATCCATAGGAACGGTCTCCTCATATCGCTGATCGCAGTACGAGCACAGGGCAATTCTAAAGCCAAACTAGTAAACCGCTCATACTCCTCTAAGGTCGGAGTCAGCTCGTGCCGTCCAAAGCGGAAAACCTGTCTCTCGGGTATCCAAAAGGGTAAAAGGCCATCTACGAACTCGTACGGAATTTGAAAGTCTATAAGGGCCATTGAATGCCCTAGCATCTGATCCATTGTCCCTCTGGCTGGGAAGGGCAGGCTCTTATTCCACGATCTCAAAGATAATGCCACCATAAATGGTGGTAAGTGCTCAATACGACTGACGATGGACAACAACATCTGTATCACCGTATCACAAGACCATCCAGGGGTCAAATCTGAACTCATCTATCTAAATGCATACACATGACATAATACATACATAATGACAATGATAAACATGATGCGATAAATAGGCATTATCAGCATATCTACAATAAACTATCTACTGCAAGCATCATCCTTGTCTGATAATACAAAGCAAAATAAAAAGTATAGGAATATGGGGCACCACCACCCACCTACTAACAGTGGTCTATCAAAATGGGGCACAGCCGCCCACAACCAAAATAGTGGCCGACCAAAAGATATAGCTACAATAGCTATCCAAAAAGATCCAAAATATCTACACTCAGGTGGTTAACCTGCTCCATCTCCTCCGTGGACACAAAGTCGCGGTCGTCAGGAATGTCAAGGCGGTACACGAGAGGATCAGCCCCTGCAAAACTGCTGGAAAATGGAACTGAAGAGGGGTCCGCTCTAGAGCCGGATGGATCAAAAGAAGATGCCTCTGATGGATCTTTGCCAAGATGCCTGATGAACAAGTGAGCTCTCTCCAGCTGCTGGGTCAATCCTGTGATCTGGTCCAAATGAGTAGGCTCCCTGAGGCAAGCTATCCAGTCTATCATTATCACAAACCCAGGCACCATGTCTACCATAAATAGGGTAGCCCGAGTGTGAGCTCCAATAGTGCGAGGACTCCACCAACTGTTGAATGCCTCCTGGCTGTAAGGGCCCTCTGATATGGTAAAGCCATCCACGCCCTCCATAGGGATATCTGTCAGTGGATGGACCAATGGCCAATGATGCTAAACCAGAAGAACAATGGGAATACGGATTTTCCCTGTGATACTTCGAATAGCACGCTATTCTAGATAGAGCTCCCAGCCTCCCTCTATCAAAAATGGGACTCTGCGGCTCGACAATGCAAACTCCCGACCTAGTGGGGAAGCCTCCATCAAATCAAACAGTCAAAAACACGGAGGTATATGGGATCCACAAGATTGCTCCGGCTGTCAAAAGCTCTAACTGCAGGCGAGAATGGGTAAAGCCCTCAGCAACAGGGACCTCTGTTAGAGTGGAGCGATGCCAACGCCGTCTTTGGGGATAGGTCTCCAGATCTAAAGCAGTGGCGGGCTGTAGGCAAGGAAGCCTCTCATACGCCCAGAGCCTCTCATACGCCCAGAATTGGACATGTATATATCAAAAGTCCTTAGTAACCAAGACTGACAAATGTAAATGCAGAAATTAAAAGGGTACAAGAAAGATTTACTCACCAGCAAAAATGGGTAGAACCCTAACCAAGCCTCCGTCAAACCCGCCGAGAGTATGCGCATACCTTGGAGGAAATAGGTAAATATGTAGGAACCCTAATTAAAGTCACTGAGGCGCTCTACATGTTGGGTAGCACTAACCAAGGCGAAGGACACAGTCGATGAGTTGTCCGCCAGAAAATAACCCCTGATGATCACCGGAAATAATCACCTTAGGATGTGATCTCTAACCCTCTGATCATCAGGCGGAGGCTTAAGAAAAGTCCCACTCTAGGCATCTATACTCAAGGGACCTGATCGGACCGTCCGACCCTTGATTGCCATCGCAGGAACTCCCAATAGGGATCTAACGGCAGTGGGTGTAATATCAGCCACGACAGGCACCGGCTCACCCTCAAAATCTATGCCGGTGATGAACCTCTAGTTTATAGGGGTCATCATCACCTCACAGTCCAACAAACGGAGAGACTGAGTCTGGTGGAACTAGCGCTTAGACAAAGCCCTCATATAATCCCAAGGGTAACGGCGGGGAAAAATAGAGAAGAAGGCTTGAAACCCCCAGCCACCAACAATATCCCTGTAGTCCTGGTGCAGAGTATGGTACAGGGAGTGCACGTTGAACCAATTTCCTTGAGGCTGCGTGAAGCCAGGAACCTGCATCAAAACCCAACCCGTATCAAAAAAATATGTGCCCCGAGAATGGCAAAAGAAAGAAAAAGAATCCAGAGAGAAGAAAACTTCAAGTCACCTCATTGGCATAAAGAAATCGCTATGCATGACGACTAAAGTCTCCCAGCAACCTTGGTTGGCACAACAATGCTCGAAAGATCCGCATGAGGTTCCTGACCTGGAATGGGAGCGGCAAAAGGAGCCGCCTCATCATCTATATCAATCGACGGCTCATTTTGTGCTAGACAAATCACCGACTCTGCTAATCTACGAGGCGACCTAGCTGGACGTTGTTGGGGAACATCAAAAGCTCGCCTCCGTCTAACTCGTGAAACTACCCTGCTAGCACTGCCGAGTCTGTCTAGGTTCATCACTTGGACAAAGTCTCCAAATCACCTCAAAAAAAGTGTGGGAAGCCTAAAACCTGTGGCATATTAATTTTCAGTATTTTATGCATTTTTAAGTCCTAAAACATGCATAGGTCAGTCAAAAATCCCTAGTAGAGTCAAAACTGCATGTTTTTCAAAAGATAAATCCTAAAACATGCATGGGTCAGTCAAAAATTCCCAGTAGAGTCAAGACTGCATGTTTGTAAAATGCTCAGGCTTTTGAAAAAATTTCGCCAGAGTCTCCTTTGTAAAATGGACTGTCTGCATGCACACAGGCATGTCTAGGTGGCCATTCAGTAGCACACCTTTTCAAAAGTAGGAACAGTTCATATTTATGAAATAAAATCAAAAGTAAACCTCATATGGTAGCCAAATTTGTGACGCCCCCAAATTCCAGGACCGCCACTTGGTCTCTCGAATTCGGTTCATCACGTGCTCATGGTAATACATCACAATAATAATAATTAAATATCATACGATCACAGCGGAAAATCTATTCTAGAATAATTTACAATGATTTATTATAATTATTCCCCCAAGTCTCGCAACCTACAGTACTTAATAGATTACATAATAATATCAGTTAACGACTTATTACATAATCTAACTTAAGCTTAAACATAATCAAATCCAGTCTTACTACATCATCTTCATACAATATTAATATATTTAAAACATAACAGACATAAGCTAGTTGGTAGCTTTGCCCTTGCCCTTATCAACGCCCGAAGGTTCACCATGCTCTGCCTTAACTGAAATGTTTTAGGGAAAGCAAGAATGAGCACAAATTGCCCAGCAAGTAATATACAATAAGGGTGAGTAATAAGATTCTCAATTCTCGAAAGGGTATAACAAGATTTGATAGTTCAAGAATAACAAGAATATCAACAGTTCTCAATATCAGTCGCTAAGGACAGGATAATATCAATATGATTCAATAATAAGTTAATTCAAGATTTCAAATAATTGAATACTGAGTAGTCACTACGGACTATGAACTTCTACTAGAATTGACAGTAATAAACTGAAAATCCAACAAAAACAGGTACAACAGGTGATCAGCCTAAAGTACCCTTGTTATGCATAACAATCAACCATACTCAAGTGTGCACGTCGGTTCTCCGACAATTATATATTCCCTTCAAAGAAGGTTGTTCTTCTCAGTCAAATACAAGATCCCGCACCAATCAATTAGTTTGGGTTGCTTTTCAATAACATAAGTCCAGCCGAATCAAATGGCATAGACACTTTCACAATATTCAAGAACAATACTAAGTTCAACATGAATAATAGCTTTAATGAAATAAGAGTTCAAGTATGCTAATTCGATTCAACCGATTAAATAGGAAACTAGTTCGCAATACACAAGATAGGATACTTGCATAGTAAAAGAGTATAAGTTAGGAAACTTTCACAATCATAGCTTTCCTTGCATAAAGTAAATGCTTCGGTTAGGATACTTGCACTTTAAGAGAGTGTAAGTATGAGAACTTGCCTTTAGCGTAGTTTATCCACGAAAAGCAATCAACACTTTCGAATTCCTATCGTAATACAGTTACGTATATATATGATATTCATTAGTCATATAATTTAACTTCACATTTTCTCTTTGAATATACGATCAACACATAAGCTAAGTTTTACCTAGCTACACAGTTATATAGAATATAATTTCTATCCTTAACGTTCCTTCTTTAGAGTTTAAACGCATTCTCATATTATATAAGATCTCAACAATTAGCAAACATGCTTGCATATTATTAATATCACATAAGACCACAATCAATACTAAATATATTTCATTTTAGCAAGTTACGGCATCTCCTTAAGTTAACCGTCAAAATCGGGTTCAAGTAACATCATATAATATCGCGTAGCATGTATTCATATTTAAAGGATACTTTCATGCTTGTATAACTTTTCCAAATCCAATCGTACATGGTATAGGTTCTTAAGTTAATACTTAAAGCCATTCAAGGACACGAACTCATATGGTCTAACATGATTGCTTTTAAACACATAAGATATTCATATAACTTGTATTAGTCATGCTCATGAGTACTCGTATTGCATATATGTAGTTAGCATTGTTATTATCTTGAAAACATGCTTTGTTCATGCTAAACTTTAATCACGGCAACTAATCATGGTATATATACATGCATGACACATGAATGAGTCTAAGAGTACTATCACATGTGTCCATAAATGTCAAATTCTAATTCTCGTCATAACATACCAACGTTCACGTTCAAAGCTTATACTTTGTTAGTATAGTTCATTAATAAGGTCTATCATGTTCATGCTTCCTTATGAAACCTACATATGTAAGTTAACATGCTTTTCATGTATTTCAAGGCCCTATAAACATGCTCGAAAAGTCAGAATGTATACATGCTTCATATATGTTAACGTCGTTTATGAAACTTTAAATTCGTTTCCAAACTATGTGTCGTTTGGTTAACCATGCATGCTAATATACTAAAACATGCTTACATTGCCTCATTAGGTTTATATATATGTATTAATCATGCTCCCATGCTTGTTTAAACAAAAATCAAACAATTTGTACATAACAGTTTTGTTGCAGAATGCAGAAAACTGAACACAGAGGCTGGCGCTGCGGCGCGGCAACAGTAGCTTAATACTGGCGCTGCTGCGCGAGTGGCACTGCGTGCGGCGCTGCGGCGCGGGCTGCGGCGCTGCGGCGCTGCGGCGTCGAGGCAGTTTTCTGCGGTTCAGACTGCAGCGAAAACCGACCCAAAACCTCCCATTTCATCGATTTTAACATACGCAGACATTAGACTTGTTTAACTTACTAACACATACATATATGCTTATATAACAGTCAATAGCAATTATCAATTCCCAATTTCATGAACTCTAACTAATTTACGAATTTCATGTATTTACAGAAATTGAAGAGGAACAATGGAAATGAAAGACTATTCAGTGGTTCCATCATGTGTGTATGTTCATATAACAACAATATAAGGGTTCTACAAACCAATCATGAACCAATTTGACATAATCAAGAATTTCAACAAAACTCAGAGAACAACAATGGAGTTCTTTTGACAGAAAATGAAAATGAAGACACGAAGAGGATTTATACCTCTGTTATGGAGTAAGCTTGCTGATGCTACTATAGAAATTCCTTCTGAACTAAATAGACAATCACAGTATACTCTCTTCTCTTAGAAATATTTCAGCAATGAAATGAAGGTGCAGGGAGTTCCTTTATATAGAAGAATGAATACACAGTCCAAGCTTCTAACTCCCAAATCAAACTAACGGATTGTCAAATTGCATGAAGGTTATAGAATGGTAGGTATTTAGTTGTTAGAATCCATCATTAAAACCACTCCCTTGCTCATCATTGCTACAAGGCTATGGAAATTTACTGAGTTTAAGGAGAAGCAATAGGCTTAGGCCATAATGGCTGTGCACGTGAATGAGGGAAAGGAGAGTGACTATTATATTGGGACAAGCCAAGCAAATCTCAGCATTCTTACAAATGGACTATATGCTACACTTATGTTATATATTATATGTACTCTTAGGTTATAATTACAATGTTCTCCCCATAATGTAATAAATGCAATTTGAATACATATAATCTATGTACATTTTATCTTACCGATATAATACAATCGGATACTACCACATTACATTATATCATATATTATTAAATTGTATTACTCAACAATTATTTATAATAGATCCATGATACATTATTTTAATGTATATCCACACATCATTTGTCACCTACACATATCATAACATATAGTTACTATACATTTAATTCGCATGCTTGCACATATAATTTCTCATCTTATAAATTGAATATTAATTAATAATATACACATATCCTACATCAATCAATATAATTGTTAACCTCCATAACAATTTAATTAACCTTTATATGATTAACTATCACTTTGATATAAATCTTATTATATTTATAAACACGTTGCTCATTATTATTATGTTTCTTGCAATAATAATCACATATTATTAATCAATCCTCATTAGTATTTTATAACAGTTAATTAATATTATTCGATTAACAATTAATATAGATTAATTGTTCGTTTAAATTAATATAATCATTCTTATATTACGTCACTGTGCCACACAAGGCAATCAACGAGTTTATCACAAACTCCACCAATTTCTCAATTATTATAATTATTCAATTCTATATAATTGAATTAATTCATCTCATAACACAAAATCATTTATATTCAAATAAATTCTCATTTCCATTAATATATTTATTTAATAATATATGGAAATTCTCGGGTATTACAAAATTACCATGGATATTTTTAGTTGAAAATCCAGGCTCACTAAGCCTCAAAAAGGATAAGTAAACTGATCAAAAAGAGCAAAGTATAACTGTCTCAGAATCTAATTTTTCTTACATCATAACGTGTATTGCAGTAAAATATGTATACTTATGAAGACAGAAAATTTTTAGCAGGTCATATAGACATATATTTTTCATACATTACGTCTAAAAGCACCCTACGTGGTTTACATTCTTTTAACGATCAAAACTTGCGAAAAAGGATGTAAAATGTTACCTGAAATGTGCAGAACGTGTGGATGTTGACGAAATTTGAAAAAAGTAACCCGAACTACGTAGATCTGAAAAAGAAAATTGGATTCCGTTTGAAACTTGAAATGAAACTGATTTCAAATGACTCCCGCTGCCCAATATAAAAATATAGGTAGAAGCGGGCCCACCAGCGGCTGCCTCACCTCTACCTGTGGCTCCCCAGGGTGGGCCCCACCCCCTCCAGCTCAGTTAGGTTCAAGTTAAAACAAAGTTCATTTGAGCTGAAAAGTCAAATCTGAGAAAAAATTGCTACGCGATTGAGCAGTTTGTCCTGAAATCCTGCGTTTAAGCAGCGGAATCCTGACACAAAGGGAGACTTCTTGAAAGCCATTGGTATTCATCTCGAAGCAATGTCCAGGGACAAATGATGAAGAATGCTGAAAAACTGCCGAAAAACTGCATAAAATTGCCAAAAACTGCCACTTACAAAGCGTCGGGTACTGACCGATGAAAGTTCTGTCGTTGGCACAACCCCAGCGAAGCGTCAGGTACTGACCGATGACAAATCAGCCACTGGCACAACCCCAGCGAAGCGTCGGGTACTAACCAATGACAGTTCAGCCCTTGGCACAACCCCAGAGAAGCGTCGGGTACTGACCGATGGCAGTTCATTTGTTGGCACAACCCCAATGAAGCGTCGGGTACTGACCGATGACAGTTCAGCCGTTGGTACAACCCCAGCGAAGCGTCTGGTACTAACCGATGACAGTTCAACCATTGGCACAACCCCATCGAAGCGTCGGGTACTGACCGATGATAGTTCAGCCGTTGGCACAACCCCAGCGAAGCATCGGGTACTGACCGGTGACAATTCAGTCGTTGGACACAACCGTAGCGAAGCGTCGGATATATATCGATGACAGTTCAGTTGTTAGTTCAACCTCAGCGACGTCCCAGCCGTTAGCGCAACCCCCACGAAGCATCGGAAGGGATCCGGTGACGGAAGCAATATAATAATCTATCCCCGATGATGGAATCTGTTTATACATCCTCAGAGGGAGTACCAAGAAGGATTTGTGATTCAACCCCCTGGTGCAAACTATCGGTGTAAATTATCGTCAAGATAGGCATCGGAAGCACATATTGAGGTAACTCGGTAACTGAGATATATCCCTAGAGGAGAAACAACATCAGCCGGAATGAAAATATGTCTGGTGAAGAATATCGACAGACATGGGAAACCATTGGTCTCAAACCATGGTATCATCAATAATATCATCTTCATCAGATTTGGCAGGTTCATCACGGATAACGTCATCCCTAGCATAAAGACACGAGAATAATCTGTGATAGCCTAACCCTGATAACCTGTCAGTAGTTATCCTACTAGTGATCGCCTGATAGTGCAGCCCTAAGGGTTATTATGAATAACGTTATCCCTAGAAAAAATTAAAGTAATTAAAAAATGATAACTTTACCCCCTCGAAGGTAGCTGACACTCATGACATACCCTATCATGCATTGCCTCCCCTTTGCATTTGCATTTCCTGTGTCTACTAATCTTTATCCTGTTCATTTCATTACATTTTATGAACATGATAAAGAGGGGCATTTGTAGACACTCGAAATTTCGTTTCCCTTGTTAATAACATTGTAGGAGGGCAAAACTATCTTTTTAACCCAACCCCGGTCTCAATACCGGGCCATCAACTCAACTCCGGTCTCAATACCGGGTAGTCAACTCAACCCCGGTCTCAATACCGGGCAGTCAACTCAACCCCGGTCTCAATACCGGGTCGTCAAATTAACCCCGGTCTTAATACCAGGCAATCAGCTCAACCCGGTCTCAATACCGGACCGTCAACTAAACCTCGGTCTCAATACTGGGTCGACAATTTAATCCTGATCTCAATACCGGACCATCAACTCAACCCTGATCTCAATACCGGGTCTTCAAGTTAGCCCCGGTCTCAACCCGGAAACTACAGGTCAGCCTCGGTCTCAACCCGGGAAGTACAGGTCAGCCCCAGTCTCAACCCGGGAAGTACAGGTCAGCCCCGGCCTTAACCCGGGAGGTATAAGTCAGCCCTGGTCTCAATCTGGGAAGTACAGGTCAGCCCCGGTCTCAACCCGGGAGGTAAAAGTCAGCCATGGTCTCAACCCGGGAAGTATAGGTCAGCCTCGGTCTAAACCCGGAAAGTACAGGTTAGCCCCGGTCTCAACCCGGGAGGTACAAGTCAACCCCGGTCTCAACCTGGGAAGTACAGGTCAGCCCCGGTCTCAACCCAAAAAGTACAGGTTAGCCTCGGTCTCAACCCGGGAGGTACAAGTCAGGCCCGATCTCAACTCGAGAAGTATAGGTCAGCTCCGGTCTCAACCTGGGAGGTATAGGTCAGCCCCGATCTCAACCCGGGTAGTACAGGTCAGCCCCAATCTCAACCTGGGAAGTATAAGTAAGCCCCAGTCTCAACCCAGGAAGTACAGGTCAGCCCTGGTGTCAACTCAGGAAGTACAGGACAGCCCTGGTCTCAACCCGAGAGGTATAGATCAGCCCCGATCTCAACTCGGGAAGTACAGGTCAGCCCCGATCTCAACCCAAAAAGTCAGGTCAACTTTGAAAACAATCCTGAAGCCTCATTACATCTCCATATGAAAACTTGGAGCGACCAAGTCAGCCTCAGAGACAACCCTGGGAATATACAGAATCAACTAGGATCCAAACCTTGGAAACAACCTCAGAAAGTCAACTGAAGGCCATACCAACACTGAAGGCAACCCCGGGAAAGGCAAAACGATCATTTTGTCAACTTGAAGTCGATTCGGTCAAAACTCAAATCGAATTGATGCCACCAAGGTCAGAATGAACTATAACAATGATTTGAATAGAAACAGCGCAACACAGCTTAACGGATAAACCCATCTTTTTGGACTCAAAAAAGGTTTTCTCCCATGTCATTGCGATGCGGTCGGCGAGGGCTTTTCGAAAAGGTACAGCACACCTCAAACGGATGCTCCGATCAAAAGTTAGAAAGTTTCGAATCGAACCTCGCATTGCTCAGAGTGCACGTACTTTGAGATGACTGGAACCTGCCACGTTGAGCAGCAGGTGGACCCGCAGAAGCCGCGGGTTAACACGCTTCCCCCGGGTCTATATATATGAGCTCACCCCCAGCTCATTTTAAGAATTTGAAAACGCTCTGAACCCTTGCCCGTTTGGTTTCTCAGCCATTTTTTTATCTTCCAAACCCAAGTTATTTTACTCTAACACGTAGATATACACACATACTACCACATATCAAAAATTAACTGGTAGATTCGGACGTTTAAAGCCTACGATTTGGCAAAAAGCCCATGTAGCAGTCCATTGCGAGTATTTTTACGATCAACAAGTTCATATTACTTCATTACACTATTATACACTTGTATATCAAGTTTTATTTTCTAAATTTGTCCGAAACTCAGTTCCGTGGACGTTTTTGTTAACGTTTTGTACATTTTAGTACCTAAACACATTTTCTGGCATTTTTGCAACTCGGATAGTCGATTTGTCGCTTGTAACAGATTTTATATACTATTATCTTCGTTTTGAGTAACTTCGCCGGACTGGGTTATCTTCTCATTCCGGGTTTGGCTTTTATATATATATATATTTAACTGTATATATACTAACGTTTCAATTCTGTCAAGCCTGAATGTCAAATCTGAGGTATTTTACTGCTTATATATATATATATATACATATATATATATATATATATATATGCACTTTTCACCGAACTTGGTTATCTTCCTAGTCCCGGTTTGACTATTTTCTATCGGCCTGGTGTTGGGTTTGTACGAAATTGTGACGCAATCAAATTGCAAAAATTAGCGGATGCATGGTATATCAGAGTTTAAAAAAATTTCTACAAAACCATTACCCGGATCATCCTTTATGCAAATTATTAATTTAAAACGATAAATAAGAAGTTATGGAATCATACCCTTGTAGAACGAAGCTTCCACAGGTACTAGTTCAACTCCTTGTTCTTCGTGATCTCCTTGAATTTCCGGATTAGATTCCTTCCTTTGATCAACGTTAGCCACCCAAGTGTTTGGCCTCTAGAGGTGATCCACCAAGGAAGATGAATTATCAAGAAGGAGGGTGATTGGCTTAGTTTTCTATCCTCTATAGAAAAGGAGTACTATCCAACAATTGGAATTGCATCCAGTAATATCTATTATAAGAATACTCTTATATAGATATTGGTCAACCCTTCTAATCCTATTAGACATGGGATTTCTTTTAATTAATTAAACTTCTTTAATTAATTTAGGCTTCCCACCACATGGGAAATAATTAATTAAATTCATTTAATTAATTTGTCTCCTAATCTTATTAGGAATAAATGAGAGTACTAATATTAAATTAATTACTAAACTCCTTTAGAAATTAAAATAATAATAATTATAATAATATTAATAAGACTCCTCTTATTAATTTATATTTAATATTTTTAAAATATTAAATAATAAATATTAAGCTATTTAATTTATTCTATCACCATAGATTAAATTAATTTCACTTAATGCATTATTACGATTATGCCATTACCTTCTTAAATAATTATTCTTCCTTTTATGGTGTGACCCTTTAGGTTCTCCATATTAAACCGGTTGTGAATAAATCAATTAGAACAATTCTAATCTTATTTAAATGAATAAATTAAACTAATAATTTATTTAAATAAATAATATTTATTCTACAATAGGGATAAGCCTCCCTAGCGATCAACGACTTTCCAGATAAAATATATATTTCAACATTAATCATAAAAGAACCTGTGAGTAAATAGTTACCATACAATTCAATCCTTCCACCATACAATGTCCCAATTAAATATAAGACATGAATTTACTGTCAAGTCTTATTTTATTTAATTATATGTATTTCGATTAGAAAATGCACAACTCCAAATAATGTAAATTAGAAACTCCTTTCTAATTTCATTTTACCTTGGCCAAGGATTCCTGGGTTGTCATTTAACGAATCACATAGGACATATCTCCTCCTTTACTAGAGGTGGTAGATTCTTTATTGATCATTCATTGTCTCCATATGTAACTCATTATACCCAAGCATACCCTTTTATATACCCTAAAGGGCTTTAAGGAATAAGTCAAAGTATAATTCATTACATACAAGATACTATGATGATCTCAAGTCCAAGGATCACTTGTACTACTATCACATTAGGAATTCCTATTGACAGGCGAGTAAAACTCCATTAGGTATTCCATAGCGAGTCACGTTCAGTGAACTTATTCTCCAATAAGCACCTACATACTTGCTTTAGTGTCTCCACACAAATGATTATGAGATCAATCATCCTCATCTAATGAGCAAGCAACATATGTACTAATCTATCCGGATTTACTAATCCCCTTTTTAGTAATCCCATGATTAGGAACTATTTTAGTTTTAGAGCTTTCTAAGAATTTAGATCTCATTGGCATGATCATCATCATGATTCTAAAAGCATTGCTTAAAACTATGGGTTATTTACATATTATAAAAACAGCACCATGTAGATAATTAAATGCCTTTAATAAATGAATATTTTTATTAATAAATAAATAAGATTGCCTCCAAAGTATATGCTTTATCATCATACATGATTGGCTTGTATGCATACTACTTTGAATCTCCCACTTGCACTAAAGCCAATCGCCATGGTATCTCATACCCAACTTCTCTAAGTGACGATCAAACTGCTGTTGTGTTAAAGCTTTAGTTAATGGATCTGCAATGTTGTCTTGAGAGTCTACACTCTCCTCTTTCAATGATTTCTTTAATCAAAGTGCCGCAACACATGTTTAGATTCAAGATGAGACTTAGGACCTATTCCTAGTTCTGTAATGAACTTTTCATCTAAAACATCAACTTGCAGCTTCACTTACAGTTATATACTTTGTCTTTGTCACTAAACCAACAACCTTTTGTTGTTTGGAACCTTTTCAATTCACTGCACCATCTTTCAAGGTAAACACATACCCTGAAACAGATTTACTGTCATCTTGGTCTGTTTGAAAACTTGAGTCTGTGAATCCCTTGAGTTTTAATTCAGACCCACTGTAGACAAGAAAAATATCTTTAGTCCTTCTCAAGTACTTTAGGATATTCTTCACTGCCTTCCAGTGCTCTTCTCCAGGGTTTGACTGGTATCTGCTCATTACACTAAGTGCATGAGCAACATCCGGTCTAGTACATATCATACCGTACATGATAGATCCTATTGCAGAAGCATAAGGGATCTTACTCATACGGTCTCTCTCCTCAGGTGTCTTTGGGGCCTGTTTATTGGAGAGATGTATTCCATGGCTCATCGGCATGAGACCTCTTTTGGAATCTTCCATGCTAAACCTCTTTAGCATTGCATCAATGTACGTTCCTTGGGATAAACCAAGCATCCTTTTAGATCTATCTCTATAGATCTTTATCCCCAAAATATAGGATGCTTCTCCCAAGTCCTTCATGGAGAAGTGTTTAGATAACCAGATTTTAATCGATTGTAGCATAGGAATGTCATTCCCTATCAGTAATATATCATCAACATATAATACAAGGAATGAAACTGCGCTCCCACTAACCTTCTTGTTCACACATGGTTCATCGTCATTTTTGACAAAATCAAACTCTTTGATTGTCTCATCAAAACGAATGTTCCATCTTCGAGAAGCTTGCTTCAATCCATAAATGGATCGTTGCAGCTTACAGACTTGATTTGTTCCAACCTTTGAAACAAATCCCTCTGGCTGTGTCATATACACATCCTCCTCAAGTTTCCCATTGAGGAAGGCCGTTTTCACGTCCATATGCCAGATCTCATAGTCGTTATAAGCTGCAATCGCAAGCAAAATCCGAATGGACTTGAGCATAGCTACTGGTGAGAAGGTTTCATCATAGTCAACTCCTTGTCTTTGTTTGAAACCTTTTGCAACCAGTCGGGCCTTATAGGTCTCTACCTTGCCGTCCGCTCCAGTCTTTCTTTTAAAGACCCATTTACACCCAATAGGCTTAATGCCTTCAGGTGGTGAAATCAAAGTCCATACTTTGTTTTCATACATGGAGTCCATTTCGAATTTCATAGCTTCAAGCCATTTCCCTGAGTCTTTATTACTCATAGTCTGTTCGTAATTCAATGGATCATCATCATTCATGATGTGTACCTCATCGTCATCCTCTATAACGAATCTATATCTCTCAGGTATCTTCGGTACTCTTCCAGATTTACGAACAGGGTGTGGTATAGTAGGTTCTTCTACTTTGTCAGGTACCTGACTTTGATCCGTGGTAATTTGTGGGTCTTGAACTTCTTCAAGATATATCTTACTCCCACTGACCCCTTCATGGATAAAATCCTTTTCCAAGAAGGCAGTATGTTTCGTAACAAACACCTTTTGATCAGTTGGATGATAGAAATAATACCCTAAAGTTTCTTTAGGGTATCCCACAAATCTACACTTATCGGATTTAGTCTGTAGCTTATCGTTTTCAAACTTTTTGACATAAGCTGGACAACCCCAAGTCTTAACATGCTTAAGATTTGATTTCCTCCCCTTCCATATCTCATATGGAGTCTTTGGGGCGGATTTGGTAGGTACCTTGTTAAGTAGGTATGCAGCCATTTCTAGGGCATATCCCCAGAAATAAATTGGAAGGTCGGTAAAACTCATCATGGATCGAACCATGTCCAACAGTGTTCGATTTCTCCTTTAAAATACTCCATTTAACTGTGGTGTACCTGGAGGAGTCCATTATGAGATTATACCATTTTCTTTGAGACAATTAAGAAACTCACCGCTTAAGTATTCTCCACCTCAATCTGATCGAAGTATCTTTATACTCTTGCCCGTTTGTTTCTATACTTCACTTCTGAACTCTTTGAACTTTTCAAATGATTCTGACTTGTATTTCATTAAATACACATATCCAAATCTTGAGTGATCATCAGTGAAAGTAATAAAATAAGAATACCCACCCCGTGCACTTGTTGTATAGGTCCACAAACGTCTGTGTGAATCAATGCCAACAACTCTGTAACTCTTTCTCCTTTTCCACTAAAAGGAGATTTAGTCATTTTACCCATGAGACAAGATTCACAAGTTGGATATGATTCATAATCAGATAACTCAAAGAGCCCATCTTTATGCAACTTGGATAATCTTGTTTCATTGATATGACCGAGTCTACAGTGCCACATGTAGGTATAATTAATATCATCTCTTTTACTTTTCTTAGTTTGTTCAATTTGAAAAATATTTTCTTGTAAGTCAAGTGTATAATGTCCATTTCACAAATTTCCAACACCATATAAAATATCGTCTTTATAAATAGAACAACTATTGTTCTTTATAACAACGTTAAATCCTTCCATATCCAATACAGAAATTGAAATAATATTTTTAATAATATTCGGAACATAATAACAATTATTAAGATAAATGAACTTGCCCGAAGGCATTGCTAAATAATAAGTTCCTACAGCTAATGCAGCAACCTTTGCTCCATTCCCCACTCGTAGGATCACCTCATCATTGTTCAACTTTCTACTTCTGACCAGTCCCTTCACATTATTACATATGTGAGAACCACAGTCGGTATCCAATACCCAAGTAGAATTTTAACTTTCTGAAAAATTAATTTCAATCATGAACAAACCTTGATTGGAAGTCGAAGCTTCTCCAAGCTTCTTCTTTGCCAGAAACTTCTTGCAGTTCCTCTTCCAATGACCCGGCTCGTTGCTATGGAAGCACATTCCTTTGCTAGCTGGATCAGATTTCTTTTGTTCCTTTATGTTCACTTTGCCCTTGGTCATCCGAGATCGGAAGAGCTCCTTAGATATCTCATATCTAGCAGTCCTACTTTGTTCACCATACAACTCCTTGAGGTGAATCAACATAGTAGGAGCATCCATGTTTTCGTGCTGACGCTGAAGCTCGTTATTCATGGATGCGAGCATGATGCATTGAGCCACAGATGCATCATCTTGCCACTTTACAATGGTGGCAATCTCTTCCTCAGAGGCTGTTTCTGGAACAGTTCCAGGGACAGGTGAGTTTAGGACATAAGAAATCTTTTCAGCAGTGAGAACTATTCTCAGATTTCTTAGCCAGTCCGTATAATTCGGCCCGGTAAGCTTATTAGCATCAAGTATGCTTCGCAGTGAAATTAGTGATTTTGACATTTTTAAAATTTTGCATGTGAAAAACAACATTTTAGCAAACATTCATTTTATTAATTTTGCATACCAAAATAAATTTAGGACTTTATTTTAAATTGGTATCTCCCACTATTTTTATCAAACTATATTACCCTCACTTATATAGTTCGGCAACATCTAATTAAAGATTTGCTAGTGAGAATAAGGATCCCATTTCAAATGTACATAACCTTGTGGATAGCACAACAAGCGATATACAAATAAATAGGTAGACAACTCTTGTCAATTACATCACCATGTAATTCCTTTTATTTTGCCTCTTAAATCATAATGGTCAAGTGTGTGCACATCCGAACTAAAATAATTTAAGTTAAGTCCAGCCTAGCACTTTCATAAATTCAAAAAAGAAAAATGTTCATCCTTGTGGATAGCACAACAAGACTAGATTGTTCAATTTTCTTGATAAGCATCAAATGTGATTAATTAACATCTTAAATATGCAATACTCGCCTTGTGGATAGCACAACAAGCTCATATTAAATATTTAATACTCTATTAATTTATCATGCTAGAAGGCGACGTTCGATATTCCAAATATCATTTGAACGCTTCGGACTTAATATTATTTCTTTGAGGGGTTTGTTATTATTTGTCTCATCTTGTTTAGCGCGTATGCACATATATATATAAAATACGTGTTATTTTATTAAACATGCGAAGCATGTTTGCATAAAATATAATATATATAATATTTAGCATGTAATATAGAATACTATATTCTACCCAGATTGATTATGGACTTTTATTCTAGTTTGGTTCACTAGAGCCACCAAGTGAACCAAAAGGTCAAACCTAGGAGTGCAAGAATTTAAATTTAAACGTAACTATTACATTTAAATCCGGGCTCCATACAAACGGGTCTTCACGCGCTCCTTGGCTCCTTGGTCTCCAATTTTTTCAAGATAATTCTAACTATTTCTATTACATTAAACTATTTAATTTAAATGGAAACCTTGATCAGCAGTCAAGGGAAAGTAAATAGGAGGGAGATAGAATTTTACATCAAGAAAAAAATTAGAGAAGACGAGGTACGCATACCCCATTTAATAAAACCCATTCATTCAAGCATTCAACTAAAATAAAATCCAATCACATTGGTCAAATAGTCCATAATCAATCCCCATTTATTATCATACATATCACCATATATATCAATAAATAAATATTCATCTCATGAATTAAAACATTCCATATATATATGAGTATCATTTAATGGGCAATTTTAAATTGCATGAAATCCAATTTCAAAATTAAAATAAACTCTTTATTTTAATTATAAAATTATTTAGAATATAATATATAAATATATCATATTTTTTTTTTAAAAGAAGTCATCTTCTTTTATTAAAAGAGTCCTGCAGGTTTATTAAAAGAGTCCTTTCCTGATGGGTCACATTATTTTTGGAGTAAGAAAGAGACAACACATTTTCTTTGCAGAATTCAAGATTAGCACCCAAAAAAAAAAATTTGTGATTCGTCCCAAAAAAAAAAAAAAAAAAAAACGTCATTTTTTTTTCTTAAAAAAAATAAAATTTATACAATAAAATTATGCCCAATAAATTATTTTAAATATATACCCATATGTATATGAAATCAAAAATAAATTAATAATTGCATAAAAGTTTGGCTCTGATGCCACTGTTGGGTTTGTACGAAATCGTGACGCAATCAAATTGCAAAAATTAGCGGAAGCATGGTATATCAGAGTTTAAAATAATTTCTACAAAACCATTACCCGGATCATCCTTTATGCAAATTATTAATTTAAAACGATAAATAAGAAGTTATGGAATCATACCCTTGTAGAACGAAGCTTCCACAGGTACTAGTTCAACTCCTTGTTCTTCGTGATCTCCTTGAATTTCCGGATTAGATTCCTTCCTTTGATCAACGTTAGCCACCCAAGTGTTTGGCCTCTAGAGGTGATCCACCAAGGAAGATGAATTATCAAGAAGGAGGGTGGTTGGCTTAGTTTTCTATCCTCTATAGAAAAGGAGTACTATCCAACAATTGGAATTGCATCCAGTAATATCTATTATAAGAATACTCTTATATAGATATTGGTCAACCCTTCTAATCCTATTAGACATGAGATTTCTTTTAATTAATTAAACTTCTTTAATTAATTTAGGCTTCCCACCACATGGGAAATAATTAATTAAATTCATTTAATTAATTTGTCTCCTAATCTTATTAGGAATAAATGAGAGTACTAATATTAAATTAATTACTAAACTCCTTTAGAAATTAAAATAATAATAATTATAATAATATTAATAAGACTCCTCTTATTAATTTATATTTAATATTTTCAAAATATTAAATAATAAATATTAAGCTATTTAATTTATTCTATCACCATAGATTAAATTAATTTCACTTAATGCATTATTACGATTATGCCATTACCTTCTTAAATAATTATTCTTCCTTTTATGGTGTGACCCTTTAGGTTCTCCATATTAAACCGGTTGTGAATAAATCAATTAGAACAATTCTAATCTTATTTAAATGAATAAATTAAACTAATAATCTATTTAAATAAATAATATTTATTCTACAATAGGGATAAGCCTCCCTAGCGATCAACGACTTTCCAGATAAATATATATTTCAACATTAATCATAAAAGAACCTGTGAGTAAATAGTTACCATACAATTCAATCCTTCCACCATACAATGTCCCAATTAAATATAAGACATGAATTTACTGTCAAGTCTTATTTTATTTAATTATATGTATTTCGATTAGAAAATGCACAACTCCAAATAATGTAAATTAGAAACTCCTTTCTAATTTCATTTTACCTTGGCCAAGGATTCCTGGGTTGTCATTTAACGAATCACATAGGACATATCTCCTCCTTTACTAGAGGTGGTAGATTCTTTATTGATCATTCATTGTCTCCATATGTAACTCATTATACCCAAGCATACCCTTTTATATACCCTAAAGGGCTTTAAGGAATAAGTCAAAGTATAATTCATTACATACAAGATACTATGATGATCTCAAGTCCAAGGATCACTTGTACTACTATCACATTAGGAATTCCTATTGACAGGCGAGTAAAACTCCATTAGGTATTCCATAGCGAGTCACGTTCAGTGAACTTATTCTCCAATAAGCACCTACATACTTGCTTTAGTGTCTCCACACAAATGATTATGAGATCAATCATCCTCATCTAATGAGCAAGCAACATATGTACTAATCTATCCGGATTTACTAATTCCCTTTTTAGTAATCCCATGATTAGGAACTATTTTAGTTTTAGAGCTTTCTAAGAATTTAGATCTCATTGGCATGATCATCATCATGATTCTAAAAGCATTGCTTAAAACTATGGGTTATTTACATATTATAAAAACAGCACCATGTAGATAATTAAATGCCTTTAATAAATGAATATTTTTATTAATAAATAAATAAGATTGCCTCCAAAGTATATGCTTTATCATCATACATGATTGGTTTGTATGCATACTACTTTCACCTGGATCATTTCGTGGCCTTTTATTGCTTTTATATATATATGGGCCTAGGATAGAATGTCCATTGCCCTTTTACAGTTTATATATATATTTTAATTCTGTCGAACCTGGTTAATTCTGTGGCTCTTTTTACAGCTTATATATATATATATATATATATATATATATATATATTTTCATTTCAGTTCGGACAAATGATAGAATGTCCGTTGCCCTTTACCGCTTTTATATATATATATATATATATATATATATATTTCCATTTTATCAAGCCTGGATCACCCCGTGGCTTTTTACTGCTTTTATAAATATATATATATATATATATATATATTTACATTCCCGTCCGGGCATCGGAGTGAAAATCCATCGCTCTTTACAGCTTTCGTATATATATATATATTGCTTTATTCATTTTATTAAATTGTTGCATTAAATTTTCATTTGATATGAATCGGCACTGACATTTTTGTGGGCGAACTAGATTTCTTTAAATCTCGCCAATTCTAGCTTTCAAACGGTTCAAAGTAGGTATAGACAGAACCAGGAAGCTAGAATGGTAGACCGTTAGCACAACCCCAGCGAAGCGTCGGGTACTGACCGATGATAGTTTAGCCGTTGGCACAACCCCAATGAAGCGTCGGGTACTAATCGATGACAGTTCAGCTGTTGGCACAACCCTAGCGAAGCGTCGGGTACTGACCAATGACAGTTCAGCCGTTGGCACAACCCCAACGAAGCGTCTGGTACTGACCGATGACAGTTCAACCGTTGGCACAACCTCATCGAAGCTTCGGGTACTGACCGATGACAGTTCAGCCGTTGGCATAACCCCAACAAAGCGTCGGGTACTGACCGGTGATAATTCACACGTTGGCACAACCCCAACGAAGCGTCGAATATATATCAATGATAGTTCAGTCGTTAGTTCAACCCCAGCGACGTCTCAGCTATTGGCGCAACCCCCAAGAAATATCGGAAAGGATCCGGTGACGGAAGCAATATAATAATCTATTCCCGATGATGAAATCTGCTTTAAACATCCTCAGTGGGAGTACCAAGAAGGATTGGTGATTCAACCCCTTGGTGCAAACTACCGGTGTAAATTATCATCAAGATAAGCATCGGAAGCACACATTGAGGTAACTCGGTAATAGAGATATATCCCTAGAGGAGAAACCGACAGAAAGATACAACGACATCAGTCGGAATGAAAATATGCCTTGTGAAGAATATCGACAAACATAGGAAACCATTGGTCTCAAACCAAGGTAGCATCAAAAATATCATCTTCATCAGAGTTGGCAGGTTCATGACAGATAACGTCATCCCTAGCAGAAAGAGACGAGAACAATCTGTGATAGCCTAACCCTGATAACCTGTCAGTAGTTATCCTACCAGTGATCGCCTGACAGTGCCGCTCCAAGAGCTATTATAAATACCATTATCCCCAGCAAAAATTAACGTAATCAATCAGGGATAACCTTACCCCCTCGAAGTAGCTGACTCTCATAACATACCCTATCATGCATTGCCTCCCCTTTGCATTTGCATTTCCCATGTCTACGAATCTTTATCCTGTTCATTTCATTACATTGCATAAACATGATAAAGAGGGGCATCTGTAGACACTCAAAATTTTGTTTCCCTGTTAATAACACTGTAGGAGGGCAAAACTGTCCTTTTAACTCAACCCTGGTCTCAATACCTGGCCATCAACTCAACCTCGGTCTCAATATCGGGCTGTTAATTCAACCCCGGTCTCAATATCGGGTCGTCAAATTAACCCCAGTCTCAATACCGGGCAATCAACTCAACCCCGATCTCAATACTGGGCCGTCAACTCAACCCCGATCTCAATACCGGGTCATCAAATTAACCCTGATCTCAATACCGGGCCATTAACTCAACCCCGATCTCAATACCAGGTCGTCAAGTCAGCCCCGGTCTCAACACGGGAAGTATAGGTCAGCCCCGGTCTTAACCCGGGAGGTACAAGTCAGCCCCGATCACAACCCGGGAGGTACAAGTCAGCCTCGGTCTAAACCAGGGAAGTACAGGTCAGCCCCAGTCTCAACACGATAAGTACAGGTTAGCCCCGGTCTCAACCCGGGAGGCACAAGTTAGCCATGGTCTCAACTTGGGAAGTAAAGGTCAGCCCCGGTCTCAACCTGAGAGGTACAAGTTTGCCCCGGTGTCAACCCGTGAAGTACAGGTCAGCCTCGGTCTCAACCCGGGAAGTACAGGTCAGCCCCGATCTTAACCTGAGAAGTACAAGTCAGCCCCGGTCTCAACCCGAGAAGTCAGCTCAACTTCGAAAATAATCATGAAGCATAATTACATCTCCATATGAAAACCTAGAGCAACCAAGTCAACCTCAGAGATAACCCTAGGGACAAACAGAATCAACTGGGATCCAAATCATGGAAACAACCCTATAAAGTCAGCTGAAGGCCATGACAACACTGAAGGCAACCCCGGGAAGGGCAAAATGGTTATTTTGTCAACTTAGATCTGATTAAGTCAAAACTCAAGTCGAATCAATGCCACCAAGGTCAGAACGAACCATAACAATTATCCGAGTGGAAACAGCGCAAGACAGCTCAACGAATAAACTGCGAGAAATTAAAGACCCAATTACGAACTCGTATTTTTGGACTCAAAAAAAGTTTTCTCCCATGTCATTGCAACGCGCTCGACGAGGGCTTTTCAAAAAGGTACAGCACGCCTCAAACGGACACTTTGATCAAAAGTTAAAAAGTTTTGAATTGGACCTCGCATTGCTTAGAGTGCACGTACTTCGAGATGACGGTACCCACTACAGGACCCCTGCCACGTGGAGCCGCAGGTGGACCCGCGATAGTCGTGGGTTGACACGCTTCTCCCGGGTCTATATATATGAGTTCACCCCCAGCTCATTTTAAGAATTCAAAAATGCTCTGAACCCCTGCCTATTTGGTTTCTCATCCATTTTCTTATCTTCCAAACCTAAATTATTTTACTCTAACACTTAGATATATATATATATATATATACTTACATTCTAGTCCGGGCATCGGAGTGAAAATCCATCGCTCTTTACAGCTTTCGTATATATATAATTATATATATATATATATAAATATTGTTTTACTCATTTTATTAAATTGTTTCTTTAAATATTCATTTAATATGAATCGGCACTGACATTTTTGTGGGCGAACTAGATTTCTTTAAATCTCTCCAATTTTAGCTTTTAAACGGTTCAAAATAGGTCCAGACAGAACCGAAAAGCTAGAATGGCTGACCGTTAGCACAACCCCAGCGAAGCGTCGGGTACTGACTGATGACAGTTCAGCCGTTGGCACAACCTCAGCGAAGCTTCGGGTACTGACCGATGACAGTTCAGCCATTGGCACAACCCCAGCGAAGCATCGGGTACTGACCGATGACAGTTCAGCTGTTGGCACAACCCCAACAAAGCATCGGGTACTGACCGATGACAGTTCAACCGTTGGCACAACCCCAGCGAAGCGTCTGGTACTGACCGATGACAGTTCAACTTTTGGCACAACCCCATCTAAGCGTCGGGTACTGACCGATGACAGTTCAGCCGTTGGCACAACCCCAGCGAAGCGTCGGGTACTGACCGGTGATAATTCAGCCGTTGGCACAACCCCAGCGAAGCGTCGGATACATATCAAGGATAGTTCAGTCGTTAGTTCAACCCCAGCGACGTCTTAGCCATTGGCGCAACCCCTACGAATCATCGGAAGGGATCCAGTGATGAAAGCAATATAATAATCTATCCCCAATGATGGAATCTGTTTTAAACATCCTCAGAGGGATTATCAAGAAGGATTGGTGATTCAACCCCTTGGTACAAACTACCGATGTAAATTATTGTCAAAATAGGCATCGGAATCACACATTGAGGTAACTCGATAACCGAGATATATCCCTAGACGAGAAACAGGCAGAAAGATACAACGGCATCAGTCGGAATGAAAATATGCCTTGTGAAGAATATCGATAGACATGGGAAACCATTGGTCTCAAACCAAGGTAGCATCAATAATATCATCTTCACCAGAGTTGGTAGGTTCATGACAGATAACGTCATCCCTAGTAGAAAGAGATAAGAACAATCTATGATAGCCTAACCCTGATAACCTGTCAGTAGTTATCCTACCATTGTTCGCCTGATAGTGCCGCTCCAAGGGTTATTATGAATAACGTTATCCCTAGCAGAAATTAACGTAATAAATCAGGGATAACCCTACCCCCTCGAAAGTAGCTGACACTCATGACATACCTTATCATGCATTGCCTCCCCTTTGCATTTGCATTTCATGTGTCTACTAATCTTTATCATGTTTATTTCATTACATTGCATGAACATGATAAAGAGGGGCATCTATAGACACTCAAAATTTTGTTTCCCCGTTAATAACACTGTAGGAGGGCAAAATTATCTTTTCAACTCAACTTCGGTCTCAATACCGGCCATCAACTCAACCCCGGTCTCAATACCGGGCCGTCAATTCAACCCCGGTCTCAATACCGGGTCTTTAAATTAACCCCGGTCTCAATACCGGGCAATCAACTCAACCCCGGTCTCAATATCGAGCAGTCAACTCAACCCCGGTGTCAATATCGGGTTGTCAAATTAACCCCGATCTCAATACCGGGTTGTCAACTCAACCCTGATCTCAATACCAAGTCGTCAAGTCAGCCCCGATCTCAACCCAGAAAGTATACGTCAGTCCCGGTCTCAACCCGGGAGGTACAAGCCAGCCCCGGTCATAACCCGGGAAGTACAGGTCAGCCCCGATCTCAACCCGGGAAGTACAGGTTAGCCCCGGTCTCAACCCGGGAGGTACAAGTCAGCCCTAGTCTCAACCCGGGAAATACAGGTCAGCCCCGATCTCAATTCGGGAAGTATAGGTTTTGCCCCGATCTTAACCCGGGGGGCACAAGTTAGCCCTGGTCTCAACTCAGAAAGTAGAGGTCAGCCCCAGTCTCAACCCAAGAGATATAAATCAGTCTCGATCTCACCCCGAGAAGTACAGGTCAGCCCCGGTCTCAACCCAAAAAGTAAAAGTCAGCCCCGATCTAAACCCGAGAAGTATAAGTCAGCCTCGGTCTCAACCCAGGAAGTACAGGTCAGCCCCGATCTCAACCTGATTGGTACAGGACAGCCCCGATATTAACCCGGGAGGTACAGATCAGCCCCGGTCTCAACCCAAGAGGTCAGGTCAACTTCAAAAACAATCTCGAAGCCTCATTACATCTCCATATGAAAATCTGGAGCGACCAAGTCAGCCTCATAGACAACTCTGGGGACAAACAAAATCAACTGCGATCCAAACCTTGGAAACAACCCCAGAAAGTCAGCTGAAGGTCATGCCAACATGAAAGCAACCCCGGGAAGGTCAAAACGGTCATGTTGTCAACTTGAAGCTGATTCGATCAAAATTCAAGTCGAATCAATGCCACCAAGGTCATAACGAACTATAACAATGATCCGAGTGGAAACAGCGCAAGACAGCTCAACGAATAAACTGCGAGAAATCAAAGACCTGGTTATGAACCCATCTTTTTGGACTCGAAAAAGGTTTTCTCCCATGTCATTGCGATGCGCTCGGCGAGGGCTTTTCGTAAAGGTACAACACGCCTCAAACGGACGCTCCGATCAATAGTTAGAAAGTTTTAAATTGGATCTCGCATTGCTCAGAGTGCACGTACTTCGAGACAATGGTACCCACCATAGGACCCTATAACGTGGAGCCGCAGGGGGACCCGCGACAGTCGCGAGTTGACACGCTTCCCCCGGGTCTATATATATGAGCTCACCCCCAACTCGTTTTAAGAATTCAAAAACACTCTAAACTCCTGCCCGTTTGGTTTCTCAGCCATTTTCTTATCTTCCAAACCCAAATTATTTTACTCTAACACGTAGATATACCCACATACAACAACATATCAAAAATTAACAGGTAGATTCGGACGTTTAAAGCCTACGATTTAGCAAAAAGCCTGTATAGCAGTCATTGTGAGTATTTTTACGATCAGCAAGTTCATATTACTTCATTACACTATTATACACTTGTATATCAAGTTTCGTTTTCTAAATATGCCCGAAACTCAGTTCCGTGGCCTTTTTTGCTAACTTTTGGTACATTTTAGTAGCTAAACACATTTTCTAGCATTTCTGCAACTCGGATCGTAGCGAACTAGATTTCTTTAAATCTCGCCAAATCTAGCTTTCAAACGGTTCAAAATAGGCCCAGACAGAACCGGGAAGCTAGAATGGCTGACTGTTGGCACAACTCCAGCGAAACGTCGAGTACTGACCGATGACACTTCAGCCGTTGGCACAACCCCAGCGAAGCGTCGGGTACTAACCGATGACAGTTCAACCGTTAGCACAACCCCAGCGAAGCGTCGAGTACTGACCGATGACAGTTCAGCCGTTGGCACAACCCCAGCTAAGCGTCTGGTACTGACCGATGACAGTTCAACCGTTGGCACAACCCCATCGAAGCGTCGGGTACTGACCGATGACAGTTCAGCCGTTGGCACAACCCCAACAAAGCGTCAGGTACTGACCGGTGACAATTCAGTCGTTGGCACAACCCCAGCGAAGCGTCGGATACATATCAATGATAGTTCAGTCGTTAGTTCAACCCCAACGACGTCTCAGTCGTTGGTGCAACCCCAACGAAGTATCGGAAGGGATCCGGTGACGGAAGCAATATAATAATCTATCCCCGATGATGGAATCTGTTTTAAACATCCTAAGAGGGAGTACCAAGAAGGATTGGTGATTGAACCCCCTGGTGCAAACTTCCTGTGTAAATTATCGTCAAGACAAGCATCGGAAGCACACATTGAGGTAACTCGATAATCAAGATATATCCCTAGAGGACAAACTGACAGAAAGGTACAACGACATCTGTCAAAATGAAAATATGCCTTGTGAAGAATATCGACAAACATGGGAAACGATTGGTCTCAAACCAAGGTAGCATCAAAAATATCATCTTCATCAGAGTTGGCAGGTTCATGACAGATAACGTCATCCCTAGCAGAAAGAGACGAGAACAATCTGCGATAGCCTAACCCTGATAACCTGTCAGTAGTTATCCTACCAGTGATCTCTAGACAGTGCCGCTCCAACAGTTATTATAAATACCGTTATCCCCAACAGAAATTAACGTAATCAATCAGGGATAACCTTACCCCCTCGAAGTAGCCGACTCTCATAACATACCCTATCATGCATTGCCTCCCCTTTGAATTTGCATTTCCCATGTCTACTAATCTTTATCCTATTCATTTCATTACATTGCATAAACATGATAAAGAGGGGCATCTGTAGACACTCAAAATTTTGTTTCCCTGTTAATAACACTGTAGGAGGGCAAAACTATCCCTTTAACTCAACCCTGGTCTCAATACCGGGCCATCAACTCAACCTCGGTCTCAATATCGGGTTGTTAATTCAACCCCGGTCTCAATATCGGGTCATCAAATTAACCCCAGTCTCAATACCGGGCAATCAACTCAACCCCGGTCTCAATACTGGGCCGTCAACTCAACCCCGATCTCAATACCGGGTCGTCAAATTAACCCCAATCTCAATACCGGGCCATTAACTCAACCCCGATCTCAATACCAGGTCGTCAAGTCAGCCCCGGTCTCAACCCGGGAGGTAAAAGTCAGTCCCGGTCTCAACTCGGGAAGTACAGGTCAGCCATGATCTCAACCTGGGAGGTATAAGTTAGCCCCGGTCTCAACCCGGGAAGTACAGGTCAGCACCGGTCTCAACCCGGGAGGTACAAGTCAGCCCCGGCCTCAACCTGAGAAGTACAAGTCTGCCCCGGTCTCAACCTGGGAAGTACAGGTCTGCCCCGGTCTCAAACCGGGAAGTACAGGTTAGCCCCGGTCTCAACCCGGGAGGTACAAGTTAACCCCGGTCTCAACTCAAGAAGTATAGATTAGCCCCGGTCTCAACCCGGGGGGTACAAGTCAGCCCCGGTCTCAACTCGGGAAGTATAGGTCATCCCCGGTCTCAACCCGGGAAGTACAGGTCAGCCCCGATCTCAACCCGGGAAGTACAAGTCAGCCTTGATCTCAACCCAGGAAGTACAGGTTAGACCCGATCTAAACCAGGGAGGTCTAGGACAGCCCCGGTCTCAGCCCGGGAGGTACAGATCAGCCCCGGTCTCAACCCGGGAAGTACAGGTCAACCCTGTTCTTAACCCAAGAAGTCAGGTCAACTTTGGAAAAAATCCTGAAGCCTCATTACATCTCCATATGAAAACCTGGAACAACCAAGTCAGCCTCAAAGACAACCTTGGGGATAAACAGAATCAGCTGGGATCCAAACCTTGGAAACAACCCCAGAAAGTCAGCTGAAGGCCATGCCAACACTAAAGGCAACCCCGGGAGGGGTAAAATGGTTATTTTGTCAACTTAAAGCCGATTTGGTCAAAACTCAAGCCGAATCAATGCCACCAAGTTTAGATCGAACCATAACAATGATCCGAGTGGAAACAGCGCAAGATAGCTCAACAGATAAACTATAAAAAATCAAAGACCCTGTTATGAACCCGTATTTTTGGAGTCAGAAAATATTTTCTCCCATGTCATTGAGATGCGCTCAGCGAGGGCTTTCCGAAACGGTACAGCACGCCTCAAACGGACGCTCCGATCAAAAGTTAGAAAGTTTTGAATTGACCTCGCATTACTCGGAGTGCACGTACTTTGAGACGATGGTATCCACCACGGGACCCCTGCCACGTGGAGTCACAGGTGGACCCGCGGCAGCCGTGGGTTGACCCGCTTCCCCCGGTTCTATATATATGAGCTACCCCCAGCTCATTTTAAGAATTCAAAAACGCTCTGAACCCCTGTCCGTTTGGTTTCTCAGCCATTTTCTTATCTTCCAAACCCAAATTATTTTACTCTAACACGTAGATATACCCACATACTATCATATATCAAAAATTAACCGGTAGATTCAGACGTTTAAAGCCTACGATTTGGCAAAAAACCTGTGTAGCAGTCCATTGTGAGTATTTTTACGATTAACAAGTTCATATTACTTCATTACACTGTTATACACTTGTATATCAAGTTTTGTTCTCTAAATATGCCCGAAACTCAGTTCTGTAGCCGTTTTTGCTAATTTTTGGTATATTTTAGTACCTAAACGCATTTTCTGGCATTTCTGCAACTCGGATCGTCAATCCGTCGCTTGTAACAGCTTTTATATACTACTATCTTTGTTTTGAGTAACTTTGTCGGACTGGATTATCTTCCCACTCTGGGTTTGGCTCTTTTTTTTTGTATATATTTAACTGTATATATACTAACATTTCAATTTTGTCAAGTCGGGATGTCAAATCTGCGTTAGTTACTGCTTATATATATATATATATGTATGTATGTATATATATGCACTCTTCACCAGACTGGGTTATCTTCCTAGTCATGGTTTGATTATTTTCTGTCGGCCTGGATCATTTCGTGGCCTTTTATTGCTTATATATATATATAAGCCTAAGATAGAATGTCTATTGCCCTTTTACAGCATATATATATATATATATATATATATATATATATATAAATTTTGTAGAGCCTGGTTAATTCTGTGGCTCTTTTTATAGCTTATATATATATATATATATATATATATATATATATATCTATATATATATATATATATATATATATTTCCATTTTAGTCCGGACAAAGGATAGAATGTCCGTCGTTCTTTAATGCTAATATATATATATATATATATATTTACATTCCAGTCCGGGCATCAGAGTGAAAATCCATCGCCCTTTACAGCTTATATATATATATATATAATTATATATATATTTCTTTACTCATTTTATTAAATTGTTGCTTTAAATATTTATTTGATATGAATCGAGACTGACATTTTTGTGGGCGAACTAGATTTCTTTAAATCTCGCCAATTCTAGCTTTCAAACGGTTCAAAATAGGTCCAGACAGAACCGAGAAGCTAGAATGGCTGATATTTGTTTAAATCTAGTATTTTTCTAGTTTCAGTTATAAAAAGCAACCTCGCGGCCTTTCGATCGCTATCTAGTGAGAACGAGATGCTTTGGATATGCGCTAGCCAAGATTTACGTATGGATCTTTGGCCAATATAGCATTTGGATATATTTCTATACAAATTTGTAATGTGCAGGTTTATTGGCCTCCCTCTGTGTGCCTAGGAATTGTGGGATTCATGATCCAATTGATCAGAATCTGATTCTCACGATGGACAAACTCCACTTTACAAATGTACCCTGTCGGTTTTTCTATAAAAATATACATACAAAAGACCTTAAAATGGTTATCCGGATTTAAGGTCTCAACATAGTGAAAATATGGTTTGTCATGTTAGAGTCACTCCGATGGCTGTCATGCCCATGAGAAGACCGACACTTATATATATGTTGTGGTCGAGGATGCTTCGCTGCCTGACAATCACCATTTAAATTGAGCCGTAAGGCTAAAAAGATAAAACAGAAGTATCAATATGCTTCAATTTCTATGTTAGTGTAAGGGTTTGACAATCTTCTTTCAAAACATCATTTCAATAAATCTTACCGAAAAAAGAATCTTTTGCAAATCAAATCAAACACTTTTGCAAATCAAAGTAAAGACTTTTTGCAAATCAAATCAAACCTTTCGTACATAGGTTCAACGATGCATAAATATATTTTCAACAAACAAACATATGCCCAATTTCTTCTAGCATTCACACACACATTGTACATTTTAAGGGAAATACTGAAAAGATGCGGTACCGTGTTTATATGGGAGATGTGGGGTGCCTAACACCTTCCCCACACTTAACCATGCCTCCGAACTCAAAACTTCGGTTTCAAAGATCAAATTTCGACAGTGCCAACAATTGGGCATCTTAAAAAAAACTCGGTTGAGTTGGTACAACCATTTCAAATCTACCAACTGGCGACTCTGTAAAATGTTCAAATCGTCGACATGATACATGTTGGCCTTTTGCTAAAAATCCCTTCAAAACCTTTTTCGCAATAAAAAGAATAAAGGTAGAGATAACTTAGGAAGAGAGAAAGATTCGGGTTGTGACCTGACCCGCGAATTTGTTCCCGATGTTGACAACTGCGCTCTACCTTGTCTGAAAAGATTGCCATCATGCAGCGCTGAAAGGGCGTCAGGTGCGTTACACAGGCCGAATAACATCATTCTAAAGGCAAAGGTGCCATATGGGCATGTGAAAGTCATTTTCTCTTGATCCTCTGATGCAATCACGATTTGGTTATATCCGGAATACCCATCTAACAAGCAGTAGTACTCGTGTCCAGCTAGTATATCCAACATCTGATCAATGAAAGGCAAGGAAAAATGGTCTTTTCTGGTTGCTTTATTCAGCTTTCTGTAGTCCATGCAAACCCATGCAAACCCTCCAGCCGGTTACTGTCCTTGTAGGTATCATTTCGTTGTTCTCGTTCTTTACTACTGTCATTCCACCTTTCTTCGGGACACATTGGACAGGGCTCACCCATGCACTGTCTAAAATCGGGTAGACAATTCTTGCATCCAGCCATTTTAAGATTTCCTTCTTCACTACCTCTTTCATTATTAGGTTGAGCCTCCTCTATTGTTCTACTATTGGATTGCCATCGTCCTCCATCAGAATCTGGTGCATGCAGAATGATGGGCTGATTCCTTTGATGTCAATGATAGTCCATCCAATAGCATACTTATATTCCCTTAGAACTCTTAACAACTTACTTTCCTGCAGTTCGTTAAGCGCAGATACAATAATAATAGGTAAAGTAGATGAATTACCCATATACACACACCTGAGGTGATTGGGTAGGGGTTTGAGTTCTAGTGTCGGTGGTTCCTCTAGAGATGGCTTCATCCTTGCTGATGGAGTTCTTGCTGCTTCCAATGGCTCAAACGGTAATTTGAACCTATTTACTCTCGGATGGGCCTCTAACAGTTGCAGACACTCCTTTATCTCTAAATCCTCTTCATCATAGCCTCCCATCAAGGTTGCTTCGAACGGGTTGGTACTCAATATCCGCTGTTGTTCACCCCCCACCATTTTGTCAATATTGTCTATCCGAAAACACTCCTCATCCTCTTTGGGGAAGTTAATGGATTTAAAAACATTGAAGGTTACCTCTTGATGTTGCACCCTCATGGTCAACTCTCCTTTCTGAACATCAATGAGAGTTTTACCGGTTGCCAAAAATGGTAGTTCAAGGATTATCGGAATATCCTTATCTTCTTCATAATCCAAAATGATGAAGTCTGCTGGGAATATAAATTTGTCCACTTTTACCAAAACATCCTCAATAATTCTCCGTGGATAGGTTACCGATCTGTCTGCCAGCTGTAGGGAGATGTTTGTTGGTTTAGGTGCCTGTAAACCTAACTGAATATAAACTGAAAGTGGCATGAGGTTTATACTAGCACCTAAATCACATAGACACTTGTTGAAGGCCAAACTCCCTATTTTGCATGGGATGGTGAAACTATCTGGATCTTTCAACTTTGGTGGAAGTTTCTTTTGCAATATCGCACTACATTCCTCCGTTAGTGCCACAGTTTCGAAGTCCTCTAATTTCTTTTTCTTTGACAGAATATCCTTTATGAACTTGGCATAACTCGGCATCTGCTCTAATGCCTCTGCGAAAGGGATGTTGATGTGTAGCTTTTTAAACACTTCCAAAAACTTGGTGAACTGTTTCTCTAACTTCTATTTTCGAATTCGTTGTTGAAATGGTGGTGGTGGGTAGACTGTCGGTGTAACATCTTGTTCCTTTTCAGCATATTTGTCTCCTTCTTTCCCTACCACTGTCTGTTCCACACGTGTCTCAACTTGCTCATTAGTCGTCGGCTTCTCTGAATCCTGCTCGGCTAACTATTTCCCACTCCGAAGTGTAACAACTTGACATTGCTCATGACCTCCCTTCGGATTCTTTTCTGTGTCACTTGGCAAGGTTCCTTGGGGTCTATTATTTAACGCACTCGCAATCTGTCCAATCTGAGTTTCTAGATTCTTAATCGCAGCCGCCTGAGTTTTTATCGCCGCTTCATTTCTTGTTTTGTATTTTGCCACTATCTCCTCCAAATCTATCTTTTTCTCTTGATGTGGAGCTGCCTGTTGATTTTGATTTTGAAAACAAGGGGGGTATGATGGTCGTGGACCCTGCTGCTGATTCTGGTTGTTGCTCCAAAAAAAGTTCGGATGGCTCCTTGCCCCCTGATTGTATGCATTCTGATATGTGTTGGGTGGCCTGTTATAGCTACCCACAAACTAAACTGAAGCTGGGTTGATCGCACACTATTCTGTCGAATACTCACTTGCATAAAGTTCACATATAAATGCTAGCTATTGCACGTTTCCCGTAGATATGGCATCCATTTTCTTTGATAATGCTGCTATTTGTGCAAATAGAGCTGTCATAGTATCCACCTCCTAAATTCGTGCTGATTTGGGTTGAGTCATTCTCAATCAGCCACTGATAGTTGTTTATAGCCATTGTTTCTATCAAGTCCCATGCCTCCTCAAATTTCTTTGCCAGAAAAGCTCCACCTGAGGCTGCATCGATGTTGGTTCGTATATCACTCCGTAACCCATTGTAGAATGTGTTTATCTGCATCCAATGCGGTAGTCCATGATGAGGTCATTTTCTCAACAGCTCTTTGTACCTCTCCCATGCTTCATATAATGGCTCTCCTTGTAGCTGTGCAAATGACGATATCTCCTTTCTCATTTTGTGTGTCTTTGAAGGCGGGAGGAACTTAGCCAGAAATTTCTGCTCCAAATCGTTCCATGCGGTGATTGACCCCGGTAGTAAAGAATGGAGCCAACCTTTGCCTTGTCTCTGAGTGTGAACGAAAACAACCTTAATCTGATAGTATGAAACTCCGTTGCACTTGAAGGTATCGCAGATTTCTATGAAACTAACAATGTGCTCGTTTGGGTCATCATTTGGAAGACCCCCAAATTGGCAATTAGTCTACACCATCTGTATTGATCCAGGCTTGATCTCAAAGTTGTTAGCATTAATCGCCGGCCTGGTGATACTGGACTGAATTTTTGAAATCTGTGGTGTAGAATAATCCCACAATGCTTTCTCTTCCGGTTCAGCCTTGTTTTCGTTAGGTGTTTCAAGTTTTTCTCGAGTTTTCTGTATCCACTTGCTCAACCGCTGAAAGCGCTTGTCGATGTCGTCCTCGTAAGGCAACAACTCTGGCTTCTATGATCGAGTTTACATACACTACTCGAGCATACCTGAAATAACCAAACAAACAAAAATAAGTATACAAATATATATATATATATATATATATATATATATGTTTAACTAAAACTGATCTAATTAAACTGATATTGTAAGTAAAAAACGCAATTACTGTCCCCGGCAATGGCGCCAAATACTTGTTGGGTAAAATATATACGCACTACATGCAAGTGTACGTGATTAACGAGTAATATAATGATAAGATCAAGTATCATTCCCACAGAGACGATAACTCTGATTTAATCAAACAAATACCAATTTAATATTATTTCAGCTTTATTAAACTAATGATTAAAAGATGATTTTTATAAATAACTATTACTTAAACCAAATTAACACTAACTCGGGAATTTAACAAGTTTTTGAAGAATTAAGCCTACAACTTCACTTATTACTTCACTTCAGATAATATACTCTCCTTCATTTATATCAATTATTCCAGAGAATTAACCAAGAACACAAATGTAGATATAACCATCTCTCAATGCACTACATCCATGCTCACTCAACTCCACAGATGATAAGTTAAGAAAGACACCCTAATTAATTAACTCACTATATCTCTATGTGAATTATGATTAAGAAATGTTTAATATCAAGTTCTTATCTGATTACATACGATGCATAGATATCTCTATCCTATACATGAATTATGAATCCCAACTACAGTAGAATCACAAACATATGTCACTATAGCTAGTTCCAATCTCATATGTCATCTCTCGAATTCATATGGGATAACAGATAATTGGTGATCAAGCAGCTATATAATTTATTCACAAACCATAGCTAATAATCTGAAAATAATATTCATAAATTGAATTGAAACATATTTAATCCTCTATTATATAATAAGATCCGTTATAGGCTTAAAAAGAAAGTTAGTTCATCATTAATGAAGTAAAATCCATAATCCACCCAATAGAAAACATTCTGAATACAAGATGTTAAAGAAGAGAGAAAATAAACTCTAAAGTTATATCATCGCTCGTCTCCACACTTCTTGCGTTCTTTGTGGTCCAATGATGCTTCAAATCTCCTTGCTAGTCAATCTGCAAATTAGGGCTCTTGTATGGCTTGTCTCTTCGTTTTGTATGCCTCTCTATCCCTTTTATATCCTCTAATTTGCAGCCCAAATCGCAGCCAATAATTCAGACCAAATCCTACTTGAATTAGGATAGCTCTAGATGATGTCGTGCCTACCCACCCCGACGGAGGTTTGGCCTTCAAAAACCCGCCCCGGCGGAGGTTCTCTCTGTCCAGCAATGATGCAAATCCACAGGTCCCCCCCGGCAGGTATTTTCTTCTTCAAGAACCCGCCCCAGCGGGTGTTCTTGTCATGTACAAGCTGAAACTTTGCTTTTATGCTCCTTTTCCATCCATTTCATTTCCTGCAAACAATATTATAAAACAAATTAAAATGATAGGAAAACTACCTGAAAACACCAAGAATCAAGTTATTAAGGACATCGATTCGTAGGTATGAAACCCACTCATCAGCGTCCTGAGTGGCTTGAGCATCATCCCTCTCGATAAAAGCAGCATCCCTGCCAGATAGGGCTGTCAACATCAGTGCTCTGCCTGATCTCTCTCAAAAGTCATCCGAGCTAACAAATCTATAAGAGATGGATTCGCAGCAGTAGGAGTGCTCGGGGTGTCACTAACTAAAGTTGTTGTCAAAGCAGCGAATAACTCATCCTCGGTGGGAGAATCAGGGTCATCCATAGGCTCCTCCTCATCAGAATCAATACTCGGAGCTGAGTGAACAACCGCAGTTAATGCAATGTCTGCCTCTAGCCATGCCGAGTACTCTAAAGACCAACCTGGATGACTAGTAGAAAAATTAGCCATCTCGTGACGAGTCCATCAATCATAAATCCTGGTCAAGTCAGCTGATGACAAAGATAAAGTTGATAGTTGCTGATCCAAAGCCCCCTCAAAGTGGTGAATATCTTGAAACTGATCAAAATGTCCCATGATAGCCAGTGGATGATATGTGGTCACCCCTCTCAAACCCGCCAAGGGTAGATAATCTATGCCAACTATATGAGTAATGAAGCTATAAGGAGAGCTGAGCCCTGAACAGGGCAAGATTGCAAATGGATGCTTGATCGCCGTCAAAAAGGCCAACCACGATGCCGCATCTGTACACTCAGTCGGCTGAAAGGAGTTGGATATGGCTATCTAATGAGTAAAACAGTACCCATGATGTCTAAAAGTGCCAATGGGTCTCAAGTGTGTCATAAACCACATGTACAATAAAACGACATTATCCTTGAAGAACCCCACAAGATGGATACGGCAGAATGTAGCTGACCTCAAAGTCTCTTCCAGTATCATGGGCAGGATGGTACAATCCTGTCTAAAAGGGTGAACCAATATGATCAGGTCGATATCTAAGTGATCCATATACAACGGCATATATAGGCAAACTGTGACACACATTAACAAAATATCTACGCGTGAAATATGCTAATCCCCTGCAGTGATAGTAAAATCTCATGAATATCGTGCATAGCTATCCAGCCGGCCAAATCGATCAATCAGGAAGTCCAGGGACACCACATGCCACGAAGTATTCTCATCCGTGACGACTCCGCGCCTCAAGCCAGTCAAGGTCATGAACTGTTGTCCCATATCACTGATGGCCATCCTAGCACAAGATCGATCCAACGGCAAACCAGTGATGCACTCATAATCCTCCAGTGTAGGAGTCAGCTCGTAGATACCGAATCTGAAAACCTGTCGCTCAGGTATCCAACAGGATAGCATACTTGTAATATCTGAGAATTTTCTAAATAATATTAATGATTATATTAATAAAAGTTGAATATTTATTAAAATATAAATAAATATTGTTGTGGCATGGGATATAGTAATTCTATTAAATTAAGTTAAACTATGTGTTATGGTGAAGTTGATAAAAATCTTAATTTAAAGTTTATGTGAATTGCCTAGTGTGGCATAATGAAAGACTAAGAAATTCATTAATTAAATTAATGAGGGAATGATTAAATAATGTGATGGACTAATTATTGTTATTAATTAAATATTTATTATGTACATTATATGTGATCTACCAAGTTTAATTGTGGATCATAAGAGGATTAATAATCTGGTGGAATTAAGATAGTGGACTGAAGTGGGAAGTGTCTCTAGCCCAATCAAATTATGTGAACAGACAACCACTATGACCCAACGTTTATGTAGGAAATAATAGCCAAGCCTAGTCAAAATGGGGGCAGTAAGCCCAGAGATGATAGTCAAGGAAAGTTGACCCGGAAGTTATCTCCTATAGATAATCAGATAAGCCAAGGGTTAAAAACGAAATAATAAACAATGATCATAAGTTCTGCTAGCCGAACTAGACCATTACTTTAAAATAAACTAATCCCCATGTTGCTTAAATCAGAGGAATGAAATGATTTCCTGCAGTATGTTGATAGCAGACTTTTCCCCAAACCTCTATTAACCACCTATTTATTCGGTTAGAGCCAGTCAAAAAATTTGAGTAATGATCAAGGATTGGACCAATGTTTTTCTTATAGATAGAGACCCTATTCATCTAAGAAGGTATGCTAGAATCATATACTCTGCATTATAAAGAAAGATATAATGACTTGAGAGATAAAAAGAACCCAAGAGGAACTCCTGCAGTTCAGGGGGCAAAGGAGATAGGAAGAAAGGGACCAGCCAGTAGCTTACCCAAGTGTTTTGTCAGTATAAGGAAAGCGTTAAGTGGTACACATTCCTTTGACCTTAAATTTTTAATTCAACCTTCTGCAAGTCATCTATGGAGTAATATGTATGCAAGTAAAAGTTTGTTATGTGAATAACATAAATCGAACAAAAAAGAAAGTACAACATATCAAGCTAAGATGAATTTAAAAACCATATCAGCAGTGAAAAAGGAACATGATACTCTATGCTAATGAATGATGCAGACCTTGAAGGCTAAATAGTGAAATTACGTCTGGACTCTAGTAAAAATAAGGAAAAATGTTAATTTAATTTAAATTTGGTAATGCTTTATTAAAATCGTTCAAATACACGTACACCCGTTAAGCTGTATGTATCAATAATCAAATTGGAGACCAGTTCAACCTATTGAGTTCTGTAATATTATGCCTTAGTCTCCGATCGTAGTAGTGAAACCAACGATTGTAAATATACCCTACGATCGTAGGCTAACTCTGCAGATCGTGGAGTCCAACACCAGACTAAGACCTTTGGTCGGTTTCAAAAAAGCATAGACTGAACCCCACGATCGTAGACTTACTCGCAGATCATGGAGTAGACCAGGCTAACCATAAACCAAATCATAGACTAAACCCCACGATCGTAGACTTACTCGCAGATCGTGGAGTTGACCAGTCTAACCATAAACCAAAGCATAGACTGAACCCCACGATCGTAGACTTACTCACAGATCGTGGAGTAGACTAGGCCAGCCATAAACCAAGCCGTAGCCTGAAACCCACGATCGTAGTGTGGTCTCACAAATCATGGAGTGAACTCGACCATTAGAAGGTCATCTCTAATAAGTCGTAGAGTGAACCCGACCATTCAAAGATGATCTCACAAAAATCGTGGAGTGCTTATAAATCGTAGACCACTCCTACAGAATGATCAAACACTGAAAAATTTCTACTCCAGACCTGTTTAAATACTTACAAATACTTAATAAGACTAATTTCAGTATGACAACTGTATAATACTGTGGTAATGACGAGTTAGAAGAGCTAAAGAAGTAAATGGAGATAGAACCTATCAACTATCATACACTGTTATATACCGAATGGATATAAATAACTTAGAAGTATTAAGAGAGTAAAAATTGGAAAGAGTGTCATCTGGTTAATAACAAATACATAAATAATTCAGGCATAATGGACTGTCATAATTCTTAATAATAGAATTTTATAGTTAGTCCTACATCAATTACTATAACTCAGTAGGGATTAATTATTAGGATATTAATTATTAGGATAGCTTATGATTAATGTAGGTCATCCGAAGAGCAAAATCGTAGATTTATATAATAAGCAGCAGTTCAGGCAAGTTACTTAACTTTCACAACTTTGGATATTGTGCGAGTTCGAATTGATGTTATATCAACCTTATATATGTTGAGAAATTGTCTATACTTGTACAAATATTTATTCATATTCTGAGATTTGAATCAGGTTACAAGTTTAAACTTTTTGTTCTTAAATGAATTAAGAAAAGTGTCTAAGCCATTTGATTTGGCTAGACAAAATATCTATGCGTTAGAAAGCTATCCAAACCAATTGCTTTGGTGCGGACTCTTACAAATCTATTGAGATGAACAACCCTCATTGAAGGGGAAATTTTATAACTGTCGGGGAACCGACGTGTGCACAAACAACATGTTTAAATGTTATGCATAACGTAGGGTATTTTGGATTGATCACCTATTATACTTATTTTATTGAATTATCAGTTTAATACTATTGATTCTAGTAGGAGTTCTCTGTCTATAATGACTACTCAGTGTTGAAACCTTTGATTTTTTTTAAAATCTTCAGGTCTATAATGATTACTGTTTAAAATTCAAAGGACCGTTTTGAAGCTATTGATATTTCTTTGTTTACAGCATTCTTCCTTAACTCTTGAGCTATCTTGGATTATTATACCTTTGAGATTATTAACTTTATATCATGCCTGTTCACCCTTATTAATACCTGCTGAGCAAATTTGTTGCTCATTCTTGCTTTCTTTAAACCTTACAGTTAAGACAGAACGTGGTGAACCCTCAGGCAAAGATAAGGGAAAAGGCAAAGCTACGGATTAACTTTAGTCCTCTATGCTAGAAGTTATTATTAAACTGTAATAAGATTTAATTATGGTTTATGTATTAAGCTATGTTATAAATTTTATTATGTAATGTCTTAGTAACAGTTACGAGACCTTGGGACGAGAATATTTTTATTAAATCAATATAAATTATTCTATTATTTCGTTGCATGATATGTTAGTATGTTTTTAGAATTAGCACGTGATGCACCGAATTCGAGGTACATGTATCTGAATTTTGGGGGCGTCACAGGTTGGTATCAAAGCGTTAGATTATAAACCTTAGGAGCGAGAATCCTTAGACTATAACCTTAGAAGAACTTAGAAGATAGAAGGAGATAAAACTCATTTAGAGTTTTCCTAGAGACTTAGTGTGTTATAAAATATATTTTCATTCTATACAATGAACTTATATTTTATTTAGCATTCTAATGGAGTTTGTTGTTTGTTATCTTGTGTTTGTAGTTGTAGGATGACGGACTTGGGAGGACCTAGTAGAGTAGTAGAGGAGGAGCCGTGTGATATACACGTTGTGTATGAGGCACCTTTGGTAGTCTAACCCATTCAGGCAGTAGCACCATCCGAGTTTGACGACGAGGATGAGATAGAGGTGGAGTCGGATTTCGAGGAGGAACCTATGAAGGACGAGCCCGTGGGAGATTCTGACAAGGCTACGTTCGAGGATAGGATGTTAGGAGAGTATGAAGAGCGGATTTTAGAGTTAGATGTCGAGTGGAGGAGCTAGAGGCTGAAGCTCAGGAGAGAGAGACTGAGTTACAAAAACTAAGGGATGAAGACTATAAGAGGAAGTTAGAGATGCAAGAGATGGAGACGGAGATTGCCTATCTCAAAGAAATGGGAATTCAGATGGGAACCCTTTTTCACCAGTTATTGGATAGAAATGTGGGACTAGTAGGTAAGCTAGAGGAGTCTGAATAGAAGGAGTTGAGTGAGAAAGTCGAGAAGGAGGCTCTTCGTATTCAGCTTGAACTAGAGGTTATGGAGAGGATCCACTTCGAGGAGAAGTGGGAAGGAACTAGGGATAGGGCAGGAGACTTGGAAGATGAAGTGAGGTGTAAGAAGAGGAAAATGAACAAGATGGGCTATGCTTTTCGCACAGCCGATTGATGTTGTGTACCATTACCTAGCAGGGACAGACCCGACATACCATGAGTAGGGACTTGGTGGCACACATATCACAAATTGAGTACAAGAGCGCTGTGGAGCGCGGGATGTTAGGATGAGATCTATTAGTATTAGCCTAGTAGTGGTAGGTATGTTATGTATGAATTGATCTCAATCTCTTGTGTGAGATATGAGATAGTGTATGTAAACCCCGAGTATGTTCATGTTAGAAGGGTAGTATAATAGTGTTTACCCCATCTTTTGTAATATTAGGGGATATATATTGACATTTATAGAAGTACGCTAGGAATGATCATGTTGATGTAATGATTTGGCATATGAATATAAATTTCCTTATTTCAGAAAACTCGTTATAAAATTTTATTCCTTTAGAATTAAAGAAATACTTAAATAATATAATTAGATAATAAGATTGAAATTTTGTGATGCAGAAAATAGCGCCCAGACGTAGACTAACTGCAATAGAGGAGTCGGTCAATAACGAGAGAGAGCAAGTAGACCCTATTTAATGATTAGTTGACTTGTTAGGAGAAGCCCTGCGAGGAAGAGATAACGAACCAATACGCGACAACACACAAGTAGTGCCAGTGACCAACTTTAAAGACTTTAGCAGTGTAGGATCTCAAGAATTTGCGGGTACTACTGACCTTATTGAGGCGCAGACATGGATCAAGGAGATAGAGAAAGCCTTCGCCATTGCTCGTGTTGGTGAAGATCAGAAGACTGTGTTCGCTACATACATGATGAGGGGTGAAGCAAATTATTGGTGGGAGGCCAATCAACAGAGAGCGGGAGAAAGAACTATAGCCTGGGATAGGTTTAAGACTTTGTTCTTCGAGAATTACTTTCGAAGAGTATAAAGAATAGGATGGAGGTGAAGTTTCTAAAACTAAAAAAAAGGGAGATGACGGTGGCGCAATATGAGGCTGAGTTCAATGAGCTCTCCCGATTTGCAACACACCAGGTAGATACTGAAGAAAGGAAAGCCAGACATTTTGAACTAGGACTGAAACCTTGGTTGTTCAATAAGGTGTCAGTTCTCTAAATTGACTCATTCTCCATACTATTGGAGAAGGCCATCATTGCTGAAGGAGGTAGTGAGGCCTTGAGTCAGTATAACAATGAAAAGAAGAACAAGAATACCGGAGGGGAGAGCCGTGGAGGAAGTAGCAGTGAAGGAAGCAATCTGGGAAAGAGGAAGTGGGATAACAACAACAACAACAACAACAACAACAACAACAACAATCAGTCAGGAAATTATTCAGGAGGGTTTAAGAAGAGAGCTGAGGGATTCTCGAGATGTGGAAAGAGTCACCAAGGAGAATGCTGGAAAGGACGCAGTGTCTGTTACAACTGCGGCCAGGAGGGACACATTTCACCAAACTGCCCAAAGCCGAAGAAGATCAAAGGATAATTTACTTGTGGCTCGAATGAGCACCAAATCAAAGATTGTCCGAAGAAAGGAAGCAGCGGAGGAAGCGGCCAATAAGGAGGAGACATCAAGCTGATAATCGACGGGCCGATGCAATCCAACCCAACAATTGCTAGAACCTTTAACATGACTGTCCAGGACGCAGTGGCTGCTAAGGACGTAGTGTTAGGTATTATCCCAATCAATAATATAATTGCCTATGTATTATTTGATTCGGATGCTACCTATTCATTTGTGTCTAAAGAATTTGCTAGGCGATTAAACTTACCCTAAGAACGATTAGGAAATCCTCTGAACATAAAAGTTTTAAATAAGGAAGTAATCCCCGTAGAGTTCATATACCGAAATTATTGCGCAAACATTAGAGATCACGAACTAAGTGTAGAATTGATTTTGATTAGGTTGGGGGAATTTGACGTGATACTGGGAATGGATTGGTTGTATAACCATGAGGCAATAATTGACTGTCAAAACAAAAGTGTGAACCTTCAGACCCCAAATCGATCTAAGGTGGTATTTTATGGTAGCTTATCGCTTAAGCAATCATGTTATCTTGTGATGATGCAGGTCAGGAAATTATTAAGAAAAGGATGTATAGGTTACTTAGCTTACATCATAGATACTTAGAAAAAGGGAGTAGAAATGAAGGATATATCCGAGGTGAGAGAATTTCAAGACGTATTTCCAGATGATCTGCCTGGTCTTCCGCCAGACAGAGAAATTGAATTCATAATAGACTTAGCACCGAAAACTGCACCAATTTCGAAAGCTCCATATCGTATGGCGCTGGTAGAAATGAAGTAATATATGATACAATTGCAAGAATTGCTAGATAAGGGTTATATTCGGCCTAGTGTGTCTCCTTGGGGAGCACCAGTGTTGTTTGTTAAAAAGAAGGATGGATCGATGAGGCCCTGTATTGATTATTGAGAATTGAACATAGTAACGAGTAAGAATAGGTATCCGTTGCCAAGGATAGACGACCTTTTCGACCAATTGAAGGGAGCGAAGTATTTCTCAAAAATAGACCTACGAATGGGTTATCACCAGTTAAAGTTACGGGAGGAGGACATACCAAAAACGGTGTTCTGAACCCGAAATGGGCACTACGAGTTTTTGGTAATGTCATTCGGATTGACTAATGATCCGAAAGCATTCATGGACTTGACGAACCGAGTTTTGAAGCCATACATGGATAAATTCATAGTAGTTTTCATCGACGACATCTTGATTTACTCAAAGACCAAGGAAGAGCACACCGAACATCTGAAGATGGTTTTGGAAGCGCTAAGAAGAGAGAAAATGTATGAGAAATTTTCGAAGTGTGAATTTTGGATGGAGAAAGTCCAGTTTCTAGGACACGTGATTGACAAGAATGGAATTTTAGTAGACCCTGCGAAGGTAGAGGTAGTAAGTAATTAAGAACAGCCAAAGACACCGACGGAGGTAAGAAGTTATTTAGGGATTAGCTGGGTACTATTTATCCAAGATTTTTCTAAGATAGCGACCCCGTTGACAAATATAACGAGGAAGACAGTGAAGTTCATATAGACGAAGAAATACGAGGAAAGTTTTCAGGAGTTGAAAAGGTTAAGCGAAGCGCCTGTACTATCATTACCAGACGATGCGGGAGGCTTCGTGGTGTATAGTGATGCATCACACAAGGGGCTTGGCTGTGTGCTAATGCAACATGGCAAAGTCATTGCGTATGCGTCACGCCAATTGAAGGATTACAAAAAATAATACCCTACACATGACTTGGAGTTATCGACAGTATTTTTTGCATTGAAGGTTTGGAGGCATTACCTGTATGAGGAAAAATATGAGATATACACGGACCACAAGAGTCTAAAATATATCTTCGCACAAAAGGAGTTGAACATGCGACAGAGAAGGTGGTTGGAATTGATCAAGGATTATGACTGCGAAATTCTTTATCACCCGGGAAAGGCAAATGTAGTAGCTGACACGCTAAGTAGAAAAGGAAGGAAAAAATTATTCAAGTTAACAACTCGGGAGGAGTTAATAAGAGAAATAGAGAAATGGGAAATAGAAGTGAAGGGACCTAGAGGGTCTAAAGAAAAATTATTTGTAATGGAAGCTCGTCCAACATTATTGGATAGAGTAAAGGAATCACAAGAGAAGGATGAACAATGCGAGAAGATAAGAAAGAGAATAATAGAAAATGAAGAAGAGAAGTTCAAGATGGATAAGAACGGTATATTGAGATTTATGGGGCGAGTATGGGTGCCAGCTGTAACCGAACTGAGGGAGGAAATCTTGCACGAAGCACACAATACGACGTATTCTGTTCATCCAGGAGGCACGAAGATGTACCGAGATCTTAGACAATATTTTTGGTGGCCCAATCTGAAATGAGAGGTTGCAGAGTGCGTCAGTAGATGTCTTACTTATCAACGAGTCAAAGCAGAGCACCAGAGGCCGAGCGGTCTACTTCAACCATTATAAATATCAGAGTGGAAATGGGAGCGCATTACGATGGACTTTGTGGTAGGACTTCCAGTCACATAGAAAGGTTATGATGCCATTTGGGTTATCGTGGATCGACTAACAAATATAGCTCTTTTTCTACTGATAAAGACCCGTTTTAATTTGAATCAGTTGGCAAAGTTGTACGTAAAGGAAATCATTTTGCGACATAGAGTGCTGGTGTCAATTGTCTCCGATCGAGGTGCGCATTTCACGTCCAATTTCTGGGAAAGCTTGCAAGAGAGGATGGGAACACAGTTAAGATTGAGTACCGTCTATCATCCTCTGACAGACGAACAGAGTGAGCGGACTATACAAACGCTAGAGGACATGCTTAGAGCTTGCGTGATGAAATTTATAGGGAATTGGGGCGACCATCTACCCTTAGTAAAATTTGCTTACAATAATAGTAATCATGCGAGTATCGGCATGCCATCGTACTAAGCTCTTTACGAGAGAAAGTGCAGAACATCGTTGTGTTGGGACGAAGTCGGAGAACAACGAATTTTAGGACCAAAATTAGTTTAGCATACAGCGTATGTGGTGAAACGATAAGAGCCAGATTAGTAGCAGCTCAAGATCGCCAGAAGAAGTACGCAGATTTGCACCGTCAGGACCGAGACTTTGAAGTCGGCAGTTTCGTATTTTTGAAAGTGTCCCCCTGGAAAGGGAAGATACGATTCGGCAAGAAAGGGAAATTGAGTCCGAGGTTCAAAGGACCGTTCGAAGTTTTGAAGCGAGTATGTGAAGTGGGGTATAAGGTAGCTTTACCGCCTGAACTGGAACACATTCACAATGTGTTTCACATTTTCGTGTTACTTCCATACAAGCCTAACTATAAACACATGATATCTTATTGACTTACTATGAAATTCTTGTCCAAATAGTAGATAAGAAAGAGCAAACTTTGAGAAATAAAGCGATATCTTCTATAAAGGTTATTTGGCGAAACCACAACGCCGAGGAGGCTACGAGGGAATTAGAGGATAAGATGAGGAAGGACTATCCCTATCTATTTGTGTAACCTTGTATTAATTCCGAGGATGAAATTTTTATAAGGGGGAGGATGTAATATCCGAGAATTTTCTAAATAATATTAATGATTATATTAATAAAAATTGAATATTTATTAAAATATAAATAAATATTGTTGTGGTGGGATATAGTAATTCTATTAAACTAAGTTAAACTCTATGTTATGGTGAACTTGATAAAAATCTTAATTTAAAGCTTATGTGAATTGCCTAGTGTGGCATAATGAAAGACTAAGAAATTCATTAATTAAATTAATGAGAGAATGATTAAATAATGTGATGGACTAATTATTGTTATTAATAATTAATATTTATTTTGTGCATTATATGTGATCTACGAAGTTTAATTGTGGGTCATGAGAGGATTAATAATCTGGTGGAATTAAGAGAGTGGACTAAAGTGGGAAGTGTCTCTAGCCCAATCGAATTATGTTAACAGACAACCACTATGACCCAACGTTTATGTAGGAAATAATAGCCAAGCCCAGTCAAAATGGGGGCAGCAAGCCCAGAGATGATAGTCAAGGAAAGTTGACCCGAAAGTTATCACCTATAGATAATCAGATAAGCCAAGGGTTAAAAAGGAAATAATAAACAATGATCATAAGTACTGCTAGCCGAACTACCCTATGTTACTTTAAAATAAACTAATCCCAATGTTGCTTAAATCAGAGGAATAAAATGATTTCTTGCAGCATGTTGATAGAAGACTTTTCACCAAACCTCTATTAACCAATGGTTTACTCGGTTAGAGCTAGTCCAAAAATGTGAGTAATGACCAAGGATTGGACCAATGTTTTCCTATAAATAGAGACCCTATTCATCTTAGAAGGCATGCTAGAATCGTATACTCTGCATTAGAAAGAAAGACATAATGAGTTGAGAGATAAAAAGAACCCAAGAGGAACTCTTGCAGTTCGAGGGGGGGGGGGGTGCAGAGGAGATATGAAGAAAGGGACCAGCCAGTAGCTTACCCAAGTGTTTTGTCAGTAGAAGAAAAGCATCAAGAGGTACACATTCCTTTGATCCTAAATTGTTAATTCAACCTTCTGCAAGTCGGCTATGGAGTAATATTCATGCAAGTAAAAGTTTGTTATGTGAACAACATAAACCGAACAAATAAGATAGTATAACATATCAAGCTAAGATGAATTTAAAAACCATATCAGTAGTGAAAAAGGAACATGATACTCTATGCTAATGAATGATGTAGGCCTTGAAGGCTAAATAGTGAAATTATGTCTGGACTCTAGTAAAAATAAGGAAAAGTGTTAATTTAATTAAATTTGGTAATGTTATACTAAAATCGTTCAAATACACGTACACCAGTTAAGCTGTATATATAAATAATCAAATTGGAGACTAGTTCAACCCATTGAGTTTTGTAATATTATGCCTTAGTCTCCAATCGTAGTAGTGAAATCAACGATTATAAACATACACTACGATCGTAGACTGACTCTGCAAATCGTGGAGTCCAAAACCAGACCAAGACCTTTGGTCGGTTTTGAAAAAGCATAAACTGAACGCCACGATCGTAGACTTACTCGCAGATCATGGAGTAGACCAGGCAACCATAAATCAAATCATAGACTGAACCCCACGATCATAGACTTACTCGCAGATCGTGGAGTAGACCATGATAACCATAAACCAAAGCATAGACTGAACCCCACAATCGTAGACTTACTCGCAAATCGTGGAGTAGACCAGGCCAACCATAAACCAAGCCGTAGCCTGAACCCCACGATCGTAGTTTGGTCTCACAAATCGTGGAGTGAATTCACTATCAGAAGGTGATCTCTCACAAATCTTAGAGTGAACTCGACCATCCGAAGATGATCTCTCTCAAATCGTGGAGTGCCTATAAATCGTAGACCACTTCTGTAGAATGATCAAACACTTAAAAATTTCTACTCCAGGCCTGTTTTAATACTTATAAATCCTTAATAAGACTAATTCCAGTCTGTCAACTGTATAATAGTGTTATAATGACGAGTTGGGAGAGCTAAAGAAGGAATTGGAGATAGAACCTATCAACTTCATACGCTGTCATGTACCAAAGGAATATAAATAACTTAGAAGTATTAAGAGAGTAAAAATTGGCAAGAGTGTCATCTGGTTAATAACAAATACATAAACAATTCAGGCATAATGGACTGTCATAATTCTGAATAATAGAGTTCTGCAGTTAGGCCTACATCAATTACTATAACTCAGCATGGGTTAATTTTTAGGATGGCTTATGATTAATATAGGTCATCCGAAGAGCAGAATCATAGAGTTATATAATAAGCAACAATTCAGGCAAGTTTCCTAACTTTCACAACTTTGGATTTTGTGCGAGTTCGAATTGATGTTATATCAACCTTATATATGTTGAGAATTGTCTATACTTGTGAAAATCGTTATTCATATTTTGAGATTTGAATCAGGTTGCAAGTTTAAACTTTTTGTTCTTAAATTAATTGAAAAAAGTGTCTAAGCCATTTGATTCGGCTAAACAAAATATCTATGAGTTAGAAAGAAATCCAAACCAATTACTTTGGTGCAGACTCTTACAAATCTACTGATATGAACAACCCTCATTGAAGGGGAAACTTTATAACTGTCGGGGATTTGACGTGCGCATAAACAGCATATTTAAATGTTATGCATAGCGTAGGGTATTTTGGGCTGATCACCTATTATACTTATTTTATTGGATTATCAGTTTAATAATGTTGACTCTAGTAGGAGTTCTCTGTCTATAGTGACTACTCAGTGTTGAAACCTTTGAATTCTTTTAAAATATTCAGGTCTATAATGACTCATTGTTTAAAATTCAAAGGACCATTTTGAAGCTATTGATATTTCTTTGTTTACAGCATCCTTCCTTAACTCTTGAGCTATCTTTGATTATTATACCTTTGAGATTATTAAATTTATATCATGCATGTTCACCTTTATTATTATATACTTGCTGAGCAAATTTATTGCTTATTCTTGTTTCCTTTAAACCTTACAATTAAGGCAGAACGTGGTGAACCCTCAGGAAAAGATATGGGAAAGGGCAATGCTACGGATTAGCTTTAGTCCTCTATGCTAGTAGTTATTATTAAGCTGTAATAAGATTGAAATATGGTTTATGTATTAAGGTATGTTATGAATTTTATTATGTAATGTCTTAGTAACGGTTACGAGACCTTGGGACGAGAATATTTATATTAAATCAATGTAAATTATTCTATTATTCTTTTACATGAGATGTTAGTATATTATTAGAATTAGTACATGATGCACCGAATTCGAGGTATATGTATCTGAATTTGGGGGCGTCAAAATACTGTATACAAAGCCTAGTGGGACCTGAAAAGACAAGATGGCCATAGAATGCCCTAACATCTTACAACTGTTGCCCTATCTGTGGGAGGAAACTGTCATACCATAATCGCAAAGAAGAGGCTATCAATGTGGGTGCCCTGTGCTCAATACGGCTGACGGTAGATGAAGACATCTGTAGAACCGTATCATGAGACCATCTAGGGGTCAATGCTAAACTCACCTATCTGAATGCATATCCATGACATAATGCATGCATCATCATAAATGATAATGATAAATGACAATAAGATGCAATAGATAGGAAATATCATGCATTTCTAAATACACTGTCTACTGAAAGCATCATCTTTGTCTGCTACTAAAATGCAAAATAAAAAGTACAGGGAAATGTGGCACAACCGCCCAATGACTAACAGAGGCCTATTAAAAGAGATAACAAGAAATGGGGCACAGCCGCCCAATATCTAACAGAGGCCTATCAAAAGATATAACGTGAAATCTATCAAAAGAAGTCTATGATATTTGCATCTAGACGATCAACCTACTGTAACTCCTCCTGAGTCACTGAATCTCTGCCAGAAGGAATGTCTGGTCGATAGAGGGGAGGATCTGCCCCGGTATAACTGCCAGAATATAGACCTCCTGAGGGGCCAACTTTGGAGCTGGAAGGATCAAAAGAATCTACCTCTGAATGATCCCTGCCAAGGTGCCTGATGAAAAATTGTGCCCGCTCCAACCGCTGGGTCAAACTTAAAATCTACTCCAAATGAGTAGGCTCATGAAGGCAAGCTATCCAGTCTGTCATCATAACAGACTCAGGAACCATGTTTGCCATGAACTGAGTGGCACGAGTCTGAGCCTCAATCGTACGAAGACTCCACCAGTGATAAAATGCCTCCTGGATGTGAGGACCCTCTGATAGGGTGAAGCCATCCAAGCCCATCATGGGAATGTCTATGACCGGCTGAGATAAGGGCCAATGATGCCTAGAAGGAGAAGGGAATAGAATACAAATCTCTTCTATAACACTCCCGATAGCCCATTCTCCCAAGTAGAGCTCCCAGCCTCCATCAGTCAAAAGGGGAATCCGACGAGTGGACAATATAAACTCTAATCTGTTCAGAAATCCATCCTCAAAATAGACTATCAGATAATTGGGGGTGTAAGGAACCCACGTGATGGAATCGGAGGTCAATAGCTCTAACTTTAAGCGGGAATGGGTGAACCCCACTGCCACAGGGACCTCTATAAAGGTGGAATAATTCCATCGCCGTCCTCGAGGATAGGTCTCTAGACCTAGAGTAGTAGCAGGCGCAGGCAAGGGAGCCTCTCATATGCCCAAAACTGGAAATGCAAAAATCAAATGCCCTCAGTAATAAAGATTGATAAACACAAATGAGGGAGATTGAAAGGTCAAAGATAAATTACTCACCAGCAGAAATGGATAAAAACCCAGCCAAGCCTCTATCACCCCCTCAAAGCGTAGGCGCATCCCACGAAGAAAATAGGCAAAGGTGAGGTGCCCCGATCAAAATTTATGATGCACTCCATATCATGAGTTGCTCTAACCAAAGCAAAAGAGACTGTCAAGGAGTTATCTGCTATGAAATAACCCCTGATGATGACCAGGAGCAGTCTTCAAAGAATGCAATCTCTAACCCTTTGATCATCAGGCAGAGGCTTAATCAAAGCCCCACTCTGAGCATCAACACTCAAGGGTCCAGAACGAATAGTCCGACCCTTGATGACCGTCGCAAGAACTCCCAAGAGGGATCAAATGGCAGCATGAGAAATGTCAGACACCAAAGGCACTGGCTCACCTGTAAACTCTAATCCTGTGATGAACTGCCAATCCATCGGTGTCATCATAATCTCATAGTCCAACAAGTGAAGAGACTGGGTCTGCTGGAACCAGTGCTCAGATAAAGCCCGTAGATAACCCCAAGGGTAACGACAGGGAGGAATAGAGAAGAAGGCCTCAAAACCCCAAGAGTTAACGATGGCCTGATACTCCGGATGAAGAATATGATACAAGGAATGGACGCTAAACCAGTTCCCCCTCGGCTGAGTAAAGCCGAGAACCTGCATCAAATTGCAAATTCGGATTAAACCATTGTCCTGAAATAGCAAAAGGAAAAAAAGTCCAGAATAAAAACTTCGGCCACCTCATTGGCATGAAGATGGATCGAAGGATGGAGCCTCAAATCGTCCAAGAGCTCCGAAATCGGCACAATGATGGTGATTAGTGGGTTTTATACCTATGAATTGGACACCTTTTAGACTTGATTCTTTGTTAACTATAAGTATTTTTAGTGTTCTATTACTTTTTTTGTGTTTGTGTTGTAGGAAACGACTTCGGAGGGTCAAAACATGAAAAATAGAGCTTAATGACATTTTTTGTAATTTCAGTTACTGTTCACCCGCCGAGGTAGGGTTTTCTAGTACTATTCACACAACGGGGCGGGCTTGTCGGGAAAAAATGCTAATTTTTAGAAGTTGATTCGAAGAAGGATTCTGAAGAGTTGATTTGGAGAATGATCATCAGAGGGCTATAAAAGAAGAAGAATACACAAGGATTGAGAGAGTTAGATTCCATTAGTAGATCCATTCCATTATATTAGATTAGATTAGATACAAACCTTAGTTGGAATTGGATTGGAGATTGAAGCAACTTGGAGACCATTGAAGATCAAGAGCAGGAGTAAGAGGGAACATTAGATTTGTTGACAACAGATTCTATTCTCTTCTCTACTCTTATTTTTATCTTTTAATATTTATCCAATTGTGGATTCTTGGTTTTGATTCAATAATAATGAACTAAATCTTTTGTTTAAGATTACAATGGATCTTATTACGTAGCTTATTTTAATATACTTCTCTATTAATTATTATGATCTATCGTGGGGATTGTTTATTATGGTTTGTGAATATTTGCTTAATTGCCTAGCTATCAATTACTATGATAATCTATATGAAATTGAGAGACGGATTATGGATTTAGATATGATCATAATAGCATGTGATTGTGTTTCTGCATGGCGTTGGAATTCATAATTTGTGTTTAAGATAGAGATATACATTTACACCACATGTAATCTGATAAGAACTTGTACTTGAAATCCTCCTTAATTATAATTCACATAGAGATATAGTGGATTAGTTAATTAGGGTGTTCTTCTTAATTCTATCATATGTGGATTTAAGTTGATTTGAGTATGATGCATTGAGAGATGGTCATATTTATTTATGTGTTCTTGATTAACAATTCAAAATAATGAGTATAATTGATAAGAAGTGTATTAATTTAAGTGAAGCAGTAAGTGAATTTGTGATCTTAACTCTCCATAATTGTTGTCCGATTTATACAACTTCAGTGCTCTGCTAGCGGTGTTCGCGCTAGGTATGCAGTAAATCATCTTCCTCACACGCGCTCTTCGCTCCTTCCTTTGTAAAACTTGCTCGGCCCGCGCTTAGCTACCAAATCTTGACATGTTTTCCTCTTTTTCTCTCAAGTCCTGCTCTCATCCTTTTACCTGCAAAGTAAACATGAAACACCAGAAATAACACAAACAATACTAAAAAATTTACAATATATTAAGCTAAATGAGATTAAATCATAGGTTTTCAACCTACTGATCAAATTCTCCCAAACTTGAGCCATTACTTGTCCTCAAGCAAACACAACTACACTAACACTCTACTTATGATGAATGCGACTACAGAGATCGAGCATCAGCCATAATAACTAGATGAAAAATATACCTCGGAGATAAATAACTAATACTCCGTCAATATCACATCACGTGTTATCTTAACTTCTCACATTCTTTCCTCACAAACATAACTCTTATCTGTTTCTCTGTGTGTGTGTGGCCAACATGAGTCCAATAATAACAATGAGCAATATAGACAAGTTTATACGCATGATCACTATTCAAAATAGATTTGCAACTAACCATGGCATACGCATAAGTAAGAGGGAAATCACAAGATGAAGCAATACTAACAAGCTCTTATAACAAGTGGGTGCATTTTAATGCTCCATCCTTCCAGTTATTTCTTGAGTCTGACTTGTGCAATGTCCAACTTCCTTAGGCTTTTCAATGCTACTCGTGTAACGGACATTCGGCTAACGATTCCCAAACCTGAAGGCTTTAGGGCGCTAGGTGTGAAGACATCCCCTAGGGTTTATTTGTCCGAGTAACAAAGGCCACGGAGTTAAACTAAGTTAATTTTTATTCCAGAACTATATTATTATTATTTTTTTATTTTTGCTTTTCTCGCCTTTTTTTTTCTTCGAGCCACAATTCCCCCAAACTTATATATAGGCCAAAGTTTAATTATAATATGTGATTAAGTGAATACATGCCCATGTTTTATCTTATATCAACTTTCTCGCTACTACTGGCAATCAGTTAGTGTGCTTGAGATTTAGAAAAACATAAGACTTATGCTATGAAGTTCCTATGATCAAAGTTAACCAACACATGATAGTCAATTTAAGCATGCAAGTCGTAAATCAGATTCCTCATTGGCTTTCATCTCAACTATCAAGGCATAATTACTCAATCTCTATGCAAGTCTACTTAACACAAATCCTACATGCATGTAAATATTTATTTTATTTTTGTATTTTATATTTTTTTTATATATGCAAATATAGTAAAACTATAATGAAACTATATTATATGCAACTATATTCTACTATGATCTAACATAAACATGATATTAAATTACCCCCCTAACTTATCAATAGTAATGTCCTCATTACGTGAAAATAAAATAATTTAAGCACGAGGACTTCCCTACGAGACAAGTCAATGCTCGTCTTGAGGACCTTCATCATCTGAATTGGGGTAAGCAGGTAAAATAGGAGGATTGGGAAGCTGGACTGGTTCAGAATTGGGTGTGAAACAGGAGAACGTATTCGCCAATGCCATGAATGAGCTAAAGTTGTAAGCATGCATTGTATCCTGGCGTTGAGCAAGTCGTAACCTCTACTTTTGACTTCTAGTCTGGGAAGACGTAAATGGCCCTGCTTCTGCCTCTTCAATCATTGGCACATCCGTGGCTGGCGGCGATGAGGGTGGAATCATGATATACCCTTCACCCCATGGGTGGGAATGTGCTCCATCCCATGCTTTGTAAGTGACGATCGTTTTGTGGTCAATCACCCCCGTGTGTATCTGAACTGGCTCCGATGAATTCCATTGCACCCCGGCCTTTCGGCATAAATCTGTGATGAGAAACCCATGTACTAAGCCGCCGGTGGTTCCTCCTCGTAACAATCAGTCAATAGACTCCTGGATACACAATCCACGTCCACCTATGGAAATTCAATGATGTTTCCTGCTCCATACCAGTGGCGGACGATGTCGTAGAGAAGTCGGGCTCGTTCCTTAGTTACATCATTCTGATGTCGTGTGGGTATGAGTCTTGCACAGAGGAACGCGTACCAGGCCTTTCCATACTTGCTCAGCACTTAGTGTGGGAACGTGACTTTAATGTCCATCCCAGGCTTGTTTACCCATGGTGTTCTCGGCTTGCATAGACAAGCAATTAGATCATCCAAGTTAAGGAGGATGTCCTCATATCGGTCCCCCATTGGTGTTTCTAGCCCGAAATATTCATTGATGGTTAAGGCGTGAAAGGAGATTGGTTTGCCCTTGACCATTACAACTCTCCCCACGTGCTCGATTGCTTTGGCATAGAATTCCTTGACTATGGATGGCACGACTGGTTATGGTTGTTCTACCAACTGGAACCACTGTCGCTCCACGATCATCAAGGCCATGTCGCCATCTAAATTTGTATCCGGCTTCAACCCTCTTTCCGAAACCAAAGTTTTCTTCTCAAGCACGGTGTTGAACCTTCGTTCGACGGCTTCGCTAACGAACCTTGACCCATTAAATTGCTGCCTAACACTTGAACTTGAACCTCTTGGACGTTTGGAATCCATATGTAATGTTGCTTAGTTGTAAGGACACCAAATAATGGTAGGGACAATTCGTCGAACAGTTGGTGTGCACCCCTCTTTTTCCCCCAAACTTACTTTCCTTTATATCACAACTCTTACCATAAATTAGCAATATAATCCTTGGGTCATCAGTAACCCAAGGTATCCCAATTATAATTTATATAGATAAAGCAGCACAATTGATTATAGAAAAGATGAATTTTCGTGAACTACACTACATCAATTTGTTACCTCTTGCTAGTTATAATGGTTGCCTATGTTGCTTACCCCACTGTGATAAACAAGGATCAGATGGGTAGGAGGAGATGAATCCGTTGATTATAGAACTATGTGGTAGGGGGAGATAGTATATTAATGGTGATGGTGAAATTGGATGTGGATTGCATTTTGTAGAGGATTTGAGGATAGAGAATTGTAGTAGATGTGGATTTGGATGTGTAGGGAGTGAATGGGTGGTGGATTTAGGGTTTAAGAAAGAGAAGAGTTGAAGATTTGGGGTTGAAGTAGAATAGGAGAAGTAAATTTAGAAGTTGAAAATGAAAAGGATAGGGAATAGGGCAAGTAGGAGCGAGACAGGGGGCCGAAATCCTTAATTAAGTCGATCGCAGCAGCGACGCCTGCTCCATGCTAGATAAGGCGCTCTCCGCGCATTTCTGGTCTGAATCATGGAAAATACTACATATGACATGCGCTTCGCGCTAGCTGAGGCGCGCTCCGCGCATAACTGGGCCATATCAAGGGCAACTTTGCTGCATAGGCAGCGTACTTAGCGCTTGATGAGGTGCGCTTCGCGCCTTTCCATTTCTTTTGATTGGTTTGCTATTTTAACTTGCTTTCCTACAATAATTATACTACAAGTATCAGTACCCTATGAAATTCATGACATTTAACTTTATTAAAGAAATATATGCGAGTAAATAATAAACTAAAGAAATATAGGCATATGGGTTACCTCCCACACAGCGCTTGGTTTAACGTCGTCAGCCCGACGTGGTTTCTAGACTTATTGTTGATCCGTGAGAATGATTGATGTTTATTCAGGATTCAATTCACTGCCCAGATAATGCTTAAGTCTTTGTCTATTTACTTTAAAGGACTGTTAGCTTGTGGAATCCTGCACTTCTATTGCGCCATATGGATAAACCTTAGTGATCGTGAATGGTCCAGACCATCTAGATTTCAATTTACCCGGGAATATCTTTAGACGGAAATTAAAAAGAAGCACAGATTGTCCTAGTTCAAAGGTGCGTTGGACAATTCACTTATCATACCATTTCTTTGTTTTCTCTTTCTATAATTTGGCGCTCTCATAAGCTTGCACTCGGAATTCATCCAATTCACTCAGCTGCAGAAGTCGCTTCGCACCGGCTGCTTCGAGGTCCAGATTTAACTTCTTTATGGCCCAGTAAGCTTTGTGTTCTAATTCTACCTGTAAGTGGCAGGCTTTACCTGTTGGGTTTGCTAGAAACATAAGCATGCAATCAAATTACATAAACGCAGCAGAAGAGATGAAAAATTAGATTTTAAAATTTTCTTACAAATCCTTAACCATGATCTTTCTTGTGCATCAATTATCAGTCAATACATAGAAGGAGAGGATGGAATTATACCTTTGAAGATCCAAGCTTCCTCAGGTACAAGTTCTACTCCTTTGATTCCTTTGATTCCTCTGTAGTGGCTCCTTCCCTTGATCAATGTCAGCCACCCTAAATGTTTGGCCTCTAACGGTGATCCACCAAGGAAGATGAAGAACTCTAGAAGATGGGTTATTGGCTTAACCCTTGTTTCTATCTCTATAGAATATGTGTACTCCCAACCTTTGAAAAAATTCACATACCTTATTTCTGATATAAGACTCTCTTATATAGATATTTGGTTAACCCTCATAATCCAATTAGAATAGGTTTTTATTTAATTAATTAAACATTTTTAATTAATTTATATCCTAATCTTATTAGGATTGAGAGAGAGTACTGATATTATATTAATTCCTAAACTCCTTTAGAATTAAAATAATAATAATAATATTAATAAGACTCATCTTATTAATTTATATTTAATATTTCTAAAATATTAAATAATAAACATTAAGCTATTTAATTTATTCTATCACCATAGATTAAATTAATTACACTTAATGCATTATTACTATCATGCCATTTTCTTCTTAAATAATTCTTCTTCCTTTTATGGTGTGACCCTTTAGGTTGTCCATATTAAATCGATTGTGAATAAATCAATTAGAACAATTCTAATCTTATTTAAATAAATAAATTAAACTAATAATCTATTTAAATAAATAATATTTATTATACAATAGGGATAAGCCTCCCTAGCGATCAACGACTTTTCAGATAATATAGATTTCAACGTTAATCATAAAAGAACCTGTGAGTTAATAGTTACTGTACAATTCAATCCTTCCACCATACAATGTCCCAATTAAATATAAGACATGGATTTACTGTCAAGTCTTAATTTATTTAATCATATGTATTTCGATTAGAAAACGCACAATTCCAAATAATGCAAATTAGAAACCTCTTTCTAATTTCATTATACCTTGGCCAAGGATTCCTGGGTTGTCATTTAATGAATCACATAGGACATATCTCCTCTTTTACTAGAGGTGGTAGATTCTTTATTGATCATATATTATCTTCATATGCAACTCATTATACCCAAGCATACCCTATATATGCCTTAAAAGGCCTTAAGGAATAAGTCAAAGTATAATTTGTTACATACAAGATACTATGATGATCTCAAGTCCAAGGATCACCTTATACTACTATCACATTAGGAATTCCTATTGACAGGTGAGTAAAACTCCATTAGTTATTCCATAGCGAGTCACGTTCAGTGAACTTATTCTCCAATAAGCACCTACATACTTGCTTTAGTGTCTCCACACAAATGACCATGAGATCAGTCATCCTCATCCAATGAGCAAGCAACATATGTACCAATCTATCCGGATTTACTAATCCCCATTTTAGTAATCCCATAATTTGGAACTATTTTAGTTTTTAAGCTTTCTAAGAATTTAGATCTCATTAGCATGATCTCATCGTGATTCTAAAATCATTGCTTAAAACTCTGGGTTATTTACATATTATTAAAAATAGTACCATGTAGATAATTAAATACCTTAAATGAATATTTTATTAATAAATAAATAAGATTGTTTATAAAGTATGTGCTTTATCATCATACATGATTGGCTTGTATGCATACTACTATCATTACCGAACACCAGTTGATATGGAGACATATCGATTGGGGTCTTGTACGCAGTTCGATATGCCTATAGTGCTTCATCTAGCTTGCTCGCCCAATCCTTCCGGGATGGATTTACTATCTTCTCTAGAATCTATTTTACTTCTTAGTTAGATACTTCCACTTGGTCGTTTGTCTGTGGATAATAGGTCTTGGCAACCATATGTCAAACTCTATATTTACCCAAAAGTGTTGCAAAGGATTTGTTACAAAAATGCATGCCCTCATCCCTGATAATTTCCCGCGGCGTCCTAAATCTGGTGAAGATGTTCTTGCGTAGGAAGTTCAGCACTACCTTTGCATCATTAGTAGGTAGAGCCATCGCTTCTACCCACTTAGAGACGTAGTCTACTGCAACAAGTATATATTTATTGTTGAAGGATGATGGGTACAGCCCCATAAAGTTGATGCCCCATACGTCAAATAGTTCTACTTCCAACATGGTATTCAGCGACATCTCTTGACGACTTGTGATGTTCCCCACCATTTGGCATTTGTCGCATCTTTTGGCAAATGCATAGGAGTCTTTGAATATTGTTGGTCAAAAGAATCCAGACTGTAGGAATTTTGCCGCTGTCCGATCTCCTCCGTAATGACCGCCATACAATGAAGAGTGACAATGTTGCAATATTCCCTCAATTTTGGATTCGGCCACACATCTCCGTATCACCTGATCGACACACTATTTGAACAAGAAGGGCACATCCCATATATACTGCTTCACCTCAAATAAGAACCTTTTCTTTTGCTGAAAACTAAAATCAAATGACACAATCCCACTGACGATGTTATTTACGAAATCTGCGTACCAAGGGGTTTCTGTCGCCACCGCAAATAGTTGTTCATCTAAAAAAGCTTCATTGATTATTGTTTTCTCAATTTACTGCTGTTATAGATTCTTTAACCTTGATAAGTGATCGGCTACTTGATTTTTTGTCCCTTTTCTGTTAGAATATCGAGATCAAATTCTTGAAGTAGTATGACCCAACGGATCAATCTTGGTTTGGCATCTTTCTTCGAGATGAGGTATTTTATTATCGAGTGATCTGTGAAGACTACGACCTTTGTTCCAATCAAATAAGCCCTGAATTTGTTGAATGCAAACACCACGGCTAAGAGCTCTTTTTTCGTTGTTGTATAGTTTACTTGTGCCTCATTCAGAGTTTTACTGGAATAGTAAATTGTATGGAAGACCTTATCCTTTCTCTGTCCCAAAATAGCTCCCACTGCGTAGTCACTTGTGTCACAAATTAATTCGAATGGCGCTGTCCAATCTGGTGCAATTATGACTAGAGCGGTAACCAAGTTTTCTTTCAATACTTCAAAGACTTTCCGATAGTCTGAATCAAACTTGAATGGTACATCTTTCTCGAGATATGCACACAATGGCTTGGTGATTTTAGAGAAGTCTTTGATAAATCAACGATAAAATCCTACATGCCCCAAAAAACTGCGGATTCCTTTTACAGACGTGGGAGGTGGGAGATGTTCAATTGTTGCAATCTTCGCTCGGTCCACCTCTAGACCTTCTGCTAAAACCCGATGACCTAAGATGATCCCTTCTCAGACCATGAAGTGACATTATTCCCAGTTCAAAATCAAGTTAGTGTCAACACATCTCTGTAGTACTAAGGTCAGATTTGCCAGACACAGATCAAAGCTATCTCCAAACATCGAGAAGTCGTCCATAAATACCTCGACATTTTTCTCCACCATGTCTGAAAATATGGCCATCATGCATCTTTGAAACGTGGCAGGGGCATTACATAACCCAAAAGACATCCGACGAAATGCAAACGTTCAGTAGGGGCAAGTAAAAGTTATTTTTTCCAAATCTTCGGGTGCTATAACAATCTGGTTGTATCCCGAGTATTTGTCTAATAAACAATAGAACTGATGCCTTGCAAGTCGATCTAACATCTGATCAATAAATGGTAATGGGAAGTGATCCTTTCGGGTGGCTTTGTTTAATTTCCTATAATCCATGCATACTCGCCATCCCGTTACCGTTCTTGTTTGAATGAGTTCATTATTCTCATTTTCGAGGATTGTCATTCCTCCCTTCTTTGGCATGCAGTGAACCGAACTCACCCATGAACTGTCTGATATTGGATAAATTATACCTGCATCAAGCCATTTGATGATTTCTTTCTTGACAACCTCCTTCATAATGGGATTTAATCTGCGTTGTTGTTCCATAACTGGCCTCGCATATTCATCCAATAGAATTTTATGCATATAGAAGGAGGGACTGATGTCCTTGATGTCGACTATCGTCCATCCAAAATTAGTTTTGAACTCTCGAAGTACTCTCAATAACTTTGCTTCATGAGATTCTGTGAGAGAAGCTGAGATGATGACTTTTAGTGTGGATGATTCTCCTAAATAGGCATACCTGAGATGGCTCAGTAGTGGCTTCAATTCTAGAACTGATGGTTCCTCAATTGATGTCTTTGGTTGTGCTTTTGATTTCTCATCTCGCTCTAAGTCCTCAAATCTCTTCCCATATGGTCTGAATGGAGAAGATGCATTCAATAGGTGAAAATACTCCAAAGAATTTGGAAAGTCTGCCGCATTTGAATTTCCCAATGCCATGTCAAGTGGATCCCCAAATACATTGCTTGAAACGAACTCTTGTGCTACAGTCACAACTACGTCAATCCCAAAATAATCCTCGATTTCTTTTGGAAACTGCATTACCTTGAACACGTTGAATGTCACCTCTTGATCCTGTATCTGCATTGTGAGTTCTCCTTTCTGGACATCAATAAGTGTTCTCCTCGTAGCTAAGAATGGTCGGCCTAGTATGAGTGGAATCTCCTTATCTTCTTCAAAATCGAGCACAATAAAATCCACTAGAAAGAAAAATTTATCTACCTTCACAAGTATGTCTTCTATAATTCCACGCAGATATGTCAGAGATCTGTCTGCTAGCTGGAGGGTCACGTTGGTGGGTTTTACTTCCGGCAAACCTAACTGTGTATAAATGGATAATGGCATCAAGTTGATACTATCCCCCAAGTCGCAAAGTGCTTTTCCGAAGAATTTTTCCCCAATAGTACATGGTATCGTGAAATTACCTGGGTCCTTAAGCTTTGGTGGTAACTTATTTTGCAGGATGGCACTGCACTCCTCTGTAAGTGCAACAATCTCAAAATCTTCTAACCGTCTCTTCCTCGACAGGATTTCCTTTATAAATTTTGCGTAACTCGGCATCTGTTCTATGGCTTCAGCAAATGGGAAATTAATATGCAATTTCTTGAATACCTCCACAAACTTGGAAAATTGTTTATCTTCTTTCGCTTTTCGGAGTCTCCCTGGATACGGAACTGGTGGCACATAAGCTTCTGGCTTTTTCACCTCTGCCTTTTCTCCTACTTCACCTATCATTTCTGCCTCCGTCCTGATTGTTCCTTAGTATTCTCCTCAGTAGATACCTGCTGAGTCGGCCCTTGTGTAGCTGCATCTTCTAAATGTTTCCCATTTCTCAAAGTGATTGCCTTACAGTGTTCTTTTCCATCCCTTGGGTTCGTTTTTGTGTCGCTAGGCAATGCTCCATAAGGTCGAGAATTCATAGCTATAGCCAACTGTCCGATCTGATTCTCTATGTTCCGCAGAGTTACCTGGGAGCTGTTATTGACATTCCAAAATTAACCTCACTTTCACTTCACAAATTGAAATAATTAGCACAGTAGTAAGCAAGGATCGATCCCACAGAAAGTAAGTTTATTTTAGATTTATTCTACTATGTTAACAGAAAATAAAGATGGGGGATTTTTGAAATTATTTTAAACTAAGAAAAACATAATTAATTGATGAAATTCACCAAGTGTGCAAAAACTTCAGTTATGCAGTTCAGTTTCGCCGAGTAAAACAATCAATTATTCAAGTTGTTATTATTTACCCTTCAATGAAACTATTAGCCCTAGATAACAATAAGCTCTGCTATCCGAAATTCTCCTTAGATATTCACTGTATGAAAACAAGCTCTTCACCAGATTCAACTAGCATACAACCTAGAATAAGCTCTCTTGATTTAATATGATAGAAGCATTAAGAAATAGAGAATTAGGCTAATCCAAGCAACAAACACATAAGCTCGATTTGTTTAACTTATTTTCTGATAATCTTAGCAATACACAAAAGCTTGTCCATAATTAGTATCACTAATTTACTACTTGTGATGAAGACAGATATCAATTACACGTAATACCAATCTTAATCTAGCATATGATAATGATTAAATTAACTCAATTGGCCATATCAAATTAATTAGATCAAATAGCATGCAATCATTGAAAATAGATAATCAGAAGAAATTTCACACAATAAGGAATAAAGAATAATACTCAATTAATCAATTACTTGCAACAAGGTTCCACCTCCCTTTAGAACTGAATAAAGAAACTAGCCTGACATGCTCCAAGTCTGCACTTCAATGAGGTATGAGAGTTGGTAGAATATTGAATGCCTTAAAACCTTGACTATCATCCTTTATTTATAGTGCTAGACAAAGACCTAAATCCTATGAGAACTAGAAATTCAATTCCTAATAGGAATTACAAAACATAACTAGTTTCTATAAAGAAATAGAATCTAATAAGAAACTAAAATCTTAGTCCAAAGCAATCCTAATTCTAATAGTAATATCAATCCAATTCCATGTAAAAATCTCCAAAAATTGAGAAAGTCAATTGCTGGTCAAACTCCTCTTCAATTCAACTCCAAATCAACTTGTTTCCATCCTTTTAGCTTTAATTCACCTGAAAACAATAAACAACTTTATTAAGATCATATACACATGAAACATGCAATAAAACCAAACGTAAAGGAATAAAAAATTATGAATATTATGCACTTATCATTACCTCATGAGTGTTCTTCCAAGACTCGTTATCCTTGATGTATTTTACAAGCAGTTCCTCAAGTTCTGGCTTTCTTTCTTGTTGTGCTGGCTGTTGCGGTTGTCTTGCCTAAAATTCTGGGGGTACAGCCTATCGTGGAGCTTGTGGTTGAGCTTGTTGTTGATTCTGATTGTTACTCCACGAGAAGTTCAGATGATTTCGCCAACCTGGATTGTAAATGTTTGAATTCACCCCATACTACTGCTACTTACCATAATTCCCTATAAACTGTACTGACTAGGTGTTGATAGCGCACTGATCTGCTGGATGGGCTCCTGCACATAACTCGCACACTACTTCCACTTGCTGAACATTCTGAACTCCCAAAGTATCTATCTTCTTTGTCAGAACTGAAACCTGCGCTGATAGTGCTGTTACAGCATCTAATTCTAATACCCCTGCTACCTTTTGTTGATATGTTCTACTCATTGGCCATTGGTAATTGTTAGCCGTCATGGGTTCGAATAATTCATATCCATCTTCACAGCTCTTAGCATTCAAAACCCCACCTGCAGCGGCATCAATACTGGTCCTCAGATGCCCGTCAATACCATTATAAAACATGTGAACCTGTATCCATAACGGCACCACATGGTGTGGACATTTTTGAAGCAGCTCCTTGAACCTTTCCCAAGCTTCATATAATGACTCTAAGTTAAACTGTTTGAAGGCTAGGACTGCGTCCCTCATCTTCGCCGTCTTAGTTGGTGGAAAGAATTTGGCAAGAAACTTTTGTGCCAAATCATCCCACGTTGTGATGGATCCCGATGGTAATCAATGTAGCCAACTCTTTGCTTTGTCTCTCAAGGTGAATGAAAATAGCCTCAGCTTCACTGCATCGTCTGACACCTGATTAAATTGGAATGTATCACAAATCTCTAGAAAACTGATTAGGTGGTCATTGGGATCATCCGTTGGTGCTCCTCCGAACTGACATGAGTTTTGGATCATATGAATCGTGCCTGATTTGATCTCAAAACTATGTGTTGTAATTGCAGGTCGTGCAATACTAGACTGAATGTCTGTAACCTTCGGCATGTGGCTTGTACTTTTCATTCTCATGATTTGCCATTGTTCCCTGATTAGCTTTTCTCCCTTGTTGGAAAGTTCTTTCAATTTCGTTGTTGTAAGGAACTAGGTCGGATCCCTGAGACCGTGTTTGCATACACTAATGAAATTATCTTGTGCACACACGACTCTTGGATCACAGCTTGAACAGACTTGAATATAATTTAAACCTGTAAAAGCAAACAACTAAAATAAAAATCTATTTGAATAATCTAAATTAATAAAAATTAATAATAAAATAATTATTAGAATCGTTCCCCAGCAACGGCGCCGAAAACTTGTTGTCCAATTTATACAATGATAATTACGAGCAAGTGCACACGATGAATCAAGTAATATAATAGTATGAAGAGTGTCGAACCCACAGGGAACAGTTATTTAACAACTATTTCCATTATCCAATTTCTACCAATTTATTTTATTTAAATAGTCACTCCAATTGATTTGTGAGAATTAACTAAATTAAAGTGATTAAGAATCAATTTCACTAACAATTAATGAATACCAGATGATTTAAGTATAGGAATACAATTTTCCCAATTAATCCACAATAATTCTCCTACTTTATTTCCATTTAATTTACCTCACCAGATTGACAACAAAGGTTACTTCACAATTCACTAACACCTTTCAATGAATAGCAAAAATATCTATTTTAACTATTTTACTACTTTCGTGTAAAATCCTTAAAATAGATTCATTAAGTTCACACATGTATCATAGTTGCACATGGTATATAAGTACGTTCGTCTTATACACTATTATGTTATTTCAATTAAGAATTAACAAATTCATGTGTTGTTATGTTCAGTTCCATTCTAAGAAATCCTTTTTTCAATTCAATCAAATATATAAGGCTAATTGTTGGCCAAATAACTATTTAATTAAGCACATAATAATAACAATCAATTCAGATAGATAATCAAGTAAAAATAAGAGTAATTGAATTAAAGCTTCATAAAAGGTTCCATTGTATCCCTGATAGAGATTTAGTTCATCATCAACTCAGAAACACCAAGATAATAATTAAAAAAATATCATGATATAGATATTAATTTAAGAGGAAGAAGGAGAAGACTCTGTTGAAGTTCTTGAATCTTCAATCCAACGTCTATCTCCAGAAATCCTTCAATGAAAATCCCAATATGCTCTAAGAGAGTAGCCTCCAATAATTGCTAGTTAAAAGATATCTAATACTAAGAGAATAACAAGTATTTATAGTCCTAATCAAAACCCTAATATAATTGGGCAAATCTCAATCCTTTTCTAACTCAACTTTTAAAATTTAGAAACAAAATCTATCTTTTTCGCCCGACACGCGCGATCCGCTCGTGGTTCCTTCACACATTGGCGAGCTCCGCGCTTGGCATGCAGGGAACATCCTTTGAGCTTGCGCACTCTGCACGTCCTTTAGTGCTCTGCTAGCGGTGTCCGCGCTAGGTATCCAGCAAATCATGTTCCTCATGCGCGCTTCGCGCTCTTTCCTTTGTAAAACTTACGCAGTCTGCGCTTAGCTACCAAATCTTGACACATTTTCCTCTTTTTCTCTCAAGTCCTGCTCTCATCCTCTTACCTGCAAAGTAAACATGAAACACCAGAAATAACACGAACAATACTCAAAAACTTACAATATATCAAGCTAAATGAGATTAAATCATAGGTTTTCAACCTACTCATCAATAATCTTATTTTAGCGAGTGGTAATTAGTATTAGTGTAATTAAATAGTTTAATTCAAACTTTAAATGAATTGTTTAAATAAAATTAGTTTGGTTAATGGTTAGTACTTAGTGATTTTTATTAAATAATTCCTCGTGGGAACGATACTCTACTTTCACTTTATTACTTGTTGACCACGTATACTTGCGTGTTGTGCGTAACTAGATTTTACCCAATAGATGGCTGAAAGCTTCCGACATGGGGTAGTCGAAGCTGGAGCGGGATCCACAATAGGGACATCCTCCTCGTCGTCTATGTCATCCGGCCTATCAATCTGGATAGGACAAATTACTGACTCAGCCAACCGGCGAGGCTATCGGGCTAGACGAGGTCGAGGGACATCAGAAGCTCTCCTCCTCCTCACACCTGCAACTGCGAGATCTGCCTGGTATATCTGAATCCATAACCTGAACAAAATCTTTAAATCACCTCACAAAGGGTGAGGTAAGTCTCAAACTTACATCTTGTTAAAATTAAATCATTGTTTCATGCATATTCTAAGTCTTAAAGCATGCATTAGTTAACCTACATCCCTAGTAGAGTTGAAATTGCATGTTCATTAAATGCTCAGACTTGTGAATTTTTTTTGCCAAAGTCTCCTTTGTAAAATGGACTATCCGCATGCACATAGGCATAACTAGGTGGCCATTCAGTAGCACACCAACCCAAAATCATGAACATTTCATATATATGAAAAACATCAAAATCAAACCCCCCATAGCAGCTAAGTTACCATGTGTATTTTTATTTGAAAATTCAGGCTCATTTGCCGTTAAATAGAATGAATAAACTGAAAGTAGTGTGCATACAAGCCAATCATGTATGATGATAAAGCATCTACTTTGAAGACGATCTTATTTATTTATTAATAAAAGTATTAACTTATTAAAGGCTTTTAATTATTTACATGATATTAACTCATTTGTGTGGAGACACTAAAGCAAGTATGTAAGTGTTTATTAGAGAATAAGTTCACTAAACGTGACTCGCAATGGAATACTTAATGGAGTTTTACTTGCCTGTCAATAGGAATTCATAATGTGATAGTAGTACAAGTGATCTTTGGACTTGAGATCATCATAGTATCTTGTATGTAATGAATTATACTTTGACTTATTCCTTAAAAACTCTTAGGGTATATCAAAGGGTATGCTTGGGTATAATGAGTTATATATGGTGATAATGAATAATCAATAAAAAATTTACCACTTCTAGTCAAAGAAGAGATATGTTCTATGTAATTCGTTAAATGACAACCCATAGTTTTTGGCCAAGGCAGAATGAAATTAGAAAGGAATTTCTAATTTGCATTATTTGGAGTTGTGCATTTTCCAATCGAAATACATTTGATTAAATAAAATAAGACTTGACAGTAATTTCATGTTTTATATTTAATTGGGACATTGTATGGTGGAAGGATTGAATTGTACGGTAACTATTTACTCACATGTTCTTTTATGATTAATATTGAAATATATATTATCTGAAACGTCGTTGATCGCTAGGGAGGCTTATCCCTATTGTAGAATAAATATTATTTATTTAAATAAATTATTAGTTTAATTTATTTATTTAAATAAGATTAAAATTGTTCTAATTGATTTGTTCATAACTGATTTAATTTGGAGAACCTAAAGGGTCACACCATAAAAAGAAAAATAATTATTTAAGAAGATAATGACATAATCGTAATAATACATTAAGTGTAATTAATTTAATCTATAGTTATAGAATAAATTAAATAGCTTAATGTTTATTATTTAATATTTTAAAAATATTAAATATAAATTAATAAGAGGAGTCCTATTAATATTAATATTATTATAATTATAATTATTTTAATTTCTAAAGGAGTTTAGGAATTAATTTAATATTAGTACTCTCATTTATTTCTAATAAGATTAGGAGGTAAATTAATTAAATGAATTTAATTAATTATTCTCAATGTGATGGGAAGCTTAAATTAATTAAAAGAGTTTAATTAATTAAATGAAACCTCATGTTTAATAGGATTAGAAGGGTTGACCAATATCTATATAAGAGGAGTCTTATAATAGATATCAGTTGATGCAATTCTAATTGTTGGAGAGTACTCCTTTTCTATAGAGGATAGAAAACTAGGGTTTAGCCAACCACCCTCCTTGAATAATTCATCTTCCTTGGTGGATCACCTCTAGAGGCCAAACACTTGGGTGACTAAAATTGATCAAAGGAAGGAATCTAACCGGAAATTCAAGGAGATCACGAAGAATAAGAAGTTGAACTCGTACCTGTGGACGCTTCGTTCTACAAGGGTATAATTTCATAACTTCTTATTTATCGTTTTAAATTAATAATTTGCATAAAAAATGATCCGGATAATGATTTTGTAGAAATTTTGAAACTCTAATATACCAATGCTTCCGCTTTATTTTGCAATTTAATTGTGCCCATGATTTCGTACAATTCCAACAGTGGCATCTGAGCCAAACCTTTATGCAATTATTAATTATTTTTTAATTTCATATATGTATGGGTATATATTTAGAATAATTTATTGGGTATAATTTTATTATATTAAATTATTTTTATGAAAGAAAAAAATGAAAAAAGAAGCAATTCGAATTTAAACTGTTGTTGTGATTCGTGTTGAATTCAAAAGTATAAATGAATCACGTTATTATATATATATATATATTTATATATAACGTGGGTGACCCACGAATTAGGCTTATGCAGGAAGTGAATTAGGAAAACTTTTTCAAAAGGTGATCTAATAAGTATTATATATATAAGATATATTATATATATAATATTCTAAATAATTTTATAATTAAAATAAAGAGTTTATTTTAATCTTGAAATTGGATTTCATGCAAATTAAAATTGCTCATTAAATGATACTCATATATATAGAATGATTTTAATTCATGAGATGAATGTGATTTATTTATTGATACATATGGTGATATGTATGATAATAAATTGGATTAATTATGGGATTATTGACCAATGTGATTGAATTTTATTTTAATTGAATGCTTGAATGAATGAGTTTTTATTAAATGGGGTCTACGTACCTCGTCTTCTCTGATTTGTTCTTGATGTAAAATTCTATCTCCCTCCTATGTACTTTCCCTTGACTGCTGATTAAGATTTCTATTTAAATTAAATAGTTTATGTAATAGATATAGTTAGAATTATTTTGAAGAAATTGGAGACCAAGGAGTAAAAAGCGCATGAAGACCCGTTTGTATGAAGCCCGGGTTTAAATGTAATAGTTACGTTTAAATTTAAATTTTTGCACTCCTAGGTTTGACCTTTTGGTTCACTTGGTGGCTCTAGTGAACCAAACTAGAATAAAAGTCCATAATCAATTCGGATAGAATATAGTATTATATATGTGCATGTTAAATATTATATATATTATATTTTATGCAAACATGCTTCGCATGTTTAATAAAATGACGCGTATTTTATATATATATGTGCATGCGCGCTAAATAAGATGAGACAAATAATAACAAGCCCCTCAAAGAAATTATATTAAGTCCAAAACGTTCAAAGATATTTGGAATACCGAACGTCGCATTCTAGCATGATAAATTAATAGAGTATTAAATATTTAATACGAGTTTGTTGTGCACACACTAGGCGAGTATTATGTATTTAAGGTATTAATTTAATCGCATTTGAAGCTTATAAAGTTAAATGAACAATATTATTTTGTTGTGCACACACAAGAATAATATTTTTCTTTTTCGAATATATGGAGTGCTAGGTTCGACTTAACTTAAATCATTTTAGTTTGGATGTTCACACACTTGACCATTATGATCTAAGAGGCAGAATACAAGGAGTCACATGTTGATGTGATTGACAAGAGTTGTCTACCTATTTATTTATATATCGTTTGTTGTGCACACACAAGACTATATACATTTGAAATGGGATCCTTATTCTCACTAGCAAATCTTTAATTAGATGTTGCCGAACTATATAAGTGAGGGTAATATAGTTTGAAGAAAATAGTGGGAGACACCAATTTAAAATAAGACCTAATTTATTTTGGTATATAAAAATTAATTAAATGAATGTTTGCTAAAATATTGTCTTTTCACATACATAAATTTAAAAAATGTCAAAATCACTAATTTCATTGAGTAGCATACTTGATGCTAACAAACTGACCGGATCGAATTACACGGACTGGTTAAGGGATTTGAGAATAGTTCTCACTGTTGATAAGATTTCTTATGTCCTAAATTCACATGTCCCTAGAACAGTTCTAGAAACAGCCTCTGAGGAAGAGATTGCCACTATTGTAAAGTGGCAAGATGATGCATTTGTGGCTCAATGCATCATGCTCGTATCCATGAATAACGAGCTTCAGCGTCAGCATGAAAACATGAATGCTCCTACTATGTTGCTTCACCTCAAAGAGTTGTATGGTGAACAAAGTAGGACTGCAAGATATGAGATATCTAAGGAGCTCTTCCGATCTCGGATGACCGAGGGCACAACTATTGAGACTCATGTGCTAAGGGTGATCAATCTGATTGAATGCCTCGGACAGCATGGGTTCATCATGGATGGAGAGTTGAGTCAAGACTTGGTATTGCAGTCACTCCCTGAGACCTTTTCGCATTTCGTTGTTAATTTCGACATGAATAAGTTAGATGTCAGCTTGCCTGAATTAATTAACATGTTAAAAACTACAGAAGATTACTTACCATCCAAGAAGAACCATGTTTTAATTGTGGATTCTTCCAAGAAAAAGAAGAGGCCAAAGGTATCTTTGAAAAGAAGATATCTAAGAAGGCTAAGGGTAAGGTGAATAGAAAGGAACAAAAGAAACCTGATCCAGCTAGCAAAGGAATGTGCTTCCATTACAATGAGTCAGGTTATTGGAAGAGGAAATGCTAGAAGTTTCTGGCAGAGGAGAAGCTAGGAGAAGTTTCGACTTCCAATCAAGGTTTGTTCATGCTTGAAATTAATTTTTTAGAAAGTTAAAATTATTGGATATCGGCTGTGGTTCTCACATATGTAATACTGTGCAGGGACTGGTCAGAAGTAGAAAGCTGAACAAGGATGAGATTGTCCTACGAGTGATAAATGGAGCAAAGGTTGTTGCATTAGCTGTAGGCACTTATTGTTTAGCACTACCTACGGGCAAGTCCATTTATTTAAATAACTATTATTTTGTTCCGAATATCATCAGAAACATTATTTCTATTTTCGTATTAGATATGGATGGATTTGACATTATAATAAACAATAACAGTTGTTCTATTTATTAAAATAATGTTTTATATGGTATTGGTAATTTGCGAAATGGAATGTACATACTTGACATGCATGAAGATATATTTCAAATAGAACAAACTAAGAAAAAGGAAAAGAGATGATGTTAATTATACTTATATGTGGCACTGTAGACTCGGTCATATCAATGAAACAAGATTATCCAAGTTGCATAAGGATGGGCTCTTAGAGCTATCCGATTATAAATCATATCCAACTTGTGAATCTTGTCTCGTGGGTAAAATGACTAAATTTCCTTTTAGTGGAAAAGAAGAAAGAGTTACAGAATTGTTAGCGTTGGTTCACACAGACGTTTGTGGACCTATGGCAACGAATGCACGAGGAGGGTATTCTTATTTTATTTCTTTCATTGATTATCACTCAAGATTTGGATATGTGTATTTAATGAAATACAAATCTGAATCATTTGAAAAGTTCAAAGAGTTCAGAAGTAAAGTAGAGAAACAAATGGGCAAGAGCATTAAGATTCTTTGATCAGATCGAGGTGGAGAATACTTAAGCGGTAAGTTTCTCAATTGTCTCAAAGATAATGGTATAATCTCATAATGGACTCCCTCAAGTACACCATAGTTAAATGGAGTATCTGAAAAGAGAAATCGAACATTGTTGAACATGGTTCGTTCCATGATGAGTTTTATCGATCTTCCAACTTCATTCTGGGGTTATGCCCTAGAAACGGCTGTATATCTACTAAATAAGGTCCCCTTGAAATCTGTCCCTGAGACTCTGATGAGTGAGTTTTATACCTACTCATCGGTAGTCATTATAGCTTGATTCTGAATGTTTTCGAGTAATTTGCCTATCATTTTTACTTAGTTTATACGTTTATGTGCAGGTAATGAAATGGAGGCAAAATGAACTTTTAAAGGACAAATTGAGCATTTATTGGACCAAAGGAATATGGGCCTCAAGCAGCTCATGAGTTATTGAAGCAGCCCATGGTTTCTAGCAGCTTGTAAGAGGAGAGTATATAAAATATCATGCAAGTTCCATGCAAAAGAAATCCGGCTGGACAGTGCTTGGCCCCGCTGGGGCGGGCAGTTGGCAAGAGAACTCCCGCCGGGGCGGGGAGGCGGCAGGAGCAAGGTTGCTTTCCACTTGCGAGCAGGACACGAACCAACAAGAGATGAAGAGGAAATTCGTGGGATATAAAAGGGAAAAGAGATGTGTGGGCCACAGATTGGGATGCAAGATGATAAGAAGAGATAGTGGGCTACACATATAATATCCATATGGGGAGACACACGCAGCTGCTGATCCTTTTCCTTTGCTGACTCGGAAGGTGCAATACATGGATTGTGGGCTGTCAAATGAGCTGCTAATCTCCTTATTTTTTGCTGACTAGGATTGTGCAAGTGGAGATACATTAAGTGCTGGTGCTAAATTTCCTTGTCTTATTTGGATTGTGGGGCTATGAATATATCAAAAAGGGGATGGACCCAATATAGGAATGGGTCAGCTGTTTTTCCTTTCCTGCTCGGACTCGGATGCTAGAAGAGGAATATATCATGGGCTGCTAGTGGAATGAGAGATAAAATGGGCTGGTGACTTAACCAGGAAAGGGGGACGGAGGAGCATAGTATATATATATATATATTATATCATTAGCTTGGGGAATCATATAGATGATATAGTAAAGGAGGCGGCAGGAGGTAGGATATATATAATATATTATATAGTCCATTAGCTTAGTTTTATTATTATTATTTTAGATTAGTTTTATTTTAGCTTTATTAAAAATAATAAAACCTAGTTGAAAGGGAATTTGGAGATTGAAGCACTTGGAAGCCATTGGAGATCCATATTAAGAGCGAGGAGGAGCACGAATTTGCTGGCAACAGATTTCATTCTTTTCCTTAACCTTATTCTTATCTTGTAATGTGTCTTCAATTGTGGATTCTTAGTTTTAATTCAATGAACTAATTCTTTGTTTAAGATTACAATGGATCTTATTGTGTAATTTATTTTAATATATTTCTCTATCAATTATTATGTCCTATCGTTGAGATTGTCTATTGTGATTTGTAATTAATTGCTTAATTGCTTAGCTAACAATTACCATGATAATCTATATGAATTCGGAAGAGGAGTATAGATTTAGATCTGATCAGAATAGCACGTGTTCGTGATTTCTGCGTAGATGAAAATTATGATTCGTGTTTAGGATAGAGATATGTCTTTACGCCATATGTAATCTTATAGAGAACTTGTGATTAAATCCTTTTTAATTGTAATTCACATAAAAATATAGTGGATTTGTTAATTAGGGTGTCTTACTTAATTCTATCATTTGTGGATTTGAGTGAGTATGGTATGATGCATCGAGAGGTGGTTATATTTACTTTCGTGTTCTTGATTAACAAATTCAGAATAGAGAGAATAATTGATGAGAAATATGTTAACTTAGATGAAGCAATAAGTGGAGTTGTGATCTTAAATCTCCACAATCTTAATTTAACTAGTGGTAATTAGAATTAGTTTAATTATATAATTTGAAATTCATTCGTTTAAATAAGATTGAGTTGGTTACGGGTTAGTACTTGGTGATTCTTGTTAAATAATTTCTCGTGGGAACGATACTTTACTTTCACTTTATTACTTGTTGACCACGTATACTTGCGTGTTGTGCGTAACTAGATTTTACCCAACAAGTTTTTGGCGCTGTTATCGGGGAATTAATTTAATAATTATTGACCAATATTAATTTCAATCAAATTAGTCTTAATTTAAACTTTTTTTTATTCTCTTCCTATCTTACTCTCTTTTCAAGTACCGTGGCTGAATTCAATTATCAATGGCCATATACGAACATGTCTCAACCAAAGGAAACAGGGATTGATGAACTTATATTAGCACATATTGAAGAACTTTCGAGGAAGTTGGAGGTTATCGCAGGCCAACGGAGTCGAAGAATGGCAGTTACGTGTGATTATTGTGCTGGCAATCATTCGAGTCATTAATGCACCGTCAGTTTTGAACCAGTACAATATAGTGGTGATTACCTTAACAACTATGCTGATCCTAACTATCACCAATATTCGGGGTATCACCCGGATTCTTCATGGAGCTACAATTATGAAGACCAATACTACGCTCCAAATCCATCATACACACCAAAATTTTCATGTCTACCTCCATTGCCACAAGAAGAAAAGCTAGGTTGGGAAGAGGCTTTGGCCAGATTCCAAACAACAAAAGAAGTGGCGATGAAATCTATAGCGACGAAAATGAAGAATCTAGCAATTCAAGTAGGACAGCTGGCGAATGCAATCATTCCTCCCAACACTGGTCCTAATTATATGGATTTCGAAACTAATGGAGAGCCAGACTCAAATTTGCTATTGGATGAGCCACAAGAAAAAAAGTTAAATCTAGAGGAATTCATGTCAAACGTCATAGCAGATCAAGAGGAGGGGAAGATTAGTCAGGAGTTGTCAAGTGAAGATCTTAATAATCAAACGGAGCAACTCATCACTACCCCACCAAATGGTCCTAATTACATGGATTCTGAAACAGAAAAAGATAATTCAGAGCTGAGGGAATGGTGGCTCAAGTTCATAGCAGACATAGAGGAGAGGAGGATTAATCAAGAGAGTTCAATTCGAGATCAAGAGTTATCAACTACAAATCTTAATAATCAGATGGAACAACTCACCAACGCCTCTAATAACTGTCCTCCAAACACTTGGCGTAATGACATGAATGACGAAACTGACGGAGAATCCGAACCAAATTTGCTACTGGATGAGCCACAAGATATTGAAAGTGTAGAGACAAATGGGGATAATGACATAGAGATCGACAAAGATCTAAATGGGTCTCCACCAAAGATCAAAGAGCCAGTCAAATTTGCAAAATCATGCCCGATTGGTAGTCATGTCGTCGACAAAGCTCTTGATGATATAAGAGCGAGTACAATTTTGAAGCCATGGTGGGACGACAGAAAGAGAAGATAGACGAAGAGCCCATTGTGTGTGACAAGCTTCCATGCCCCAAAGTGATCACATACACAATGGAGAAAACACCTAGCTATTGGACCTTTTTCATGGAGATCTTACCGAATCAGAGCATGCTAGGTGACTTTGATGCGATGGCCATCACTATTAGGAACCTCTCAAAAGATTATTTGCTACTGATGGATAGAGGGTTCCTCAACTTTCGAAGAGGAATTGGATAGCGTTGACCAGACAAAATCTGACTGAAGGACTATAAATCAAGCACTTATTGGGAGGCAACCCAAGTTTAATATTTTTTTTAGTTTTTTTGAGGTTTCATATTATTTTTAGATTTTTAATTTTTTTTAGGATTTAATAAACTTACTTCTATTATGTTCACAGGTGAGTCGAGTCCAACTCAAGTATGGTGCCCGATTCATTCCAATGAGCTAACCTATTCTTCAGACTTAGCAGACAATGAGGAAATTGCTATATTTTCAGGGAAGTCCTCTATTTTAATTTTGCCTATCTTAGCCATTGAGGACAATGTCTGTTTTAAGTTTGGGGGTATTTATCATGTTTAGTATTCACTTGGGCAATGTTTTGATGGAATTTGATCTTGGCCAATGATAAGTGGGTGGTTAATGTTGTTAACTCTTGGAGAATTGATGAGCATGCTTAGTCTATATTTCGACTGATTAGTTGGTTTTACACTACTTGCAAAAATTTTTGAAAAATTATACACATATCCATTTGTTTAGCTGGTTGGGATTGAAATTTTTTTTGGCTAAATGCTTATGAAAAATATCATTGCAACTTGAAGAATCTTATTTGAGCATCATTCAAAGTGAAAATTAGGCAGTCACATAAGTTTGGGGGAAAATCTTGGGATATTTTTGAATTTTTTTTTGAACCTTCCCTAGTTGAATAATTGAAGCATGTGGTGGGTCGAGATGGAGCGTAAAACGCACTCCCCATAAATAGAAGCAAGAGATGGAGCGTAAAACGCACTCGTTCAATAGAAAAGAAAAGTGAGATGGAGCGTAAAATGCACTCATTAAAAAAAAGGATAGAAAAAAAAAGAATAGCTTCGAAGTACTTGGGAAGGGTTCGTATGTGCTTAGATGTTTAACTATCCGATTGATCCTGAAGAAAAAAATTGTGCTTTGTCTATGCTAGCGATGATTGATGTGATAGAAATTTTGAGAGTTATTTTTGAGAATCTTTTTTGAATGTTGGTTGATCTTATCAAAATCATAACTAATTTAAACATGTGGATGCACACACGAACTTAAAGGATCATGAGTAGATGTGGAACTGATGAAAGCTGTTGAAATTGTAGACATGACATTGTTTTGAAATTTTCTGTGGGTTATCATTTGTTGTAACCTCTGAGGCCAGTGTCAAATTCATATTGATTCATTGTTTGAGTGGATTATTCATAAAGAATGAATCTGTCTAATTTGTGTGTTTGCTTGAGGACAAACAAAGTGTCAAGTCTGGGGGTATTTGATGAGTGAGTTTTATACCTACTCATCGATAGTCGTTATAGCTTGATTCTGAATGTTTTCGAGTAATTTGTCTATCATTTTTACTGAGTTTATACGTTTATGTACAAGTAATGAAATGAAGGCGAAATGAACTTTTAAAGGACAAATTGAGCATTTATTGGACCAAAGGAATATGGGCCTCAAGCAGCTCATGAGTTATTGAAGCAGCCCATGGTTTCTAGCAGCTTGCAAGAGGAGAGTATATAAAATATCATGCAAGTTCCATGCAAAAGAAATTCGGCTGGACAGTGCTTGGCCCCGCTGGGGCGGGCAGTTGGCAAGAGAACTCCCGCCGGGGCGGGGAGGCGGCAGGAGCAAGGTTGCTTTCCACTTGCGAGCAGGACACGAACCAACAAGAGATGAAGAGAAAATTCGTGGGATATAAAAGGAAAAGGAGATGTGTGGGCCACGGATTGGGATGGAAGATGATAAGAAGACATAGTGGGCTACACATATAATATCCATATGGGGAGACACACGCAGCTGCTGATCATTTTCCTTTGCTGACTCAGAAGGTGCAATACATTGATTGTGGGCTGTCAAATGAGCTGCTAATCTCCTTATTTTTTGCTGACTAGGATTGTGCAAGTGGAGATACATTAAGTGCTGGTGCTAAATTTCCTTGTCTTATTTGGATTGTGGGGCTGCGAAAATATCAAAAAGGGGCTGGACCCAATATAGGAATGGGTCGGCTGCTTTTCCTTTCCTGCTCGGACTCGGATGCTAGAAGAGGAATATATCATGGGCTGCTAGTGGAATGAGAGATAAAATGGGCTGGTGACTTAACCAGGAAAGGGGGACGGAGGAGCATAATATATATATATATATATATATATATATATATTATATCATTAGCTTGGGGAATCATATAGATGATATAGTAAAGGAGACGGCAGGAGGTAGGATATATATAATATATTATATAGTCCATTAGCTTAGTTTTATTATTATTATTTTAGATTAGTTTTATTTTAGCTTTATTAAAAATAATAAACCCTATTTGAAAGGGGATTTGGAGATTGAAGCACTTGGAAGCCATTGGAGATCCAAATCAAGAGCGAGGAGGAGCACGAATTTGCTGGCAACAGATTTCATTCTTTCCCTTAACCTTATTCTTATCTTTTAATGTGTATTCAATTGTGGATTCTTAGTTTTAATTCAATGAACTAATTCTTTGTTTAAGATTACAATGGATCTTATTGTGTAATTTATTTTAATATATTTCTCTATCAATTATTATGTTCTATCGTTGAGATTGTCTATTGTGATTTGGAATTTATTTCTTAATTGCCTAGCTAACAATTACCGTGATAATCTATATGAATTCGGAAGAGGAGTATAGATTTAGATCTGATCATAATAGCATGTGTTTGTGATTTCTGCGTAGATGAAAATTATGATTCGTGTTTAGGATAGAGATATGTCTTTACGCCATATGTAATCTTATAGAGAACTTGTGATTAAATATTTTTTAATTGTAATTCACATAAAAATATAGTGGATTTGTTAATTAGGGTGTCTTACTTAATTCTATCATCTGTGGATTTGATTGAGTATGGTATGATGCATCGAGAGGTGGTTATATTTACTTTCGTGTTCTTGATTAACAAATTCAGAATAGAGAGAATAATTGATGAGAAGTATGTTAACTTAGATGAAGCAATAAGTGGAGTTGTGATCTTAAATCTCCGTAATCTTAATTTGACTAGTGGTAATTAGAATTAGTTTAATTATATAATTTGAAATTCATTCGTTTAAATAAGATTGAGTTGGTTACGAGTTAGTACTTGGTGATTCTTGTTAAATAATTTCTCGTGGGAACGATACTTTACTTTCACTTTATTACTTGTTAACCACGTATACGTGCGTGTTGTGCGTAACTAGATTTTACTCAACAGACTCCATATGGGATGTGGACAGGGAGAAACCTGGTCTTAAGCATGTTAAGATTTGGGGATGTCTAGCTTATGTTAAAAGGTTTTAAAATGATAAGCTTGGGACAAGATCTGATAAGTGCACGTTTGTGGGATATCCTAAAGAAAGTTTGGGATACTATTTCTACAATCCTACTGCCTTCTTGGAAAACGAGTTTACCCTTGAAGGGCTAGTGGGAGGAAAATAGAACTTGAAGAAATTCAAGAACCACAAACCACTAAAGATCAATTGGATGAACCTGTCCAAGTAGAGACACCTACTATACAACACCCTATTTGTAAATTTGGAAAAGTACCGAAGATACCTAAAAGGTATGGATTCATCAAAGAGGATGACGTTGAGGTATACGTCATGAATGATGATGATCCATTGAATTACGAATAGGCTATGAGTAATAAAGACTCAGAGAAATGGTAGATGACCATAAAATTTAAAATGAATCTTTGAAGTAATGTTCAAGACCATTTGAATTTTACTTACGGTTGTAGCTTATTATTACTAAATTTGGCAAATAGACATGGAGACGCCCTTCCTTAAATATATATTATTAGAGGAGAATGTATGTATGATACAGCCATATGAATTTGTTTCAATGGTTGAAGCAGATCATATATATGAGTTACACCATTCCATTTATGGATTGAAGCAAGCTTCTCAAAGATGGAACGTTCATTTTGATGAGACAATCAAAGAGTTTGCTTTTATCAAAAACGAGAATGAACTATGCGTGTACAAGAAGGTTAATGGGAGCGATATTTCATTCCTTGCAGTATATGTTGATAATATATTACTGATAGATAATGACATTCCTATGCTACAATCAATTAAAATTTGATTGTCTAAACAATCCTCCATGAATGATTTGGGTAGAACATCCTACATTGGAGATATAAAACTGTATAGATAGATTTAAAAGGATGTTCGGCTTAAACCAAGGAACGTATATTCATTAGATGCTAAAGGCTTTTAGCATGGCAAACTCCAAAAGGTGTCTCATGATGATGAACCATGGAGTGTATATCTCTAAAGTTGTCCTCAATAAAAGAGAGATCGCATGAGTTACTATCATGTATGAAATGAAATATACGAGACTTGATGTTGATCAGTCAAATTATGGAGAAGATCATTGTATGATAGTGATAAACATCCCAAAGTACTTAACTGACACTAAGGATGTTATCATGACACGTGATGGGTCTGAATTAAACTAGAGGACTAAACAGACTCAAGTTTTTAGACTAACCAAGACGACAGCAAATCCACTATAGGGTAAGTCGTTACCTTGAAAGGTGGTGCAGTGAATTAGAAAGGTTCCAAACAGCAAAAGGTTACTAGGTTAGTGACAAAGACAAAGTATATAACTATAAGTGAAGCTGCAAGTTGATGTTTCGAATGAAAAGTTCATTACAGAACTAGGAATAGTTCCTAAGTCTCATCTTGAATCCAAACATGTGTTGCGGTACTTTGATTAAAGAAATCATTAAAAGAGGAGCGTGTAGACTCTCAAGACAACATTGCAGATCCATTTACTAAAGCTTTAACACAACAGTAGTTTGATCGTCACTTAAAGAAGATGGGTATGAGATACCATGTCGATTGACTTTAGTGCAAGTGGGAGATTGAAAGTAGTATACATACAAGCTAATCATGATGATGATAAAACATCTACTTTGGAGATGATCTTATTTATTTATTAATAAAAGTATTAACTTATTAAAGGCATTTAATTATCTACATGATGTTATTTTTATAATATGTAAATAACCCATAGTTTTAAGCAATGCTTTTAGAATCATGATGTTGATCATGCTAATGAGATCTAAATTCTTAGAAAGCTTAAAACTGAAATAGTTCCCAATCGTGGGATTACTAAAAAGGGGATTAGTAAATCCGGATAGATTGGTACATATGTTGCTTGCTCATTGGATGAGGATGATTGATCTCATGATCATTTGTGTGGAGATACTAAAGCAAGTATGTAGGTGCTTATTAGAGAATAAGTTCACTAAACGTGACTCATTATGGAATACCTAATGGAGTTTTACTTCCTTGTCAATAGAAATTCCTAATGTGATAGTAGTACAAGTGATCCTTGGACTTGAGATCATCTTAGTATCTTGTATGTAATGAATAATACTTTGACTTATTCCCTTAGGGTATATCAAAGGGTATGCTTGGGTATAATGAGTTACATATGGAGATAATGAATGATCAATAAAGAATCTACCACTTATAGTAAAAGAAAAGATATGCCCTATGTGATTCATTAAATGATAACCCAGTAGTCGTTGGCCAAGACAGAATGAAATTAGAAAGGAGTTTCTAATTTGCATTATTTGGAGTTGTGCATTTTTCAATCGAAATACATATGATTAAATAAAATAAGACTTGATAGTAATTCCATGTCTTATATTTAATTGGGACATTGTATGGTGGAAGGATTGAATTGTACGGTAACTATTTACTCACAGGTTCTTTTATGATTAATGTTGAAATCTATATTATCTGAAAAGTCGTTGATCGCTAGGGAGGCTTATCTCTATTGTAGAATAAATATTATTTATTTAAATAAATTATTAGTTTAATTTATTTATTTAAATAAGATTAGAATTGTTCTAATTGATTTATTCACAACCGGTTTAATATGGAGAACCTAAAGGGTCACACCATAAAAGGAAGAATAATTATTTAAGAAGGTAATGGTATAATCGTAATAATTCATTAAGTGTAATTAATTTAATCTATGGTGATATAATAAATTAAATAGCTTAATGTTTATTATTTAATATTTTGAAAATATTAAATATAAATTAATAAGAGAAGTCTTATTAATATTATTACAATTATTATTATTTTAATTTCTAAAGGAGTTTAAGAATTAATTTAATATTAGTACTCTTATTTATTCCTAATAAGATTAGGAGGCAAATTAATTAAATAAATTTAATTAATTATTCCCAATGTGATGGGAAGCCTAAATTAATTAAAGGAGTTTAATTAATTAAATGAAACCCCATGTCTAATAGGATTAGAAGGGTTGACCAATATCTATATAAGAGGAGTCTTATAATAGATATTAGTTGATGCAATTTCAATTGTTGGAGAGTATTCATTTTTTATAGAGGATAGAAAACTAGGGTTTAGCCAAACATCCTCCTTCTTGAATAATTCATCTTCCTTGGTGGACCACCTTTAGAGGCCAAACACTTGGGTAGCTAACATTGATCAAAGAAAGGAATCTAACCCGGAAATTCAAGGAGATCACGAAGAACAAGGAGTTGAACTCATACTTGTGGAAGCTTCGTTCTACAAGAGTCTGATTCCATAAATTCTTATTTATCGTTTTAAACTAATAATTTGCATAAAGGATGATCCGGGTAATGGTTTTGTAGAAATTTTTAAACTCTGATATACCATACTTTTGCTTTATTTTACAATTTGATTGCGCCCATGATTTCGTACAAACCCAACATAAACTGGCCAAAAAAGGGCGCCAAATGATTGTCTCAGAAATTAATTTTTTTCACATCAATACGTTCAGCATGGTAAAATATATACATTTACTAAGTTTGAAATTTTTTATAAAGTCATATAAGCATGCATATTCACTATATTGTGTTTAAAGGCATTCTATATGAAATCTAACGTTCTAACGGTCAAAACTTGAAAAGAAAGGATGTAAATGTTACCGGAGTTATGCAAAACGATTGTACGGTGACGGAATTTGCAAAAAGCAAGCCTGAACTCAGTAGATCTAAAGAGGAATTTTTGATTTTTCTATATAGTTCAACTTCAAAATAACTTATGAAAGCCACTGAGGGACTAAAATAAACCCGCAGGGAGCCGCGACTCTACCTGCGGCAGCCACAGGTAGACTTGCGGCACCCCAAAGTGGGTACCACCCCCTCCGGTTAGGTCCAAATGAAGTTAAAGCGGAGTTCCCAAAAGTTGAAAAGTCAAATCAGGACAAAAAGTGCTACGCAATTGAGCAGAAAAGACCTAAAATCCTGAATCCGGGTGTCAAACTCCTGATGAAAGAAAATCCTCATGTAAGCCATTTATATGAACCCTGATGTGGTATTTGGAATGCCAATGATGGAAATTGCTGAAAGATGCCTTTGTCAAAGCATCGGGAAAGTCCGGCGTTGTGAACAGTGGATTTTGAATGCGTCAAAATCTCCAGACTTGTCCGAAGGAAACTATCCTTCTCGGGGAGAACCGATGATGGAATCTGTTATATCCTCAACCGAGGAATTAAATTAGTTCAATCGACCGTTGTAAACTACCGTTTGAGTAGGCATCGAGGAGGTTCGGTGATGGTCAATTCTACAAACTACCGTTCGAGTAGGAATCAAATCAGTTCAACCGACCATTGTAAACTATCATTCGAGTAGGCATTGAGGAGGTTCGGTGATGGTCAAACTCTGCAAAGTACCGTTTGAGTAGGAATCAAATCAGTCCAATCGACCGTTGTAAACTACCGTTCGAGTAGGCACCGAGGAGGTTTGATGATGGTCAGTTCTGCAAACTACCGTTCGAGTAGGCATCAAATTAGTTCAGTCGACCGTTGTAAACTACCATTCGGGTAGGCATCGAGGAGTTTCGATGATGGTCGAATCGTTGTCAACTATTGTTCGAATAGATAGTGAGAATTCTATCCTCGACAGAAACATCAGCATCAACTGGACAACAATCCAAAGCATTGGCGACAACCCCAACGTAGCATCGGGAATGATTTGATGAAGTAAACCGGTGTAAGCTATCATCAGGATAGGCATCAGGAATCCCCAAAGAGGTCACTCGTCATAAGAAGAACATCCCCAACGAAGGAAAAGTCAGAAAGCGTATCTGAATACAGAGAATGTTGGTGAAAGCCCCAATGTCGAGTTAAGAAATGTCCAATGGCATTAGCCATAGAGAAATCTCCCCAGCAGGGATCCTGAACACATCTCTACAATATTTCATAGAATCAGTCTTGGTAGCACCGACGGACATTGTAAACCATTGGCTTAAACCCAATGTAGCATCGGGAAAGATTCGGTGATGAAAGATTGGCAAACTACTATTTGAGTAGGCATCAAGAGAGTTCAGTGAAAACAATCATGGACAACTCCATCCCCAACAGAAGTGGCGGGAGCGGTCAGTATTAGAATACCGTGACAGCTAACACCGCAAGAGAATATAGCATTCATGACATATTATATCATGTGTTGCATTACATTTGCATATATCATATTTCCAGTGTCTAGCAGTCTTTATCCTTCTCATTCCATTGCATTTCATAAACATGATAAAGAGGGGCATCTGTAGACACTTAAAATTTTTCTTTCTTGTTACTAACCATGTAGGAGGGAAAAACTGTCTTTTACCTTCTAGAGACAACCCTGGAAGTCCAAATCACCAAGTCCAACCCCGATGATAACTCTGGGAGATTAAATCTAACCATGGCGACAACCCCGGGAGATCAAATTCAACCCCGGTGAAAATCCCGGGAAATCAAATGAATCTTCAGAGACAAACCCGAAGCATCAAATCAATCCCCTAGAGACAACACTGGGATATCAAATCAACCCTCAGAAATGATCCCGAGGAAGAACAGAGTTGGCCGGGATCAAACCTCGGAGACAACCTCGAGAAACAGTTGAAAACCTTGTCAATCCTGGAGATAACCCCCGAAAGGGTAAAATAGTCATATTACCAACTTAACATCAAATAAATTCAAAATCAAGCCAAATCACTACCACGAGGGTCATGAAGAACCATAACGTCAATCCCGAGTGAAAATAGCATAAGACAACTCAACGAACGAACTGTAAAGACTCAAAGATCTGGTCACGGACCCATCTTTCCTAATTCAGAAAAGGTCAAATCCTATGTCATTTTGTAGCTCTCAAAAAGTTCTTTCCGAAAAGGTATAACACGCCTCCATCGGACTCCCGGATTGAAATTTATAAAGGTTCGAAGTAAATAATTTGTTGGTCGGAGTGCATGTACATTGAGACAATAGGACCCGTGGGACCGAGCCTACTCGGGAGCTACAGGTAGAGCCGCGACTCTCTGGTCTATAAATAAGACCCCCCACCAGCCATAAAAAGAGAAGAAAAAAGAGAAAAGAGGAAATTACGCACATTTCAGCTTTTAACTCTACCTACAGTGCTCCAAACTTCAATTTTACTCTTCCAAAACACTTGTATACATATATATACTAACATATCAAGTTTTCATCGGTGGAAACGGAATTTTCAAGCCTACCAAGTGGTTTAAAGCCTCTAGCGCTATACACTATGAGATTTCTTATGATCTGAAGCTTTCTACTTCTTCAACATATATATATATATATATATATATATATATATATATTTATAACTTTTAGTTTCTCCTAGATTTCAAATCTGTGGCCTTTCTGGCATCAATCTATGTATATATAAGTATATATATACATTTATAAGTGTTATTTCAGCCTGGATTGCAAATATGTGGCTTTTATCGCTTTAACATATATATAAGTATATATATATATATATATATATATATATATATATATAAGTGTTATTTAGCTTGGATTGTAAATCTGTGGCATTTTCGACTTTAATATATATATAACTATATATATATATATAAATATATTTCTATTAACTCCGTTGGCCTGGATTATAAATCTATGATTTTTTCTGCTTTAATATATATATATATATAGCTATATATATATATATATTTCTAATAACTCCGTTAGCCTGAATTGCTAATCCGTGACTTTTACTCGCTTTAATATATATATATATATATATATATATATATATATATATATATATATATATATACTAACTCGTTTGGCCTGGATTGATAATACGTAGCCTTTTCAGTTTCAATATATATATATATATATATATATATATATATATATATATATTTACATTGGTCAGTCATGCTTGGATTGTAAATCCTTGGCTTTTTCCAGCTTTAATATATATATTATTTATTCAATGTGATTAAATATCTGTTTTAACTGTTCATTTGAAATAAATCTGTTCTAATGTAAAGTTTGTGGACTAGATTTATCTAAATCTAACCATCTCTAACTTTCAACCGGTTCAAAAGTTGTCAAACTAGAATCGTTGAGCTAGAATGGCTAAGATTTATTTAAATCTAGTTTTCTTTCTACTTTTATAAATATTAAAGCAACTACGCAACCCTATATCCGTATCTAGAGGAAACTGGAAGCTTTGGCTACGTGCATTCAAGGATTTTACTGATGAATATGTGATGCCCCCAAATCCGGCTACCTTAAAACCCTGGATATGGTGCTACATAGTACTACTATCTACTCATACATTCCATTGAAAAACTTCAACATCACGCATGAGTTTATTAAACCTTACACTTTATTCATTCCTTCCCAGGTTTTCAATATCCATTACATTGTTCTATGTTATAATATCAGTAATTACAATACTAATACTATACTATTACAAAGGATCACTACGCGCCCATCTTGGACTTGGCTTTGTCTTTCCCGGATCCTTCGGTCCGGTTGCTCTTAGCTGAAAACATTTAGTTTTACGCAAGAATGAGCATAAATAGCTCAAAAAGTTTAACATTATATCTTGAAACCATAAAATCAAGAATTATATCTCTTCCACTTCAAAAGCTGTACAATAGATATGAAGTACTTCTGAACAATCAAATTATCGTTTTGATTTCTTTAAAACCATTCCCAAGGACTTATAGTCTCTTCGGAATCATTTATGGTCAAAGACCACGAACCATCACTTGGTTCCCATTTTTGGAAAAGAACAACCCGGCACTAAGGTCGTAAGTTCGATATATCTTACGAGCACATCCAGGTATCAGCCTGTAGTACTCTATGTTGATCAACATTCATTCATTAAATGTGTTTACGTTTAATCATTGGCAACCTCGTATGCCCGTCGAATTAACGACGTAAAAACATCTGTCTTTCACTCTTAGGTTCCCCTGAGAATCCTTACCAATCACTTCGCATAGGATAGCTTCAATATATATATATATATATATATATATATATATATATATATATATTCTGGGAAGATTTATGGAAAAACCTGTTGGGAATTGCATATTCATATTTGATATTGAAAGTAAATATAAATGCTTAAGTGTACAGTCCTTAAGAAAATCAATGTACAAGGACTTAGATGATAGATCAAAATTGTTAAGTTTATCTGAGATTTAAGGTTTATCATTTATGTAAATAAATGTATAGAAGAAAAGATAAAATTTGTTAGGTTGATCTATTTAAGCTGTAAAAGTTAAAGCCTTGAGAGAATCATAGTCTGTCAAGGGTAGCATTCAGAAGACAAGGCAGAATCGTGGAGCTTAAATGAAGATGTTCACAATCGTAGTCTGCTAAGAGAATCAAGTCTGCAGAGGCCAAGGAAAGACTCGTGGAGCTTGAGTGAATATATCAGAATCATATTTTGCCTTAAAATCCACACTGAGAATCATGAAGAAAATCCGAGCGCCTGCTGAGCTAAGTCAAGAAACGCAGTGTGCTCCCAGAACTGTGAAGTCTGCAAGACAAGCAAGCAGGAATCATAGTCTACCAGAGAGCTTAAGAGAAATCGTAGTGTTCTCTACGATCAGGAATGAATCAAGCATATTCAAGCCAACACACAACGATTATGGCACAATAACCATAATCGTAGTGCTCCTCCAGTCAGCATCAAAGGTCGTAGTTCTGATAAAGGGAGGAAGAACAACAAATAAAGAAAGGCTAATAGCCGTTGACAATTTGATAAGTCCCAATGATTCCATACTCATCCTTAGTTCAAATCGAAGAAGCGTATTGAAGAAGCTAAAAAAAGGACTAAACCGCCTGTACAAAACACCTTTTCAGGTGTTAGGTGAAGTTGAAGTCTGCTGTGTCAGTGGGCCAGTCGGCAGTGCAGCAGGAAAGCAGGATGTCAACATCAACTGCACAGAAGACATCTGAAGCATTAAATGCTACAACGGGAGCATTCAAATCGACATATTTTGAATGGCTCTTTTATAAGGAAATCAGATAAGGATTCAGACTACGCAAGAAAGATACAACAAGATAGAATATCAAGAGAAATTCTCAAAAACACTTAACAATCAACTCTACAATCCTGAAAGAGGAAAGCTTGCTTCGCTAGTCAGTTCCTCAGAACTGATGCTTAATTACAACTGAGTAGCACTCCTCAACAACAACTGTCAATCCAAGTGAGGAACCAAGTCAGAGGACTTGAAGAGTTCAAAGGTGAACAAAGAAGAGATCCAAGTCAGAGGGCTTGAAGAGTTCAAAAGTGAACTAAGAAAAGTACCAAGTCAGAGGACTTGAAGAGTTCTAAGTGAACTAAGAGAAGTTCCAGGGCTGCTGACCTTGAAGGAATCTAAGTGATTCAGTTGTAAGAGACATCCTTAGTGGATTTCCTACTCGTGGAGTAGAAGAGTGGATTAGGAGCTTTGTGTGCTCTGAACCACTTAAAACCTTGTGTCTCATTGTCTCTCATTAACTGCTATAACTGCTATATCTGTTATAACTGCCATAACTGCTTATCAAACCATAACTGCATGATCTTGAAGGGGAACAAAACATATATTTTGCTGCTGTTAGTATAATCAATACTGACAAAGTATTTTAAATAAAGAAATTTTAAAATATCTATTCAACCCCCCTTCTAGATAACTAACGTGCTTTTGGGAACTAACAATTGGTATCAGAGTAGGTTCTCTCATCTAAGCATACAAGCTTGAGTAGATCCGATGGCACAACTGATAAGCGAGACCAAGACAGGTGGAGGAAGCAAGCCACCAATGTACAACAAGGATAAATTTGCCAACTGGAAAGTTCGGATGCAGGCTTACATGGATTTTATAGATGATGATCTATTTAAAACTATTCTGAATGGGCCCTATGTTCCAACTAGGCTTGCACCAACTCCAGAAGATCCAAACAAAGTTGTGATTAAAGTCAAAGCAGAATGGACTGAAAATGAGAAGAAAAATGTTCAGCTTGACAAGAAGGCTAAGAATATTTTGTTCCAGTCTTTAGAAGACAGTTTTTTTGAGAACGTGGTCAACTGCAAAACTGTAAAACAAGTATGGGAAGCATTACTCATCATGCATGAAGGAACTGAAGAAGTCAGAGAAAACAAGCAATCTCTACTGACTCAACAATATGAGATGTTTGCTCATGTTCCAGGAGAAAACGTCAGTTCCACTTATGAGAGATTCACTACACTGCTCAACTCTCTCAGAGCTTATGGAAAGACATATACAAACAAAGATCTTGTCATCAAGTTCATGATGTCCTTGCCAAGCAGATGGGATGCCAAGACCATTGCAATCAGATAGTCAAAGAATCTGCATGAAATGACAGTTCAACAACTCTACGAAAACCTTCTTACCTATGAGCTAGAACTGACTCAACGAGCAGAAACCCTGTCAGAAGGAAGAAAAAAGGATAAAGGAGTTACTCTTAAAGCAAAAGAAGAGATCTCCAAAGCACATGTTGAAGTTGAATCTGACTCTAAGGAAGATGATGATGATAATGATGATGATGATGAAGCTGCAATGCTGGCCAGAAGATTCAGAAGGCTCATACTCAAAGGAAGAAGCAGCAAACCTAAAAGATTCAACAAAAGCAGCAGTCAGGAGAAGATCAGTGACCTATGCTATAACTGCAAGAAGCCTGGTTATTTCATTGCCAACTGCAACAAGCCTATTAGAGAAGAGCTGAAAAGAAAGTCAAATCCAAAGAAGGAGCTCAAAGGCTACAAAAAGAATAAGAAGAAAGACAAAGGGTTTGTAGCTGGAAGCTCTTGGAGCGATTCAGACAACGACACCAATGTTGAGTCTGAGGATGATGAAGCACCTCAAAAAGCCAACATATGCCTGATGGCCAAAGATGCATTCAACATGAAAAGTGCTGAAGCAGTCACAGATGAGGTATTTGATTTCAACTCTCCTATATAGACATTGATGATTTAAGAACTGGGATTCGTGACATGTCAACTGATCTATATCAAAATATGAGATGGTTAAGAGTTTTATCTAAAGATTATCTTGATCTTCAAAAGGAGAAAGAGAAAGTTCAGAAAGAGCTGGAAACAGCTCTACTAAGTTCTGACTCTCTCTAAGCTTGAAGCTGAGAATAAAATCTTGAGAGAAACCAATGAACTGAGCATGCAAAGAAAGTCAAATCTAACCTCTAAGATTGAGAAGTTAGAAAAAACTATCTCTACATGGAATAGATCTTCTTCATCCATGGACTCCCTGATATCCAATCAGATAAGTGTCTCTAATAGAACAGGCTTAGGGTTTGGGGAATCTACCTCAGAACCCAGTGTGGAAAAGACAAAGGAAACTAACATGAGTAGTGCTTCTAATCTAAATAGAAGTATCACATTTGTAAAGTGCACACAAAAAAATAAACCAGTGCAACCTTACTCATCTGATCCAAGACATGTTCCTAAACACTACGGATCTCATGATGGCCTAGGGTTCAGAAAGGTGAAGAGTGACTCAGTCACCACTGCCCAATCTTGACGAATCGTAGAGTCAAGTAAAACTGGCTCCATGGATCAACTTGAAAGGAATCGTGGTGTTGAGGTTTACTCAGCACAAAACATGAACTCCAAGGCTGCATGGAAAAGGAAGATGCAATATAAAGGTAAGGCCAACAAATACCCACACAAGTCCAAATGGAGAAAGAATCCACAAACATACACACAAATTATATTAGATGCTTTGCATGTGGAAGATTTGGTTATAAAGCTGCATCATGCTTTCATAATATTGTGCATGGAAGACCTAAAGTCAAGCAGATTTGGGTTCCTAAGGGTACTAACATTGCAGGACCCATGCAAGTCTTAGTACCAACATGAAAGCTGAATCTGTCTGCAGGAAATGAGCACCACGACTACAACATGGTATCTGGACAGTGGTTGTTCAAGGCATATGTAACGACCATGAACTTTAAACTCCTTATGAATTAAATATGTGATTTAATTTTTTACTAGTTAGTTTTGTGAGTTTATTTAAACCTTATGTGATTATGTGAATTTGTGAAATGATTAAGGGAGCCACTAATAGTTTATTTAAATTAGTGGACTAACCCAAAGACTTTAATATCAAAAAATTGATAGGATTATTAATAATTAAATATTTAATTTATTTGAATATCGTGGCAAGATTTGAACGTGTTTGATTAATTTCAATTATGATTAATTAATTGATAATGTGTTGATTAACAATTATTATGAATAAATAATAATTAATGAATGAGAGATTAATAAATATAATAATATTATATTTACTTGATTAATTATTTCATACAAGTATGCGATATATTAAACCTTATATGGTGGTTACCTTTATGTTATATAAAGTGCATGTGACACATTGATATGACTATACATTATAAACTATATAGTAAGAATAATTACATTATGAGAGTTATATATTAATGTTTATGTGATAATACATGTGTGGGAAAAAATTAATGTATACCTCATCAACATATAGTAATATCAATAAATAATTGATCTCAGTAAGTTATTATAATGATAATAGTTATAATAAGGAGTAATAATAATACCCAATTACTTTACATTCGGTATTAAGGAAAACGTGCATGGATTATATGCTGTGTACATATTCATTATTAATTGCTATTTGAAATAACATGGTAACACACATTTAAATATATATAGAATGGATACATGTAGCTTAAGTATATACTATGTGTATATATATCATATAATCTAAGTGTATTATATTATATAGCCTAAGTATGGGCATATATTATACACACATTGCAAGATATCTGAGATTAGTGGTTGTCCCATAATTAGAGTTCCACCCTCAATTTCCTCTCCTTCACGTGAACAACCACAAGCCTACACTAGCCTACTCTCCTCTCAAATTCACAAATCCTAGCTAATAATTATAAGGGATGTGGTCTTCATGATGGATTTCACCTACCAATCAACAACTCTTTATTAGCCAACAAGCAATTCTTCATTCCATTGGTTTTAATTGGAAGGCAATCACATTGTCTGGATATACAAATTGCCTATTTATATGACATCTCTTCTCCTTCATTCATTTGCTGAGCATTTCATTTGATTTAAGGGAGAGTATCATAGTATCATTATAGAATCTGTTTAGCAACAAGTTCAGTTTCCATTTGCAGAGGTATACTTTCTACCATTTCCATTCTTGTTCAAATTATGTAAAATGCTAAGTTCTTAAATCTTTGACTAAGCATGAATTATATGATAAGTGATTGGGAAATGCTTAGTAGTAAGTATATTAGTTTACAAGTATTATAGAATTATTTTATATTGTGACTAGAATGAATTTCGTATGAGTTTCTGAGATGGGTTAGCAGAACTGCCGAAAACAGCCTGTTCTTGGATTGGCCGGACACCGGCACAGCTGCGTCGGGTTTATACTTGGTGCCTGCGCAGGTTCCTGTGGCCAATTTTTGTTTTCTGCTTCTGTTAAGCTGCTGTGATATACTAACATGTGATATACCATTGAAACAAGCTTGTGAACATGATTTAAATGTAGATATTAGTACAATGACATGATATAAGTAAGTAATCATTGATGCTACACGTATATGCCATGACCATATATTTTAAAAAGGGAAACTTGTAATTTCAAAAGTGATCCTTGTCATGGACGTATCACATGAGCATTCTGATTTTATGAACATGATAGTATAGTTTATATTGACATGAAATGCGAGTCTAAAGTGTGTTCACACACTACCATACGTGATTGCAAGATTCGGACGATTTTGAAATAAGAAACTTATGAACTTGAAAAGAAAACTTGACCAAGGACTTTGTCTTGTGATTTCTGACCATATGAGAGCTTTCATGTGGTTTAGATATGCATTCTAATACACGTGAGTTATGACTACAATGCACTTAACATGTGTTATGATATCTTGTTGACTTAATGTGATTTTCGATGTGAAAACTTAGAATGGGAAAACTAAATAGCGTCGATTACCATGAAAATGATATTATGATCATGCGAGCATGTGTATTAAAGTTCATTATACCTATAAGCATATTAACATAGACCTCGTTTGGTCAAAGCGTGAATTTCGCATATGCACGTATTCATAAGAAATGAATTTCTGAAGCATGAACTACGTGATTAAAGTATATGTGTGTAGTATACTCGAGCATGCATATTAAATATTGTTTAGCCTTGTTATGTGATAACATGACTTTAGTAACCGATTTTGAAGCATGAACGTGTATTGCTTAAAGTATGTGAATGGTCGGCATAAAGACATATGATTTTGAATTGAATAGGGTGAGCATGCTAGGATTCAAACTTGAAAGTATATTCTTGAAGCATGATTAATTTGAAATGCTAAATATTCAAACCTATGTTGATGTATAGAAACCAGGTGTTCTAAAACTATTAAATCAAGGAGAGAGTTAATTGTTTATAGACTCAGTCATAGTGATTGACTTACATGGATTACGTGATAAACTTATATGATAAGTAGATGCTTGTAAGTATAGACTTCTATTGGTTTACACATGCTAATTGAAAGGCCGACTTATTAATGTTAGGTCGTTTCAACGCTATTTAATTAAAGCTAGAACTTATTTGTAGCTGAGCAATCAGGCAAGTTTCCGAACTTCACTCTTTGGTTGTGCAAGTTCTTTAATTCTTATTGTGCAAGTTCCTATCCTTCTCATATTGTATTGAGCAGGTTACTATTGTATTGACAGTTAATTATTTAAAGCTTGAACTTTATTTCCAAGCATGCTATTAGGTGGTTTAATTACTTTACAATTATTCCACATCGATATTATTGTTATTCGCACTTGGTGCACTAGAGTTCGTACAGTCTTGGACTTGTACATCATTTAAAGTTCTACAATTCTTGAACTGTGCCCTTGCTGGGTCAGACAATTGTATAAAAAATTTTAAAAGCTATCCAAACCAATTGATGGTAAGGATTCTTAGACTGAAAGAACACCCCTTATATATATAGGGGAGTACCCCCAGGTATCTAGTATAAAGATACTAACAGCAGAGTTGAATGTTATACATATACATAGCATACGCGAGGCTGATCCCCTCAAGTACTTATTCTGTAGCCATTAACCAAAGGGTCAATCAGCTATTGATTCCGTTGGAGTTTTATAGTTCAAAGTCTACTTGACTATCAGTTATTCTAAAAGCAATCATTATTCTTGCTTCCGATATTCATATTGTTGTATTCATTGTCAGATATTTTCTATTCATCATGATATATCCTTTATTGTTGTATTTAAACTTGCTGAGCAAACTTGTTGCTCATTCTTGTTATATCATGACTTATATTGTAGTTAAGCCCGAGACTTCAGGGAAGGACAAGGGTAAAGGGAAGATGTAGGATTAGTTTGCAAGGAGCAGACTTTATCTTTATGGTTAATTAAATTTCTGTTATGTAATATGAACCCTAATGACTATTATAGGGTATGTTTGTATGTGTGTATTTAAGATTATCGAATCTTGGGACTAGTAACACCTTTTGAATGAACGACGTACGTTTATTATATTCCGCACTTTAGTTATCGTATGTTGTTTAGAGGTGGATGTTTAGTATTGTTTCATGACGACCGGACCTGGGTCAGAGGACCCGGATTCGGAGGTGTCACAGGGTGGTATCAAAACTTTAGGTTATAAACGTTAGGAATGCAAAACCTAGGTTATAACCTTAGTAGAAAACTCAAGTAGAGTATGTAAATGATGGGTTAAAGATATCCATCGAGTCTTATTGTGCTACTGAAGTTGTTTATTTAAATCAACTATGATTGATAGACGTCTTAAACTTCTTAATGCTAACATTAATAGCATATCACGTAAAGCCTAATGTTTTCTTCCTTTCCTCAGGATCATGTCGCCTAGGAGACTACCGCGGAACCAGAGGGAGGAAGGATTAGTTAATAATGGTGGAGGGGAAAATGTCGACCCTATACAGAACTTCGTTAACTTGTTAACTGAGGCAATGCAGAACAGACCCCAGCCAGCAGTAGGGCAGCCAGGACATCACTTAGCGAGCTTTAAGGACTTTAAATTGGTAGGACCACCGGAGTTCCGGGGAACCTTGGACCCAATCGAAGCCCAAACCTGGATAGAAGAGATGGAGAAAGTGTTTGAAGTCGCACGAGTGGCCGAAGTACAGAAGACGAGTTTTGCCACTTTCATGATGAAGGGCGAAGCTAACTATTGGTGGAAAGCCAATAAGGGACGAGCAGGCGAAGGAGTTATTCCTTAGGATAAATTTACGGAGCTATTTCTCGAGAATTACTTCTTGGAGAATACGCAACAGGATATGGAAGTTAAGTTTCTAGAGTTGAAACAAGGTAGTATGTCTGTCGCAGAGTACGTGGCAAGATTTAACAAGTTGGCCCGATTCGCGTCACACCAAGTGGACACGGAAGCCAGGAAGGCATGAAGGTTCGAATTAGGACTGAAACCTTTGGTGCAGAAAGCAGTCGCGGTATTGAAGATTAAGACTTACTCTGATCTACTGGAAAGGGCTATCATTGCCGAAGGAGGAAATGAAGCCATTGCTCGATTCAAGCAAGAAAAGAAGACCGGTCAGGAGGGACAAAAAGGGGGAAGCAGCGGAGGCAGCAACCCCAACAAGCATAAATGGATGGAGAGCCAATCCTCTAGAGGTAACAAGTCTGGGGGAGAGGCCAAGAAAAGTGTAAAGTGCAACAACTGTGGAAGGAATCACTCGGGGGAGTGCATGAAGGGAAAGAGTGCTTGTTACCGTTGTGGACAACTGGGGCACATGGCTCCTCAGTGTCCGAATAAGCAGAAAGGAGGGTGTTTCTCGTGTAGAGCCCTAGACCATCAAATCAAAGATTGCCCGAAGAAAAAGGGCGATGTAGCTAGCGGCAATTTCAACAACAACAACAATGGATTGAGCATCGGAGGGCCAGCCAGTCAAGCCAACAGACCAACGGCACGCACGTTCAACATGACCGTTCAGGATGCGGTGGAGTCTAAGGACGTGGTGTCAGGTATCATCCCGATCAATGATATTAATGCTTATGTGTTATTTGATTCCGGTGCTACCTGCTCTTTTGTTTTCGAAGAATTTACTAAACAGTTAGACTTACCCCGTGAAAGATTAGAACACCCTATGAACATAGAAGTAGCAAACAAGGAAATTATCCCCGTAGAATACATTCATAGGAACTGTTATACTGAATTGCGAGGATTTAAGCTCAACGTGGATTTGATACTGATTCGTTTGGGGGAGTTTGATGTAATCCTTGGAATGGATTGGTTATCGAATCACGGAGCAGTTATCGACTGTAAGAAGAAGTGCGTACACCTTAAGACTCTGAATAACTCGAAGGTAGTATTTTATGGTAGTAAATCACCGAGACAATCTCATTGTCTAACGATGATGCAAGCACAGAGATTTCTTAGGAAGGGTTGTGTAGGTTATTTGGCTCACGTAGTTGATACTCGAAGAGTCGAGGGTGAACTGGGTCAGATACCTATTGTAAGGGAATTCGTCGATGTCTTCCTAGACAAGATTCTGGGATTTCCACCGGATAGAGAAATTGAGTTTGTCATTGATTTGGCACCGGGGACAGCACCGGTATACAAAGCGCCGTATCGTATGACATCGGTAGAGATGAAGGAACTAATGGCTCAATTACAAGAGTTATTGGATAAGGGATACATTCGACCGAGCGTATCACCGTGGGGAGTACCAGTCTTATTCGTGAAGAAGAAAGATGGATCGCTTAGACTTTGTATCGACTATCGTGAGTTGAACAAGGTCACCATTAAGAACAAGTACCCATTGCCTAGGATCGACAATTTGTTTAATCAGTTGAAGGGGGCGAAGTACTTTTCAAAGATTGACTTGAGGACCGGTTATCATCAACTGAAGGTGAGGTCGGAGGACATTCCAAAGACGGCATTCAAAACTCGGTATGGACACTTTGAGTTTCTGGTTATGTCATTCGAATTAACGAATGCACCAGCAGCATTTATGGATTTGATGAACAGAGTGTTCAAACAGTATTTGGATAAGTTTGTTGTCGTATTCATCGATGACATTCTGGTGTATTCAGAGATGGAGGAAGAACACGCCGAGCATCTTCGAATAGTGTTGGAGACATTAAGGAGAGAGAAGCTATATGCAAAATTCTCCAAGTGTGAGTTTTGGTTGTAGAGAGTGCAGTTTTTGGGGCACGTTATCAACAAAAATAGTGTTTCGGTGGATCCAGCAAAAGTAGAAGCGGTTATCAATTGGGAGCAGCCGAAGACGCCAACAAAAATCAGGAGTTTCTTAGGATTAGCGGGATACTATCGGAGATTCATCCAGGATTCTTCAAAATTAGCATCACCGTTGACCAATCTTACTAGAAAGACAGTTAAGTTAGTTTGGACAGAGAAGTATGAAGAGAGTTTCCTAGAATTGAAGAAGAGGCTTAGTCAAGCACTGTGTTAGCTTTACCGGATAACACGGGAGGGTTTTTAGTGTATAGTGCGTCACACAAGGGTCTTGGCTATGTACTGATGCAACACGGCAGGGTCATTGCGTACGCTTCATGTCAGCTGAAAGATTATGAGAAGAGTTATCTGACTCATGATCTGGAATTAGCAGCAGTAGTTTTTACCTTGAAGATTTGGAGGCATTATTTGTACGGTGAGAAGTGTGAGATATATACGGACCACAATAGTCTGAAGTATATCTTCACGCAGAAAGAATTAAACATGAGGCAGCGCCGATGGCTAGAATTGATCAAAGATTATGATTGTGAGATTCTGTACCATACAGGCAAAGCAAATGTAGTGGCAGATGCCTTGAGCAGAAAAGGCAGAGAGAAGTTATCGAAGTTAACCGTTCAAGAAGAGTTAGTGAAAGATTTCGAACAACTAGATTTGGAGGTTAAGTATCCGATGGAGACCAACGATAAATTATTTACAGTGACAGCGAGCCCGACTTTATTAGATAAGGTTAAGGAGGCACAAGAGAAGGACGAAGATTGTGATATTATCAAGAAGCAGATTGTTGAAGGTGATAATTTGAAATTCAAGATTGATAGCACTGGACTGCTACGGTTTGAAGGATGAATTTTGGTACCATTAGTATCGAAATTAAGGGAATAAATTTTGCAAGAAGCGCACAGTACGAGATACTCGATACACCCAGGAAGCACGAAGATGTACCAAGACTTGCGTTATCACTTTTGGTGGCCAAACATGAAGAGGGAGGTTGCAGAATGCGTAAGTAGGTGTTTAACTTGTCAGAGAGTCAAGGCAGAGCACCAATGACTAAGCGGGTTATTACAACTGTTAGAGATTCCAGAATGGAAATGGGAACACATCACGATGGATTTTGTGGTAGGACTTCTGGCAACGCAGAAAGGGCACGACACCATATGGGTAATTGTAGATCGCCTTACGAAGTCAACTCACTTTTTGCCGATTAAGATTAAGTATAGTTTGGATCAGCTAGCCAGATTATATGTCAAGGAAATTATCTCGAGACATGGGGTACCGGTATCTATTGTATCAGATAGAGATCCGCGATTCACGTCGAATTTTTGGAAGAGTCTTCAAGAGAGATTGGGGACACAGTTACGAATGAGAACCGCGTATCATCCGCAGATCGATGGGCAAAGCGAAAGAAAAATTCAAATAATTGAAGACATGCTCCGAGCTTGTGTAATGGACTTCAAGGGTAGTTGGGAGGATCACCTTCCATTAGTAGAGTTTGCGTACAATAATAGTTTTCACGCTAGTATCGAAATGCCACCGTACGAGGCGCTATATAGGAGAAAATATCGAACACCGTTGTGTTGGGACGAAGTTGGAGAACGTCGACTGTTGGGACCAGAATTGGTACAGCAGACTGTAGAGATTATCAAGGTGATAAGAACACGACTGGTAGCGGCTCAAGATTGCCAGAAAAAGTATGCAGACTTGCATCGCAAGAAGAAAGAATTTGAATTAGGAAGCTATACTTTTCTAAAAGTATCTCCCTGGAAAGGGAAGATTCGTTTTGGGAAAAAGGGCAAGTTGAGCCCCAGGTTCATAGGACCGTTCGAGATTCTGAGGCGAGTCGGTGAAGTGGTGTACGAGGTGGCGTTACCTCCTGAACTTGAGCACATTCACAACGTGTTTCATGTGTCAGTGTTGCGGCCGTATAAACCGGACTACAAGCACGTTATATCCTATGAACCGATCCAAGTTGAGAAAGGCTTATCATACGAAGAAGTTCTTGTCTAGATACTAGATAGGAAGGAACAGAAGCTGAGGAATAAGATCATTCATTCCGTCAAGATTCTCTGGAGGAATCACGCAGTCGAAGAGGCTACGTGGGAACTAGAAGAGAAAATGAGAGCAAATAATCCGTTTTTATTTGAGTAACCTTATTTATACAATTCCGAGGACGGAATTTTTATAAGGGGGCAGGGATGTAACGACCATTAATTTTAAACTCCTTATGAATTAAATATGTGATTTAATTTTTTACGAGTTAGTTTTGTGAGTTTATTTAAACCTTATGTAATTATGTGAATTTGTGAAATGATTAAGGGAGTCACTAATAGTTTATTTAAATTAGTGGACTAACCCTAAGACTTTAATATCAGAAAATTGATAGGATTATTAATAATTAAATATTTAATTTATTTGAATATCGTGGCAGGATATGAACGTGTTTGATTAATTTCAATTATGATTAATTAATTGATAATGTGTTGATTAACAATTATTATAAATAAATAATAATTAATGAATAAGAGATTAATAAATATAATAATATTATATGTACTTGATTAATTTTTTCATACAAGTATGCGATATATTAAACCTTATATGGTGGTTACCTTTATGTTATATAAAGTGCATGTGACACATTAATATGACTATACATTATAAACTATATAGTAAGAATAATTACATTATGAGAGTTATATATTAATGTTTATGTGACAATACATGTGTGGGAAAACATTAATGTATACCTCATCAACATATAGTAATATCAATAAATAATTGATCTCAGTAAGTTATTATAATGATAATAGTTATAATAAGGAGTAATAATAATACCCAATTACTTTACATTCGGTATTAAGGAAAATGTGCATGGATTATATGTTGTGTACATATTTATTATTAATTGTTACTTGAAATAACATGGTAACACCCATTTAAATATATATAGAATGGATACATGTAGCTTAAGTATATACTATGTGTATATATATCATATAATCTAAGTGTATTATATTATATAGCCTAAGTATGGGCATATATTATACACACATTGCAAGATATCTGAGATTAGTAGTTGTCCCATAATTAGAGTTCCATCCTCAATTTTCTCTCCTTCACATGAACAACCACAAACCTACACTAGCCTACTCTCTTCTGAAATTCACAAATCCTAGCTAATAATTATAAGGGATGTGGTCTTTATGATGGATTTCACCTACCAATCAACAACTCTTTATTAGCCAACAAGCAATTCTTCATTCCATTGGTTTTAATTGGAAGGCAATCACATTGTCTGGATATACAAATTGCCTATTTATATGACATCTCTTCTCCTTCATTCATTTGCTGAGCATTTTATTTGATTTAAGGGAGAGTATCATAGTATCATTATAGAATCTGTTTAACAACAAGTTCAGTTTCCATTTGCAGATGTATACTTTCTACCATTTCCATTCTTGTTCAAATTATGTAAAATGCTAAGTTCTTAAATCTTTGACTAAGCATGAATTATATGATAAGTTATTGGGAAATGCTTAGTAGTAAGTATATTAGTTTACATGTATTATAGAATTATTTTATATTGTGACTGGAATGAATTTCGTATGAGTTTCTGAGATGGGTTAGCAGAACTGCCAAAAACAGCTTGTTCTTGGATTGGCTAGACACCGGCGCAGCTGCGTCGGGTTTATACTTGGTGCATGCGCAGGTTCCTGTGGCCAGTTTTTGTTTTCTGCTTCTGTTAAGCTGCTGTGATATACTAACATGTGATATACCATTGAAACAAGCTTGTGAACATGATTTAAATGTAGATATTAGTACAATGACATGATATAAGTATGTAATCGTTGATGCTACACGTATATGCCATGACCATATGTTTTAAAAAGGGAAACTTGTAATTTTAAAAGTGATCCTTGTCATGGACGTATCACATGAACATTCTGATTTTATGAACATGATAGTATAGTTTATATTGACATGAAATGCGAGTCTAAAGTGTGTTCACACACTACCATACGTGATTGCAAGATTCGGACGATTTTGAAATAAGAAACTTATGAACTTGAAAAGAAAACTTGACCAAGGACTTTGTCTTGTGATTTCTGACCATATGAGAGCTTTCATGTGGCTTAGATATACATTCTAATATACGTGAGTCATGACTACAATGCACATAACATGTGTTATGATATCTTGTTGACTTAATGTGATTTACCATGTGAAAACTTAGAATGAGAAAACTAAATAGCGTCATTACCATGAAAATGATATTATGATCATGCGAGCATGTGTATTAAAGTTCATTATACCTATAAGCATATTAACATAGACCTCGTTTGGTCAAAGCGTGAATTTCGCATATGCACGTATTCATAAGGAATGAATTTCTGAAGCATGAACTACGTGATTAAAGTATATGTGTGTAGTATACTCGAGCATGCATATTAAATATTGTTTAGCCTTGTTATGTGATAACATGACTTTAGTAACCGATTTTGAAGCATGAACGTGTATTGCTTAAAGTATGTGAATGGTCGGCATAAAGACATATGATTTTAAATTGAATAGGGTGAGCATGCTAGGATTTAAACTTGAAAGTATATTCTTGAAGCATGATTAATTTGAAATGCTAAATATTCAAACCTCAAACCTATGTTGATGTATAGAAACCAGGTGTTCTAAAACTATTAAATCAAGGAGAGAGTTAATTGTTTATAGACTCAGTCATAGTGATTGACTTACATGGATTACGTGATAAACTTATATGATAAGTAGATGCTTGTAAGTATAGACTTATATTGGTTTACACATACTAATTGAAAGGCCGACTTATTAATGTTAGGTAGTTTCAACGCTGTTTAATTAAAGCTAGAACTTATTTGTAGCTGAGCAATCAGGCAAGTCTCCGAACTTCACTCTTTGGTTGTGCAAGTTCTTTAATTCTTATTGTGCAAGTTCCTATCCTTCTCATATTGTATTGAGCAGGTTACTATCGTATTGACAGTTAATTATTTAAAGCTTGAACTTTATTTCCAAGCATGCTATTAGGTGGTTTAATTACTTTACAATTATTCCACATCGATATTATTGTTATTCGCACTTGGTGCACTAGAGTTTGTACAGTCTTGGACTTGTACATCATTTAAAGTTCTACAATTCTTGAACTATGTCAGTTAGAGTCTGAACCCTTGCTCAGTCAGACAATTGTATAAAATTTTATAAAAGCTATCCAAACCAATTGATGGTAAGGATTCTTAGACTGAAAGAACACCCCTTATATATATAGGGGAGTACCCCCAGGTATCTAGTATAAAGATACTAACAGCAGAGTTGAATGTTATACATATACATAGCATACGCGAGGCTGATCCCCTCAAGTACTTATTCTGTAGCCATTAACCAAAGGGTCAATCAGCTATTGATTCCGTTGGAGTTTTATAGTTCAAAGTTCATTTGACTATCAGTTATTCTAAAAACAATCATTATTCTTGCTTTCGATATTCATATTGTTGTATTCATTGACAGATATTTTCTATTCATCATGATATATCCTTTATTGTTGTATTTAAACTTGCTGAGCAAACTTGTTGCTCATTCTTGATATATCATGACTTATATTGTAGTTAAGCCCGAGACTTCAGGGAAGGACAAGGGTAAAGGGAAGATGTAGGATTAGTTTGCAAGGAGCAGACTTTATCTTTATGGTTAATTAAATTTCTGTTATGTAATATGAACACTGTCAACCTTTCTCAGCTCAGTTCTGATGAAACAGTATGCTTCCTTGCTAAAGCCACTAAAGAAATAAGTTGGCTTTGGCATAGAAGGTTATCTCAGCTCAACTTCAAGAGTATGTCAAAGCTGGCTTCCAAAGATCTGGTAACAGGTTTATCCAAGTTCAGCTTCATCAAAGAAAGACCATGTAATGCATGCCAGCTTGGAAAGCAAACAAGGAGGTCATTCAAAGGCAAAGCAGTCAACTCAATTGACAGGCCCCTACAATTACTGCATATGGACCTCTTTGGGCTAATTCCAACTGTGAGCCTAGGAGGAAAGAGATACTCACTGGTCGTAGTGGATGACTACACCAGATACACATGGGTGTTCTTTTCTTAACTCAAAAGATGAAACAAGCTCCCAACTGATAAAGATGTTCAAGCTGGTGATGAATGAAAAAGGAGAGACTATCAAGACAATAAGGAGTGATCATGGCAGAGAGTTCGACTTCTCAGAAATGGATCAGTTCAGTGCAGACAATGGCATCAGTCACAACTTCTCAGCACCACAAACTCCTCAGCAAAATAGAGTAGCTGAAAGGAAGAACAGAACACTTATAGAAGCTGGAAGAACTCTACTAGCAGCAGCTCATCTGCCTGAATACTTTTGGGCAGAAGCCATCAACACTGCGTGCTATACACAGAACAGATCTCTTGTACACTCTACTTTGAAGAAGACTCCCTACGAGCTATGGAAAGAAAGAAAGCCAAATGTCAGTTACTTCCATGTGTTCGGCTGTTCATGCTACATTCTCAACAATGGGAAACAATATTTGACTAAGTTTCAACCCAAGTCAAATGAAGGAATCTTCCTTGGATATGCTACAAACAGCAAAGCTTACAGAGTGTTCAACAAGAAGACATTAAGTGTTGAAGTCTCAATCCATATCATCTTTGATGAAACAGACTCAGACAAGTCTACACCACAAGACACTACGATTGACGATACCGACACTACGAATGAAGTGGTCGAGCCTAGCACTATGATCGTAGTTCCTGAACAAAAAATCGTAGTGTCCGAAGAAGAAATCGTAGAGAGAGCTGAACCAGACGACGACTCTGGATAACAAGAACCAGAAGTCAATCTTGAGGAGTTCGGACAAGAAGGAACCAGAATAGATGTTCCAACAGGGAACAGGTGGGCAAGAGATCACACTCAAGATCTGATCATTGGTGATCCAACTACCAGAATCAGAACAAAATCTGCAACTCAGAATGAATGCTTCTATTTGAGTTTTCTGTCTCAAATAGAGCCCAAGAAGATAGAAGATGCAATGCAAGATGCATGCTGGATTAAAGCTATACAAGAGAAGCTAAATCAATTTGAGAGAAGCAAAGTCTGGAGATTAGTTCAAAGACCAAAGAATCACCCAGTCATCGACACCAAATGTGTCTTCAAAAACAAGATGGATGAAGATGGGGTGATCATAAGGAACAAAGCAAGACTGGTGGCTAAAGGTTATTCTCAAGAAGAAGGCATAGACTACGATGAGGCCTTCGCACCAGTTGCCAGACTTGAAGCAATCAGAATATTCCTTGCATTTGCTGCTCACATGAAGTTCAAAGTATTCCAAATGGATGTCAAGAGTGCATTCCTTAATGGTGAACTTTAAGAAGAAGTATATGTGGAATAACCCCCATGTTTTGTCAATACAACCCTCTCTGATTATGTCTATAGATTAGATAAAGCCTTATATAGACTTAAACAACCACCTAGAGCATGGTATGAAACACTAACAAACTTTCTTATTGAAAAAGGATTCATTAGAGGTAGAGTAGACACTACACTATTTCTTAGGAAGCATAAAGATAAAGCTTTACTAGTTCAAATATATGTAGATGATATTATCTTTGGTTCTACTGATGAAAATCTGTGCAAGAGATTTGCCAAGCTTATGCAGAGTAAGTTTGAAATGAGCATGATGGGTGAGCTGAACTTCTTCCTTGGACTGCATGTAAAGCAAATTGATGAAGGTATCTTTATAAGCCAAGCCAAGTACATCAAAGACTTACTTAAGAAGTAGGGTATGGAATCAGCCTCTCCCATAAAAACACCAATTGCTCCAGCAACTAAGCTTGACAAAGATGAAAAAGGTAAAAGTATTGATATTACTCAATACAGAGGTATGATAGGCTCCCTTCTCTACTTAACTGCCAGTAGACCAGATATAATGTTTGCAACATGTATATGTGCTAGATTTTAAGCTAATCCTAAGGAATCACACTTAACTGCTGTAAAAAGGATTTTCAGGTATCCTAAAGGTACACCCTACTTGGGTCTATGGTATCACAAGGAGTCCTAATTTGAACTGACAGGATATTCAGATGCTGACTTTGCAGGATGAAAAATAGATAGAAAGAGTACTAGTGGCACTTGTCAACTACTAGGAAATAGACTAGTGTCCTGGTTCAGGAAGAAGTAAAACTCAGTATCAACTTCAACAACAGAAGCTGAATACATTGCTGTAGGTAGCTGCTGTGCTCAAATCCTATAGATAAAGAACCAACTAGCAGATTATGGGTTTGATTTCAAATCTATACCCATACACTGTGATAACACAAGTTTCATAACAATAACAAATAATCCTGTCATGCATTCTAGGACCAAGCATATATAAATAAGATATCATTTTATTAGGGATCATGTTCAAAATGGAACAATATCTTTGCAATACATCCCTACTGAAAATCAACTTGCTGATGTGTTTACTAAACCTTTAGATGAATCCAGATTTAATAAACTAATAAGTGAGTTAGGTATGTTAAATTTGCAACCATAAATTCTATGCTCTAGATGGTGCTAACCTTGCAGATATAAAGGCTAAGTCAAAATTGTAGAGATGACAAAGAGGAACCACGATCGTGGAGTGATCCAGCCAAAGTAGATAAACTCACTGTGATAGCAATATCATCAAGCCAATCAACCCTTCTGATAAGTGTCTTAGGGATAAACCTGATCCTTAGTGTCAAACTAAGAGATTGGCCCTTCCTGAGCAACCTTAATCCAAAAGGGATGTCATTTCAGAATGCATCAAAAAAATCGTAGAGTCAACGGTCGAAGAGCAAGCAAAGGATCGAACTCAACAATCGTGGAGTGGTTCTAGGCAATCGTAGTCCTCTCACAAGGACTCACTAGCTTAGGGGGAGCTAAGGAAAAAAAGGAGATTTCCACATGGATTAAAATCGTGGAGTTCTGCAGAATCTAACACGTGACCCATGATGCAGAACATATGGAGGGAAGTTAAATTCATTTTGAACTGCTTTCTGGCAGTTTACCTTTGAATTTCAAAAGACTATCTCTCTCATTCTCTCTCTCTCTCAAACGAGACACTAAGTTTCAGAAAGCTAAGCCAAAGTCGTTCATTACAGGAAAATCAATCTAAATAAATGGCTGCTTTCATTGTGGTTTCCGGCTATCAACTATGCTTTGACAGATTCAAGGAGGCTGAACCTGAGATTCACAAAGTCCTTTCACTCCTGAAGAAAGCATGACTTAAGAATGCTCTGAGCACCAGCACACTGATATATCCAAAGCTGATAAAGGAGCTTTACTGCAATGGAGTTGTTGATCAAGACTCCATTCTCATCAAGGTCAAAGATGTGCAAATCCGACTCAACGCTGAAAGCATAAACCTAGCCCTAGGTTTCAAAAATGAAGGTCTTTCATCCATAGAGACTGTTAACTTCCATAAGGGTCTGAAGAAGATGGACTACACAAAAACTGAAGGAAAGAGTGGCTAGAAGAAGAAAGAATTTCCCCAAGAATATGAGTTCCTTGCTGATATTGTTGGAAAATGCATATGTTGCAAGAGCTCTGGTCACGACTCTGTAACGAAAAGCAACTGAAGCTCATGACAGTCATCTGCTTTAGAGTCCAACTCAACTATGGAGCCTTGCTGATGGATTGGTTCAGCAAATAGATGCAAAGTCCGATGAAGACCAAGAGCACTGCCAAAATGTTCTATGGGAGGTTTATCAGCATTATCATTCAAGATGCACTGAGTGACAAAATTGGAGACAATGATGGTATACCAATCAATCCGAATAGGAAGATGACTCAGCAACTGTTTCAAAATTGGAAAAGGAATCCAGCAGAAAATGTGAAGATGATGTCTGCAACCTCATCTGCTGGAAAGGAAGTCAGGGAGGAAGAAAAAGATGTTAATCAAGAAAACGCTATAGCTCTGACCAACAAGAGTAAAGGGAAGAAGAACATGTATGAAAGTGTTCAAACAGCTGAGGAACCCCAAGGCTCAACCAATGATGCCCCTCAAAGAAAGGAGATTATGAAAGAAAAGAAGAAGAAGAAGAAGAAGAAGAGGGAGATAAGTGAAGATAAAGATGGAGGTAGTACTGAACCTCAAAGAAAGAAGAAACTGAGCCACAAAACTGGGAAGTCTAAACTCACTACGATTGTGGAGTCATCACCAATCGTAGAGTCCAGACTAGCTGCCACTGCAGAAGGATAAGCTGCAACAGCCTCTCAGCCTGAGCAAACTCAAAAGGCTAAAGTTGAAGAAGATGCAAAGGCTATGCCCAAGCCAAAGAAGAGGGTGAAGAAGTTGGCTAAGAAGTATGCTCTTACCAATGAAGAAATAATGGAAGAAGATGATAAAAGAAGGGTTGTAGAAAAGGCTGAACAATCCACTAAGCAAGAAGCATCTGGTCCAACTCCATAATAGATCAGAATCATTGAAGATGTATTAACTTACATCAGAGATGCTAACCACTCTGCTGCACCCTAATTAGACTATAAATCAAGATGATATGGAGATGTCTGATGCTGTTGTTGATGAATCTCTGGGAGAAAAAATGGCCAAAAGGGTTACGCCAGAAATGATTGTGATAAGCCCAAATGAAGATAACAATGCTAAAGTACAAGAAGAAGAAATTCTGAAAGCACCTGTTCAAGAAAGTTCTTCAGCTAAGGGGGAGCAGTTAGAAGCAATGGAGACAGAGAATGCTAAAGCTGAGGGGGAGCTACAAATAGATAATAATGAAGTCCCTTCAGTAAATGAAGAATTCGTAGAGTCTGCTGCTACAGAAATGGTAAATATTGCAGATGATGATGAGATGATTGATGTTGTTCTAGTTTATGATGCAGAGAGTGATGAAGAAGATGATGATGATCTTGAGGTCATAGATATGGGACGGGATGGTGAAAGAACAGCAAACTACAATCAGCTGTTTAATTATTTGCCCATGATGCCATATCATAGAGCTATTATTCTCAATTCCTGGGATCATATATTCTGGACTTTTAAGGCATATCCAGCAATCTCAGTGCTTGTCCATGGTTTCCCAAGAGAAAGGAGGTTTGCTCAGAAACTGATCAAGAATGCTTCAATCTTAGAACCTGAGCATGAGGTATATTCTACTCCTCTCTCGTTTATTATCAACCACACTCCATCATCACACTTCAATCAGTTCTACGAAGTACCCAAATGGTTGGAAGTGGTCCTGCATCCACTCAATCAATTTCCAGTTACAGAGTCCCAAAACTCTGTATCTGATGAACCAAATAACCAACTCGTTCTAGTAGAGCAAACTATGAATGATCTAATGATGATTGAGCACATCACAAGAGTTGTCGAAGAAATGCTTGCAAGCTCAACCATTGAAACACCAATCCTGGACGACACACTATGATTCATACAGTAGTGATCAATCTGATGCAAAAATCGTAAAGTCTCCAGAACAGCTCAATGAAACAGAAACACAGACATCTGAGCCAAACACTACGCCTATACAGCAAACACAAACTCCTCTAACCCAAACAGACATTCCATCATCCTTCAACAAGGAATATTTTGATATGACTCTTGCTCCCACAGTTTATCAAGGAGAGATGAACACACTACGTCTACTCCTCCTCCTGACACACAACGAATTCTCAATCAACTATCTCTCATGCCAATTAAGGAGGAGCTGAATGAAGCATTAAATCAAATAGGGTCAGAATCTGGAGAGATTCTTGAAGCTCACTCCATATTGCTTCACATGAGATTCGATCATATAATTGAATCAGTCAAGCCTCTGTCGGGAGAGTTGGCAACTGAACTGTCCAAGAACCTGAAGGAGATTGTCAAGGAAATGGCTGAAAGCTAAGTCAAAGGGATGCTATTCACTTTGCTGCCACAAAGAAATATAAGGAAGCTATGGAGATTATACAGAAGAATTAGCAATCTCAGAATGAGCTGTTGACCAACCAAATTTCAGAACTGCGCACCTCACTTCAATTCTTCCAAGAATCCAATATAACTTAAATCAATCAGAATTATGATGCAATGGAATGGATTCAACAACAACAAAGACACACTGAGGATAGAGGTGCTGAAAATCGTAGTGATACTTCTCAAAACCACTCACAGATGTATGAGCTGGTTGAAGGAATGAAGCGCCTCTTTGAAGATATTCGAACCCTTGATGCTGACATAAAGGGGGAGAATAATGAGGAATGAGATGAGGAAGGAGATAGAAACAGAGGCAGAGGAAGAAGTAGAAGGCAAAGTCATATTGGTTAATTATTGAGTGGTGGCACTCAAAGAAGTCCTAGCTCTAAGCCTCCACGATTTTATCAACGACTGCAAAGTCCTCTCATGGCTGAACCCACTCAAAGGAGCCAAGGTCAAGCCTCTAGCTCACAAGGCATGATCTCCAACTGGCTGAGATGAGGAAGGAGATAGAAATAGAGGCAGAGGAGGAAGTAGAAGGTAAAGTCATATTGGTCAATCGTCGGGTGGTGGCACTCAAAGAAGTCCTAGCTCTCAACCTCCAGGATTTGATCAACGACTGCAAAGTCCTCTCATGGCTGAACCCACTCAAAGGAGCCAAGGTCAAGCCTCTAGCTCACAAGGTATAACCTTCACTAGTTTTAGTATGCCAGTTGGAGATCATGCCTTCATGAACAGACATGATCATTCAGAACCACTGACCCGAGATGAGCTAGAGGACATTGCAAGAAAAAATGAAGCCTTAAGGAGAAGAAGAATGGCAGAGCATGCCAATCCTCCAAAACCAAAGAGGCAGAGAATATAGAGATAAGTCTAAGCTTAACTATATATTGATGTTTCTATGCTAGATTGTAATATCTTTTTAAACATAAATAAATTCATGCTTATTCTCTAGAAATTTCAGTTGCTCACTGAAACACTAAGCCATATTTACATTTGCTCTTTTATAAGGAAATCAGACAAGGATTCAGACTAACAAGCAAGATACAACAAGATAGAATAGCAAGAGAAAAGCTCAAGAACACTCAACAATTAACTCTACGATCCTAAAAGAGGAAAGCTTACTTCGCTACTCAGTTCCTCAGAACTGATGCTTAATTGCATTTGAGTAGCACTCCTCAACAACAACTGTCAATCCAAGTAAGGAACCAAGTCAGAGGACTTGAAGAGTTCAAAAGTGAACTAAGAAGAGATCCAAGTCAGAGGGCTTGAAGAGTTCAAAAGTGAACTAAGAAAAGTACCAAGTCAAAGGACTTGAAGAGTTCTAAGTGAACTAAGTGAAGTTCCAGGGCTGCTGGCCTTGAAGGAATCTTAGTGATTCAGTTGTAAGAGACATCCTTAGTGGATTTCCTACTCGTGGAGTAGAAGAGTGGATTAGGAGCTTTGTATGCTTTGAACCACTTAAAACCTTGTGTCTCATTGTCTCTCATTAACTGCTATATCTGTTATAACTGCCATAACTGCTTATCAAACCATAACTGCAATATCGTGAAGGGGAACAAAACATATATTCTGCTGCTGCCAAATTAATCAATACTACAAAGTATTTTAAACAAAGAAATTTTAAAATATCTATTCAACCCCCCCCCCCCTTTCTAGATAACTAACGTGCTTTTGGGAACTAACAAAACCCACCAAAATATATTTAATCTTAGTCTAGCCGAATCAAATGGCATCGACTATGCAATAACCATTTTATGAATAAGCAGTTATGCATAATTACATCTTGTCTATCCATAAGGTATAAACAAGAGTTTAGGAAGCTTGCATCAAGTAGAACATGAACAAGGTTAGAAAACTTGCCTTCACGTCTCTTAAATCTTTAAGGTACGCTACTTGATCTTTACAACTTCTACAAAGCATATCACATAGTATACCAATGAGAAATCACTTCCGACATACAATGCATAGCTTAACTTCTCCTTCTTGTATAACTTAATCGAATCGTTAAACTAATAACATTCGTTTAAGTTATTTAGCGTTCATTACGGCTTATTAACATTCCTATGTTATAACCCAAACTCTCATCAATCATCACTAAGTTTGATGACCGAATAGATCTTAACTTGTTCTTCAACTCAAACTTGGTTTACGGTTTACGTTTCCAAATCTCAAGTTTGATTACGTTTAATTAACGTTTACTTCTTCTAAACCCTTGGTTAAATAGGTTTTTTTAAGGGTATACATTCATCACTTACTAAACCCTTAATCAATATGAGAAAGGTTAAGTAATTACTAATCTGGTCAACATTTTTCCATTGCTGGCGTGGCAGCGCCAGCTTTCCCTTTCTGAGCAGCGCGGCAGCGCCCCCTATGCAGGGAACCTCCTCTAGTCTAGCACTGCAGCGCCAGGTTTACCCTTGTTGGCAGCGCTGTAGCGCCCACCATGCAAGGATCTTGCCTCGGACTGGCGCGGTGGCGCCGAATTAAGCCTTCTAGGGGGCGCTGCAGCTCCAGCCCTTCATCTCAGAAAAAAATTTTAAGTTATGAAAATTTCTGAGATTCCCGAGTCCGTAACATGATCGTTATAACTCAGAATTGGCTCATTCCAAAGCCAATAGTTCTTAAACGTTATGTTCTATCATTCTATTAAGTCGAATTCATTTTTGAATTCGTTGGCGATAATTTAGCCTATTAGTCCATTTTTTACGTGTTCTTTAAACGTTCAAGAGCGTTTGACATTCAATTCTTCACTTTAAGTTGGAATTCATTCGTTCTTACTCTCGCAAGTCTTATTTACCTAAATACACGTGTTGCAATTGAAAACCATCATTTTTGAATCATACAACGACTTTTGACTTCTATTCCGAGAAATATACGTTTTCGATGATTATCGTTTAATCGCGTAACTTCTGCCAAATCTTTGTTCTTCGTTATTTTCACTTCAAACCAATTGGAATCAATCCAATGGTTGACTATTACTAATTCCAACCATTTAAAACAATTAAGTTGTCATGGTTTAACATATTCATTATTCCATTTCTTACGAATTCACTAAGTTCTTCATTTGTTCTTAATGAATTTCTTAGTATCTTATCATATATGGCTTCTTAGGGTTCCTAATTCACCATTACACCATCCTTATAACTTCTCCATAATCATACCTCCTTTAAGCACTTCTCTATCAATTTAACTATTAAAAGAAAAGAGAATTTTTCTCATTATTATACCTTTCTTGTTCTTTATTGGTTGAGTATGGAGACTCAAAAGCTTCTTTTCTTCTTGGTTGGTGACTTTGCTTCACAAACACAAACTAGCTTCTTCTCTCTCTCTAAGTGTGTTGGTGGAATTTTCAAACAATGAAATGAAGAGGCAAGGCTTAGGGTAGTTTGGTCATTAGAACCAAACCTCCTTTGCCCACCACCTCCCCTCATCTTACCTATGTCTCCCCATGTGCTAGCACATGGGCACCTTGTGCCTCCCACATGCCCCCATGTGGCCACCTTGTCCCCCCGTGTGTCAACATGGGTTGTGGGTTGAACCTTGGGATAAACCCACCCATTTACCCAATGGTTCGACCAACGGGTCAACTTATTAAATTTAATTCAAATTCAATTCAATTCAACGTATTTACTCTGTATAAGATTCGTATTATACATCGTATTAATTCTTGTATACTCCTTGTATTATTCACGTATAACACCTCGTATTATACGCGTATTCCTTTTGTATAATAATCATGTATTATTATACGTAATCAATTAATAATTATTTTTACTTTCCTTAACGCTTAGGATTTTTAAGTCCCTACGCAAAAACTTCGTCAGCCATAAGTGAAATATTATTACATATCTCACCTCGCCTTGAAATCCTATCATTACGCTTTTCTCGGAATCCCAAAATTAATTCCCGATCAGAAACGGATGAATAGTGATTTTTATACTTTTCTTCCGAGAAAACTTCTCTTTGGCTAACATAACTTTTCACGGTATATTACAGTCAAATCTGTCTAAGAATGTCATTCTGACATTCCGAACTCTCAAACGAGCTTAGGGTTACACGAACCCTAACCCTTAGGGTTTTATGAATAGTGCCTATTTTGTCTTTTTCTCAGAAAGATTTTCTTTTCGTCTTGAAAATTCACATTCTTTATTTCCAGCACATAGCCAGAATACTCCTCATTTCTACATTCCCTAGGTCATAAAACGACCTTTAATTTGTTTACTCAGTTAAATAAACAAATAAATCGAATTTAATTAATAAATCAAATAAAATTCATTTATATAATTGTCCGATTTTCTCGGGCGTTACATTTTCCCCCTTTATATGAATTTTGTCCCCAGAATTACGATATAAGTTACACAAACAAATGAGGATAAGTCTTCCTCATCTTGTCTTTGAGTTTCCACGTTGCTTCTTCGGCATTGTGGTTCCTCCATATCACCTTCACCGAAGGTATGACTTTGTTTCTCAAAACTTGTTCTTTCCTATCAATAACTTGGATAGGAATTTCTTCGTACGTTAAGTCCTTTTCGACTTAGATTGGTTCATACTCGATTACATGCTTGTAATCTGGCTTATAGGGACGCAATACTGAAACGTGAAACACGTTATGGATATGTCCCAATTCTGAAGGTAAAGCTATCGCATAAGCTACCTCTCCTACCCTTTTTAGAACCTCAAAAGGTCCTATGAACCTAGGGCTTAACTTTCCTTTTCTTCCTGAAATGTATCTTCTAAATTCTCTATTCTTCTGATGTGGATCGACATACTTCTTTTGTTTGTCTTGAGCTGCTACTAGTCGTGCTCGTATCAGTTTAACTACTTTCGTCGTTTGTTGTTCCAGTTCAGGTCCCAACATTCGACGTTCTCCCACTTCATCCCAACAAAGTGGCGTTCGACACTTCCATCCATACAACTCTTCGTAAGGTGACATGCCTATACTAGTGTGATAATTGTTGTTGTAAGTGAACTCTACCAACGGTAGATGATCGTCCCAACTACCCTTGAAATCCATGACTCAAGACCTTAACATGTCATCTAGCATTTGGATTGTCCTCTCGCTTTGCCCATCCGTCTATAGATAATACGCCGTACTCAACCTCAGTTGCGTTCCCTTCTGTTCTTGTAAACTTTTCCAAAAATTCGAAGTGAATCGCGGATCGCGATCGGAATTTAAACTGGAACTCCATGTCGAGAGAAAATCTCTTTGACATAAAGTTTAGCTAGCTGGTCCAGGTTATACCTGACCCTTATCGGCAAGAAATGAGCTGACTTTGTCAAACGATCCACTATTACCCAAATAGCGTCATATTCTTTCTGCGTTGTTTGAAGTCCTACCACAAAATCCATCGTGATATGCTCCCACTTCCATTTCGGAATCTCCAATGATTGTAACAACCCACTAGGTCTTTAGTGTTCGGCCTTAACGTTTTGACAAGTTAAGCACCTACTAACATATTCTGTTATCTCCCTCTTCGTGTTTGGCCACCAGAAATTGGATCGAATATCTTGATACATCTTGGTACTACCAGGATGAATCGAGTACCTCGAGTGATGAGCTTCATCTATTATCTCCTCTTTTAACTCTGGCTCACATGGAACCCATATTCCTCCTTCAAATCTCAATAACCCTTCGTTATCAAGATTGTACGCATTCTCGGTACCGTCTTCAATCTTCCTCTTTATTTGTTCGCACTCCTTAGTTCAGAGTTGCACTTTCTTCACCTTTTCTACGATAGTAGGTTGAACCTCCATTGCAAACAGTTTCTTTCCTTCCTCACTAGGACATCAAATTTCTAATTCCATTCTTGCCATCTCTGTTATCAACTCCTCATGAGCTGTTAACATTGACAGCTTCTCCAGACCCTTTCGACTTAAGGCATCGGCCACCACATTCGCCTTCCCTAGGTGATACAGGATTTCGCAATCGTAATCCTTTATCAACTCCAGCCATCTTCTCTGCCTCATATTCAACTCCTTCTGAGTGAAGATATACTTCAGACTTTTATGGTCTGTGTAGATCTCACACTTCTCTCCATACAGGTAATGCCTCCAAATCTTTAAAGCGAAAACCACTGCGGCAAGTTCAAGATCATGAGTAAGATAATTCCCCTCATACTCCTTCAACTGCCTAGACGCATACGGAATGACCTTGCCATGCTATATGAGCACGCAACCCAGTTCTTTATGCAAAGCGTCACTATATACTATGAAATTCCCCGTCTCATCCGGTAATGATAATACCGGTGCTTGACTCAATCTCTTCTTCAGCTCTTGAAAGTTGTCTTCACACTTCTCTGTCCATACGTATTTCACTGTCATTCTGGTTAAATTGGTTAATGGAGTAGCTATCTTCGAGAAGTCCTGAATGAACCTCCGATAGCAACCCGCAAACCCTAGAAAACTCCGCACCTCAGTCAGTGTTTTTGGCTGTTCCCAGTTAATCACGGTGATGTGATAAAAATATGTAACTACAAGTGCACAGTGTCAAGTTGAAGAACTGGCAAGTACAGGTTGAACCCACAGAGACTAAATTAATTTTAATATATCCTTAATATCTATTTTAGGCGAATTAGAAATAAAGAATGAGAGTTGATTAACTAGAATTTAAAAACTAATAATGAGGAAACAATCTAGGAATCCGAATCCACTAAATAATAAACATAACATATAATTCAATCTCTTCTATTTTTATAACTTAATTATGATTTTGATCTCCCTTCCCTTTAATTTAGTAATTTTACAATTAACGTGGGTAGGCATAGACTATGAAATTTAAGGATTAACTATAACCCATCAAAACTTCTCCGAGCAAGCATGGATTATGAAAAACTCATATCTTAACAATAATCTATCAAAACCTCTTAATTAATTTAAAATTACATAAGAACTATAAAACGAAAGTATTTCAATAACAAAACATGAAGGCGAAATCAATTAAACATAAAAGCATAAATAATAGAAGAGATGAAAAATATTATCATGAATAATTATTTAATTTCATCTTCAATCTAGATATGAAAAATTAACTAGACATGAGAAATAAAATAACTAACTAAAATAAAGAAGAAGGAATAAAATAAGAAAACTTGCTTTATTGATGATTCTCCAACAAGCGTACAATGAAAAAATAATTTAATCTATTCCTACTCATAACCTAAAGTAATACAATCCCCCTCCTCTCTAAAATAAGAGACCTATTTATAGAGAAAATAAATTTGTTCCCTAATTTAGATTCCTTGAACTTGGACACTTTTGTTCCCTTTTTCCTCTTCTTTCCTTCTTGACTTCAATCTCTATACGACAATCCTCCAAGAGTCCTTTTCTATCTTTAAGAGCTGAATATAAATCCTTTATTTGCTCCCCAAAAAAAAATATTATTTCCTACAAAACAAAATAAAATGTATTAGTTAAATAAAATAAGCATATAAAATAATGAATATGAGAATGTTAAAATGTATTAATTACGTGTCTATCAAATACCCCTATACCTAGCTTTTGCTCGTCCTCGAGTAAAATAAAAAGAAAATAAAAATAAAACAAAAATGATACTATCCCATTTTCGTAGGAAACACGATTGCACTTAGCATGTGCAACAAGCCATTAAACCCCAAGGTTACCTCAAGTGGACGCGTTGTGTCTCGTGAGGGTTTGCAGTGAATATACTCATAAAATTCTAAAATATTTTTGAGTTCAACAAGTCATGAAATTGAATTAAAATTTTTGAAATATCCATGGGCATTATATATTATCAAGATTAAATTCAAAATCACACTTCACCTTATCAAAAATATCCAATCTTCATTCTAGACACCATCCTTCTTCAAATTAATTCCATGTGATGCATGCATTTGTATGTGATGTAACTCTTAGAAGGGATTTTTACCATGAAAATCAAGCAAATGCATTTTTCTTTTTTCTTTTTTCTTTTTTCTTTTTCTTTTTTTGAATTTTTCTCGACTTGTGCAATGTCTCATTTTCTTAGGCTTTTCAGAGTTACTCATGTAGCGAGCGTTGGACCAATGACTCCCAAACCAGTTGGTTTTAGGGCACTAGATGTAGAGACACCCCTAAGGGCTTACTAACTCGAGTAACAAAGGCCATAAAATTAGACTAGTCAAACTGCTTTTATCCATCACACTTTTCAGCGTGAATATCGATGCTTAATAAGGCTTGGATACCCAGTTATTTCGTCCAATAGACATTGAAGCTGTTATTTATTTCTTTTTTCTTTTCATCTACTTTTTCTTCTTCTTTATTTTCTGAAATTGCTCGAATCATAGTTTATACCCCACAACTAAGAATTTGTGCAAATGTGTAGTGCAAAAATGCTTTTGAAATTAATTTTATTCCAGATGGTATTTTAAATTAAGATTTAGTATCTAATCAAAATTCAAGAGTTCTAAATCTTTCAATTTCACTCATAAGTTTTTGCTCCACCGACACTTACTAGATTTCATCCAACTTATAACAAGTCAAACAAAATTTTCAATTTTTTTTCAATTTTTTGTTTATTTTTATATATTTTCCTATAAAAAAAATCTAATACAATAATACAAACAAACTCCCCCATACCTAAATCATGCATTGTCATCAATGTATGCAAATAAAGAAAAAAGAACAAAGATGTGAAAGAATTGTACCTTGTATGCGGGACATTTGTTCTGCAAGAAAATGTGGTGAGAAAGAAAACAAATGTACATACCTATGAATTTCATAAATCCTAAAAAGTATTTGACTAAAAATGAATGATACAAATGGGTAAGTGAGTGTGCACTTGTCATGATTTTCAGGAGGTCTAAGAATTTGAAAATAGTCAGAATTTTCATCAGAATTATGCTTAAAATTTGCCTCAAGAAAACTTTCACTAACATGTTCAAAGGATGGAAGAATTGGTTCAAATACATGTTCTACTCTAGTTGACTTATTTGTAGTGGATCTCAATAGCTCATTGACCTTATCTAAATATTCGGATTCATTCCAAAAATTTCAAGGTGATTTAAGAAAAAATCAATTAGATCTTTTTCAAACAAGAGTCTATTTTCAATTATTTCTTGGGTCATGGACAACTCTTAGATCATGTTTACTTTAATGGGTTGGTCCAAAAAATCACTAGGTGGTTTTTTAGGAATAAGTCTTTCAGGGTATGGAGTTTTAGGCTTATAGATTTTTTTCAACAGGCTCATCAAATGCAACATGATCATTTTTAGGCATAGACTCATAATTTTTAGATTCCTCAAATTCGCTTGACTCACACTGTGTAAAATTGAATACAAAATTTTTGTTTTCATCATCATTTCCACAACCATCAAGATTTTCAAAATTAACCTCAGAGTTACTAGAAAATTCACCCACCTCTTGTTCATTTATTATGGTGGCTAATCGACTCATTTGAATTTCTAGACGAGATATAGCATGATTTGTATTTTGCATGAAAGCTTCCATAGTTTTCTCTAAGCTGTTGAATCTTTCCTCTTCTACATTTGAAAATTCTTGTAGATATTGAGGTTCTGGATCCGAATATGAATATGAATATGAACATGGATATGAGCTTAGATAAGGATTTTCATAAGTTGGAAAAAATTGATATACTTGGTGTGCATTAAAATTTTCATAGGGTTCTTGATTCCAAGCAAAATTATTATTTCAACTATAATAAGAATTCATCTTTCCACAAATCACAAGTCAAATAGACAACTAACCACAAAATTCAAATAAAAAGATAAAATAAATAAAAATCCTAATTCTACGTCTAACCTAAATAAAATCTAGACAGCTCCTAACTGTTCCAAGATACACCTTAAGGTCCACCAAATTCGAAATTAATCACACCACTAGCCAGGTAAGTGTAAGAAAGGTGGGAGTCTCTTCGTAGGTACGGTGACTAATTGAATAACCATACGTTCTTTAGGCGTTTACCTTTTGAACCACTTGCCTAGACACCAGTAGTTTGATTAATTTAAAATTCAGCCTCCTCTTAGAGTTTCTTGTCCTAATTGAGCTCGAGAGTCTTAGGGGCCAACGTCTACTTGATTTTATTAGGTCAAGGTTATGCAAAATGCATGTTGGGTTATTTGTGGGTCAAGGAAAGGTGATGACATCCCCACCTTATCTTGTTATAGGTTTTTGCCCTTAATGTTAGATTAAAGATGAAAATGCACAAATAAAATTAAAAAAAATAAAATCTCCTAAAACTATGTGAATTATAAAAGAATGAGAAATTTGACGTACCTCAATCCTCCAGTAATCACCACAGTTTATATTTGACAAAAAAAAAGAATCTAAACAGGATGTGCTGTACGTGAGTGAATGCATAAAAACTACAAAAAAACTAAGCTACTTATTTTTTTTATTTTATTTTTGAGTTAAGATACAAAATACCAGAAAAAGCGTAGCAATAATCTTGTCTTTCCGCACTTGTGATCCGCTTCGATAATCCTGAAAAAAAATAAAAATAAAAATAAAAATATTTGAAAAAAGAACTAACTCGAATAAATAAAAATGAAGGAAATATAAAATTAAGTCTAGTCCCCGGCAACGGAACCAAAAACTTGATGTGATAAAAATATGTAACTGCAAGTGCACAGTATCAAGTTGAAAAACTGGCAAGTACAGGTCGAATCCACAGAGGCTAAATTAATTTTAATATATCATTAATATCTATTTTAGGCGAATTAGAAATAAAGATTGAGAGTTGATTAACTAGAATATGAAAACTAATAATGAGAAAACAATTTAGGAATCTGAATCTACTAAATAATAAACATAACATATAATTCAATCTCTTTTATTTTTATAACTTAATTATAATTTTGATCTCCCTTTCCTTTAATTTAGTAATTTTACAATTAACATGGGCAAGCATATACTATGAAAATTTAAGGATTAACTATAACCCATCAAAACTTCTTCGAGCAAGCATGAATTATGAAAAACTCATATCTTAACAATAATCTATCAAAACCTCTTAATTAATTTAAAATTACATAAGAACTATAAAACGAAAGTATTTCAATAACGAAACATGAAGGCGAAATCAATTAAACATAAAAACATAAATAATAGAAGAGATAAAAAATATTATCATGAATAATTATTTAATTTCATCTTCAACCTAGATATGAAAAATTAACTAGACATGAGAAATAAAATAACTAACTAAAATAAAGAAGAAGGAATAAAATAAGAAAACTCCCTTTATTGATGATTCTCCAACAAGCGTACAATGAAAAAAATAATTTAATCTACTCCTACTCCTAACCTAAAGTAATACAATCCCCCATCCTCTCTAAAACAAGAGACCTATTTATAGAAAAAATAAATTTGTGCCCTAATTTAGATTCCTTGAATTTGGACACTTTTGTTCCCTTTTTTCCTCTTCTTTCCTTCTTGACTTCAATCTCTATATGACAATCCTCCAAGAGTCCTTTTCTATCTTTAAGATCTGAATATAAATCCTTTATTTGCTTCCCCAGAAAAATAAATGCTATTTCCTACAAAACAAAATAAAATGTATTAGTTAAATAAAATAAGCATATAAAATAATGAATATGAGAATGTTAAAATGTATTAATTACGTGTCTATTACACGGCTTCCACCTTTGCTGGATCCACTGAAACTCCTTCCTTGTCAATCACGTGCCCCAAAAACTGTACTCTTTCTAACCAAAATTCACACTTAGTGAATTTCACGTATAACTTTTCCTTCCTTAGTGCTTCCAACACTAATCTTAATATTTAGCGTGATCCTCCTTCGCCTTGGAATAGACTAAGATATCATCAATGAACACCACGACGAACTTGTCCAAATATTGCTTGAACACTCTGTTCATCATGTCCATGAATGCGGCTGGCGCATTTGTTATCCCAAATGACATTACTAGGAACTCGTAATGGCCGTATCGAGTCCTAATTGTTGTCTTAGGTACATCTTCTTCTCTAACCTTCAACTAGTGATACCCCGACTGTAAATCTATCTTCGAAAAATGTTTTGCCCCTTTCAAATGATCAAAAAGATCATCGATCCTGGGCAATGGGTATTTATTCTTTATCGTTAGCTTGTTCAACTCTTGATAGTTGACACAAAGCCTCAACGATTCATCCTTCTTCTTTATAAACAATACCGGTGCTCCCCATGGAGAGACACTCAGTTGAATGTACTTTTTGTCCAATAACTCTTGTAGCTGAATTATTAGCACTTTCAATTCCACCGACATCATACGATACGGTGCCTTTGACACCGATGCCGTTCCAGGTGCAAGGTCAATAACAAATTAGGTCTCCCTGTCAGGTGAAAGACCTGTCAAGTCACTCGAAAATACATCCGCATACTCGTTGACAATAGGTAACTGTTCCAATGTCGTTCCCAATCGTTGGCTATCAACAACATGGCACAGGTAACCTTCACATCCCTTCTTCAACAACTTTCTGGTTTGCGTCATAGTTAGACAGCAAGAACGTCCTAGTGATTTACTACCGTAGAACACTACCTTGGGTTTCTTAGAAATCCAAAGGTTCACACTCTTATTTTGGCAATCTATCATCGCCCCATGGTTAACTAACCAATACATTCCGAGAATTACATCGAATTCTCCCAATTTTATCAGTATAAGATCTACCAATAATGTGTTACCTCTTATGTCTACATAACAATTCCTGTGAACAAAATCAACAAAAATTACCTCCTCATTTGCTACCTTAATATTCAAAGGTATTACTAACTTCTCGGGAAGTAATTCTAATCGTTTAGCAAACTCGCATGCTATAAACGAACACGTTGCACCCAAATCAAACAGTACATATGCATTGTTGGGTTTGTACGAAATCGTGACGCAATCAAATTGTAAAAATTAGCGGAAGCATGGTATATCAGAGTTTAAAAATTTCTACAAAACCATTACCCGGATCATCCTTTATGAAAATTATTAATTTAAAACGATAAATAAGAAGTTATGGAATCATAACCTTGTAGAATGAAGCTTCAACAGGTACGAGTTCAACTCCTTGTTCTTCGTGATCTCCTTGAATTTTCGGGTTAGATTCCTTCCTTTGATCAACGTTAGCCACCCAAATGTTTGGCCTCTAGAGGTGATCCACCAAGGAAGAAGAATTATCAAGAAGGAGGGTGGTTGGCTTAGTTTTCTATCCTCTATAGAAAAGGAGTACTCTCCAACAATTGGAATTGCATCAACTGATATCTATTATAAGACTTCTCTTATATAGATATTGGTCAACCCTTCTAATCCTATTAGACATGGGATTTTATTTAATTAATTAAACTCCTTTAATTAATTTAGGCTTTCCACCACATTGGAAATAATTAATTAAATTCATTTAATTAATTTGTCTCCTAATCTTATTAGGAATAAATGAGAGCACTAATACTAAATTAATTACTAAACTCCTTTAGACATTAAAATAATAATAATTGTAATAATATTAATAAGACTCCTCTTATTAATTTATATTTAATATTTCCAAAATATTAAATAATAAATATTAAGCTATTTAATTTATTCTATCACCATAGATTAAATTAATTATACTTAATGCATTATTACGATTATGCCATTACATTCTTAAATAATTATTCTTCCTTTTATAGTGTGACCCTTTAGGTTCTCCATATTAAACCGGTTTTGAATAAATCAATTAGAACAATTCTAATCTTATTTAAATAAATAAATTAAACTAATAATCTATTTAAATAAATAATATTTATTCTACAATAGGGATAAGCCTCCCTAGCGATCAACGACTTTCCAGATAATATAGATTTTAACATTAATCATAAAAGAACCTGTGAGTAAATAGTTACTGTACAATTCAATCCTTCCACCATACAATGTCCCAATTAAATATAAGACATAAATTTACTGTCAAGTCTTATTTTATTTAATTATATGTATTTCGATTAGAAAATGCACAACTCCAATTAATGCAAATTAGAAAACTCTTTCTAATTTCATTCCACCTTGGCCAAGGATTCTTGGGATGTCATTTAACGAATCACATAGGACATATCTTCTCTTTTACTAGAGGTGATAGATTCTTTATTGATCATATATTAGCTCCATATGTAACTTATTATACCCAAGCATATCCTATATATACCCTAAAGGGCCTTAAGGAATAAGTCAAAGTATAATTCATTACATACAAGATACTATGATGATCTCAAGTCCAAGGATCACTTGTACTACTATCACATTAGGAATTCCTATTGACAGGCGAGTAAAACTCCATTAGGTATTCCATAGCGATTCACGTTCAGTGAACTTATTCTCCAATAAACACCTACATACTTTCTTTAGTGTCTCCACACAAATGACCATGAGATCAGTCATCCTCATCCAATGAGCAAGCAACATATGTACCAATCTATCCGAATTTACTAATCACCATTTTAGTAATCCCACGATTGGGAACTATTTTAGTTTTTAAGCTTTCTAAGAATTTAGATCTCATTATCATGATCTCATCATGATTATAAAAGCATTGCTTAAAATTATGGATTATTTACATATTATAAAAACAACACCATGTAGATAATTAAATGCCTTTAATAAATGAATATTTTTATTAATAAATAAATAATATTGTCTCCAAAGTATATGCTTTATCATCATACATGATTGGCTTGTATGCATACTACTTTAAATCTCCCACTTGCACTAAAGTCAATCGCCATGGTATCTCATACCCTTCTTCTCTAAGTGACGATCAAACTGTTGTTATGTTAAAGCTTTAGTAAATGGATCTGCAATTTTATCTTAAGAGTCTATATGCTCCTCTTTCAATGATTTCTTCAATCAAGGAGCCGCAACACATGTTTAGATTCAAGATGAGACCTAGGAACTAGTCCTAGTTCTGTAATGAACTTTTCATCCGAAACATCAACTTGCAGCTTGACTTATAGTTATATACTTTGTCTTTGTCACTAAACCAACAACCTTTTATTGTTTGGAACCTTTCCAATTCACTGCACCATCTTTTAAGGTAACGACTTATCCTAAAGTGGATTTGCTATCGTCTTGGTCAGTCTGAAAACTTGAGTCTGTTTAGCACTCTAGTTTAATTCAGACTCATCATGTGATATGATGACATCCTTAGTGTCAGTTAAGTACTTTAAGATATTTATCACTGTCTCACAGTGATCTTCTCCAGAATATGACTGATCAACATCAAGTCTCGTATATTTCATTGCATACATGATAGTAGCTCATGCGATCTCTCTTTTATTGAGGATAATTTTAGAGAGATTCACTCCATGGCTCATCATCATGCGACACCTTTTGGAGTTTGTCATGCTAAACGCCTTTAGCATCTAATGAATATATGTTTCCTTGGATTTAGCCAAACATCCTTTTAAATATATCAATAAAGATTTATATCCCCAATGTGGGATGTTCTACCCAAATCATTCATGGAGGAATGTTTAGACAACTTTATTTTGATAAATTTTAGCATAGGAATTTCATTCCCTATCAGTAATATATCATCAACATATAATACAAGGAATGAAACAACGCTCCCACTAACCTTCTTGTACACACATGGTTCAACCTCATTTTTGATAAAATCAAACTCTTTGATTGTCTCATCAAAACGAATGTTCCATCTACGAGAAGATTGCTTCAATCCATAAATGGATTATTGTAGCTCATATACATGATTTACTTCAACATTGATACAAATCCATCTGGTTGTATCATACATACATTCTCCTTTAATATTGTATATTTGAGGAAGGGCGTCTCCACGTCCATTTTGCTAGATTTAGTAATAATTGTTGGGTTTGTACGAAATCGTGACGCAATCAAATTGCAAAAATTAGCGGAAGCATGGTATATCAGAGTTTAAAAAAATTTCTACAAAACCATTACCCGGATCATCCTTTATGCAAATTATTAATTTAAAACGATAAATAAGAAGTTATGGAATCATACCCTTGTAGAACGATGCTTCCACAGGTACTAGTTCAACTCCTTGTTCTTCGTGATCTCCTTGAATTTCCGGATTAGATTCCTTCCTTTGATCAACGTTAGCCACCCAAGTGTTTGGCCTCTAGAGGTGATCCACCAAGGAAGATGAATTATCAAGAAGGAGGGTGGTTGGCTTAGTTTTCTATCCTCTATAGAAAAGGAGTACTCTCCAACAATTGGAATTGCATCAAGTAATATCTATTATAAGAATCCTCTTATATAGATATTGGTCAACCCTTCTAATCCTATTAGACATGGGATTTCTTTTAATTAATTAAACTCCTTTAATTAATTTAGGCTTCCCACCACATGGGAAATAATTAATTAAATTCATTTAATTAATTTGTCTCCTAATCTTATTAGGAATAAATGAGAGTACTAATATTAAATTAATTACTAAACTCCTTTAGAAATTAAAATAATAATAATTATAATAATATTAATAAGACCCCTCTTATTAATTTATATTTAATATTTCCAAAATATTAAATAATAAATATTAAGCTATTTAATTTATTCTATCACCATAGATTAAATTAATTTCACTTAATGCATTATTACGATTATGCCATTACCTTCTTAAATAATTATTCTTTCTTTTATGGTGTGACCCTTTAGGTTCTCCATATTAAACCGGTTGTGAATAAATCAATTAGAACAATTCTAATCTTATTTAAATAAATAAATAAAACTAATAATCTATTTAAATAAATAATATTTATTCTACAATAGGGATAAGCCTCCCTAGCGATCAACGACTTTCCAGATAATATAGATTTCAACATTAATCATTAAAGAACCTGTGAGTAAATAGTTACCATACAATTCAATCCTTCCACCATACAATGTCCCAATTAAATATAAGACATGAATTTACTGTCAAGTCTTATTTTATTTAATTATATGTATTTCGATTAGAAAATGCACAACTCCAAATAATGTAAATTAGAAAGTCCTTTCTAATTTCATTTTACCTTGGCCAAGGATTCCTGGGTTGTCATTTAACGAATCACATAGGACATATCTCCTCCTTTACTAGAGGTGGTAGATTCTTTATTGATCATTCATTGTCTCCATATGTAACTCATTATACCCAAGCATACCCTTTTATATACCCTAAAGGGCTTTAAGGAATAAGTCAAAGTATAATTCATTACATACAAGATACTATGATGATCTCAAGTCCAAGGATCACTTGTACTACTATCACATTAGGAATTCCTATTGACAGGCGAGTAAAACTCCATTAGGTATTCCATAACGAGTCACGTTCAGTGAACTTATTCTCCAATAAGCACCTACATACTTGCTTTAGTGTCTCCACACAAATGATTATGAGATCAATCATCCTCATCTAATGAGCAAGCAACATATGTACTAATCTATCCGAATTTACTAATCCCCTTTTTAGTAATCCCATGATTAGGAACTATTGTAGTTTTAGAGCTTTCTAAGAATTTAGATCTCATTGGCATGATCATCATCATGATTCTAAAAGCATTGCTTAAAACTATGGGTTATTTACATATTATAAAAACAGCATCATGTAGATAATTAAATGCCTTTAATAAATGAATATTTTTATTAATAAATAAATAAGATTGCCTCCAAAGTATATGCTTTATCATCATACATGATTGGCTTGTATGCATACTACTTTCAATCTCCCACTTGCACTAAAGCCAATCGCCATGGTATCTCATACCCAACTTCTCTAAGTGACGATCAAACTGCTGTTGTGTTAAAGCTTTAGTTAATGGATTTGCAATGTTGTCTTGAGAGTCTACACTCTCCTCTTTCAATGATTTCTTTAATCAAAGTGCCGCAACACATGTTTAGATTCAAGATGAGACTTAGGACCTATTCCTAGTTCTGTAATGAACTTTTCATCTAAAACATCAACTTGCAGCTTCACTTACAGTTATATACTTTGTCTTTGTCACTAAACCAACAACCTTTTGTTATTTGGAACCTTTTCAATTCACTGCACCATCTTTCAAGGTAAACACATACCCTGAAACAGATTTACTGTCATCTTGGTCTGTTTGAAAACTTGAGTCTGTGAATCCCTTGAGTTTTAATTCAGACCCACCTGTAGACAAGAAAAATATCTTTAGTCCTTCTCAAGTACTTTAGGATATTCTTCACTGCCTTCCAGTGCTCTTCTCCAGGGTTTGACTGGTATCTGCTCATTACACTAAGTGCATGAGCAACATCCGGTCTAGTACATATCATACCGTACATGATAGATCCTATTGCAGAAGCATAAGGGATCTTACTCATACGGTCTCTCTCCTCAGGTGTCTTTGGGGCCTGTTTCTTGGAGAGATGTATTCCATGGCTCATCGGCATGAGACCTCTTTTGGAATCTTCCATGCTAAACCTCTTTAGCATTGCATCAATGTACGTTCCTTTGGATAAACCAAGCATCCTTTTAGATCTATCTCTATAGATCTTTATCCCCAAAATATAGGATGCTTCTCCCAAGTCCTTCATGGAGAAGTGTTTAGATAACCAGATTTTAATCGATTGTAGCATAGGAATGTCATTCCCTATCAGTAATATATCATCAACATATAATACAAGGAATAAAACTGCGCTCCCACTAACCTTCTTGTTCACACATGGTTCATCGTCGTTTTTGACAAAATCAAACTCTTTGATTGTCTCATCAAAACGAATGTTCCATCTACGAGAAGCTTGCTTCAATCCATAAATGGATCGTTGTAGCTTACAGACTTGATTTGTTCCAACCTTTGAAACAAATCCCTCTGGCTGTGTCATATACACATCCTCCTCAAGTTTCCCATTGAGGAAGGCCGTTTTCACGTCCATCTGCCAGATCTCATAGTCGTTATAAGCTGCAATCGCAAGCAAAATCCGAATGGACTTGAGCATAGCTACTGGTGAGAAGGTTTCATCATAGTCAACTCCTTGTCTTTGTTTGAAACCTTTTGCAACCAGTCGGGCCTTATAGGTCTCTACCTTGCCGTCCGCTCCAGTCTTTCTTTTAAAGACCCATTTACACCCAATAGGCTTAATGCCTTCAGGTGGTGAAATCAAAGTTCATACTTTATTTTCATACATGGAGTCCATTTCAAATTTCATAGCTTCAAGCCATTTCCCTGAGTCTTTATTACTCATAGCCTGTTCGTAATTCAATGGATCATCATTCATGATGTGTACCTCATCGTCATCCTCTATAACGAATCTATATCTCTCAGGTATCTTCGGTACTCTTCCAAATTTACGAACAGGGTGTGGTATAGTAGGTTCTTCTACTTTGTCAGGTACCTGACTTTGATCCGTGGTAATTTGTGGGTCTTGAACTTCTTCAAGATATATCTTACTCCCACTAACCCCTTCATGGATAAAATCCTTTTCCAAGAAGGCAGTATGTTTCGCAACAAACACCTTTTGATCAGTTGGATGATAGAAATAATACCCTAAAGTTTCTTTAGGGTATCCCACAAATCTGCACTTATCGGATTTAGTCTGTAGCTTATCGTTTTCAAACTTTTTGACATAAGCTGGACAACCCCAAGTCTTAACATGCTTAAGATTTGGTTTCCTCCCCTTCCATATCTCATATGGAGTCTTTGGGGCGGATTTGGTAGGTACCTTGTTAAGTAGGTATGCAGCCGTTTCTAGGGCATATCCCCATAAGGAAATTGGAAGGTCGGTAAAACTCATCATAGATCGAACCATGTCCAACAGTGTTCGATTTCTCCTTTCAGATACTCCATTTAACTGTGGTGTACCTAGAGGAGTCCATTGTGAGATTATACCATTTTCTTTGAGATAATTGAGAAACTCACCGCTTAAGTATTCTCCACCTCAATCTGATCGAAGTATCTTTATACTCTTGCCCGTTTGTTTCTCTACTTCACTTCTGAACTCTTTGAACTTTTCAAATGATTCTGACTTGTATTTCATTAAATACACATATCCAAATCTTGAGTGATCATCAGTGAAAGTAATAAAATAAGAATACCCACCCCGTGCACTTGTTGTATAGGTCCACAAACGTCTGTGTGAATCAATGCCAACAACTCTGTAACTCTTTCTCCTTTTCCACTAAAAGGAGATTTAGTCATTTTACCCATGAGACAAGATTCACAAGTTGGATATGATTCATAATCAGATAACTCAAAGAGCCCATCTTTATGCAACTTGGATAATCTTGTTTCATTGATATGACCGAGTCTACAGTGCCACATGTAGGTATAATTAATATCATCTCTTTTCCTTTTCTTAGTTTGTTCAATTTGAAAAATATTTTCTTGTAAGTCAAGTGTATAAAGTCCATTTCGCAAATTTCCAACACCATGTAAAATATCGTCTTTACAAATAGAACAACAATTGTTCTTTATAACAACGTTAAATCCTTCCATATCCAATACAGAAATTGAAATAATATTTTTAATAATATTCGGAACATAATAACAATTATTAAGATAAATGGACTTGCCTGAAGGCATTGCTAAATAATAAGTTCCTACAGCTAATGCAGCAACCTTTGCTCCATTCCCCACTCGTAGGATCACCTCATCATTGTTCAGCTTTCTACTTCTGACCAGTCCCTTCACATTATTACATATGTGAGAACCACAGCCGGTATCCAATACCCAAGTAGAATTTTGACTTTCTAAAAAATTAATTTCAATCATGAACAAACCTTGATTGGAAGTCGAAGCTTCTCCAAGCTTCTTCTTTGCCAGAAACTTCTTGCAGTTCCTCTTCCAATGACCCAGCTCGTTGCAATGAAAACACATTCCTTTGCTAGCTGGATCAGATTTCTTTTGTTCTTTTATGTTCACTTTGCCATTGGTCATCCGAGATCGGAAGAGCTCCTTAGATATCTCATATCTAGCAGTCCTACTTTGTTCACCATACAACTCCTTGAGGTGAATCAACATAGTAGGAGCATCCATATTTTCGTGCTGACGCTGAAGCTCGTTATTCATGGATGCGAGCATGATGCATTGAGCCACATATGCATCATCTTGCCACTTTACAATGGTGGCAATCTCTTCCTCAGAGACTGTTTCTGGAACAGTTCCAGGGACAGGTGAGTTTAGGACATAAGAAATCTTTTCAGCAGTGAGAACTATTCTCAGATTTCTTAGCCAGTCCGTATAATTTGGCCCGGTAAGCTTATTAGCATCAAGTATGCTTCGCAGTGAAATTAGTGATTTTGACATTTTTAAAATTCTGCATGTGAAAAACAGCATTTTAGCAAACATTCATTTTATTAATTTTGCATACCAAAATAAATTTAGGTCTTTATTTTAAATTGGTATCTCCCACTATTTTTATCAAACTATATTACCCTCACTTATATAGTTCGGCAACATCTAATTAAAGATTTGCTAGTGAGAATAAGGATCCCATTTCAAATGTATATAACCTTGTGGATAGCACAACAAGCGATATACAAATAAATAGGTAGACAACTCTTGTCAATTACATCACTATATAACTCGTTTTATTTTGCCTCTTAAATCATAATGGTCAAGTGTGTGCACATCCGAACTAAAACGATTTAATTTAAGTCCAGCCTAGCACTTCTATAAATTCAAAAAAGAAAAATGTTCGTCCTTGTGGATAGCACAACAAGACTAGATCGTTCAATTTTCTTGATAAGCATCAAATGTGATTAATTAACATCTTAAATACACAATACTCGCCTTGTGGATAGCACAACAAGCTCATATTAAATATTTAATACTCTATTAATTTATCATGCTAGAAGGCGACGTTCGATATTCCAAATATCATTTGAACGCTTAGGACTTAATATTATTTCTTTGAGGGGTTTGTTATTATTTGTCTCATCTTGTTTAGCGCACATGCACATATATATATAAAATACGCGTCATTTTATTAAACATGCGAAGCATGTTTGCATAAAATATAATAGATATAATATTTAGCATGCAATATAGAATATTATATTCTACCCGGATTGATTATGGACTTTTATTCTAGTTTGGTTCACTAGAGCCACCAAGTGAACCAAAAGGTCAAACCTAGGAGTGCAAGAATTTAAATTTAAATATAACTATTATATTTAAACCGGGCTCCATACAAACGGGTCTTCACGCGCTCCTTGCTCCTTGGTCTCCAATTTCTTCAAGATAAATCTAACTATTTATATTACATTAAACTATTTAATTTAAATAGAAACCTTGATCAGCAGTCAAGGGGAAGTACATAGGAGGGAGATAGAATTTTACATCAAGAAAAAAAAATTAGAGAAGACGAGGTACACAGACCCCATTTAATAAAACCCATTCATTCAAGCATTCAACTAAAATAAAATCCAATCACATTGGTCAAATAGTCCATAATCAATCCCCATTTATTATCATACATATCATCATATATATCAATAAATAAATATTCATCTCATGAATTAAAACATTCCAAATATATATGAGTATCATTTAATGGGCAATTTTAAATTGCATGAAATCCAATTTCAAGATTAAAATAAACTCTTTATTTTAATTATAAAATTATTTAGAATATAATATATAAATATATCATATATATATATATATAATATAAATTCACATTTATTTTTTAAAAAGAAGTCACCTTCTTTTATTAAAAGAGTTCTGCAGGTTTATTAAAAGAGTCCTTTATTGAAGGGTCATCTTCTTTTTGGAGTAAGAAAGAGACAACACCTTTTCTTTGTAGAATTCAAGATTAGCACCCAAAAAAAAAAATCTGATTCGTTCCAAAAAAAAAAAATGACATTTTTTTTTTCTTAAAAAAAAAATAATTTTATACAATAAAATTATGCCCAATAAATTATTTTAAATATATACCCATATGTATATAAAAACAAAAATAAATTAAGAATTGCATAAAAGTTTGGCTCTGATACCACTGTTGGGTTTGTACGAAATCGTGACGCAATCAAATTGCAAAAATTAGCGGAAGCATGGTATATCAGAGTTTAAAAAAATTTCTACAAAACCATTACCCGGATCATCCTTTATGCAAATTATTAATTTAAAACGATAAATATGAAGTTATGGAATCATACCCTTGTAGAACGAAGCTTCCACAGGTACTAGTTCAACTCCTTGTTCTTCGTGATCTCCTTGAATTTCCGGATTAGATTCCTTCCTTTGATCAACGTTAGCCACCCAAGTGTTTGGCCTCTAGATGTGATCCACCAAGGAAGATGAATTATCAAGAAGGAGGGTGGTTGGCTTAGTTTTCTATCCTCTATAGAAAAGGAGTACTCTCCAACAATTGGAATTGCATCAAGTAATATCTATTATAAGAATCCTCTTATATAGATATTGGTCAACCCTTCTAATCCTATTAGACATGGGATTTTTTTTAATTAATTAAACTCCTTTAATTAATTTAGGCTTCCCACCACATGAGAAATAATTAATTAAATTCATTTAATTAATTTGTCTCCTAATCTTATTAGGAATAAATGAGAGTACTAATATTAAATTAATTACTAAACTCCTTTAGAAATTAAAATAATTATAATTATAATAATATTAATAAGACTCCTCTTATTAATTTATATTTAATATTTCCAAAATATTAAATAATAAATATTAAGCTATTTAATTTATTCTATCACCATAGATTAAATTAATTTCACTTAATGCATTATTACGATTATGCCATTACCTTCTTAAATAATTATTCTTCCTTTTATGGTGTGACCCTTTAGGTTCTCCATATTAAATCGGTTGTGAATAAATCAATTAGAACAATTCTAATCTTATTTAAATAAATAAATAAAACTAATAATCTATTTAAATAAATAATATTTATTCTACAATAGGGATAAGCCTCCCTAGCGATCAACGACTTTCCAGATAATATAGATTTCAACATTAATCATAAAAGAACCTGTGAGTAAATAGTTACCATACAATTCAATCCTTCCACCATACAATGTCCCAATTAAATATAAGACATGAATTTACTGTCAAGTCTTATTTTATTTAATTATATGTATTTCGATTAGAAAATACACAACTCCAAATAATGTAAATTAGAAACTCCTTTCTAATTTCATTTTACATTGGCCAAGGATTCCTGGGTTGTCATTTAACGAATCACATAGGACATATCTCCTCCTTTACTAGAGGTGATAGATTCTTTATTGATCATTCATTGTCTCCATATGTAACTCATTATACCCAAGCATACCCTTTTATATACCCTAAAGGGCTTTAAGGAATAAGTCAAAGTATAATTCATTACATACAAGATACTATGATGATCTCAAATCCAAGGATCACTTGTACTACTATCACATTAGGAATTCCTATTGACAGGCGAGTAAAACTCCATTAGGTATTCCATAACGAGTCACGTTCAGTGAACTTATTCTCCAATAAGCACCTACATACTTGCTTTAGTGTCTCCACACAAATGATTATGAGATCAATCATCCTCATCTAATGAGCAAGCAACATATGTACTAATCTATCCGGATTTACTAATCCCCTTTTTAGTAATCCCATGATTAGGAACTATTGTAGTTTTAGAGCTTTCTAAGAATTTAGATCTCATTGGCATGATCATCATCATGATTCTAAAAGCATTGCTTAAAACTATGGGTTATTTACATATTATAAAAACAGCACTATGTAGATAATTAAATGCCTTTAATAAATAAATATTTTTATTAATAAATAAATAAGATTGCCTCCAAAGTATATGCTTTATCATCATACATGATTGGCTTGTATGCATACTACTTTCAATCTCCCACTTGCACTAAAGCCAATCGCCATGGTATCTCATACCCAACTTCTCTAAGTGACGATCAAACTGCTGTTGTGTTAAAGCTTTAGTTAATGGATTTGCAATGTTGTCTTGAGAGTCTACACTCTCCTCTTTCAATGATTTCTTTAATCAAAGTGCCGCAACACATGTTTAGATTCAAGATGAGACTTAGGACCTATTCCTAGTTCTGTAATGAACTTTTCATCTAAAACATCAACTTGCAGCTTCACTTACAGTTATATACTTTGTCTTTGTCACTAAACCAACAACCTTTTGTTATTTGGAACCTTTTCAATTCACTGCACCATCTTTCAAGGTAAACACATACCCTGAAACAGATTTACTATCATCTTGGTCTGTTTGAAAACTTGAGTCTGTGAATCCCTTGAGTTTTAATTCAGACCCACCGTAGACAAGAAAAATATCTTTAGTCCTTCTCAAGTACTTTAGGATATTCTTCACTGCCTTCCAGTGCTCTTCTCCAGGGTTTGACTGGTATCTGCTCATTACACTAAGTGCATGAGCAACATCCGGTCTAGTACATATCATACCGTACATGATAGATCCTATTGCAGAAGCATAAGGGATCTTACTCATACGGTCTCTCTCCTCAGGTGTCTTTGGGGCCTGTTTCTTGGAGAGATGTATTCCATGGCTCATCGGCATGAGACCTCTTTTGGAATCTTCCATGCTAAACCTCTTTAGCATTGCATCAATGTACGTTCCTTTGGATAAACCAAGCATCCTTTTAGATCTATCTCTATAGATCTTTATCCCCAAAATATAGGATGCTTCTCCCAAGTCCTTCATGGAGAAGTGTTTAGATAACCAGATTTTAATCGATTGTAGCATAGGAATGTCATTCCCTATCAGTAATATATCATCAACATATAATACAAGGAATAAAACTGCGCTCCCACTAACCTTCTTGTTCACACATGGTTCATCGTCGTTTTTGACAAAATCAAACTCTTTGATTGTCTCATCAAAACGAATGTTCCATCTACGAGAAGCTTGCTTCAATCCATAAATGGATCGTTGTAGCTTACAGACTTGATTTGTTCCAACCTTTGAAACAAATCCCTCTGGCTGTGTCATATACACATCCTCCTCAAGTTTTCCATTGAGGAAGGCCGTTTTCACGTCCATCTGCCAGATCTCATAGTCGTTATAAGCTGCAATCGTAAGCAAAATCCGAATGGACTTGAGCATAGCTACTGGTGAGAAGGTTTCATCATAGTCAACTCCTTGTCTTTGTTTGAAACTTTTTGCAACCAGTCGGGCCTTATAGGTCTCTACCTTGCCGTCCGCTCCAGTCTTTCTTTTAAAGACCCATTTACACCCAATAGGCTTAATGCCTTCAGGTGGTGAAATCAAAGTTCATACTTTGTTTTCATACATGGAGTCCATTTCAAATTTCATAGCTTCAAGCCATTTCCCTGAGTCTTTATTACTCATAGCCTGTTCGTAATTCAATGGATCATCATCATTCATGATGTGTACCTCATCGTCATCCTCTATAACGAATCAATATCTCTCAGGTATCTTCGGTACTCTTCCAGATTTACGAACAGGGTGTGGTATAGTAGGTTCTTCTACTTTGTCAGGTACCTGACTTTGATCCGTGGTAATTTGTGGGTCTTGAACTTCTTCAAGATATATCTTACTCCCACTAACCCCTTCATGGATAAAATCCTTTTCCAAGAAGGCAGTATGTTTCGCAACAAACACCTTTTGATCAGTTGGATGATAGAAATAATACCCTAAAGTTTCTTTAGGGTATCCCACAAATCTGCACTTATCGGATTTAGTCTGTAGCTTATCGTTTTCAAACTTTTTGACATAAGCTGGACAACCCCAAGTCTTAACATGCTTAAGATTTGGTTTCCTCCCTTTCCATATCTCATATGGAGTCTTTGGGGCGGATTTGGTAGGTACCTTGTTAAGTAGGTATGCAGCCGTTTCTAGGGCATATCCCCATAAGGAAATTGGAAGGTCGGTAAAACTCATCATAGATCGAACCATGTCCAACAGTGTTCGATTTCTCCTTTCAGATACTCCATTTAACTGTGGTGTACCTAGAGGAGTCCATTGTGAGATTATACCATTTTCTTTGAGATAATTGAGAAACTCACTGCTTAAGTATTCTCCACCTCAATCTGATCGAAATATCTTTATACTCTTGCCCGTTTGTTTCTCTACTTCACTTCTGAACTCTTTGAACTTTTCAAATGATTCTGACTTGTATTTCATTAAATACACATATCCAAATCTTGAGTGATCATCAGTGAAAGTAATAAAATAAGAATACCCACCCCGTGCACTTGTTGTATAGGTCCACAAACGTCTGTGTGAATCAATGCCAACAACTCTGTAACTCTTTCTCCTTTTCCACTAAAAGGAGATTTAGTCATTTTACCCATGAGACAAGATTCACAAGTTGGATATGATTCATAATCAGATAACTCAAAGAGCCCATCTTTATGCAACTTGGATAATCTTGTTTCATTGATATGACCGAGTCTACAGTGCCACATGTAGGTATAATTAATATCATCTCTTTTCCTTTTCTTAGTTTGTTCAATTTGAAAAATATTTTCTTGTAAGTCAAGTGTATAAAGTCCATTTCGCAAATTTCCAACACCATGTAAAATATCGTCTTTATAAATAGAACAACTATTGTTCTTTATAACAACGTTAAATCCTTCCATATCCAATACAGAAATTGAAATAATATTTTTAATAATATTCGGAACATAATAACAATTATTAAGATAAATGGACTTGCCCGAAGGCATTGCTAAATAATAAGTTCCTACAGCTAATGCAGCAACCTTTGCTCCATTCCCCACTCGTAGGATCACCTCATCATTGTTCAGCTTTCTACTTCTGACCAGTCCCTTCACATTATTACATATGTGAGAACCACAGCCGGTATCCAACACCCAAGTAGAATTTTGACTTTCTGAAAAATTAATTTCAATCATGAACAAACCTTGATTGGAAGTCGAAGCTTCTCTAAGCTTCTTCTTTGCCAGAAACTTCTTGCAGTTCCTCTTCCAATGACCCGGCTCGTTGCAATGAAAACACATTCCTTTGCTAGCTGGATCAGATTTCTTTTGTTCTTTTATGGTCACTTTGCCCTTGGTCATCCGAGATCGAAAGAGCTCCTTAGATATCTCATATCTAGCAGTCCTACTTTGTTCACCATACAACTCCTTGAGGTGAATCAACATAGTAGGAGCATCCATATTTTCGTGCTGACGCTGAAGCTCGTTATTCATGGATGCGAGCATGATGTATTGAGCCACATATACATCATCTTGCCACTTTACAATGGTGGCAATCTCTTCCTCAGAGACTGTTTCTGGAACAGTTCCAGGGACAGGTGAGTTTAGGACATAAGAAATCTTTTCATCAGTGAGAACTATTCTCAGATTTCTTAGCCAGTCCGTATAATTTGGCCCGGTAAGCTTATTAGCATCAAGTATGCATCGCAGTGAAATTAGTGATTTTGACATTTTTAAAATTCTGCATGTGAAAAACAGCATTTTAGCAAACATTCATTTTATTAATTTTGCATACCAAAATAAATTTAGGTCTTTATTTTAAATTGGTATCTCCCACTATTTTTATCAAACTATATTACCCTCACTTATATAGTTCGGCAACATCTAATTAAAGATTTGCTAGTGAGAATAAGGATCCCATTTCAAATGTATATAACCTTGTGGATAGCACAACAAGCGATATACAAATAAATAGGTAGACAACTCTTGTCAATTACATCACTATATAACTCGTTTTATTTTGCCTCTTAAATCATAATGGTCAAGTGTGTGCACATCCGAACTAAAACGATTTAATTTAAGTCCAGCCTAGCACTTCTATAAATTCAAAAAAGAAAAATGTTCGTCCTTGTGGATAGCACAACAAGACTAGATCGTTCAATTTTCTTGATAAGCATCAAATGTGATTAATTAACATCTTAAATACACAATACTCGCCTTGTGGATAGCACAACAAGCTCATATTAAATATTTAATACTCTATTAATTTATCATGCTAGAAGGCGACGTTCGATATTTCAAATATCATTTGAACGCTTCAGACTTAATATTATTTCTTTGAGGGGTTTGTTATTATTTGTCTCATCTTGTTTAGCGCACATGCACATATATATATAAAATACGCGTCATTTTATTAAACATGCGAAGCATGTTTGCATAAAATATAATAGATATAATATTTAGCATGCAATATAGAATATTATATTCTACCCGGATTGATTATGGACTTTTATTCTAGTTTGGTTCACTAGAGCCACCAAGTGAACCAAAAGGTCAAACCTAGGAGTGCAAGAATTTAAATTTAAATATAACTATTATATTTAAACCGGGCTCCATACAAACGGGTCTTCACGCGCTCCTTGCTCCTTGGTCTCCAATTTCTTCAAGATAAATCTAACTATTTATATTACATTAAACTATTTAATTTAAATAGAAACCTTGATCAGCAGTCAAGGGGAAGTACATAGGAGGGAGATAGAATTTTACATCAAGAAAAAAAAATTAGAGAAGACGAGGTACACAGACCCCATTTAATAAAACCCATTCATTCAAGCATTCAACTAAAATAAAATCCAATCACATTGGTCAAATAGTCCATAATCAATCCCCATTTATTATCATACATATCATCATATATATCAATAAATAAATATTCATCTCATGAATTAAAACATTCCAAATATATATGAGTATCATTTAATGGGCAATTTTAAATTGCATGAAATCCAATTTCAAGATTAAAATAAACTCTTTATTTTAATTATAAAATTATTTAGAATATAATATATAAATATATCATATATATATATATATATATAATATAAATTCACATTTATTTTTTAAAAAGAAGTCACCTTCTTTTATTAAAAGAGTTCTGCAGGTTTATTAAAAGAGTCCTTTATTGATGGGTCATCTTCTTTTTGGAGTAAGAAAGAGACAACACCTTTTCTTTGTAGAATTCAAGATTAGCACCCAAAAAAAAAAATTCTGATTCGTCCCAAAAAAAAAAAAAAAATGACATTTTTTTTTCTTAAAAAAATAATAATTTTATACAATAAAATTATGCCCAATAAATTATTTTAAATATATACCCATATGTATATGAAATCAAAAATAAATTAATAATTGCATAAAAGTTTGGCTCTGATACCACTGTTGGGTTTGTACGAAATCGTGACGCAATCAAATTGCAAAAATTAGCGGAAGCATGGTATATCAGAGTTTAAAAAAAATTCTACAAAACCATTACCCGGATCATCCTTTATGCAAATTATTAATTTAAAACGATAAATAAGAAGTTATGGAATCATACCCTTGTAGAACGAAGCTTCCACAGGTACTAGTTCAACTCCTTGTTCTTCGTGATCTCCTTGAATTTCCGGATTAGATTCCTTCCTTTGATCAACGTTAGCCACCCAAGTGTTTGGCCTCTAGAGGTGATCCACCAAGGAAGATGAATTATCAAGAAGGAGGGTGGTTGGCTTAGTTTTCTATCCTCTATAGAAAAGGAGTACTCTCCAACAATTGGAATTGCATCAAGTAATATCTATTATAAGAATCCTCTTATATAGATATTGGTCAACCCTTCTAATCCTATTAGACATGGGATTTCTTTTAATTAATTAAACTCCTTTAATTAATTTAGGCTTCCCACCACATGGGAAATAATTAATTAAATTCATTTAATTAATTTGTCTCCTAATCTTATTAGGAATAAATGAGAGTACTAATATTAAATTAATTACTAAACTCCCTTAGAAATTAAAATAATAATAATTATAATAATATTAATAAGACTCCTCTTATTAATTTATATTTAATATTTCCAAAATATTAAATAATAAATATTAAGCTATTTAATTTATTCTATCACCATAGATTAAATTAATTTCACTTAATACATTATTACGATTATGTCATTACCTTCTTAAATAATTATTCTTCCTTTTATGGTGTGACCCTTTAGGTTCTCTATATTAAACCGGTTGTGAATAAATCAATTAGAACAATTCTAATCTTATTTAAATAAATAAATAAAACTAATAATTTATTTAAATAAATAATATTTATTCTACAATAGGGATAAGCCTCCCTAGCGATCAACGACTTTCCAGATAATATAGATTTCAACATTAATCATAAAAGAACCTGTGAGTAAATAGTTACCATACAATTCAATCCTTCCACCATACAATGTTCCAATTAAATATAAGACATGAATTTACTGTCAAGTCTTATTTTATTTAATTATATGTATTTCGATTAGAAAATACACAACTCCAAATAATGTAAATTAGAAAGTCCTTTCTAATTTCATTTTACCTTGGCCAAGGATTCCTGGGTTGTCATTTAACGAATCACATAGGACATATCTCCTCCTTTACTAGAGGTGATAGATTCTTTATTGATCATTCATTGTCTCCATATGTAACTCATTATACCCAAGCATACCCTTTTATATACCCTAAAGGGCTTTAAGGAATAAGTCAAAGTATAATTCATTACATACAAGATACTATGATGATCTCAAGTCCAAGGATCACTTGTACTACTATCACATTAGGAATTCCTATTGACAGGCGAGTAAAACTCCATTAGGTATTCCATAACGAGTCACGTTCAGTGAACTTATTCTCCAATAAGCACCTACATACTTGCTTTAGTGTCTCCACACAAATGATTATGAGATCAATCATCCTCATCTAATGAGCAAGCAACATATGTACTAATCTATCTGGATTTACTAATCCCCTTTTTAGTAATCCCATGATTAGGAACTATTGTAGTTTTAGAGCTTTCTAAGAATTTAGATCTCATTGGCATGATCATCATCATGATTCTAAAAGCATTGCTTAAAACTATGGGTTATTTACATATTATAAAAACAGCACCATGTAGATAATTAAATGCCTTTAATAAATGAATATTTTTATTAATAAATAATAAGATTGCCTCCAAAGTATATGCTTTATCATCATACATGATTGGCTTGTATGCATACTACTTTCAATAATAAGCTATAACCGCAAGTAAAATCCCAAATGAACTTGAGCATTGCTTTTAAGATCCATTTTGATTTTATGGTCATCTACCATTTTCCTGAGTCTTTATTACTCATAGCCTGTTCGTAATTCAATGGATCATCATCATTCATGATGTGTACTTCATCGTCATCCTTTATGACGAATCCATACCTCTTAGGTATCTTCGGTACCTTTCCATATTTACGAATAGGGTGTTGTACAGTAGGTGTCTCTACTTGGACAGGTTCATCCACTTGATCTGTAGTGGTTTGTGGTTCTTGAATTTCTTCAAGATCTAATTTCCTCCCACTAGCCCCCTCAAGGATAAACTCATTTTTCCAAGAAGGCAGCGTATTTCACAACAAACACCTTTTGCTCAGTAGGATTGTAGAAATAGTATCCCAAACTTTCTTTAGGATATTCCACAAACGTGCACTTATCAGATCTTGTCCCAAGCTTATCATTTTGAAACCTTTTCACATAAGCTGGACATCTCCAAATCTTAACATGCTTAAGACTAGGTTTTCTCCCTGTCCACACCTCATATGGAGTCTTGGGGACGAATTTGGTGGAGACCTTATTTAGTAGATATGAGCCGTTTCTAGGGCATGACCCCAGAATGAAATTAAAAGATCGGTAAAACTCATCATTGATTGAACCATATCCAACAATGTTCGATTTCTCCTTTCTGGTACTCCATTTAACTGTGGTGTACCTGGTGGAGTCCATTGTGAGATTATACCATTTTCTTTGAGACAATCGAGAAATTCACCGCTTAAGTATTCTCTACCTCTATCTAATCGAAGAATCTTAATACTCTTGCATGTTTGTTTCTCTACTTCACTTTTGAACTCTTTGAACTTTTAAAATGATTCTGATTTGTGTTTCATTAAATACACATATCCAAATCTTGAGTGATTATCAGTGAAAATAAAATAAGAATACCCACCCTGTACATTCGTTGTCATAGGTCCACAAACGTCTGTGTGAACCAACGCTAACAACTCTGTAACTTTTTCTCCTTTTCCACTAAAGGAGATTTAGTCATTTTACCCATGAGACAAGATTCACAAGTTGGATATGATTCATAATCGGATAGCTCTAAGAGCCCATTCTTATGCAACTTGGATAATTTTGTTTTATTAATATGACCGAGTCTATAGTGCCACATATAGGTATAATTAATATCATCTATTTTTCTTTTCTTAGTTTGTTCTATTTGAAGTATATTTTCATACAAGTCAAGTATATAAAGTCCATTTTACAAATTACCAACACCATATAAAACATTGCTTTTATAAATAGAACAACTGTTGTTCTTTATTATAATGTCAAATCCATCCATATCTAATACGGAAACAGAAATAATGTTTCTAATGATATTCGGAACAAAATAACAATTATTTAAATACATGGACTTGCCCATAGGCAGTGCTAAACAATAAGTGCCTACAGCTAATGCAGCAGCCTTTGCTCCATTTTCCACTCGTAGGACAACCTCATCCTTGTTCAGCTTTCTACTTCTGACCAGTCCCTTCACATTATTACATATGTGAGAACCACAGCCGGTATCCAATACCCAAGTAGAATTTTGACTTTCTGAAAAATTAATTTCAATCATGAACAAACCTTGATTAGAAGTCGAAGCTTCTCCAAGCTTCTTCTCTACCAGAAATTTCTGGCAGTTCCTCTTTCAATGACCCGACTCGTTGCAATTGAAGCACATTCCTTTGCTAGCTGGATCAAGTTTCTTTTATTCCATTATGTTCACCTTGCCCTTGGTCATCCGAGATCGGAAGAGCTCCTTAGATATCTCATATCTAGCAGTCCTACTTTGTTCAACATACAACTCCTTGAGGTGAAGCAACATAGTAGGAGAATCCATGTTTTTATGCTGACGCTGAAGCTCGTTATTCATGGGTGCGAGCATGATGCATTGAGCTACAGATGCGTCATTTTGCCACTTTATAATGGTGGCAATTTCTTCCTCAGATGCTGATTCTGGAACAGTTCCAGAGACAGATGAATTTAGAACATAAGAAATCTTTTCAGCAGTGAGAACTATTCTCAAATTCCTTAGCCAGTCCGTATAATTCGGCCCGCTAAGCTTATTAGCATCAAGTATGATTCGCAGTGAAATAAGTGATTTTGACATTTTTAAAATTCTGCATGTGAAAAGATAACATTTTAGCAAACATTCATTTTTATTAATTTTTGCATACCAAAATAAATTTAGGTCTTTATTTTAAATTGGTATCTCCCACTATTTTCATCAAACTATATTACCCTCACTTATATAGTTCGGCAACATCTAATTAAAGATTTGCTAGTGAGAATAAGGATCCCATTTTAAATGTATATAACCTTGTGGATAGCACAACAAGCGATATACAAATAAATAGGTAGACAACTCTTGTCAATTACATCACCATGTAATTTTTTTTATTCTGCCTCTTAAATCATAATGGTCATGTGTGTGCACATCCGAACTAAAATGATTTAAGTTAAGTCCAGCCTAGCACTTCCATAAATTCAAAAAAGAAAAATGTTCGTCCTTGTGGATAGAACAACAAGACTAGATCGTTCAATTTTCTTGATAAGCATCAAATATGATTAATTAATATCTTAAATATGCAATACTCGCCTTATGGATAACACAATAAGCTCATATTAAATATTTAATACTCTATTAATTTATCATGCTAGAAGGCGACGTTCGATATTTCAAATATCACTTGAACGCTTTCGACTTAATATAATTTCCTTGAGGGGTTTGTTATTATTTGTCTCATCTTGTTTAGCGTGCATGCACACACACACACATATATATATATATAGGATAAGGCTCTGGAACGAATAATTCGTTTACGAACATATGTAGGGCCTAGTGTTGATAGTTGTTGATTGGCCCAATTATGTACCATCATATATTCGTAATTAGTATTAAATATTCTCATCCAATCAACAACTATCAATACTGGGCCCTACATATGTTCGTAAACGAACTGTTCGTTCCAGAGCCTTATCCTATATATATAATACGCGTCATTTTATTAAACATGTGAAGCATGTTTGCATAAAATATAATATATATAATATTTAGCATGCACATATAGAATACTATATTCTACTTGGATTCATTATGGACTTTTATTCTAGTTTGGTTCACTAGAGCCACCAAGTGAACCAAAAGGTCAAACCTAGGAGTGCAAGAATTAAATTTAAATATAACTATTACATTTAAATCCTAGGCTCCATACAAATGGGTCTTCACGCGCTCCTTGGTCTCCAATTTCTTCAAGATAATTCTAACTATTTCTATTACATTAAACTATTTAATTTAAATAGAAACATTGATCAGCAGTCAAGGGGAAGTACATAGGAGGAAGATAGAATTTACATGGAGAAAAAAATCAGAGAAGACAAGGTACGCAGACCCCATTTCATAAAACTCATTTATTCAAGCATTCAACTAAAATAAAATCCAATCACATTGGTCAATAGTCCATAATCAACCCCATTTATTTTCATACATGTCACCATATGTATCAATAAATAAATATTCATCTCATGAATTAAAACATTCCATATATATATATATATATATATATATATATGAGTATCATTTAATGGGCAATTTTAAATTGCATGAAATCCAATTTCAAGATTAATATAAATTCTTTATTTTAATTATAAAATTATTAAGAATATAATATATATATATATATATATATATATATATTACATATATATAGTAATAGTACTATGCTATTATATATATAACTTAATGTTACTTTTTGAAATCATATATGCAGAGTCCCTTGTAAAACTAATTCGTTAGTCTTCTTTTAAAAAAGAATTTGATGAATTGACTTTCCCTTGATGCTTTATAACACGGATCAATTATGAAATCCTTCCTTTTGAATCCAGCAGTTTCCTTGGTAATCAATGAATAAGGATCCACATATTAAAAAAAAATTGCCAAATTCGCCCAGCACAACAAATTGTTTCGTGAATTTATTATTATTATTTTTTTATTTTAGCTTTCCGTTTTTTTTTCAAAAATAAAATAAATAATAATTTTATACAATTAATTATGCCCAATAAATTATTCTAAATACATACCCATATAATATAAAATCAAAAGAATTAATAATTGCATAAAGGTTTGGCTCTAATGCCACTGTTGGGTTTGTACGAAATCGTCACGCAATCAAATTGCAAAAATTAGCGGAAGAATGGTATATCAGAGTTTAAAATTTTCTACAAAACCATTACCCGGATCATCCTTTATGCAAATTATTAATTTAAAATGATAAATAAGAAGTTATGGAATCATACCCTTATAGAACGAAGCTTCCACAGGTACGAGTTCAACTCAATGTTCTTCGTGATCTCCTTGAATTTTTGGGTTAGATTCCTTCTGTGACGGCCCCAAATTCCAGGACCGCCACTTGGTCTCTTGAATTCGGTTCATCACGTGCTCATGGTAATACATCACGATAATAATAACTAAATATCACACGATCACAGTGGAAAATCTATTCTAGAATAATTTACAATGATTTATTATAATTATTCCCCCAAGTCTCGCAACCTACAGTACTTAATAGATTACATAATAATATCAATTAACGACTTATTACACAACCTAACTTAAGCTTAAACATAATCAAAACCAGTCTTACTACATCATCTTAATACAACATTAAAATATTTAAAAACGTAAAAGAGACAAGCTAGTTGGTAGCCTTGCCCTTGCCCTTATCAACGTCCGAAGGTTCGCCATGCTCTGCCTTAACTTAAATATTTAGGGAAAGCAAGAATGAGCACAAATTGCCCAGCAAGTAATATACAATAAGGGTGAGTAATAAGATTCTTAATTCTCAAAAAGGTATGACAAGGTTTGATAGTTCAAGGATAACAAGAATATCAACAGTTCTCAATAACAGTCGCTAAAGACAGAATAATATCAATATGATTCAATAATACGTCAATTCAAGATTTTAAATAATTGAATACTGAGCAGTCACTAAGGACTATGAACTTCTACTAGAATTGACTGTAATAAACTGAAAATCCAATAAAAACAGGTACAACAGGTGATCAGCCTAAAGTACCATCGTTATGCACAACAATCAATCATACTCAAGTGCGCGCGTCGGTTCTCCGACAGTTATAGTTTGTTCTTCTCAGTCATATATAAGATCTCGCACCAATCAATTAGTTTGGGTCGCTTTTCAATAATATAAGTCTAGCCGAATCAAATGGCATAGACACTTTCACAATATTCAAGAATAATACTAAGTTCAACATGAATAATAGCTTTAATGAAATAAGAGTTCAAGTATGCTAATTCAGTTCAAACGATTAAGTAGGAAGCTAGTTCGCAATATACAAAGATAGAATACTTGCACCGTAAAAGAGTGTAAGTTAGGAAACTTGCCTTTAGCGTAGTTTATCCACGTAAAGTAATTCAACACTTTTGAATCCTATTTATAGTGTATTATAAGTATAGGATTTTCATTAGTTAACACATCCGTTACATAACTTATTACTCAATATACATACATGTTACTATCTTAGTCACATGTCATACTTATTCTCATATGACATGAAATCAGATTATATGTTATTATGAATCAAGTACATAGTTATAACATAAATGATATTATAGCAACTCATCATGTTCAAGTAGCTATGATCCCTTGACCTATGGGCTTCCATTATATAAGTTAAACATTATCTTGTTACTTAATCATCACATATATACACATATCAGTAGGGTGTAAACCATTTCTAGCAATGTAGGCATCATATAAGCTATCTGTCCAAAATCAGATTGTCAAACTGCATGGCTTCTGATTCCAGGCCGGCGCAGCTACGCCATGGCTAAGCCTAGGGACAGCGCAGCTGCTCAGCCCTTTGGCCAAGCCAAGGCTGAGCTGTGCCTTATGGTTTCTGTCCGGTCATGCAAGCCAACAACACCACATAGCATATAAATATATTAAAAGATACTTTTATGTTTGTACAACCTTTCCTCGTTTCAAATATACATGCAATAGATTCTAAGTTAACACTTTCAATAATTTAAAGCCATTCAAGGATACGAACTCATAAGGTCTAACATGCTCGCTTTTTAAACACTTAAAATGTTCACATAACTTGTAGTACACATGTTCATGAGTTTTCATATCACATATATGCAACTATCATTATCATTAGTTTGAAAACATGCTTTATTTACGCAAATTTGGTTTCACTACATGTAACATAGTAGGCAAACATGAATGATACCTTATCAAGTCTACAAGTTCTATCAAACATGTTCATAAGTATCGAAATTCAAATCTCAATGTAGCATGTCGACGTTCACGTTCAACATTATGAAATTTATATCCGTAAGTTAATGTGTCCGACATGTATTTCAAGTTTATTCAAACATGCTCCAAAAATCAGAATGTGTGTATGGTCTTTACATGTCAATATCAACCTCCAAAACTTGTATTTTTGTTAGAAAGGTGCACTAGTTGTGTTCACATGTTCATATCATATCACGATACATATATACTTAAGTCAATATGCATTTCATGTGTGTCTAGGTCATACCAATATGTCTCACAAGTCAGAATGTCTAAAATGGATATAACGAATCAACGTCCATTTTGAAATCCTAAGTTTATTTTGAAAATCTATCACTTCATCGTTTATGCAAGCGATCCGAATATAACATGCTCGTTCTAGTTTAACAAGTCAATATATATGTATTAACCATATCAGCATGCTTGTTCTATTTTATTTCATCAACTAACATGTAGCAAACATCAAGCAGGAAACAACAATTCAAAATCTGCAGACAGTGTCCTGCGCAGCATACTAAGGTCAAACCGGCGCAGCTGCGCCACCCCTGTTTCTGGCCAGACTGCAGTCTGCTTTGGCAGACATTATCCCAAATCACAAAATTACTTCACGAAAACTTTTCTAAGCAGCCACATTATGGCTTAAACATGTTTATAAGTCTATATAGCAACTAAGAACATGTCCTAATCCAATCTAGCATGAATTGAAATAAAAATCAAGAATTGGAAATTTTGACAGTAAGCAAAATATAGAACATGAATGAAGAACATGGAAAGATAATTATACCTCTGTTAGATAATTGAACTAGCTGCTACTTCACAATGCTATTATACTGATATATGTATATGCTCTCAACTTATCAACTCAAATAAAATCTCAGCAAAAGAAATGTGAAGAAACATGGCTACTATTTATAGACGAATTATTACACAGACAATGCAATTATATTGCAAATCAAACTAACAGATGAATGGATTGCATGCTAGATAAGAGGGAGTTGGTAAATGGTTGGTAAATCTCATCATCAAAGCCACTCCCCATTGATCATTGCTAGCTAAGCTTGGGAGAAGAATGGGGAGAATAGGCCTTAGCCTTTTTGCCATACACGTGAAGGAGAAGGAGAGTGACTATTATATTGGGACAAGGCCATATATCAGCATTCTAGAATTTGTATATATACACAATACTTATGCAAAAATATGTTACATGTATATATACTATATAATTAGGCCACAATTATAGTTACAATGTAATTCTAATGATACTAACATGGATTCACATAATGTAGTAAGTGTAACTTGTACACATATAATCCATGTACATTTTTATCATACTGGTATAATTTAATCGGATGTTATCACATTACATTATCTCATTTATTATTAAATTGTTCACCATATATTCATGATGTCTCACTTTATTAAAATTAATAGTTTACAATATGTTCATGATATATTATACAAGTCCACTTAGATTATATAATATATACTTTTAAGTCACAATATACTTTTATTATGGCAATGTGATACAATTAATTTACACATATATAATCCATGTCATATTCTTTTACTGTATACTCACATGTCACATAGGCATTATCATGTAATTCTCATAATTCAATAAGCCTTACCATATAATAGTGTTATAATACACTTCACATAATACATAGTTAGCTACTATATGTTACACATTTAATTCGCATGCTTGCACATAGAATTACTCATCTTATTAATTAAATAGTAATTAATAATATACACACATCCTTTATCAATCAATATAATTGTTAATCTTCATAACAATTTAATTAACCCTTATATGATTAATTATCACTTTAATATAAATCTTATTATATTTATAAACACGTTGCTCATTACTATTATTATATTTCTTGCAATAATAATAATCACGTATTATTAATCAATCACAGTTAATATTCTATAACCATCAACTAATATTTTACAATAGCAATTAACAATTAATATAGATTAATTGTTTACTTAATAATTCATTCGTTAATTAATATAATCATTAATAATTCTCAACAATTAATTAATATTCTACAATAACAATTAATATAGATTAATTGTTCGCTTAAATTAATATAATCATTCTTATATTACGTCACTGTGTCACACAAGGCATTTCATCGAGTTTATCGTAAACTCCATCAATTTCTCAATTATTATAATTATTCAATTTAATATAATTGAATTAATCATTCTCATAACACAAAATTATTATATTCAAATAAATTCTCATTCCCATTAATATATTTATTTAATAATATATGAAAATTCTCGGGTATTACATCCTCCCCCCCTTATAAAAATTTCGTCCTGGAATTGCTACGAGGTTACACAAATAAATGGGGATAATCTCTCATTATCCTATCTTCTAATTCCCACGTTGCCTCCTCGACATCGTGGTTACGCCAAAGAACTTTTACAGACGAACTTTTACAGACGAACTAATTTTATTTCTCAAGGTTTGCTCTTTCCTATCTAATATCTGGACAGAAATTTCTTCATACGCCAAGTTCTTCTCCACTTGAATGGGCTCGTAAAAAATCACATGTTTGTAGTCGGCCTTGTACGGTCGCAACACGAAAATGTGAAATACGTTGTGGATGTGCTCCAACTCGGGTGGTAACGCAACTTTGTATGCCACTTCGCCCACTCGCTTCAGTATCTCGAATGGTCCTATAAATCTTGGACTCAATTTTCCTTTCTTGCCGAAACGGATCTTTCCTTTCTTTGGAGATACTTTCAAGAAGACAAAACTACCGACTTTGAAGTCTCGGTCCTGCCGATGCAAATCTGCGTATTTCTTCTGGCGATCTTGAGCTGCTACTAATCTGGCTCTTATCACTGTCACCACGTCTGCGGTTTGTTGTACTAACTCTGGTCCGAGTATTCGTCGTTCTCCGACTTCGTCCCAACATAATGGCGTTCTGCACTTTCTTCCGTAAAGAGCTTCATACGGTGGCATGCCGATACTCGCATGGTAACTATTATTATACGCAAATTCGACTAAGGGTAGGTGGTCATCCCAATTTCCTTTAAAATCCATCACGCAAGTCCTAAGCATGTCCTCCAGCGTTTGTATCGTTCGCTCACTCTGTCCGTCGGTCTGAGGATGGTAAGCAGTACTCAACCTCAACTGTGTTCCCATTCTCTCTTGCAAACTCTTCTAAAAATTGGACGTGAAGCGCGGATCTCGATCAGAGACAATTGATATCGGCACTCCATGTCGTGAAACAATCTCTTTTACATACAGACTCGCTAATTGGTTCAAACTGTAGCGGATCTTGATTGGTAGAAAATGTGCGGTCTTGGTTAGTCGATCCACGATAACCCAAATGGCATCATAACCTTTCTGCGTAGCTGGAAGTCCTACCACGAAGTCCATCTTAATATGCTCCCATTTCCACTCTGGTATTTCCAACGGTTGTAGTAAACCACTCGGCCGCTGATGTTCTGCTTTAACGCGTTGGCAAGTCAAACATCTACTGATGCACTCTGCGACTTCCCGTTTTAAATTGGGCCACCAAAAATGTTGCCTTAGATCTCGGTACATCTTTGTGCCTCCCAGATGAACGAAATATGTCGTATTGTGTGCCTCGTGCAAAATCTCTTCCCTCAACTCGGTTACCGCTGGTACTCATACTCTTTCTTCAAATCTCAAGATACCGTCTTTATCCATTCGAAATTTCTCTTTCTCATTTTCTGTGATCCTCTTTCGGATTTTCTTACACTCTTCATCCCTTTCCTGAGCTTCCTTTACTCTGTCCAACAATGTCGGATGAGCTTCCATTACAAACAACTTCTCTCCAAGCTTCTCTGGTTCTTTCACTTCTATTTCCAATTTCTCCATCTCTCTTACCAATTCTTCCTGAGTCGTCAAATTAAACAACTTCTCCCTTCCTTTCCTGCTCAGAGCGTCGGCAACCACATTCGCCTTCCCCGGGTGATAAAGAATATCGCAATCATAGTCTTTAATTAATTCTAACCATCTCCTCTGCCGTATGTTCAACTCCTTCTGTGTGAAGATATACTTCAGACTTTTATGGTCCGTGTATATCTCACATTTTTCTCCGTACAAATAATGCCTCCATATCTTTAACGCAAAAACTACTGCCGCTAACTCTAAGTCGTGAGTAGGGTATCATTTTTCGTAATCCTTTAATTGTCGTGATGCATATGCAATGACCTTGCCGTGCTGCATAAGCACACAGCCAAGTCCCTTGTGCGATGCATCACTATACACCACAAAATTTCCTGCATCATCTGATAATGATAATATAGGTGCTTCGCTCAATCTCTTCTTCAACTCCTGAAAACTCTCTTCACATTTGTCGGTCCATACAAATTTCACCGTCTTTCTAGTCAAATTGGTCAGCGGGGTTGCTATCTTAGAAAAATCTTGGATGAATCTTCGATAGTACCCAGCTAACCCTAAAAAACTTCTTACCTCCGTCGGTGTTCTCGGTTGTTCCCAATTACTTACTGCTTCTACCTTCGCAGGGTCTACAGCAATTCCATTCTTATCCACCACGTGGCCTAAGAATTGAACCTTCTCCATCCAAAATTTGCACTTTGAAAATTTTGCATACATCTTCTCCTTCCTTAGTGCTTCCAAAACAATCTTCAGATGTTCGGCGTGTTCTTCCTCTGTCTTCGAGTAGATCAAAATGTCGTCGATAAAAACCACTATAAATTTATCCAAGTATGGCTTGAAAACTCGGTTCATCAAGTCCATAAATGCTGCCGGAGCATTAGTCAATCCAAATGACATTACCAAAAACTCGTAGTGTCCATAACGGGTTCGAAACGCAGTCTTTGGTATGTCCTCATCCCTCACTTTCAGTTGATGATATCCTGTTCGTAGGTCGATCTTTGAGAAACACTTTGCTCCCTTCAGTTGATCAAATAAGTCGTCTATCCTCGGTAGCGGATATCGGTTCTTGATCGTTACTCTGTTCAATTCTCGATAATCGATACAGAGCCTCATCGATCCGTCCTTCTTTTTAATGAATAGTACTGGTGCTCCCCAAGGAGAAACACTCGGTCGAATGTAACCCTTATCCAACAACTCTTGCAATTGTATCATCAATTCCTTCATTTCTACTAGCGCCATACGATATGGAGCTTTCGAAATCGGTGCCGTTCCCGGTGCTAAGTATATTACGAATTCGATTTCCCTGTCTGGCGGAAGACCAGGCAGATCGTCTGGAAATACATCTAGAAATTCATTCACTACGGATATATCCTTAATTTCTACTCCCTTTTTCTGAGTATCAACGATGTAAGCTAAATATCCTACGCATCCTTTCCTTAACAATTTCTTGGCCTGCATCATCGTAACGCAACACGATTGCTTAAGCGATGAGCTACCATAAAACACTACCTTAGACTTACTCGGAGTCTGAAGGTTCACACATTTGTTCTGACAGTCAATTATCGCAGCATGGTTATACAACCAATTCATTCCTAGTATCACATCAAATTCTCCCAGTCTAATAGGAATCAAGTCTACGCTCAGTTCATGTCCTCTAATGTTTGCGTGACAATCTCGATAAATGTATTCTACAGGGATCACTTCAATATTAGCAACTTCTATGACTAAAGGATTTTCTAATCGTTCACGGGGTGTACTAAGTTTACTAGCAAATTCTTCAGATACAAAAGAACAGGTGGCACCCGAATCAAATAATACATAAGCATTTATATCATTGATTGGGATTATACCTGACACCACGTCCTTCGCAGCCACGGCGTCTTGGACGGTCATGTTAAAGGTTCTGGAGGTTGGGCGGTTGGATTGTGCCGGTCCACCGATCATCAGCTTGTTGCCTCCTTTCTGATTACTACCCCCGCCACTTCCCTTCTTTGGGCAGTCCTTAATTCGGTGCTCCGTCGAGCCACACGCAAAGCATCCTTGTATCTTCTTTGGTTTAGGACAGTTGGGCGAGATGTGCCCTTCCTGTCCGCTGTTGTAGCAAATGCCACGTCCCTTCCAGCACTCGCCCTGATGATTCTTCCCACACTTCAGGCATCCTTCAGCCCTCTTCTTGTAACCTCCTCGAAAATTCCCTGATTGATTATTGTTGTTTTTGTTGTTGTTGTTATTCTCCCACTTTCTCTTTCCCAAATTGCTTCCTCTGCTACTGCTTCCTCCCGTACGATTCTCTCCTCCAGCATTCTTTCCTTTCTTTTCTTTGTTATACAGACTTAAGGCCTCACTGCCACCTTCCGCAATGATTGCCTTCTCTAGTAATGTTGCAAAGGAATCAATTTGAAGAACTGATACCTTATTGAATAGCCACGGCTTCAACCCTTTTTCGAAACGTCTAGCCTTTCTCTCTTCATCACCAACTTGGTGCTCCGCAAATCGTGCTAGTTCGTTAAACCTAGCCGCGTATTGCGCCACCGTCATCTCACCTTGTTTTAACTCTAAGAATTTCACCTCCATCCGATTCTTCATACTCTTCGTGAAGTAATTCTCGAAGAACAGCGTCTTAAACTTATCCCAAGCTATTATTCCTTCTCTAGCTCTTTGTTTATTTGCCTCCCACCAGTAGTTCGCTTCTCCCCTCATCATGTACGTGGCAAACACCGTCTTCTGATCTTCGCCTACGCTAGCTATAGTGAAAGCTTTTTCGATCTCTTTGATCCACGTTTGTGCAACGATTGGGTCGATAGTTCCCTCGAACTCTGGGGTCCTACACTCTTAAAGTCTTTAAAGGTTGTTACTGGCACAGTCTGAGGGTTCGGGCGAACGGGTCCATTGTTCCTTCCCCTTAAGCCTTCTCCTAACAAGTCTACCAGTTTCTGGATCGGGTCTACTTGTTCCCTCTCGTTGTTAACAGATTCTTCGGGTGCAGTCAATCTACGTCTGGGCGGCATTATCTGCATCACAAGTTTCCATTTTATTATTATTCAAGTATATTACTTAAGTATTTCTTCTAATACTAAAAGAATAAATCTATAACACGTTTCTGAAATAAACTTCATTTATATTCATATGCCAAATCGTTTCATTACATGATTTTCCTAGCATACTGCTATAAATGTTATCACATGTATCCCCTAATATCACAAAAGATGGGGAATATATCAACCTACCACCATACTACCCCTCTAACAAAAGCTAACTCGGGGTTCACATCATTATCCCACATCTTACACAAAAGATTGGGATTACAACATAGTATATACAATACATAAAGACACAACTAGTACTACCACTAGACTGACTAAGGAAATCTCATCACATCATCCCGCGCTCCACTGCGCTCTTGTACTCCAACTGTGCTATATACACAACCAGCTCTCGGCTCAAGGTATGTAGAGTCTGTCCCTGTTCTGCCGGGTAGTGGTACACACCATCAATCACCCTTTCAAAAGCTGAACGGAACACATACCCCATCTTGTTCATCTTTCTCTTCTTTCACCTAGCCTCGTCCTCAAGGTCGTCAGCTCTCTCATTGGACGCTTCCCACTTCTCCTCGAAGTGTAACCTATCCATCACCTCCAACTCTAGCTGAGTACGGAGTGCCTCTTTCTCAGTCTTCTCACTCAGTTCCCTTTGCTCAACTTCTTCCAGCTTTCCTGCCAGATCCATGTTCCGAGCCACTGACTTGTGAAACAGAGTCCCCATCTGGATCCCTGCCTCCCTACGGTAGGCAATCTCCACCTCTAACTCCTGCATAGCCAGCTTCCTCTGATGGTCCTCGTCCCTCAGTTTCTGGAACTCGGACTCTCTCTCTTGGGCCTCTACCTCCAACTCTTGAACTCTGCAGTCTAACTCTAGGATCCGCTCGTCGTACTCTCCTAACATATGTTCCTCTATAGTGGCCTCATCAGAGTACTCTACTGGCTCATCCTCCATCGGCTCGTACTCCATCGGCTCCTCCTCCGGATCAGACTCTATCTCAATCTCGTCCTCGTCGTCAGACTCGAATGGTGCAACAGCCTGCACTGGTGTAGCCTCTAGAGGTGCCTCGTATACTACATGTATATCCCTAGGCTCCTCCTCTGCCACTCTACTAGGCACCCCTGTGTCTGTCATCCTACAATCATAAACACGAGACAAACAAACAGCAACTCCATTAGAATGTTAAATAAAACATAAGTTCATTGTATAGAATGAAGTTACATTTCATAACAGACTAAGTCTCTCAAGGAAAACTCTACATGAGTTTTATCTCCTTCCTAACTTCTAAGTTCGCCTAAGTTATAGTCTAAGGACACTCGTTCCTAAGGTTTATAACTACAGCTTTGATACCAACCTGTGTTGCCCCCAAATTCCAGGACCGCCACTTGGTCTCTCGAATTCGGTTCATCACGTGCTCATGGTAATACATCACGATAATAATAACTAAATATCACACGATCACAGTGGAAAATCTATTCTAGAATAATTTACAATGATTTATTATAATTATTCCCCCAAGTCTCGCAACCTACAGTACTTAATAGATTACATAATAATATAAATTAACGACTTATTACACAACCTAACTTAAGCTTAAACATAATCAAAACCAGTCTTACTACATCATCTTAATACAACATTAAAATATTTAAAAACGTAAAAGAGACAAGCTAGTTGGTAGCCTTGCCCTTGCCCTTATCAACGCCCGAAGGTTCGCCATGCTCTGCCTTAACTTAAATATTTTAGGAAAAGCAAGAATGAGCACAAATTGCCCAGCAAGTAATATACAATAAGGGTGAGTAATAAGATTCTTAATTCTCGAAAAGGTATGACAAGGTTTGATAATTCAAGGATAACAAGAATATCAACAGTTCTCAATAACAGTCGCTAAGGACAGAATAATATCAATATGATTCAATAATACGTCAATTTAAGATTTTAAATAATTGAATACTGAGCAGTCACTAAGGACTATGAACTTCTACTAGAATTGACAGTAATAAACTAAAAATCTAATAAAAACAGGTACAACAGGTGATCAGCCTAAAGTACCATCGTTATGCACAACAATCAATCATACTCAAGTGCGCGCGTCGGTTCTCCGACAGTTATACTTTGTTCTTCTCAGTCATATATAAGATCCCGCACCAATCAATTAGTTTTGGTCGCTTTTCAATAATATAAGTCTAGCCGAATCAAATGGCATAAACACTTTCACAATATTCAAGAATAATACTAAGTTCAACATGAATAATAGCTTTAATGAAATAAGAGTTTAAATATGCTAATTCAGTTCAAACGATTAAGTAGGAAGCTAGTTCGCAATATACAAAGATAGAATACTTGCACCGTAAAAGAGTGTAAGTTAGGAAACTTGCCTTTAGCGTAGTTTATCCATGTAAAGTAATTCAACACTTTTGAATCCTATTTATAGTGTACTATAAGTATAGGATTTTTATTAGTTAACACATCCGTTACACAACTTATTACTCAATATACATACATGTTACTATCTTAGTCACATGTCATACTTATTCTCATATGACATGAAATCAGATTATATGTTATTATGAATCAAGTACATAGTTATAACATAAATGATATTATAGCAACTCATCATGTTCAAGTAGCTATGATCCCTTGACCTATGGGCTTCCATTATATAAGTTAAACATTATCTTGTTACTTAATCATCACATATATACACATATCAGTAGGGTGTAAACCATTTCTAGCAATGTAGGCATCATATAAGCTATCTGTCCAAAATCAGATTGTCAAACTGCATGGCTTCTGATTCCAGGCCGGCGCAGCTGCGCCATGGCTAAGCCTAGGGACAGCGCAGCTGCTCAGCCCTTTGGCCAAGCCAAGGCTGAGCTGTGCCTTATGGTTTCTGTCCGGTCATGCAAGCCAACAACACCACATAGCATATAAACATATTAAAAGATACTTTTATGTTTGTACAACCTTTCCTCGTTTCAAATATACATGCAATAGATTCTAAGTTAACACTTTCAATAATTTAAAGCCATTCAAGGATACGAACTCATAAGGTCTAACATGCTCGCTTTTTAAACACTTAAAATGTTCACATAACTTGTAGTACACATGTTCATGAGTTTTCATATCACATATATGCAACTATCATTATCATTAGTTTGAAAACATGCTTTATTTACGCAAATTTGGTTTCACTACATGTAACATAGTAGGCAAACATGAATGATACCTTAGCAAGTCTACAAGTTCTATCAAACATGTTCATAAGTATCGAAATTTAAATCTCAATGTAGCATGTCGACGTTCACGTTCAACATTATGAAATATATATCCATAAGTTAATGTGTCCGACATGTATTTCAAGTTTATTCAAACATGCTCCAAAAATCAGAATGTGTGTATGGTCTTTACATGTCAATATCAACCTCCAAAACTTGTATTTTTGTTAGAAAGGTGCACTAGTTGTGTTCACATGTTCATATCATATCACGATACATATATACTTAAGTCAATATGCATTTCGTGTGTGTCTAGGTCATACCAATATGTCTCACAAGTCAGAATGTCTAAAATGGATATAACGAATCAACGTCCATTTTGAAATCCTAAGTTTATTTTGAAAATCTATCACTTCATCGTTTATGCAAGCGATCCGAATATAACATGCTCGTTCTAGTTTAACAAGTCAATATATATGTATTAACCATATCAGCATGCTTGTTCTATTTTATTTCATCAACTAACATGTAGCAAACAGCAAGCAGGAAACAACAATTCAACATCTGCAGACAGTGTCCTGCGCAGCATACTAAGGTCAAACCGGCGCAGCTGCGCCACCCCTGTTTCTGGCCAGACTGCAGTCTGCTTTGGCAGACATTATCCCAAATCACAAAATTACTTCACGAAAACTTTTCTAAGCAGCCACATTATGGCTTAAACATGTTTATAAGTCTATATAGCAACTAAGAACATGTCCTAATCCAATCTAGCATGAATTGAAATAAAAATCAAGAATTGGAAATTTTGACAGTAAGCAAAATATAGAACATGAATGAAGAACATGGAAAGATAATTATACCTCTGTTAGATAATTGAACTAGCTGCTACTTCACAATGCTATTATACTGATATATGTATATGCTCTCAACTTATCAACTCAAATAAAATCTCAGCAAAAGAAATGTGAAGAAACATGGCTACTATTTATAGACGAATTATTACACAGACAATGCAATTATATTGCAAATCAAACTAACAGATGAATGGATTGCATGCTAGATAAGAGGGAGTTGGTAAATGGTTGGTAAATCTCATCATCAAAGCCACTCCCCATTGATCATTGCTAGCTAAGCTTGGGAGAAGAATGGGGAGAATAAGCCTTAGCCTTTTTGCCATACACGTGAAGGAGAAGGAGAGTGACTATTATATTGGGACAAGGCCATATATCAGCATTCTAGAATTTGTATATATACACAATACTTATGCCAAAATATGTTACATGTATATATACTATATAATTAGGCCACAATTATAGTTACAATGTAATTCTAATGATACTAACATGGATTCACATAATGTAGTAAGTGTGACTTGTACACATATAATCCATGTACATTTTTATCATGCTGGTATAATTTAATTGGATGTTATCACATTACATTATCTCATTTATTATTAAATTGTTCACCATATATTCATGATGTCTCACTTTATTAAAATTAATAGTTTAAAATATGTTCATGATATATTATACAAATCCACTTAGATTATATAATATATACTTTTAAGTCACAATATACTTTTATTATGGCAATGTGATACAATTAATTTACACATATATAATCCATGTCATATTCTTTTACTGTATACTCACATGTCACATAGGCATTATCATGTAATTCTCATAATTCAATAAGCCTTACCATATAATAGTGTTATAATACACTTCACATAATACATAGTTAGCTACTATATGTTACACATTTAATTCGCATGCTTGCACATAGAATTACTCATCTTATTAATTAACTAGTAATTAATAATATACACACATCCTTTATCAATCAATATAATTGTTAATCTTCATAACAATTTAATTAACCCTTATATGATTAATTATCACTTTAATATAAATCTTATTATATTTATAAACACGTTGCTCATTACTATTATTATATTTCTTGTAATAATAATAATCACGTATTATTAATCAATCACAGTTAATATTCTGTAACCATCAACTAATATTTTACAATAGCAATTAACAATTAATATAGATTAATTGTTTACTTAATAATTCATTCGTTAATTAATATAATCATTAATAATTCTCAACAATTAATTAATATTCTACAATAACAATTAATATAGATTAATTGTTCGCTTAAATTAATATAATCATTCTTATATTACGTCACTGTGCCACACAAGGCATTTCATCGAGTTTATCGTAAACTCCATCAATTTCTCAATTATTATAATTATTTAATTTAATATAATTGAATTAATCATTCTCATAACACAAAATTATTATATTCAAATAAAGTCTCATTCCCATTAATATATTTATTTAATAATATATGAAAATTCTCGGGTATTACACCTTCCTTTGATCAATGTTAGCCATCCAAGTGTTTGGCCTCTAGAGGTGATCCACCAAGGAAGAAGAATTATCAAGAAGGAGAGTGGTTGGCTTAGTTTTCTATCCTCTATAGAAAAGGAGTACTCTCCAACAATTGGAATTGCATCAACTGATATCTATTATAAGACTTCTCTTATATAGATATTGGTCAACCCTTCTAATCCAATTAGATATGGGATTTCATTTAATTAATTAAACTCCTTTAATTAATTTAGGCTTCCCACCACATTGGAAATAATTAATTAAATTTATTTAATTAATTTGTCTCCTAATCTTATTAGGAATAAATGAGAGTACTAATATTAAATTAATTACTAAACTCCTTTAGACATTAAAATAATAATAATTGTAATAATATTAATAAGACTCCTCTTATTAATTTATATTTAATATTTTTAAAATATTAAATAATAAATATTAAGTTATTTAATTTATTCTATCATCATAGATTAAATTAATTATACTTAATGCATTATTACGATTATGCCATTACCTTCTTAAATAATTATTCTTCCTGTTATGGTGTGACCCTTTAGGTTCTCCATATTAAACCGGTTGTGAATAAATCAATTAGAACAATTCTAATCTTATTTAAATAAATAAATTAAACTAATAATCTATTTAAATAAATAATATTTATTCTACAATAGGGATAAACCTCCCTAGCGATCAACGACTTTTCAGATAATATAGATTTCAACATTAATCATAAAAGAACCTGTGAGTAAATTGTTACCGTACAATTCAATCATTCCACTATACAATATCCCAATTAAATATAAGACATGGATTTACTGTCAAGTCTTATTTTATTTAATTATATGTATTTCGATTAGAAAATGCACAACTCCAATTAATGCAAATTAGAAACCTCTTTCTAATTTCATTCCACCTTGGCCAGGGATTCCTAGGTTATCATTTAATGAATCACATAGGACATATCTCCTTTTTTACTAGAGGTGGTAGATTCTTTATTGATCATACATTATCTCCATATGTAACTCATTACACCTAAGAATATCCTATATATACCCTAAAGGGCCTTAAGGAATAAGTCAAAGTATACTTTATTACATACAAGATACTATGATGATCTCAAGTCCAAGGATCACTTGTACTACTATCACATTAGGAATTCCTATTGACAGGAGAGTAAAACTCCATTAGGTATTCCATAGCGAGTCACGTTCAGTGAACATATTCTCCAATAAGCACGTACATATTTGCTTTAGTGTCTCCACACAAATGACTATGAGATCAGTGTAAGACCCCAAATTTTATGAATAAGATTTAATTTTATTTATATATTATTTTGAAATAGTAAGGTGTTGATTTGATAAATGTGATATGTTATGGGTGAAATGTGCAAAGTTTACAAAGTAAGCAAGTGGTTATAAAATATTCGTTGTGTTGGGAAATATTCGTTTGGTCGAGGAATATTTTTTTTGTCTTAGAATATTCGTACGACGGCGCAGTCATTGGTGGACCCCACAACCGAATGAATGTCGGATATAGAAAGCGACATAAGTTACCTTTTTATAAAAATAACGGCAAAACTGTTACCGTTAGTACTGTTGAAATATCCGGTGGTTAAAATACAGTAATACACGGTGTTGCACAGTAGCACACGGTATTGCACAGTATTTTGAATTATTGATTCTTACTTTGGAAGGCACTTACTCAATTATTGTTACAGTAATTACTGTTTAATATTTTATATTATTGATTCAATAATTGCATAATATTTTATTGGTTCAATATTTTGCTACGTTGATATTTTATATCAATAAGTGCTACTTTGCTATTTTATATTATTGATTCAATAATTGTTATTGCACATTATTCTAAATTATCAAATCAATAATTTATATTATTTGAATAATATTATTAGATAGCATTATTGGCAATGTCGAAGGAAGTTCTATCTAGGAAAGGGGTTGATTAATTGCGCGCCAGTAAGGAGAAATCCTTATCGGAAGGCCCCCACTTTCCTGGGAACGACCTGGTTGTCAATATTATAGTTCTGTAATATTATTTGTGAATAATTAATTTTTGATATATATGATAAGGAAATATTTATTCAATGTGGATTTAAATGGAGAAATTTTTAACATGTGACATTTGTTGGTAATTTATCTTGTCCGATAAAATAATTCATTCAAATATATTATTATAATATTATATTATAGTAGTATGATGTGATTATATAATAGTATGATTTTTATAATTTGAACGGTAACATTATTATAGTAAATTCATGGTATAAAAGTTAAACGAGGTGGAAGAGTGCAAATTGAATTTGAACTCTTATGATGCAAACAATGATGTCATCGGAGCGATGAGGTAAGCAATGATGTCATTGGAGTGATGAGGTAAGCAATGATGTCATAAATCGATGATGTAAGCGATGATATCATAAATTATGGCGAAAAGACTATTTTACCCTTACTCTGTCGAGCCTATAAATAGAAGCTCATTTCTTCATTATTTCTCATCAATTCACTGAAGCTATAGAGAGAGAAAGTATAAAGAGAATAAGAGAGAAAGAAGAAGAGTATTATGCTATTATGTTAGTGCAGTCTCCAAATTTTAAGGTAAGGGATATTATTTCTTTCGTATTCATGAAGAGAGTTATTTTCTTTCAATACTCGTAAGGGTTGTTATTCCATTCTTTATTATTTTGTTGGAATAACCTGTCTACGCGGACTACCGCATGTATGGTGAAATCATGTTGTTATTCTATTTTTTATTATTCTATGGGAATAACCTGTCTACGCGGACTACTGTATGCCTGGTGAATAACCCTTCGTATTCAGTTGTTATTAAATTGTGAAAATAATCTGTCTGAGCTAACTACCGCCAGACGGGTGAAAATTCAATTGGAGTTTCGTGTATTGTTTCATTTCAGATTCATAACTCTTAAACTTACTACGTAAGTATTGCTTCAATAATTGTTGAAATGATCAGATATTACTTGAGTTTTGCGCTTCATCTAATATTATTTCACTGGAATATTGGTCTGAACTTTCTTGTGAAATTTTTATCTTTTCATGTCGAGTTACTATTCACGAGTTACTATTCACAAGTACTATTCACGGTTAAAAAAAATATTTTTTTCTTCCGAATCATCTTTGATTGGATCCAGGTTTTGATCTTCATTCTTGAACTCTGGATAAATTCTCTAATATTTGTCATTTATCTCACCGGATCAGTTAATCGTATTATTTTTCATCATCCTCAGTTCTAAATGGTGATATAACTGAATATCTTTGGCCTGTAGTGCAAAGATGAATAATTACGTGATGAATATCTTTGGCCTGTAGTGTAAAGATGAATGATTACCTGATGAATATCTTTGGCATGTAGTGCAAAGATGGACAGGTGTTGAGATGAACATGACCAATTGATGATACAAATGAATATCTTTGGCCCGTAGTGCAAAGATGGATATTAAATTCGAGATGTATATTGATTGATGTTACAGGAATAAAATATTGATGATGAACTTTTAAATAAAAGAAGATAGTAGACATCATTCTCTACTTAACTCTTCTAATGAATTGTTATTTCCGCTGCGAATATTGAACTAAAACTTGTTGTCTATAATATTTTATCTGATTTATTGAAGGCTAACGATAATTTGTTTTTCATTATCTTAGTCATAATATTCTTTACTAGGCTAGTTGATGAGCTCACCCTTTTCTTCCATTGTTCTCTTAAGGAAATGAAAATATCGCGGGTATTAGTCGGAGAATGTAGTGATGGTCCGAGTTAGAGCTGTAGAAATCCTCACTATTTTTTTTATTTAAAATAGTGTGATAATAAATGTAATGAGGACTTAGTTTGAATGTTAATATTTTTTACATGTCTGTATTGACACTCACTGTTGTGTGGTCGTATTTTGCATGTCCGTGTGATATGAAAGATTGTATTTGAATTTTGTTGAGTGTATTTGGCGACTCAAAATGGGTTGAGTATTGAACCTATTTTGGGGGCGTCACAGTTGGTATCAGAGCTTAGGGATATGATCTCTGGCGTAGATTTGGGAATAGAACTAGGAGGGGAGAGACGAGTAAAATCTTCACTAGTGTGTCCTACCTAAGCTTAATTGTTATTTAATTGGTCGGTTGGAACATAGGGTTAATATGTGATATGTTAATTTATTTGATTAACCCTTGTTTTGTGGCAGTATTTGAGAATGACAGCTGAAAATTTAAATAATGGAGTGAATGAGACCGTTAAGACACCTTTAATCACCAATGAGGAGAACATGCAATAGGAAGGCTATATTCCTCCTATAAACAATCCTACCGAAGAAATGATAAATGACGGGATATTTAGAAGCTTTTTGCAGTTCATGCAAAACTAGACGAGGGAGACTCGTGTTCATAATACAGGTGGAAATAACAACTCGCGTCTTGTCACTACCAAGCAGTTTAAAGAGTTGGGACCACCAGAGTTTCAGGGAAAGCCAGATCCAATTAATGCGGAAAATTAGATTAAGCAAAATACCAAGATATTTGATGTCTTGGGATGCACGGAGGAACAGAAGGTTCTATTTGCCACCTTTATGTTCCGTGGAGAGGCAGATTACTGGTGGAAATCTGTGAAGCGTACCCAGCTTACCGCACTCAAAATGTCTTGGGGGGCGTTCCAGAAACTGTTCAATGACAAGTACTTTCCAGAAAGTATTCGTCACATGAAAGAGGTAGAGTTCATCAGACTGGAACAGAATAACATGACTGTGTCCCAGTATAACGCTAAATTCGCGGAGTTATCCCGGTTTGCACCTCATTTGGTGGAGAATGAGGAATGTATGACGCAGATATTTCTGAGAGGTTTTAAACCCGAGATTCGTTAATACCTCATTTCTCACAAATTTTCTCTATATTTGGATGTAGTGAACAAGGCCCAGTTATTAGAACGAGATAATGATTATGTTCAACCAAGGGACAACAACCAAGGTCGTACTGGTGGCAGCAGTTATCGGAACAATGACAACCAGCAGGGAGGAAAGTATCATGACAAAAGCGGTAACCACTCCGGTGGTAATCGTGGCCATGATAATAGAAGAAGTGAGTCGGGGGGAGATTTCATGAAGAGAAGGTACAACAATAAGAACGTGAAAGCATCGACAGCAGCACCAACATCAACTGTTTCTAGGGGAGGAGAACGACCGCCGGTCGTATGCTATAAATGCGGGCAAGAGGGACACATCAGCCCCAACTGCACACAACAATCCAAGTTGTGTTATAACTGTGGAAAGGAAGGGCACATAACTCGAGTGTGTCCTGTAGCGAAACCAAGTCCAGCAGGGATGGTGACTCCAAAGGCTATCCCTGACAAGTCAAAGTCAGTGGTTCCTGGAAGAGCTTTTGTCGTGACTGCCCAACAAGTAAGGAACCAGAACGAGGTTATTACGGGTAAGCTGATAATAAACTCTTGCGAAGTTTACACTTTATTAGATTATGGTGCTACCCATTCTTTTATTTCACCTGCTTGCGCTCAACGTTTGAACTTGACACCTGAGAAATTAGACTTTGACTTATCTGTTGAAACTCTGTTGGGAGAAACCTTCGTTACATCTACAGTTTACAAATCTTGCTCGGTTCAAATTGGTACCCTCACCTTACCTGTTGATCTTATATCATTAAAAATACTTGCATTTGATGTGATTTTAGGAATTGACTGGTTGACCACTTATCATGCCAAAATTTCCATATTCCTAGCCAACCTATTGTGCGAATTCAAACAACCAAACCACTAAAATCAATCAATGTTATTTCAAGTCATAAAGCTATTCGTTTATTAAAAAATGGATGTCAAGCTTTCTTAGCCCATGTCACTGATCTAAACCAGAATACGTCAGGTTTGAATGATATTTCTTTTGTTAATGAGTTTCCTGATGTATTTTCAGAAGAACTTCCCGATCTACCCCAGGAACGTGAAGTTGAATTCTTTATTGACCTTGAACCCAGTACAAAATCCATTTCCAAAACCCCATATCGAATGGCTCCTATAGAACTTCAGGAGTTAAAGGTCCAACTACATGAGTTGTTAGACATCAATTTTATACGTCCTAGTACATCTCCTTGGGGTGCTCCTATTTTATTCGTAAAAAGAAAGACGGGAGTATGCGACTTTGTATTGACTATCGGGAGTTGAACCATGGCACAATCAAGAATAGGTATCCGTTACCTTGTATTGATGACCTGTTCAACCAGCTGCAAGGTGCACAATTCTTTTCAAAGATCGATCTTCGTTCTGGATATCATCAGCTGAAGATTAAAATTGAGGATATTTCGAAGACTGCTTTCAAAACTCGATACGGGTATTATGAATTCTTAGTCATATCTTTTGGATTGACTAATGCTCCTGCTGCCTTCATGGATATGATGAACCGTGTATTCATGGAATATTTAGATCAGTTCGTGGTTGTCTTTATTGATGACATCCTCATCTATTCCAAAAGCCTTGAAGATCATGAGCACCACTTGAAGCTGGTACTTCAAAGGCTTCGTGAAAACAAGCTATATGCCAAGCTGAAGAAATGTGAGTTTTGGCTTGAGGAGGTAGCATTCCTTGGGCACGTATTATCAAAACGTGGAGTATCTGTGGACCCGACGAAGATTGAAGCAATACAAAGTTGGGAGCAACCAAAGTCGGTGACCGAAGTACGTAGCTTTCTGGGCTTAGCTGGTTATTATCAGAGATTCGTGGAAGGATTTTCTCGAATCACTACTCTATTAACTCAGCTGACTCGAAAAGATATAAAATTCGTATGGAACGAGGAATGTGAGAAGAGCTTTCAAGAGATCAAGAGGAGACTCATTTTGGCACCTGTTCTGACGATACCATCTGATTCGGATGGATTTGTCATTTACAGCGATGCTTCTAGCAAAGGGTTAGGATGTGTTCTCATGCAACATGGAAAAGTCATAGCCTATGCCTCGTGACAACTCAAAGAATATGAGAGAAATTATCCTACTCATGATCTAGAGTTGGCAGCAGTCGTTTTCGCGTTGAAGATCTTGAGACACTACCTGTATGGGGAGAAAGTGGAGATCTATACGGATCATAAGAGCCTCAAGTATTTCTTCACCCAGAAAGAACTTAACATACGGCAACGACGTTGGCTTGAGCTGTTGAAAGATTATGACCATACCATCCAATACCATCCTAGTAAAGCGAACGTGGTAGCTTATGCGTTGAGTAGAAGATGATATTCGGGAACGAATGCGATGCTTTCAAGGCCTATTTTGTGAGATTTACAAAAGATGGAGATAGAGTTCAAGACTCTGGGGACCTATGCGATGATGTCAAGTATACGCGTAGAACCAGCTTTGATTGATAAAGTTAAAGCTGCTCAAGCTACAGACCCAGAGCTGATGAATATGAGGAAGAAGGTGCAAGAAGGTGCTATTCCAGAAGCAAGGATTGATGAGGAAGGAATACTTCAAGTCAACTCCAGACTTTGTGTTCCTGACTATTCTGATTTGAAGTATAGAATCATGATGAAGGCACACAACACACCGTTTGCAATCCATCCTGGGAGTACCAAAATGTATCGTGATCTTCGACATATATTTTGGTGGAGCAATATGAACAGAGAGATCGCAGAATTTATCTCGAGGTGTTTAACGTGTCAACGTGTCAAAGCGGAGCATCAAGTACCAAAGGGTCCATTGCAACCACTTGATATTCCAAAGTGGAAGTGGGAACACATTACCATGGATTTCGTTATGGGTCTTCCCAAGGTTTCTCAAGGCATAGATGCAATTTGGGTTATTGTTGATAGAATAACCAAGTCTGCTCATTTTTTGCCGATACGAGAGACTTATTCCCTTGAAGGTCTTGCTCGTATGTACGTGAATGAGATTATGAGATTGCATGGCATGCCAGTATCCATAGTTTCGGACCGTGACCCAAGATTCACTTCACAATTTTGGGTCAGCTTGCAGAAAGCTATGGGCACGGATTTACGATTTAGTTCGGCATATCATCCACAAACGGACGGGCAATCGGAAAGGACTATCCAAACTCTTGAAGATCTATTGAGACTATGTGTTCTAGACTTCAAAGGGAGTTGAGATAAGTACCTACCATTGGTAGAATTCTCCTACAACAACAGTTATCAGGCAAGTATAGGCATGGCTCCATTCGAGGCATTGTATGGACAAAAATGTCGTTCTCCAGTATGCTGGGACGAGGTGGGTGAAGCAACATTGTTGGGACCGGAGTTAGTACGTATGAATACGAAAAAGATTCAAATGATCTGGCAACGTATACAAACTGCACAAGATCGACAAAAGAGTTATGCTGATCTTCATCGAAGAGACGTGGAGTTTAATGTCGAAGATCATGTATTATTACGTGTTGCTCTATGGAAAGGAGTTATGAGATTCGAAAAGAGAGGAAAGCTCAACCCACGATTCATTGGTCCATTTGAAATCCTTAACCGAGTAAGAAATGTGGCCTATAGACTTGCCTTACCTCCAAGCATGTCTCGTGTTCATAACATTTTTCACATATCTGTACTTCGTAAATATGTGAAAGATCCAAATCACATTATTAAGTTAGAACCAGACGAGATAGCCAAAGATTTATCATACGAGGAGGTACCTGTTAAGATCTTGGATAGGAAGGAACATGTCCTACGCTCAAAGGTTATACCTCAAGTTAAAGTTTTGTGGAGGAACCATGATTTCGAGGAAATGACCTCGGAGTTAGAATCAAAAATTAAAACGAGGTATCCTCACCTTTTCGACATACCAGGTACGTACGTCAATTTCGAGGATGAAATTTCATAAGGATGGGAGGTTGTAAGACCCAAATTTTATGAATAAGATTTAATTTTCTTTATATATTATTTTGAAATAGTAAGGTGTTGATTTGATAAATGTGATAAGTTATGGGTGAAATGTGCAAAGTTTAGAAAGTAAGCAAGTGGTTATAAAATATTCGTTGTGTCGGAGAATATTCGTTTGGTCGAGGAATATTTTTTTGTCGGAGAATATTCATACAACGGCGCAGTCATTGGTGGAACCCACAACGGAATGAATGTCGGATATAGAAAGCGACAGAAGTAACCTTTTTATAAAAATAACGGCAAAACTGTTACCGTTAGTACTGTTGAAATACCCGGTGGTTAAAATACAGTAATACGTGGTGTTGCACAGTAGCACACGGTATTGCACAGTATTTCGAATTATTGATTCTTACGTTGGAAGGCACTTACTCAATTATTATTACAGTAATTACTGTTTAATATTTTATATTATTGATTCAGTAATTGCATAATATTTTATTGGTTCAATATTTTGCTACGTTGATATTTTATATCAATAAGTGCTACTTTGCTATTTTATATTATTGATTCAATAATTGTCATTGCACATTATTTTAAATTATCAAATCAATAATTCATATTATTTGAATTATATTATTAGATAGCATTATTGGCAATGTCTAAGGAAGTTCTGTCTAGGAAAGGGGTTGATTAATTGCGCGCCAGTAAGGAGAAATCCTTATCGGAAGGCCCCATCTTTCCTGGGAATGACCTGGTTGTCAATATTGTAGTTCTGTAATATTATTTGTGAATAAATAATTTTTGATATATATGATAAGGAAATATTTATTTAATGTTGATTTAAACGGAAATTTTTTTAACATGTGATATTTGTTGGTATTTTATCTTGTCTGATAAAATAATTCATTCAAATATATTATTATAATATTACATTATAGTAGTATGATGTGATTATATAATAGTATTATTTTTATAATTTGAATGGTAACATTATTATAGTAAATTCATGGTATAAAAGTTAAACGAGGTGGAAGAGTGCAAATTGAATTTGAACTCTTATGATGCAAACAATGATGTCATCGGAGCGATGAGGTAAGCAATGATGTCATAAATCGATGATGTAAGCGATGATGTCATAAATTATAGTAAAAAGACTATTTTACCCTTACTCTGCCGAGCCTATAAATAAATGCTCATTTCTTCATTATTTCTCACCAATTCACTAAAGCTATAGAGAGAGAAAGTATAGAAAGAATAAGAGAGAAAAAAGAAGTGTATTATGCTATTATGTTAGTGCAGTCTCCAAATTTTAAGGTAAGGGGTATTATTTCTTTCGTATTCATGAAGAGAGTTATTTTCTTTCAATACTCGTAAGGGTTGTTATTCCATTCTTTATTATTCTGTTGGAATAACCTGTCTACGAGGACTACTGCATGCCTGGTGAATAACCCTTCGTATTCAGTTGTTATTAAATTGTGAAAATAATCTGTCTGAGCTGACTACCGCCAGACGAGTGAAAATTCAATTGCAGTTTCGTATATTATTTTATTTCAGATTCCTAACTCTAAACTTACTACGGTAAGTATTGCTTCTATAATTCTTGAAATGATCAGATATTACTTGAGTTTTGTGCTTCATCTAATATTATTTCACTGGAATATTGGTCTGAACTTTTTTGTGAACTTTTTATCTTTTCATGTCGAGTTACTATTCACGAGTTACTATTCATGGGGTACTATTCACGGTTAAAAAAAATATTTTTTTTCTTCCGAATAATCTTTGATTGGATCCAGGTTTTGATCTTCATTCTTGAACTCTGGATAAATTCTCTAATATTTGTCCTTTATCTCACCGGATCAGTTAATCGTATTATTTTTTATCATCCTCAGTTCTAAATGGTGATATAACTGAATATCTTTGGCCTGTAGTGCAAAGATGAATAATTACGTGATGAATATCTTTAGCCTGTAGTGCAAAGATGAATGATTACCTGATGAATATCTTTGGCATGTAGTGCAAAGATGGACAGGTGTTGAGATGAACATGACCAACTGATGATACAAATGAATATCTTTGTCCCGTAGTGCAAAGATGGATATTTGATTCGAGATGTATATTGATTGATGTTATAGGGATAAAATATTGATGATGGACTTTTAAATAAAAGAAGATAGTAGGCATCATTCTCTACTTAACTCTTCTAATGAATTGTTATTTCCGCTGCGAATATTGATCTCAAACTTGTTGTCCATAATATTTTATCTGATTTATTGAAGGCTAACGATAATTTGTTTTTCCTTATCTTAGTCATAATATTCTTTACTGAGCTAGTTGAGCTCACCCTTTTCTTCCATTATTCTCTTCAGGAAATGAAAATATCGCGGGTACTAGTCGGAGAATGGAGTGATGGTCCGAGTTAGAGCTGTAGAAGTCCTCACTATTTTTTTTATTTAAAATAGTGTGATAATAAATGTAATGAAGACTTAGTTTGAATGTTAATATTTTTTACATGTCTGTATTGACACTCACAGTTGTGTGGTTGTATTTTGCGCGACCGTGTGATATAAAAGATTGTATTTGAATTTTGTTGAGTGTATTTGGCGACTCAAAATGGGTTAAGTATTGAACCTATTTTGGGGGCATCACAGTTAGTATCAGAGCTTAGGAATATGATCTCTGGCGTAGATCTGGGAATAGAACTAGGAGGGGAGAGATGAGTAAAACCTTCACTAGTGTGTCCTACTTAAGCTTAATTGTTATTTAATTGGTCGGTTGGAACATAGGGTTAAGATGTGATATGTTAATTTGTTTGATTAACCCTTGTTTTGTGGCAGTATTTGAGAATGGCAGCTGAAAATTTAAACAATGGAGTGAATGAGACCGTTGAGACACCTTTAATCACCAATGAGGAGAATATGCAACAGGAAGGCTATATTCCTCCTGTAAATAATCCTACCGAAGAAATGATAAATGACGGGATATTTAGAAGCTTTTTGCAGTTCATGCAAAACCAGACGAGGGAGACTCGTGTTCATAATACAGGTGAAAATAACAACTCGCGTCTTGTCACTACCAAGCAGTTTAAAGAGTTGGGACCACCAGAGTTTCAGGGAAAGCCAGATCCAATTAATGCGGAAAATTAGATTAAACAAATTATCAAGATATTTGATGTCTTGGGATGCACGGAGGAACAGAAGGTTCAATTTGCCACCTTTATGTTCCGTGGAGAGGCAGATTACTGGTGGGAATCTGTGAAGCGTACCCAGCTTGCCGTACTCAAGATGTCTTGGGGGGCGTTCCAAAAACTGTTCAATGACAAGTACTTTCCAGAAAGTATTCGTCACATGAAAGAGGTAGAGTTCATCAGACTGGAACAGAATAACATGACTGTGTCCCAGTATGAGGCTAAATTCGCGGAGTTATCCCGATTTGCACCTCATTTGGTGGAGAATGAGGAACGTATGACGCGAATGTTTCTGAGAGGTTTGAAACCCGAGATTCGTCAATACCTCATTTCTCACAAATTTTCTTTATATTTGGATGTAGTCAACTCCAGACTTTGTGTTCCTGACGATTCTGATTTGAAGTATAGAATCATGATGGAGCCACACAACACACCGTTTGCAATCCATCCTGGGAGTACCAAAATATATCGTGATCTTTGACATACATTTTGGTGGCGCAATATAAAGAGAGAGATCGCGGAATTTATCTCGATGTGTTTAACGTGTCAACGTGTCAAGGCGGAGCATCAAGTACCAAAGGGTCCATTGCAACCACTTAAGATTCCAAAGTGGAAGTGGGAACACATTACCATGGATTTCGTTACGGGTCTTCTTAAGGCTTCTCAAGGCATAGATGCGATTTTGGTTATTGTTGATAGATTAACCAAATCTGCTCATTTTTTGCCGATACGAGAGACTTATTCCTTTGAACGTCGTGCTCATATATACATGAATAAGATTTTGAGATTACATGGCATGTCAGTATCCATAGTTTCGGACCGTGACCCAAGATTCACTTCACGATTTTGGGCCAGCTTGTAGAAAGTTATGGGCACGGATTTACGATTTAGTTCGGCATATCATCCACAAACGGACGGGCAATCGGAAAGGACTATCAAAACTCTTGAAGATCTATTGAGACTCTGTGTTCTAGACTTCAAAGGGAGTTGGGATAAGTACCTACCATTGGTAGAATTCTCCTACAACAACAGTTATCAGGCAAGTATAGGCATGGCTCCATTCGAGGTGTTGTATGGACGAAAATGTCGTTCTCCAGTATGCTGGGATGAGGCGGGTGAAGCAACATTGTTGGGACAGAAGTTAGTACGCATGACTACGAAAAAGATTTAAATGACCCGGCAACGTATAATATTACATTATAATAGTATAATGTGATTATATAATAGTATGATTTTTATAATTTGAATGGTAACATTATTATAGTAAATTCATGGTATAAAAGTTAAACGAGGTGGAAGAGTGCAAATTGAATTTGAACTCTTATGATGCAAACAATGATGTCATCGGAGTGATGAGGTAAGCAATGATGTCATCGGAGCGATGAGGTAAGCAATAATGTCATAAATCGGTGATGTAAGAGATGATGTCATAAATTATGGCAAAAATACTATTTTACCCTTACTCTGCCGAGCCTATAAATAGAAGCTCATTTCTTCATTATTTCTCACCAATTCACTAAAGCTATAGAGAGAGAAAGTATAGAGAGAATAAGAGAGAAAGAAGAAGAGTATTCTGCTATTACGCTAGTGCAGTCTCCAAATTTTAAGGCAAGAGGTATTATTTCTTTCGTATTCATGAAGAGGGTTATTTTCTTTCAATACTCGTAAGGGTTGTTATTCCATTCTTTATTATTTTGTTGGAATAACCTGTCTACTCGGACTACCGCATGCATGGTGAAATCCTGCTGTTATTCTATTCTTTATTATTCTGTGGGAATAACCTGTCTACGCGGACTACCGCATGCCTGGTGAATAACCCTTCGTATTCAGTTGTTATTAAATTGTGAAAATAATCTGTCTGAGCGGACTACCGCCACATGGGTGAAAATTCAATTGCAGTTTCGTATATTATTTTTTTTTCAGATTCCTAACTCTAAACTTACTACGGTAAGTATTGCTTCTATAATTCCTGAAATGATCAGATATTACTTGAGTTTTGCGCTTCATCTAATATTATTTCACTGGAATATTGGTCTGAACTTTCTTGTGAAATTTTTATCTTTTCATGTCGAGTTACTATTCATGAGTTACTATTCACGGGGTACTATTTACGGTAAATTTTTTTTTTCTTCCAAATCATCTTTGATTGGATCCAGGTTTTGATCTTTATTCTTGAACTCTGGATAAATTCTCTAATATTTGTCATTTATCTCATTTGATCCGTTATTCGTATTATTTTTCATCATCCTCAGTTCTAAATGGTGATATAACTGAATATCTTTGGCCTGTAGTGCAAAGATGAATAATTACGTGATGAATATCTTTGACCTGTAGTGCAAAGATGAATGATTACGTGATGAATATCTTTGGCCTGTAGTGCAAAGATGGACAGGTGTTGAGATGAACATGACCAACTGATGATACAAATGAATATCTTTGGCCCGTAGTGCAAATATGGATATTTGATTTGAAATGTATATTGATTGATGTTATAGGGATAAAATATTGATGATGTACTTTTAAATCAAAGAAGATAGTAGACATCATTCTCTACTTAACTCTTCTAATGAATTGTTATTTCCGCTGTGAATATTGATCTAAAACTTGTTGTCCATAATATTTTATCTGATTTATTGAAGGCTAACGATAATTTGTTTTTCCTTATCTTAGTCATAATATTCTTTACTGGGCTAGTTGAGCTCACCCTTTTCTTCCATTGTTCTCTTCAGGAAATGAAAATATCGCTGGTACTAGTCGGGGAATGGAGTGATGGTCCGAGTTAGAGATGTAGAAGTCCTCACTATTTTTTTTATTTAAAATAGTGTGATAATAAATGTAATGAGGACTTAGTTTGAATGTTAATATTTTTTACATGTCTGTATGGACACTCACAGTTGTGTGGTCGTATTTTGCACGACCGTGTGATATGAAAGATTGTATTTGAATTTTGTTGAGTGTATTTGGCGACTCAAAATGGGTTGAGTATTGAACCAATTTTTGGGGCGTCACAATCAGTTATCCTCATCCAATAAGCAAGCAACATATGTACCAATCTAACCAGATTTACTAATCCTCATTTTAGTAATCCCACGATTGGGAACTATTTTAGTTTTTAAGCTTTCTAAGAATTTAGATCTCATTAGCATGATCTCATCATGATTCTAAAAGCATTGCTTTAAATTATGGGTTATTTACATATTATAAAAACAACACCAGGTAGATAATTAAATGCCTTTAATAAATGAATATTTTTATTAATAAATAAATAAGATTGTCTCCAAAGTATATGCTTTATCATCATACATGATTGGCTTGTATGCATACTACTTTCACGCATTTATGTCTTTGACTGGGATAATACCTGCTACGACGTCGCTTGATGCTATCACATCCTGGACCGTCATATTAAACGTACGGGCAGTCGGTCTATCCCTGTAGCACTGTACCACCAATTGCTAGCTTACCAGTGCCAGCACCCTTCCCACTATCCGAACCTTTTTTCGGACAGTTACATGCCATATAATCTGTAGATCCACACACAAAACAACCGCGGCTCTTCTTAGGACAGGGGACAGTTAGGCGAAATATGCCCTTCCTGTCTGCAATTATAACAGACCGCTTTTCCCTTGAGGCAGACTCCTGAATGAGCCTTACCACAAGTCTTGCATGTCTCCATCTTCCTCTTAGGAAATTCTTGCTTTACCCCTGTATTCCCGAAGCTAAAACCCTTCCTCTTCTGGCCACTCCCGCTGGCTCCCTCGTCTTTGACTGACACCTCAGTCTTAGCCTTATTCTTCTTCTCCTTGTGGTATAAGGTCAACGCCTCACTAGCACCCTCGGCTGTAATAGCCTTCTCCAACATAGCTCCAAAGTTAACACTTTGGAAAACTGAGATTCAGTTATAGAGCCAGGGTTTCAGTCCCTGCTCGAACTGTCGTGCCTTCCTTAATTCTTTGTCCACTTGGTGTGGAGCAAACCTCGCCAGTTCATTGAACCTGGCTGCATATTGGGAAACCGTCATTTCCCTCTGCTTCAGTTCCAAGAACTGAATCTCCATCCTCCCCTGCACACTTGGGGGAAAGTAGTTCTCAAAGAACAACTCCTTAAACCGTTCCCACGTGACCACATTTGTTCTAGCCCTACTCTGGTTAGCCTCCCACTAGTAGTTGGCATCACCTTTCATCAGGTAAGTCGCGAAAGAAGTCTTCTGCGCCTCACCGACATTTGCAATAACAAATGCCTTCTCGATCCCTTTCACCCAACCTTGGGCAGCTATAGAATTCGTAGTTCCATGGAACTCAGGCGGACCTATTACTTTGAACTCCTTAAAGGTACTTCCTCGACCTACCCCATGATTCGTGCGTACGATACCTCTCGTTTGATTGAGAGCCGTTGCTAACAAATTCACAAATTCTTGCATCGGGTTATCATTCCCATGCTCTTCCTCCTCACAAGGTTCTTCTTCACGATTTATGTGTCGCCTTCTTGGCGGCATTTTCTATTAATACAAAATATGTTAGTTATTACTTACTTCTTCCTTTGGTTATTATTAACAATCAAATAATAACTCAATCACATTGACAAGCACTTCAATAAACTTTATATTAAAATACCTCTTCGTAGTATAACACTACACTGTACATTACATGGCTTCAGCCATTTACATTACTATCCCGTATTTACTTTCAAAATTTGGGACTTACAAAAGACTAACCTTGACTATATAAAAAGGGCTTTACGTCATTACTAGCTAGACAAACATTTACATAGCTATTTACATCACTATCTCTTCTATACATACCACGAAATTACATCTGCCTCACGGCATTCATGTAATCCGTATCGGCCATACCGGCCACCACGTCCCGACTAATGGTATGCCGAGTCTGTCCTTCCTCTACAGGATACTCAGCAATCTGTTGTTGGTAATCCTCGTGCGAACACCTATAAATATAGGACATCCGACCTATTTTATGCTTCTTGTTCAGAAGCTCAACTTTCAGTTCCTGGACTTCTTGTTTCAAGTCCCGGACTTTATCTTTGGCCAGCACTTTTTCATCATGCTCGGCCTCCCAGAAGATCTTTATATCTTCTTCTCTGTCCTTTACCACATCATTGACTACTTTCTTGAGGTCACGCACCTCCTTACTCAGTTGGACATTTTTGTCCAATATTGCCATGAATAGCGTTTTCATGGACTCCTCAGGTGTAGAATACACCACCTCCTCAGTAGGCAGTACCGTATTAATCGACACCAACTCAACCTCTTCCTCCGACATACCCTCGAACAATGATGCGAAGTCAAAGTTGTCAGAGTACTCGGACGGGTCTTCTTCTTCTATATCAGTCTCCTCTATAACCACCATAGGTATCTCTGCTACCGGCATTGGTACAACCTCTATAAAGTTGACTGAATCCTCGCTAACCTCATGTATTTCATTATACATGTCCATTATCATGTTATCTACAAAAAAACATAAATAACTAGATTAATATACAATCAAAATATAAACACTATATATCACATTTAATATGTTTAAGGTTACTTTCTTCTTTCAAAACCCTCGGGTAGAGTTTACATACTTCTAACTTCTACTCCTCTTCTCTAGGTTATAACCTAAGGTTCTTACCCCTTAAGTTTGATAACCTAGGCTCTGATACTAACCTGTGACGCCCCCAAATCTGGTTACCTTCAAACCCTGAATATGGTGCTACACGGTACTACTATCTACTCATACATTCCATTGGAAAACTTTAACATCACGCATGAGTTTACTAAACCTTAAACTTTATTCATTCCTTCCCAGGTTCTCGATAACCATTACATTGTTCTGTGTTATAATATCAGTCATTACAATACTAATACTATACTATTACAAAGGATCACTACGCGCCCATCTTGGACTTGCCTTTATCTTTTATGGATCCTTCGGTCCGATTGCTCTTAGCTGAAAACATTTAGTTTTACGCAAGAATGAGCATAAATAGCTCAGCAAGTTTAACATTATATCTTAAAACCATAAAATTAAGAATCATATCTCTTCCACTTCAATAGCTGTACAATAGATATGAAGTACTTCTGAATAATCAAAGTATCGTTTTGATTTCTTTAAAATCATTCCCAAGGACTTATAGTCTCTTAGGAATCATTCCTGGTCAAAGACCACGAACCATCACTTGGTTCCCATTTTTGGAAAAGAACAACTCGGCACTAAGGTCATAAGTTTGATATATCTTACAAGCACATCCAGGTATCAGCCTGTAGTACTCTATGTTGATCAACATTCATTCATTAAACGTGTTTACGTTTAATCATTGGCAACCTCGCGTGCCCGTCAAATTAACGACGTAGAAACATTTGTCTTTCACTCTCAAGTTCCCCTGAGAATCCTTACCAATCACTTGGCATAAGATAGCTTCAATATATATATATTATGGAAAGATTTGTGGAAAAACCCACCAAAATATATTTAATCTCAGTATAGCCGAATCAAATGGCATCGACTATGCAATAATCGTTTTATGCATAAGCAGTTATGCATAATTACATCTTTTCTGTCCATAAGGTATAAACAAGAGTTTAGGAAGCTTGCATCAAGTAAAACTTGAGCAAGGTTAGAAAACTTGCCTTCGCGTCTCTTAAATCTTTAAGGTACGCTACTTGTTCTTTACAACTTCTACAAAGCATAGCACATAGTATACCAATGAGAAATCACTTCCGATATACAATGCATAGCTTAACTTCTCCTTCTTATATAACTTAACTGAATCGTTAAACTAATAACATTAGTTCAAGTTATTTAGCATTCATTACGACTTATTAACATTCCTATGTTATAACCCGAACTCTCATCAATCATCACTAAGTTTGATGATCGACGAGATCTTAACTTGTTCTTGAACGTAAACTTGGTTTACGGTTTATGTTTCCAAATCTCAAGTTTAATTACGTTTAATTAACGTTTACTTCTTATAAACCCTTAATTAAATATGTCATTTAAAGGGTATACATTCATCACTTACTAAACCCTTAATCGATATGAGAAAGGTTAAGTAATTACTAATTTGGTCAACATTTTTTCCTTGCTGGCGTGGCAGCGCCAGCTTTCCCTTTCTGAGCGGTGCGGCAGCGCCCTTTATACAAGGAACCACCTCTGGCCTAGCTCTTGGGCGCCAGGTTTACCCTTGTTGGCAGTGCTGCAGTGCCCACCACGTAGGGATCTTGCCCAGAACTGCGCGGTGGTGCCGGATTAAGCCTTCTGGGCGGCGCGGCATTGCCGGCCCTGCATCTCAGAAAATTTTTCTAAGTTATAAAAATTTTTGAGGTTCCCGAGTCCGTAACATGATCGTTATAACTCGGAATTGGCTCATTCCAAAGCCAATAGTTCATAAATGTTATGTTCTATCATTCTATCAAGTCAAAATTCATTTCTGAATCCGTCGACGATAATTTAGCCGATTAGTCCATTTTTACGTGTTCGTTAAACGTTCAAGAACGTTCGATGCTCAATTCTTCGTTTTAAGTTGGAATTCGTTCGTTCTTGCTCACGCAAGTCTTATTTACCTAAATACACGTGTTTCAATCGAAAACAATCATTTCTAAATTATACGATGACTTTTGACTTTTATTCTGGGAAATATACGTTTTCGACGATTATCGCCTAATCGCGTAACTTCCGTCGAATCTTCGTTCTTCGTTATTTTCACTTCAAACTAATTGGAATCAATCCAATGGTTGACTATTACTAATTCCAACCATTCAAAACAATTAAGTTATCATGGTTTAACATATTCATTATTTCATTTCTTACTAATTCACTAAGTTCTTCATTTGTTCTTAATGAATTTTTTAGTATCTTATCATGTATGACTTCTTAGGGTTCCTTATTCACCATTACACCATCCTTATAACTTCTCCATAATCATACCTCCTTTAATCACTTCTCTATCAATTTAACTATTAAAAGAAAAGAGGCTTTTTCTTATTGTTATACCTTTCTTGTTCTTTATTGGTTGAGTATGGAGACTCAAAAGCTTGTTTTCTTCTTGGTTGGTGACTTTGCTTCACAAACACAAACTAGCTTCTTCTCTCTCTCTAAGTGTGTTGGTGGAATTTTCAAACAATGAAATGAAAAGGCAAGGCTCCACTATTTATAGGAAGGACAAGGCTTAGGGTAGTTTGGTCATTAGAACCACACCTCCTTTGCCCACCACCTCCCCTCATCTTACCTATGTCTCCCCATGTGCTAGCACATGGGCACCTTATGCCTCCCACATGCCCCCATGTGGCCACCTTGTCCCCCCATGTGTCAATATGGGTAGTGGGTTGATCTATGTGATAGTAGTGTGCATACAAGCCAATCATGTATGATGATAAAGCACATACTTTGTAAACAATCTTATTTATTTATTAATAAAATATTCATTTAAGGCATTTAATTATCTACATGGTGCTGTTTTTTATAATATGTAAATAACCCATAGTTTCAAGCAATGCTTTTAGAATCACGATGAGATCATGCTAATGAGATCTAAATTCTTAGAAAGCTTAAAAACTAAAATAGTTCTCAATCGTGGGATTACTAAAATGGGGATTAGTAAATTCGGATAGATTGGTACATATGTTGCTTGCTCATTGGATGAGGATGACTGATCTCATGGTCATTTGTGCGGAGACACTAAAGCAAGTATGTAGGTGCTTATTGGAGAATAAGTTCACTGAACGTGGCTCGCTATGGAATACCTAATGGAATTTTACTCGCCTGTCAAAAGGAATTCCTAATGTGATAGTAGTACAAGTGATCCTTGGACTTGAGATCATCATAGTATCTTATATGTAACAAATTATACTTTGACTTATTCCTTAAGACCTTTTAAGGTATATATAGTGTATGCTTGGGTATAATGAGTTACATATGGAGATAATGTATGATCAATAAAGAATCTACCACCTCTAGTAAAAGAGGAGATATGTCCTATGTGATTCGTTAAATGACAACCCAGGAATCCTTGGCCAAGGTGGAATGAAATTAGAAAGAGGTTTCTAATTTGCATTATTTGGAGTTGTGCGTTTTTTAATCGAAATACATAAGATTAAATAAATTAAGACTTGACAGTAAATCCATGTCTTATATTTAATTGGGACATTATATGGTGGAAGGATTGAATTGTACGTTAACTATTAACTCACAGGTTCTTTTATGATTAATGTTGAAATCTATATTATCTGGAAAGTCGTTGATCGCTAGGGAGGTTTATCCCTATTGTAGAATAAATGTTATTTATTTAAATAGATTATTAGTTTAATTTATTTATTTAAATAAGATTAGAACTGTTCTAATTGATTTATTCATAACCGGTTTAATATGGAGAACCTAAAGGGTCACACCATAAAAGAAAGAAGAATTATTTAAGAAGAAAATAGCATGATAGTAATAATGCATTAAGTATAATTAATTTAATCTATGGCGATAGAATAAATTAAGTAGCTTAATGTTTATTATTTAATATTTTAAAAATATTAAATATAAATTAATAAGAGGAGTCTTATTAATATTATTATTATTATTATTATTTTAAGTCTAAAGGAGTTTAGGAATTAATATAATATCAGTATTCTCTCTCAATCTTAATAAGATTAGGATATAAATTAATGAAAAGTGTTTAATTAATTAATTAAATAAAACCCTATTCTAATTGAATTAGGAGGATAAACCTAATATCTATATAAGAGATTCTTATATCAGAAATAAGGGACGTGAATTTTTCCAAGGGTAGTACACATATTCTATAGAGATAGAAACAAGGATTAAGCCAATAACCCATCTTCCTTAGTTCTTCATCTTCTTTGGTGGATCACCGTTAGAGGCCAAACATTTGGGTGGCTGACATTGATCAAAGGAAGGAGCCACTACAGAGGAATCAAAGGAGTAGAACTTGTACCTGAGGAAGCTTGGATCTTCAAAGGTATAATTCCATCTTCTCCTTCTATGTATTGACTGATAATTGATGCACAAGAAAGATCATGGTTAAGGGTTTGTAAGAAATTTTTAAAATCTAATTTTTCATCCCGTCCGCTGCGTTTATGTAATTTGATTTCATGCTTATGTTTCTAGCAAACCCAACACCATGGGCTAAACCCACCCGTTTACCCAATGGTTCAACTTATGGGTTAACTTATTAAATTTAATTCAAATTCAATTCAATTTAACGTATTTACTCTGAATAAAATTCGTATTATACATCGTATTAATTATTGTATACTCCTTGTATTATTCACGTATAATACCTCGTATTATACGCGTATTCCTTCCGTATAATAATCATATATTATTATACGTAATCAATTAATCATTGATTTTACTTTCCCTAATGCTTAGGATTTTTAAGTCTCTACGCAAAAACTTCGTGAGCCATAAGTGAAATATTATTACATATTTCACCTCGCCTCGAAATCCTATCATTACGCGTTTTTTGGAATCCCACAATTAATTCCAGATTAAAAAAGGATGAATAGTGATTTCCGTACTTTTCTTTCGAGAAAACTTCTCTTTGGCTAACATAACTTTTCACGGTATATTAACGTAAAATCTTTTGACAGAATGTCATTCTAGCATTCCGAACTCTCAAACGAGCTTAGGGTTAAACGAACTTTAACCCTTGGGGTCAAACCCTAATCTTTAGGGTTTCATGAATAGTGCCTATTTCGTCTTTTTCTCAAAAAAATTTTCTTTTCGTCTTGAAAATTCACATTCATTATTTTCAGCACATAGTCGAAATCCTCCTCATTTATGCATTCCCTAGGTCATAGAACGACCTTTAATTTGTTTACTTAGTTAAATAAACAAATAAATCGAATTTTAGTTAATAAATCAAATAAAATTCATTTACATAATTGTCCGATTTTCTCGGGCGTTACAGAATTTATTATTTTGCGACGTCTAGATATTAATTTGCATTTTATTTCAATATATCTATTGTGCAAGCTTTTTGATGACATTTTGTGAGCCTAGGAATCACGGAATCTACGATTAACCACATGGATCTAGATCCGATTCCCACGATGGACAAATTTAAATTGTAAATACGGCTTGCCTGTCTTTTTGTAAATGTAAATCAGATGGACCTTAAAACGGTTATTCGGATTTAAGGTCTCAGTATAATAAATTGTTGTTTGTAGTGCCTGTGTCACTTCGATGGCTTCCATGCCCATAAGGAGCCCGACACTTATATATATTATTTGGTCGAGGATGCTTCGCATTCCGACAATAAAATCAAAATCAGCCGAATGCATAATAAAATGGAAGTATCAAAAGGTTTCAATTCCTATGTTAGCGAAAGGGTTTGAAAACCATCTTCCAAAATATCATTTTCATATCCTGTCTAAAATTGGACTTTTCAAATAAATCAAACACTTCGTATATAGGTCCAACAAAGCACAACACTACTTCCAAATAAAGCTTTTAGGCCCAATTACTGCAAGTACACACACACTGCAAATAAAATAGGAAAATTAAAAAGACGTGGTAACTGTGTTTCACGGAAGTCGGGGGGTGCCTAACACCTTCCCCCCGCTTAATCAAGCCCTCGAACTCTATGAATCTCGGTTTCCAAGGCCAAGTTAAACAGAGTCTAGTAATTGGGCCTACTTGCAAAACTTTTCAAATAAAACTCGGTTGAGTTGGTACAACCATTTTAAAACATACCAACTGGCGACTCTGTAAAATCAAACTTTTCAAATCGTCAACATTATATGTCAGTCTTTTCTTGAAAATTCACCCTTCAGATCAAACAAATCAAATAAAAAACAACAAGGGTAGAAACACATAGGAAAAAGGATCAAAGATTTTTCCCGACGTCGACAAGCCATAGTGGTAATAATCAGAAGAGAAAATGGAATGATAGTTGTGATGAACGAGATTTTTGTAATTTAATTTGAATATTTATTGAATTAAATAAATATTTTTTGATGATTTAATTATTGAGTTAAATAATTAATTGATGAATTTGTGGTAGATTAATTTAATTATATGTGTTACATTAATTAAATTAATGTGGAGAAATTTTTTTATTCAATGATGCATTTAATTGAGCTTAATTGATTTAATATATTAATTAATAAGCATAATGTTATTCTAATTAATTTAAATAATTATTAGAGAATTAATGATTTGACATAATTAATAAATAAGAATTTTAATTATGTGACTAGGTGATTTAATATGGATTTATGCTATTTTTATTTAATTGATGTAAATAACATTATTTGATTAAATTGGGTGTGACATTAATTAACTATACAATAAAAGCTTTAATTAAATTAAATGAAAAGGAGGAATAAGGGACAAACAAACAAAGTCTTATTGGGGGTTGGGGTCAGTTAATCCATTATAGGATTAACTGACGACCCATGACTCCACTACTATTATATACGTATATGCATATTAGACCTTATAGCTTATATCTTATATCATATACGTATTACTATTATTTTCATCAGAGAAAGGCTAGAGAGAATCTGAGAGAGAAATTCTGAGGAAAATAGTGAATTGAAGAATAATTAGTGAGGGATCATCAACTTTGAATCATCTTAACAAGTAGCAAGGGTAAATTCTTCAAACTAAACTCTTAAGTTCATGCTCATATACCTTCTCCATGAAAGTTATTTTAGTTCTCTATAAAGTGAGTTTGATGGCCAATTTATTAAGAAATTGATTATATATGTTTATTGGCATATATAATCCAATTCTATATGATTTGTATGCGAATTAGAGTAATTAAAATCATAAATATATGCTTTAATTAAAGATTTGAAAAGTTACAGAGTTTTCCATTTACGTGTTTTAAAATTCTCTGAGAATTGGAAAATTTACATTTGTTCATGATATGGCTATATATATATATTTTAATTGATGTTCATAACATGTTGTATATCATATATGCATAAATTATAGTGGTTAATTTCATGTAATTTTGTGGTAATTGAGATTTTCAGAGTTTCAGAACATAAGAATGGCCCATATGGCCCTTATGTACCAAATTTACATACCTTACACGTTTATTTAAATTAAATTGATGATCTAATATAATTATACATGTTTAAACGAACAAAACGGAAGTTAAACGAACGAATTCGGTGTTGTAACGAATCCGTAACGTTGAATTTCTTGTTTTTCTTTCAAAACATTATAAAGTATGAAAAACAGTGAATTTGATTGCTATAACTTGTGTAATTACGTGATTTAGAATGCTAAGATTATGCTTGAAATGTTGTATAGTGTTTCTGTGAAGTCCATACTTCATGGGTAGCAATTAAATTGTTGTGGTAGCATTAAATGGTGAATTCTGGGCCTGGTTCTCTGTTATTCGTGAACCGCAGATTCTGAAACCTGGCGTGAGGAGCTGCAGCACCAACTTTAAGCCTAAGAGTGGGGCTGCAGTGCCAGTGGAGCTGCAGCGCCAACTTTAAGCCTAAGATTGGGGCTGCAGCGCTAGTGGAGCTGCAGCGCCAGACTTAAGCTTAAAGTCCGAGCTGCAGCGCCAGTGGAGCTGCAGCGCCATTTTCAGTTCAATTGGTGAAGCTGCAACGCCACTTGGCAGATTTTGCCCAGAAAAGAAATTTTAATTGTTCAAGTCTAGGAAATGTAATTGGAACCTAATGTAATAAACATGAAGACATGATTAAACATATAATAAGAGGTTAATAACTTATATTACGTGAGTAATTAATAAGTTAATTCCATGACTTGAATCGTTAATTGTATAGTCCAATAACGTGCTCAAGACCGATGTGTGTGATTCGATACGTATATCGAGTTATTGATTAATGTGTATTGTGAACGTATTGATACGTATGATTTAATAAAGGACGTGAATTATAAATTGTAGCTTGTGCAAGAGGCAAATTTCCTATCCTTAAACTTGTTTAATATTTTGCAAGTTCTCTAACCCTAAACTTTCTTTGAGCAAGTTTCTCTACCCGAACTCTATTATGATTAAGCAAGTATTCTATCCTTAACTCATTATCATTAAGCAAGTTCCTTATCTAAACTCTTTAAATTGAATAAGCGTTCTATTCCTTATTCTTATGTCAAGCAAGTTACTAAATTCAAAGTTATTATTCAATTTGAATATCGTTTATTGCTGAACCTTGTAAGACTAGCCAACCCTTTTTGATTCGACTAGTCCATAGTTGATGAGCGTTCTAAATTCTAGAACTATTATTGAACCTATCCAAACCAAACTTCCTTTGGTACGGACTCTAATGCCAAACTGAGATGAACAACCTTGTATAGGGGATTATTTACGCTTTAACGTTGAGATATTGTGCACAGTATGGTACTAAGGGCTGATCCCCCTAAGTACGAGAAGTAGAGTCCATAGTCTTATGAATGTTAAAGGTTTAAAGTATAAACACTTTACAACCTAGGACATAGTTCAAGGTCTTATGACCCTCAGATGTTCTTTTGATTCTCATTATTCACTCTTGATTCAAAAGTCGAGTTTCTTATTCAGAAGTCTTTAATTCACTCGCATGTTATTATATTGTTGTTATATTATTATACTTGTGGGCAATTGTGCTCACTCTTGCGTAATAATAACATTGCAGTTAAGAATGAAAGGTTCGAAGAGCCTTCTACTAGCAAAGGCAAGGGCAAGGTCAACAAGTGATGAAGACTTGTTGGTTATTTTATATGTTTATGTTTCAGCTTTATGTTAAAGTTGTGTAAGACTTATTTATTTATTATGTTCCGCATAGATGTTTAAGGTTAGTATGGTCTAAGATTGATGTATTTTTATTCAGATGTTGTAACCCCATAAAGGGAGGATTTATTCCTATCTATTGCATGGTTTGCATTTATTATGGGTAGATAGATAGATGATATTTGTACAGTGAACACCAAATCCCGTGGAATTGAAGTACCCTGATTTGGGGGTGTCACAGGTTGGTATCAGAGCTGTAGGTTATGAACCTTAGGTAGGGGAAAACCTTAGGATAGTAGCCTTTTTAGAGATCGAGAATATAGTAATGATAACTCTTACCGAGTTCTAAGAAAGATAATAACTTACCTTATGTGCTACGTGTTTATACTTATATACTTGCGAGAGTATCGATCAGCATCACATAATAACTAAAACTTAAAATTTTATTGTCAGGATGACGGATGTTGGAGAACCTAGTCAGTCCAGGGATATTGTACCCCTAGAGGCTAGAGAGGAGGAGCCCCGAGACATCCACATAGTCTGGGAGCAGTTAGTCCGACGAGAGCCATCACCCTTGATCACAGTTATTGGTCAGGAGTATGTGCCAGTGTCTGATTCAGAGGAGGACTCTGAGGAAGACCCTGAGGAGGTTGAGGTTCAAGCTGAGATAGCCGAAGAGGAGGAGGAAGACCCTGAAGAGTTTCCACCGAGCTTTATCAGTGCCGAGATGTATGACGAGATGTATAACCATAATATAGAGTTACGTGATACTGTTCAGGAGCTGAGGGAGACTGTTCAGGAGCTGAGGGAGTGGTCGGTTACTCAACAGTCTACCATCGAGCTAAGGGATGGAGAGGTTGAGGCTCTTCACACACGTTTAGGGAATGTAGAGTGGGATTTGGCTCACGAGAAGGGCCAAACCGAGCATAAGTCAGAGGAAATGGAGGAATTGAAGAATGAACTAAAAGAGAAATCAGCAAGGCTGGGCATAGCAGAAGAGGCCTGGGTAAGGGAATCACGACGAGTAGATCTCGCAAAAGACAACTGTCGGGCAAAGAAGGCCAAGCTTGAGGAGACGTACTCTACGCTTTAGTATGCAATTGACGAGGCCCAGGATCAGTTTATGAGGTACCCAATTCAATTCGAAGGACTACCGTCGTACATGCTAGATCGCAGGACGATGTCCCGGATTATGGAAGAAGAGCGTGGCAAAGATGTTCGTCGCCTTAATGGGCAGTGATATGAACATTTGATTTTGTGAAACCTATCTGGTAGTTAATAATGTAAATTCCAATGTGTTTATAAACAGAGGAATATTTTATGTTTTAAATCTTGTAGATTCTTTATCTCGGGATAGTTGATGTAAATAATAGTGATGATATCGTATTATGTTAAAACTTTTGATTTAATAAAATATCAGAGTTTACTTGAGATAATGTGTTGACTTATTGTGTCTAAATACTTAAGTTAAGCCTTAGATATTTAGAGAATTGAATAAAGATCTAATAAGTGTATTTCTTAATAGAAAAATGCCGCCAAGAAGACGACCTAACTGTCAACAGGCCCAAGAGGGGTCAACAAACAACAACAACAACGACGATGCCAATGCTAACCCCGTTCAACAGTTGACGAACTTACTTGCTGGAGCGCTTAATAACCAACCTCAAGCTTCATCGAACACAACGTTCAAGGACTTCAAGGCAGTGGGACCAACAAAGTTTAAAGACACCATGAACCCGATAGAAGCTCAAACCTGGGTTATGGAGATGGAGAAAGTATTCGACGTCGCCAGAGTCAGAGAAGATCAAAAAACCGCCTATGCAACGTTCATGCTGAAATTCGAGGCCAGCTATTGGTGGGAAGCGAATAAGGTTCAGGGAGGTGAAGGTGTGATTACCTGGGAGAGGATTAAGGAGATGTTCTTCGAGATGTACTTTTCGACCAGCTCACAGAATCAAATGGAGGTCCAGTTTCTAGAGCTGAAATAGGGGAATATGTATGTACCAGAATATGCGACAAAATTCAATGAGTTGGCTAGGTTTTCCATGTATCAAGTACACACCAATCAGAGGAAGGCTAGGAGGTTTGAGCAGGGCCTGAAGCCCTGGTTGTATAGAAAAGTGTCAATGTTCCAATTGAACACTTTTGCTGGGGTGTTGGAGAAGGCCATTCTCGCTGAAGGCGGGAGTGACGCGGTTACAAAGTATAACCAAGATCAGAAAAAGAAGAAGAGTGAAGGTGAAGGAGTTAACAAGGCTAGTGGTAGCAACACGAGGGGAAGTAACAATTAGAAGAGGAGGTGGACCGATAACTCATCAACTGGAAATCAGCAAGGAGGTCAGAAGAAGAGGATCGAAGCTTGTCCGACCTGCGAGAAAGATCACCTTGGGGTTTGTATGAAGGGAAAACGAGTGTGCTACAATTGTGGTCAGGAAGGCCATATAGCACCTAACTGTCCGAACCCAAAGAAGGGCGCTTGCTTCACTTGCGGCTCAAAGGACCATCTGGAAATGGACTATCCCAAGAAGGGATCTGGAGGGGCAGGATCAAGAGGGAACAGGGGAAACAGCGGTGGAAGTGCTCTAACTATCATGGAACCAACCGCAACCAACCGACCGACCACCAGGACCTTCAACATGACAGTGCAGGATGCTGTGCAGTCTCGCGATGTGGTGTCAGGTATCATTCCCATCAATAAAGTTAATGCTTATGTACTATTTGATTCGGCTGCTACTTGTTCAATTATATCCGATGACTTTGCTAAGAACATAGAATTGCCTATGGACGAGTTCGAATACTCCATGAACATAGAAATTGCGAATAGAGAAGTAATCCCTGTTAAGTATGTACACAAGAATTGTAGGGTGGATATTAAGGGTAACATTATGAACGTAGATCTTATCCCGATTAGACTTGGGGAATTCGATGTTATTCTAGGAATGGATTGGCTAGTCAATTGTGGGGCTGTAATTGATTGCCAAAGGAAATGTATCAACCTTATGACCCCGTCAAAGGTTGTGTTTTAGGGCAACAAGTTGCCTAGACAAGCGAGTTATCTGACGATGATGCAGGCCAGGAAATTATTAAGACAAGGCTGTGTAGGATATTTAGCTTACATAGTCGATAGTCGTAAAGAAAACCCGAAAGTGGAAGATATACCAGTCGTGAGGGACTTCATTGACGTATTTTTGGATGATCTGCCAGGACTTCTGCCAGACAAAGAGGTTGAGTTTATGATCGATTTGGCGCCAGGGACGGCCCCAATATCGAAGGCACCGTACCGGATGGCTCCGGTAGAGATGAAAGAGTTGATGGTACAACTGCAAGAGTTACTGGACAAGAAGTACATCCAACCGAGCGTATCACAGTGGGGAGCGCCGATGTTGTTTGTGAAAAAGAAGGACAGGACGATGCGGCTTTGCATCGACTACAGAGAACTGAATAAGGTCATAATTAAGAATAGATATCCATTACCGAGGATCGACGATCTGTTTGACCAATTGAAGGGTGCAAGGTACTTTTCAAAGATAGACTTGAGGAGTGGTTATCATCAACTGAAGGTGAGGCCAGAGGATGTCCCGAAGACAGCATTTAGGACTCGATATGGTCACTACGAATTTCTGGTGATGTTATTTGGTCTAACGAATGCTCTTGCAGCATTTATGGGCTTAATGAATGGAGTGTTCAAGCCATTTTTGGACAAATTCGTGGTGGTCTTTATCGATGACATTTTGGTATACTCGAAGACTAAGGAAGAACATGTAGAACATCTGAAGTTAACATTAGAGGCGTTGAGAAGAGAGAAGTTGTATGCCAAATTTTTAAAATGTGAATTCTGGATTGAAAGAGTGCAATTTCTTGGACATGTGATCGACAAGGACGGAATTTCGGTAGATCCCTCTAAAGTCGAAGCTGTGATGAACTGGGATCAGCTGAAAATACCGTCAGAAGTGAAGAGTTTTCTTGGATTGGCGAGTTATTATAGAAGATTCATTCAGGACTTTCCCAAGATCGCAACTCCGTTGACGAATTTTACTAGAAAATTGGTGAAATTCGTTTGGACGGAGAAGTGTGAGGAAAGCTTCCAAGAGCTTAAGAGGAGGTTGAGTTCAGCACCTGTGTTATCCCTTTCGGACGACACAGGAAATTTTGTGGTTTATAGTGATGCATCGCATAAAGGACTTGGCTGTGTGCTTATGCAAAACGGTAGGGTCATTGCGTATGCGTCACGACAATTGAAAAACTATGAGAAGGGGTATCCGACCCATGACTTGGAGTTAGCTGCAGTGGTATTTTCTTTGAAAATTTAGAGACACTATCTCTATGGGGAGAAGTGTGAAATATATACAGACCACAAGAGTCTGAAATATATTTTTACACATAAGGACTTGAATATGCGCCAGAGAAGGTGGCTGGAGTTAATTAAGGACTATGACTATGAAATCTTATACCATCCGGGAAAGGCTAATGTGGTTGCCGACGCCTTAAGCAGAAAGGGTTGGGAGAAATTGATGATGTTGACTGCTCAAGAGGACCTAATTTTAGCAATGGAAAAGCTAGAACTGGAAGTGAAGTATCCAATGGAGACTGATGAGAAGTTATTTCAGATGCAAGCAGGTACAACCCTATTGGATAAAGTTAAGGAAGCTCAACTTCTGGACGAAGAATGTGAGAAGGTGAAGAAGAAGATATCTGAAGGAACCGAACCAAGATTCAAGATAGACAGTGAGGGACTACTGAGATTTGAGAACAGAGTGTGGGTACCGTCAGTGCCAGAGATTAAGGAGGACATTTTGAGCGAGGCTCATAGCTCACGGTATTCGTTACACCCCGGTAGTACCAAGATGTACCAGAAGACCTTCGACAACACTTTTGGTGGCTGAATTTGAAACGAGATGTTGCTGAGTGTGTTGCAAAGTGTTTGACCTGTCAGAAAGTAAAAGAAGAACATCAGAGGCCGAGTGGTTTGCTACAACCCTAGAAATCCTAGAATGGAAATGGGAATATATTACGATGGATTTCGTGGTTGGCCTTCCGACGACTCAGAAAGGCTACGACGCAGTATGGGTTATCGTTGACCGACTGACGAAATCCGCACACTTCCTTCCTATCAAAATCAGATTCAACTTAGACCAGTTGGTAAGGCTATATGTGAAAGAGATTGTTTTGAGGCACGAAGTTCCGGTGTCAATAGTTTTTGACAGAGATCCGTGTTTCACATCGAACTTCTGGAAATAACTACAGGAATGCATGGGGACACAGTTGAGAATGAGTATGGCTTATCATCCACAGACAGACGGGTAGAGCAAAAGAACGATCCAGACATTGGAAGATATGTTGAGAGCATGCATTATGGATTTCAAAGGCAACTGGGATAACCACCTACCGCTTGTGGAATTCGATTACAACAACAGTTACCACGCTAGTATTGGCATGCCTCCTTACAAAGCGTTGTACGAAAGAAAATGCAGAACCCCGCTATACTGGAATGAAGTTGGTGAGAGACAACTACTATGTCCAGAACTGGTACAGCAGACAGCAGAGATAGTCAAAGTGATCAGAACAAGACTGGTAGCAGCTCAAGATAGGCAGAAGAAGTATGTCCATCCACACCGTAAGAATGTTGAATTTGAATCGGGTAGCTATGTGTTTTTGAAGATCTCTCCCTGGAAGGGAAAGATCAGATTCGAAAAGAAGGGAAAATTGAGCCCGAGGTTCATTGGACCCTTTGAAGTACTGTGAAAGATAGGAGAAGTTGCGTATGAGATAGCCTTACCTTCGGCGCTCGAAAATGTCCACAACATTTTCCACGTTTCAGTTCTACGACCCTACAAACCCGATTACAAGCATGTGATTGAATATGAACCCCTACATTTTGAGAAAGACTTATCTTATGAAGAAATTCCTGTTCAGATTGTTGACAGGAAAGAACAAGTTCTCAGAAATAAAGTTATACCATCTATTAAGATAATTTGGAGGAACCACAATGCTGAAGAAGCTACGTGGGAACACGAAGAGAATATGATGAAGAATTACCCACATTCATTTACTTAAACTATGTGTATACGATTCTGGGGACAGAATCTTTGTAAGTGGGGGAAGAATGTAACGAAACGAAATATGTAATTGAATCGTGATTCTGAGGACAAAATCTTTTTAAGGGGGGGGGAAAGATGTGACGAATGAGATTTTTGTAATTTAATTTGAATATTTATTGAATTAAATAAATTTTTTTCGATGATTTAATTATTGAGTTAAATATAATTGATGAATTTGTGGTAGATAAATTTAATTATATGTGTTACATTGATTAAATTAATGTGGAGAAATTTTTATATTCAATGATGCATTTAATTGAGCTTAATTAATTTAATATATTAATTAATAAGCATAATGTTATTCTAATTAAATTAAATAATTATTAGAGAATTAATGATTTGACATAATTAATAAATAAGAATTTTAATTATGTGACTAGGAGATTTAATGTGGATTTATGCTATTTTTATTTAATTGATGTAAATACCATTATTTGATTAAATTGGGTGTGACATTAATTAACTATATAATAAAAGCTTTAATTAAATTAAATGGAAAGAAGGAATAAGGGACAAACAAACAAAGCCTTATTGGGGGTTGGGGTCAGTTAACCCATTATAGGATTAATTGACGACCCATGACTCCACTTCTATTATATACGTTTATGCATATTAGACCTTATAGCTTATATCTTATATCATATACGTATTACTATTATTTTCATCAGAGAAAGGCTAGAGAGAATCTGAGAGATAAATTGTGAGGAAAATAGTGAATTGAAGAAGAATTAGTGAGGGATCATCATCCTTGAATCATCTTAACAAGTAGCAAGGGTAAATTCTTCAAACTAAACTCTTAAGTTCATGCTTATATACCTTCTCCATGCAAGTTATTTTAGTTCTCTGTAAAGTGAGTTTGATGGCCAATTTGTGAAGAAATTGATTATATATGTTTATTGGCATATATAATCCAATTCTATATAATTTGTATGCGAATTAAAGTAATTAAAATCATGAATATATGCTTTAATTAAAGATTTGAAAAGTTACAGAGTTTTCCATTTACGTGTTTTAAAATTCTCCGAGAATGGGAAAATTTACATTTGTTCATGATATGGCTATATATATATTAATTGATGTTCATAACATGTTATATATCATATATGCATAAATTACAGTGGTTAATTTCATGTAATTATGTGGCAATTGAGATTTTCAAAGTTTTAGAACATAAGAATGGCCCATATGGCCCTTATGTACCAAATTTACATACCTTACACGTTTATTTAACTTAAATTGATGATGTAACATAATTATACATGTTTAAACGAACAAAACGGAAGTTAAACGAACGAATTCGGTGTTATAACGAATCCGTAACGTTGAATTTCTTGTTTTTCTTTCAAAACATTATAAAGTATGAAAAACAATGAATTTGATTGCTATAACTTGTGTAATTACGTGATTTAGAATGCTAAGATTATGCTTGAAATGTTGTATAGTGTTTCTCTGAAGTCCATACTTCATGGGTAGCAATTAAATTGTTGTGGTAGCATTAAATGGTGAATTCTGGGCCTGGTTCTCTGTTATTCGTGAACTGTAGATTCTGAAACTGGCGTGTGGAGCTGCAACGCCAACTTTAAGCCTAAGAGTGGGGCTGCAGCGCCAGTGGAACTGCAGCGCCAGCTTTAAGCCTAAGATTGGGGCTGTAGCGCTAGTGGAGCTGTAGCGCCAGACTTAAGCTTAAAGTCCGAGCTGCAGCGCCAGTGGAGCTGCAGCGCCATTTTTAGTTCAAATGATGAAGCTACAGCGCCACTTGGCAGATTTTGCCCAGAAAAGAGATTTTAATTGTTCAAGTCCAGAAAATGTAATTGGAACCTAATGTAATAAACATGAAGACATGATTAAACATATAATAAGAGGTTAATAACTTATATTACGTGAGTAATTAATAAGTTAATTGCATGACTTGAATCGTTAATTGTATAGTCCAATAAAGTGCTCAAGATCGATGTGTGTGATTCGATACGTATATCGAGTTATTGATTAATGTGTATTGTGAACGTATTGATACTGTATGATTTAATAAAGGACAGTGAATTATAAATTGTAGCTTGTGCAAGAGGCAAGTTTCCTATCCTTAAACTTGTTTAATATTTTGCAAGTTCTCTAACCCTAAACTTTCTTTGAGCAAGTTTCTTTACCCTAACTCTGTTATGATTAAGCAAGTACTCTATCCCTAACTCATTATCATTAAGCAAGTTCCTTATCTAAACTCTTTAAATTGAATTAGCGTTCTATTCCTTATTCTTATGTCAAGCAAGTTACTAAATTAGAAGTTATTATTCAATTTGAATATCGTTTATTGCTGAACCTTGTAAGACTAGCGAACCTTTATTGATTCGACTAGTCCATAGTTGATGAGCGTTCTAAATTCTAAAACTATTATTGAACCTAATCAAACCAAACTTTCTTTGGTGCGGACTCTGATGTCAAACTGAGATGAACAACCCTATATAGGGGATTATTTACGCTTTAGCGTTGAGATATTGTGCACAGTATGGTACTAAGGGCTGATCCCCCTAAGTACGAGAAGTAGAGTCCATAGTCTTATGAATGTTAAAGGTATAAAGTATAAACACTTTACAACCTAGGACATAGTTCAAGGTCTTATGACCCTCAGATGTTCTTTTGATTCTCATTATTCACTCTTGATTCAAAAGTCGAGTTTCTTATTCAGAAGTCTTTGATTCACTCGCATGTTATTATATTGTTGTTATATTATTATACTTGTGGGCAATTGTGCTCACTCTTGCGTAATAATAACATTACAGTTAAGAACGAAAGGTCCGAAGAGCCTTCTACTAGCAAAGGCAAGGGCAAGGTCTACAAGTGATGAAGACTTGTTGTTTATTTTATATGTTTATGTTTCAGCTTTATGTTAAAGTTGTGTAAGACTTATTTATTTGTTATGTTCCGCACATATGTTTAAGGTTAGTATGACCTGGGATTGATGTATTTATATTCAGATGTTGTAACCCCATAAGAGGAGGATTTCTTCCTATCTATTGCACAGTTTGCATTTATTATGGGTAGATAGATAGATGATATTTGTACAGTGAACACCAAATCCCGTGAAATTGAAGTACCCGGATTTGGGGGTGTCACAATAGTATTACTGCTGGGAATCAGCAAGGAAATCCGAAGAGGAAGGTAGAAGCATGTACCAATTGTGGAAAGAACCATGTAGGTGTTTGCTTGAAGGGTAAGAGGGTGTGTTTCAATTGTAGTTTGGAGGGCCACATTGCACCGAATTGTCCAAGTCCAAATAAGGGAGCGTATTTTACTTGCGGGTCGAAGGATCACTTGCCTCGTGATTGTTCCAAGAAAACGGCAGGTGAAGCGAGTGGAGGCAGATGAAATAACAACAGCAGTGGCAAGCTGACCATCACTGGACTAGCACAGTCGAGTTGACCAACATCTCGTACATTCAACATGATGGTGCAAGATGCTGTGCAATCGAAGGATGTGGTGTCGGGTATTATTCCAATCAATGATCTAAGTGCTTATGTATTATTTGATTCGGGTGCTACTTGTTCATTTATATTCAAAAAATTTGCTAGAAAATTAGGTATTCCTCAAGAAGAGTTAGATTATCCTCTAAATATAGAAATTGCAAATAAGGAAGTGATTCCTGTTAGGTTTGTACACAGAAATTGTTGTGTAGATATTAAAGGCCATGTGATGTCGGTGGATTTAATTCCAATTCGACTTGGGGAGTTTGATGTTATTTTGGGAATGGATTGGTTGTTTAACCATGGAGCGATAATTTATTTCCAAAAGAAGTGTGAACACCTTATGACTCCGAATAAGTCAAAGGTAGTACTTTATGGCAGCAAGTCGCCTAGACAAGCGAGTTGTCTGATGATGATGCAAGCCAAGAGGCTGTTAAGGAAAGAGTGTGTAGGATATTTAGCTTACATAGTCGATTCTCGGAAGAAGGGTATGAAGTTGGAGGAGATACCAGTTATAAATTTTGAGGACGTTTTTCCGGATGATTTTCTAGGACTTTCGCTAGATAGACAAATTGAGTTCGTGATAGATCTAGCACCAGGGACTGCCCCTATATCGAAAGCCCCGTACAGAATGGCTCCAGTGGAGATGAAAGAGTTGATGGTGCAATTGTAAGAATTATTGGATAAGAAATATATTCAGTCGAGTGTATCGTCGTGGGGAGCGCCAATATTATTTGTCAAGAAGAAGGATGGATCAATGAGACTCTGCATAGATTATAGGGAGTTGAATAAAGTAACTAGTAAGAATAAGTACACGTTGCCAAAGATTGACTTTTTGTTCGATTAACTGATGGGAGCGAAGTATTTCTCGAAAATAGATTTGAGAAGTGGGTTGTGACACCCCCAAAATAGGTTCAATACTCAACCCATTCTGAGTCGCCAAATACATGGTACAGAATCCAAATACATTCTTTTATATCATACGGTCGTGCAAAATACGACCACACAACTATGAGTGTCAATAAAAATATGTAGAAAATATAAACACTCAAACTAAGTCCTCATTATAATTATTGTCACACTATTTTACAAAAAAGTGAGGACTACTATTGCTCTAACTCGGACCATCACTCGGTCCCCCGACTAGTTCCTGCGACATTCTCATTTTCTGAAGAGAACAATAGAAGAAAATGGTGAGCTCAACTAGCCCAGTAAAAAATATTATGACTTAGATAATGAAAAATAAATTATCGTTAGTCTTCAATAAATCAGATAAAATATTATGGACAACAAGTTTTAGATCAACAACTGCTGCGAAAATAACAATTCATTAGAAAAGTTACGTAGAGAATGATGTCTACTATCTTCTATGATTTAAAAGTCCATCATCAATATTTTATCCCTGTAACATCAATCAATATATATCTCAAATCAAATATTCATCTTTGTACTACGGCCAAAGATATTCATTTGTATCACCAGTGGTCATAATCATATCAACACTTGTCCATCTTTGCACTACAGACCAAAGATATTCATCAGATAATCATTCATCTTTGCACTACAGGCCAAAGATATTCATCAAGTAATCATTCATCTTTGCACTACAGGCCAAAGATATTCATTTGTGTTACCATTTAAGACTGAGGATGATAAAAAATATTTTAAAGAACGAATCCAGTGAGATAAAGGACAAAGATTAGGGATTCGTAAATTAGTTTATCCAAGTTCAAGAATACTCAACAATAATCAATTGTGGAGCAAAATGCAAGAATGAAGTTCAAAACATGGATCCAATCAAAGATAGGAACCATAATAGATAACTTGGACAAAGGAAAAAAAATTTAATTTTTCTGTGAATAGTACCATATTTATGAATAGTGCCGTATTTTTGAATAGGACCATACGGATGAATAGTAACCTAGCATGAAAAGGTAAAAACTTTATAACAAAATTCATACCAAAATTTTGGTGAAATGATATTGAAAGAAATTACATCATTTATGAGAAAAATAATATCCCTTACGAAAAAAATAACATCCCTTACTATTTCAAAATAATATATAGAGGAAATTCAATTTTATTCATAAAAAGTTGGAGTCTTACAACCTCTCCTCCTTATGAAATTTCATCCTCGAAATTGACGTGTGTACCTGGTATTTCAAAAAGATGAAGATACATCGCTTTCATTTTCGATTCTAACTCCTAGGTCATTTACTCAATAGCATGGTTTCTCCACAAAACTTTAACTTGTGGTATAACCTTTTGAGCGTAGGACATGTTCCTTCTTATCCAAAATCTTGACAAGTACCTCCTCGTACGTTAAATCTTCGGCTAAATCGTCTGGTTCTAACTCAATAATGTGGTTTGGGTCATTCACATATTTATGAAGCACGGATATCTGAAAAAACATTATGAACACGAGACATGCTTGGAGTTAAGGCGAGTCTATAGGCCACATTTTCTACTCGGTTAAGGATTTCAAACGGACCAATAAATCGTGGGTTGAGCTTCCCTCTCTTCCCGAATCTCGTAACTCCTTTCCATGGAGCAACACGTAACAATACATGATCCCCAACATTAAATTCCACGTCCTTTCGATGAAGATCCGCATAACTCTTTTGTCGATCTTGTGCCGTTTGTATACGTTGCCAGATCATTTGAATCTTTTTCGTAGTCATACGTACTAACTCCGGTCCCAACAATGTGTCTTCACCCACCTCGCCCCAGCATACTGGAGAACGACACTTCCGTCTATACAACGCCTTGAACGTAGCCATGCCTATACTTTCCTGATAACTGTTATTGTAGGAAAATTCCACCAATGGTAAGTACTTATCCCAACTCCCTTTGAATTCTAGAACACAGAGTCTCAATAGATTTTTAAGAGTTTAAATAGTCTTTTTCGATTGCCCATCCGTTTGAGAATGATATGCAGAACTGAATCGTAAATCAGTGCCCATAGCTTTCTTCAAACTGACCCAAAATTGTGAAGTGAACCTTGGGTCTCGATCTGAAACTATGTATACTGGCATGCCACGAAACCTCACAATCTCATTTACGTACATACGAGCAAGACATTCCAGTGAATAAGTCTCTCTTATAGGCAAGAAATGAGCAAACTTGGTTCATCTATCGACAATAACCCAAACCACATCTATACCTTGAGAAACCTTGGGAAGACTCGTAACGAAATCCATATTGATGTGTTCCCACTTCCATTTTGGAATCTCAAGTGGATGCAATGGACCTTTTGGCACTTGATGCTCCGCCTTGACACGTTGACACATTAAACACCTCGAGATAAACTCTGCGATTTCTCTCTTCATATTGCTCCACCAAAATGTATGTCGAAGATCACGATACATTTTGGTACTCTCATGATGGATTGAAAACGGTGTGTTGTGTGCCTCCATCATGATTCTATACTTCAAATCAAAATCGTTAGGAACACAAAGTCTGGAGTTGACTCAAAGTATTCCTTCTTCATCGATTTTTCCTTCTGGAATAGCACCTTCTTGCACCTTCTTCTTCATCTTCATCAGCTCCGGGTCCATAGCTTGAACAGCTTTAACTTTATCAATTAAAGCGGGTTCTATGCGTATATTTGACATCATCACGTGGGTCCTCAGAGTCTTGAACTCTATCTCCATCCTTTGTAAGTCATACAAAATGGGCATTTGTGTTGACAGTATCACACTCGTTCCCGCATATGATTTTCTACTCAACGCGTCAGCTACCACGTTTGCTTTTCCAAGATGGTATTGGATGGTATGGTTGTAATCTTTCAATAGCTCAAGCCAACGTCGTTGCCGCATGTTGAGTTCCTTTTGAGTGAAAAAATATTTAGGGCTCTTATGATCCGTATAAATCTCCACTTTCTCTCCATACAGGTAGTGTCTCCAGATCTTCAATGCGAAAACGACAGCTGCCAACTCTAGATCATGAGTAGGATAATTCTTCTCATATTCCTTGAATTTTCGCAAGCCATAGGCTATGACTTTCCCATATTGCATGAGAACATATCCTAACCATTTGGCCGAAGCATCGCTGTAGATGACAAATCTATCCGAACCAGATCGTATTGTCAGAACAGGGGCCGATGGTAGCTGTCGTCTAGCACTACAAAATTTACCTTACTCAAGTTCTACTAATTCAAGAATCAGTATAGCAATAAGCAAGGATCGATCCCACAGAGAGTGAATTATATTTTAATTATCCAATGATTTTCAATGAATTGGGGAATTTTTGTTTGAAAAACTATATTTAACAAAGGTAAGTTTGAAGAAAATATCAATGAGTAAAAAGATAAATTCTTTAGTTCAGTATCTCTTTTTAACAATTATGATTTAACCAAGTGTTTACATTATTTATCTTCCACTGAGATTAATAACCCTAGATAACCGCGATCGCAAATTACCCGAAATTCTCCTTAAGTGTAGATCTAATGCGACGATCGCCAACAAGAGATTCTAACTAACATACAACCCAGAACTATCAGCCTAGATTTAATATGATAGAAGCATTAAGCATAAGAATTAGATTATTCCAAGCAATAATTACACAATCAGGAATTATTTAACTTGTCTTCTAAAAATCTTAACAATATTTCAAAGCTTAACCACAATAAAATACTGTTAATTGCTACTTAGATTAGACACACTTTGTTTGCTTAAAATCTGTCTTAATCTAGCAGATGATATCAATTTATTAATTTAATCTTGCAGAAATCAAATCAATCAATTGGATAACATGTATGAAAGTTCATATAGATAATCAGAATAAATATCAAGATAGAAGAATAAATAGAATAATTTGATCAAATCGTTAATTGATAAATAAGTTCAACATCCCTTCAAAATTGAAATAGAGAACTTAGCCTGACATGCTTGAATCTCCAAAACATAGGTTGGTAGCCTTCAAGCAATCCAGGAGAATGTAGAATAAAAGCTGATAAAAAGATAGATCTAAAACTAATAAAACAACTCCTATATATAGTCTATATCAAACCCTAAGTAAATAAGGCAAGTTAAAATCCCTCTCCTTGTTAACTTGTACATAAAACCCTAATTTTCTGTCAAATCTATCTGCCTAGTGCGCCCCACGCCCGTCCTCTATGTTACCTAGCATGCCCTACGCTAGGTATGCAGTAACTTTGGTCTCCTCGTGGCACGGCCAGCGCCTCTTGTACTCTTGAGCTAGCGAGCCCCGCGCCTGGCTATCATAAATGTTGACTAGCAATTCTTTTGTTCTCTTTGTTGGGTTTGCTAGAAACATAAGCATGTAATCAAATTACATAAATGCAGCGGAAGGGATGAAAAATCAGATTTTAAAATTTTCTTACAAACCCTTAACCATGATCTTTCTTATGCATCAATTATCAGTCAATACATAGAAGGAGAGGATGGAATTATACCTTTGAAGATCCAAGCTTCCTCAGGTACAAGTTCTACTCCTTTGATTATTTTGATTCCTTTGTAGTGGCTGCTTCCCTTAATCAATGTCAGCCACCCAAATGTTTGGCCTCTAACGGTGATCCACCAAGGAAGATGAAGAACTCAAGAAGATGGGTAATTGGCTTAACCCTTGTTTATATCTCTACAGAATATGTGTACTCCCAACCTTTAGAAAAATTCACGTACCTTATTTCTGATATAAGACTCTCTTATATAGATATTAGGTTAACCCTCCTAATCCAATTAGAATAGAGTTTTATTTAATTAATTAATTATTTATTTTTAATTAAATTATATCCTAATCTTATTAGGATTAAGAGAGAGTACCGATATTATATTAATTCCTAAACTCATTTAGAATTAAAATAATAATAATAATATAATATTAATAAGACTCCTCTTATTAATTTATATTTAATATTTCTAAAATATTAAATAATAAACATTAAGCTATTTAATTTATTCTATCACCATAGATTAAATTAATTACACTTAATGCATTATTACTATCATGCAATTTTCTTCTTAAATAATTCTTCTTCCTTTTATGGTGTGACCCTTTAGGTTCTCCATATTAAACCGGTTGTGAATAAATCAATTAGAATAATTCTAATCTTATTTAAATAAATAAATTAAACTAATAATCTATTTAAATAAATAACATTTATTCTACAATACGGATAAGCCTCCCTAGCGATCAACGACTTTCTAAATAATATAAATTTCAACATTAATCATAAAAGATCCTGTGAGTTAATAGTTACCGTACAATTCAATCCTTCCACCATACAATGTCCCAATTAAATATAAGACATGGATTTACTGTCAAGTCTTATTTTATTTAATCATATGTATTTCGATTAGAAAACGCACAACTCCAAATAATGCAAATTAGAAACCTCTTTCTAATTTCATTCTACCTTGGCCAAGGATTCTTGGGTTGTCATTTAACGAATCACATAAGACATATCTCCTCTTTTAGTAGAGGTGGTAGATTCTTTATTGATCATACTTTATCTCCATATGCAACTCATTATACCCAAGCATACCCTATATATGCCTTAAAAGGCCTTAAGGAATAAGTCAAAGTATAATTTGTTATATACAAGATACTATGATGATCTCAAGTCCAAGGATCACTTGTACTACTATCACATTAGGAATTCCTATTGACAGGTGAGTAAAACTCCATTAGGTATTCCATAGCGAGTCACGTTCAGTGAACTTATTCTCCAATAAGCACCTACATACTTGCTTTAGTGTCTCCACACAAATGACCATGAGATCAGTCATCGTTATCTAATGAGCAAGCAACATAAGTACCAATCTATCCGGATTTATTAATCCCCATTTTAGTAATCCCACAATTGGGAACTAGTTTTTAAGCTTTCTAAGAATTTAGATCTCATTAGCATGATCTCATCATGATTCTAAAAGCATTGTTTAAAACTATGGGTTATTTACATATTATTAAAACAGCATCATCCAGATAATTAAATGCCTTAAATGAATATTTTATTAATAAATAAATAAGATTGTTTACAAAGTATGTGCTTTATCATCATACATGATTGGCTTGTATGCACACTACTATCAATCTCCCACTTGCACTAATGCCAATAGCTATGGTATCTCATACCCATCTTCTCTAAGTGACGATCAAACTGCTGTTGTGTTAGAGCTTTAGTAAATGGATCTGCAATGTTTTCTTGAGAGTCCACACGCTCCAAGGTGACGTCTCCTCTTTCAATTATCTCCCTGATCAAGTAAAATAGCCGCAACACGTGTTTGGATTTTGGATGAGACCTGGGTTCCTTAGCATTTGCAATCGCTTCGGTGTTGTCACAGTATATGGGAACTGCTTCTCCAATGCTAGGAACCACACAAAGTTCAGGTATGAACTTCTTCATCCAAACAGTTTCCTTTGCAGCTTCACTTGCAGCTATATACTCTGCCTCTGTCACTGAATCAGCAACTGTTTGCTGCTTGGAACTCTTCCAACTCACTGCGGCTCCGTTCAAGGTAAACACATACCCTGAAACAGATTTACAGTCATCTTGGTTTGTTTGAAAACTTGAGTCCGTGAATCCCTCGAATTTTAATTCAGACCCACCGTAGACAAGAAAAATATCTTTTGTCCTTCTCAAGTACTTTAGGATATTCTTCACTGCCTTCTAGTGCTCTTCTCCTGGATTCGACTGGTATCTGCTCGTTACACTAAGTGCGTGAGCAACATCCGGTCTAGTACATATCATACCGTACATAATAGATCCTATTGCAGAAGCATAAGGGATCTTACTCATACGGTCTCTCTCCTCATGTGTCTTTGGGGCCTGTTTCTTGGAGAGATGTATTCCATGGCTCATCGGCATGAGACCTCTTTTGGAATCTTCCATGCTAAACCTCTTTAGCATCGTATCAATGTACATTCCTTGGGATAAGCCGAGCATCCTTTTAGATCTATCTCTATAGATCTTTATCCCCAAAATATAGGATGCTTCACCCGTCCTTCATGGAGAAGTTTTTAGATAACCAGATTTTAATTGATTATAACATAGGAATGTCATTCCCTATCAGTAATATATCATCAATATATAATACAAGGAATGATACTGCGCTCCCACTAACCTTCTTGTATACACATGGTTCATCCTCGTTTTTGATAAAATCAAACTATTTGATTGTCTCATCAAAGCGAATGTTCCATCTACGAGAAGCTTGCTTCAATCCATAAATGGATTATTGTAGCTTACAGACTTGATTTGTTCCAACCTTTGAAATAAATCCCTCTGGCTGTGTCATATACACATCCTCCTCAAGTTTCCCATTGAGGAAAGCCGTTTTCACGTCCATCTGCCAGATTTCATAGTCGTTATAAGCTGCAATCGCAAGCAAAATCCGAATGGACTTGAGCATAGCTACTGGTGAGAAGGTTTCATCATAGTCAACTCCTTGTCTTTGTTTGAAACCTTTTGCAACCAATCGGGCCTTATAGGTCTCTACCTTCCCGTCTGCTCCAGTCTTTCTCTTAAAAACCCATTTACACCCAACAGGCTTAATGCCTTCAGGTGGTGAAACCAAAGTCCATACTTTGTTCTCATACATGGAGTCCATTTCAGATTTCATGGCTTCAAGCCATTTCCCTGAGTCTTTATTACTCACAGCCTGTTCGTAATTCAATGGATCATCATCATTCATGATGTGTACCTCATCGTCATCCTCTATAATGAATTTATACCTCTCAGGTATCTTCGGTACTCTTCCAGATTTATGAACAGAGTGTGGTACAGTAGGTTATTCTACTTGGTTAGGTACCTGACTTTGATCCATGATAATTTGTGATTCTTGAACTTCTTCAAGATATATCTTACTGGATAAACTCCTTTTCCAATAAGGCAGCATGTTTCGCAACAAACACCTTTTGATCAGTTGGATGATAGAAATAATACCCTACAGTTTCTTTAGGGTATCCCACAAATCTACACTTATCAGATTTAGTCTGTAGCTTATTATTTTCAAACTTTTTGACATAAGCTGAACAACCCCAAGTCTTAACATGTTTAAGATTTGGTTTCCTCCCTTTCCACATCTTATATGGAGTCTTTGGGGTGGATTTTGTAGGTACCTTGTTAAGTAGGTATGCAGCCGTTTCTAGGGCATAACCCCAGAAGGAAATTAGAAGGTCGGTAAAACTCATCATGGATCGAACCATGTCCAACAGTGTTCGATTTCTCCTTTCAGATACTCCACTTAATTGTGGTGTACCTGGAGGAGTCTATTGTGAGAGTATACCATTTTCTTTGAGACAATTAAGAAACTCACCGCTTAAGTATTCTCCACCTCAATCTGATCGAAGTATCTTAATACTCTTACTCGTTTGTTTCTCTACTTCACTTCTGAACTCTTTGAACTTTTCAAATGATTCTGATTTGTATTTCATTAAATACACATATCCAAATCTTGAGTGATCATCAGTGAAAGTAATAAAATAAGAATACCCACAAACGTCTGTGTGAATCAATGCCAACAACTCTGTAACTCTTTCTCCTTTTCCACTAAAAGGAGATTTAGTCATTTTACCCATGAGAAAAGATTCACAAGTTGGATATGATTCATAATCGGATAGCTCTAGGAGCCCATCCTTATGCAACTTGGATAATCTTGTTTCATTGATATAACCGAGTCTACAGTGCCGCATGTAGGTATAATTAATATAATCTCTTTTCCTTTTCTTAGTTTGTTCAATTTGAAATATATTTTCTTGCAAGTCAAGTATATAAAGCCCATTTCGCAAATTTCCAATACCATATAAAACATCGTCTTTATAAATAGAACAACCATTGTTCTTTATAATAACGTCAAAACCTTCCATATCCAATACAGAAATTGAAATAATGTTTTTAATAATATTCGAAACATAATAACAGTTATTAAGATAAATGGACTTGCCCGAAGGCATTGCTAAACAATAAGTTCTTACAGCTAATGCAGCAACCTTTGCTTCATTCCCCACTCGTAGGATCACCTCTTCATTGTTCAGCTTTCTACTTCTGACCAGTCCCTGCACAGTGTTACATATGTGAGACCCATAGCCGGTATCCAATACCCAAGTAGAATTATGACTTTCAAAAAAAATAATTTCAATAATAAACAAACCTTGATTGGAAGTCGAAGCTTCTCCAAGCTTCTTCTCTGCTAGAAACTTCTTGCAGTTCCTCTTTCAATGTCCCGGCTCGTTGCAATGAAAGCACATTCCTTTAGCTGGTTCAGGTTTCTTTTGTTCCCTTTCTTTCCCCTTTCCCTTAGCCTTCTTGGATTTTTTCTTTTTAGAAGACACCTTGGGCCTCTTCCTTTTATTGGAAGAATCCACCATCAAGACATGGTTCTTCTTGGATGAGAAGTGACCTTCTGCAGTTTTCAGCATGTTATGCAGCTCAGGCAAGCTGACATCTAGCTTATTCATGTGAAAATTAACCACAAACTGCAAGAAGGTCTCAGGGAGTGACTGCAAGACCAAGTCTTGACTCAACTCCCCATCCATGACCAACCCAAGCTGTCCAAGGCGTTCAATTAAATTGATCCCTTTCAGGACATGAGTCTCGACGGCAGTACCCTCGGTCATCCGAGATCGGAAGAGCTCCTTAGATATCTCATATCTAGCAGTCCTACTCTATTCACCATACAACTCCTTGAGGTGAAGCAATATAGCAGGAGCATCCATTTTTTCGTGCTGACGCTAAAGCTCGTTATTCATGGATGCGAGCATGATGCATTGAGCTACAGATGCATCATCTTGCCACTTATTGAAAGTGGCAATCTCTTCCTCAGAGGCTGTTTCTGAAACAGATTCAGGGATAGTTGAATTTAGGACAGAAGAAATCTTTTCAGCAGTGAGAACAATTCTCAGATTTCTTAGCCAGTCCTCATAATTCGGCCCGGTAAGCTTATTTGCATCAAGTATTCTTCGTAGTGAGATTAATGATTTAGAAATTTTTAAAATTCTGCATGTGAAAAAGACAACATTTTAGCAAACATTCATTTTATTAACTTTGCATACCAAAATAAATTTAGGTCTTTATTTGAAATTGGTATCTCCCACTATTTTCATCAAACTATATTACCCTCACTTATATAGTTCGGTAACATCTAATTAAAGATTTGCTAGTGAGAATAAGGATCCCATTTCAAATGTATATAACCCTGTGGATAGCACAACAAGCGATATACAAATAAATAGGTAGACAACTCTTGTCAATTACATCACCATATAATTCCTTTTATTCTGCCTCTTAAATCATAATGGTCATGTGTGTGCACATCCGAACTAAAATGATTTAAGTTAAGTCCAGCCTAGCACTTCCATAAATTAAAAAAAATGTTCGTCCTTGTGGATAGCACAACAAGACTAGATCGTTCAATTTTCTTGATAAGCATCAAATGTGATTAATTAACATCTTAAATACTCAATACTCGCCTTGTGGATAGCACAACAAGCTCATATTAAATATTTAATACTCTATTAATTTATCATGCTAGAAGGCGACGTACGATATTCCAAATATCTTTGAACGCTTCGGACTTAATCTTGTTTCTTTGAGGGGTTTGTTATTATTTGTCTCATCTTGTTTAGCGCGCATGCACATATATATATATATAAAATACGAGTCATTTTATTAAACATGCGAAGCATGTTTGCATAAAATATAATATATATAATATTTAGCATGAAATATAGAATACTATATTCTACCCGGATTGATTATGGACTTTTATTCTAGTTTGGTTCACTAGAGCCACCAAGTGAACCAAAAAGGTCAAACCTAGGAGTGCAAGAATTTAAATTTAAACGTAACGATTACATTTAAACCCGGGCTCCATACAAATGGGTCTTCAAGCGCTCCTTGCTCCTTGATCTCCAGTTCTTCAAAAATTCTAACTAATTCTACTACATAAACTATTTCATTTAAATAAAAACCTTGATCAACAGTTAAGGAAAAGTACATAGGAGAGAGATAGAATTTATAATAAGAAGAAAACCAGAAAAGACGAGGTACGTAGACCCCATTTTATAAAACCCATACATTCAAGCATTCATCCAAAATAAAATGCAATCACATTGGTCATAGTCCATAATCAATCCCTTTTATTAACATACATATCATCAAACGTATCAATAAAACTTATTCATCTCATGAAAGTAAATTCATTCCATATATGTATTAATATCAATTAATGGACAAAAGTTTGCTAAACTTTGTTTTTGGAAAAATAAACTCCTTTATTTCATTCAAAAACAATTCCAAATTAAACTCTTTAATTTTAGCAATTCTGAAATCATATTTCATATAAAATAAACATCTTTATTTTAAACCTTTATTAATTGAATAAATCATTTATTTAATTAATCAAAACAAAAGAAAAATTTTCCAGTTCCTGTCCATTGGCGCAGCTACGCCAGGAATGTAAAGGAAACAGGCGCAGCTGCGTATCATAAAAACCAGGAACAGACACCAGCGCAGCTGCGCAGCAAGAAGGCCTTGCACCGGCGCAGCTGCGCAGCTTCGCAGAATCTAAAAAAATTTTGTTGCCCAAGAACTCGATCCAATCGCATATCATACATGTATGAATAACATAAACTGATAATTAGCACAAGATTGGCTCTGATACCACTGTTGGGTTTGCTAGAAACATAAGCATGCAATCAAATTACATTAACGCAGCGGAAGGGATGAAAAAATAGATTTTAAATTTTTTTTACAAACCCTTAACTATGATCTTTCTTGTGCATTAATTATCAGTCAATACATAAAAGGAGATGATGGAATTATACCTTTGAAGATCCAAGCTTCCTCAGGTACAAGTTCTACTCCTTTGATTCCATTGATTCCTCTATAGTGGCTCATTCCCTTGATCAATGTCAGCCAATCAAATGTTTGGCCTCTAACGGTGATCCACCAAGGAAGATGAAGAACTCAAAAAGATGGGTTATTGGCTTAACCCTTGTTTCTATCTCTATATAATATGTGTACTCCCAACCTTTGGAAAAATTCACGTACCTTATTTCTGATATAAGACTCTCTTATCTAGATATTAGGTTAACCATTCTAATCCAATTAGAATAGAGTTTTATTTAATTAATTAATTAATTACTTTTAATTAATTTATATCCTAATCTTATTAGGATTGAGAGAGAGTACTGATATTATATAAATTTCTAAACTCCTTTAGAATTAAAATAATAATAATAATAATATTAATAAGACTCCTCTTATTAATTTATATTTAATATTTTTAAAATATTAAATAATAAACATTAAGCTATTTAATTTATTCTATCACCATAGATTAAATTAATTACACTTAATGCATTATTACTATCATGCCATTTTCTTCTTAAATAATTCTTCTTCCTTTTATGGTGTGACCCTTTAGGTTCTCCATATTAAACCGGTTGTGAATAAATCAATTAGAACAATTCTAATCTTATTTAAATAAATAAATTAAACTAATAATCTATTTAAATAAATAACATTTATTCTACAATACGGATAAGCCTTCCTAGCGATCAACGACTTTTCAAATAATATAGATTTCAACATTAATCATAAAAGATCCTGTGAGTTAATAGTTACTGTACAATTCAATCCTTCCACCATACAATGTTCCAATTAAATATAAGACATGAATTTACTGTCAAGTCTTATTTTATTTAATTATATGTATTTCTATTAGAAAACGCACAACTCCAAATAATGCAAATTAGAAACCTCTTTCTAATTTCATTCTACCTTGGCCAAGGATTCTTGGGTTGTCATTTAACGAATCACATAAGACATATCTCCTCTTTTAGTAGAGGTGGTAGATTCTTTATTGATCATACATTATCTTCATATGCAACTCATTATACCCAAGCATACCCTATATATGCCTTAAAGGCCTTAAGGAATAAGTCAAAGTATAATTTGTTACATACAAGATACTATGATGATCTCAAGTCCAAGGATCACTTGTACTACTATCACATTAGGAATTCCTATTGACAGGCGAGTAAAACTCCATTAGGTATTCCATAGGGAGTCACGTTTAGTGAATTTATTCTCTAATAAGCACCTACATACTTGCTTTAGTGTCTCCACACAAATGACCATGAGATCAGTCATCCTCATCTAATGAGCAAGCGACATATATAACAATCTATCCGGATTTACTAATCCCCATTTTAGTAATCCCACAATTGGGAACTATTTTAGTTTTTAAGCTTTCTAAGAATTTAGATCTCATTAGCATGATCTCATCATGATTCTAAAAGCATTGCTTAAAATTATGGGTTATTTATATATTATTAAAAAAGCACCATGTAGATAATTAAATGCCTTAAATGAATATTTTATTAATAAATAAATAAGATTGTTTACAAAGTATATGCTTTATCATCATATATGATTGGTTTGTATGCACACTACTATCACTCTTCTCAACTCTTTTGTCCCATTAACCTTAGCTTCACTCCAATCCTTCACATGCACACAAAACATATGAAAAGTAACATGCACACTTAAGTATTAACAAAATATCAAGCCAGGAAATACCTATTAAGTAGGTTAAAAACCTACTTATCAAATATCCCCAAACTTGAACATTTGCTTGTCCTCAAGAAAACAAACACAATGAATGTAACTAAACAAATGAATGTAACCTAACACAATCGAGCAGACATCTCAGTAACAAACACAGGTTGTATACTCTTTACGAATGAACACTTAAACTCACAATTCATCTTCACTCATGATCAATCATAGACTCTCACATCATCATATCACATACATGACTCCAATTCTCTCTCGTGCGTGTGTGTCCAATTGTATATCAGCAATTCAAAGTAGTTCACAAGATTATTCCCAACAAATAACCTACTCAAACATAGATATCTACACAATCATGGCATCCATATAAGTATATCGAAAATCAGGCTAAATCAGCAATAATAGAATAAACATCAAAGCTCATTCTTCGTGGGTGCATTTTAACGCTCCATCCCACCAATTATTTTATAATTCTGATTTGTGTAATGTTCAACCCCCTTAGGCTATTTAATGTCACCGGTGTAATAGACTTTCGACCAACGACTCCCAAACCCGAAGGCTTTAGGGCACTATGTGTCAAGATATCCCCTAGGGTTTACTTGTCCGAGTAACAAAGGCCACGAGGTAAAACTAAATCAGTTTTTATTTCACAAATTTTTTTTTCAATTTTTTTCTTGATTTATTTTATTTTATTTTTCTTTCTTTTCTGAGACTTAATTCCCCCAAACTTATGTTTTAGCCAATTCTTTAGTTCTCATCTGTGATCAAGTAAGTGTCCGTGTTCCTAATACATACAAATTCCTAATCACTACTGATAGTTAATTGGTGTGCTTGAAAGTTGAGAGAAAACTACAATTATGCAATGACGTTACTATGTTCAAAACTAATCAAATCATGAATCTCAATTTTATGCAAGATTTAGTGCAAATTCGAAATCATCAACCATGTAATCAATTACCTTAAAATACTGCTCAATCCCTCTGTATGATCCTATATGCATGTATCTACTGACAAAATCCTACATGAGTGTAATATATTTATATATATATATATATATATATATATATATGCATATGAATTTAAAATGAATTTAAACAAAATCTATTCTATATGCAACCTAATCTATATGCTAAAATACTAAAAATTTGAATTTTTACTCAAAAAATTTGAATTCCCCCCCCCCCCCAACACTTAGATCAAGGAATGTCCTTATTACTTGGCATATAAAATAAAAAAACATGGACTTCCCTGAGCGACGAGTTAAAACTCGTCGGATTTGTCGGATTCATCTTCGTCGGATGGGGGGTATCTAGGCAGGACTGGAGGTTCAGGCATCTGGACTGGGTCGGAGGTTGGCGATAATTGTGAGATAGCAGCGACCAAAGCAGTAAAAGTCCCAACATTGTAGTTGTGCGTCGCAACTTGGCGTTGGGCCAGTCACATACTTCGTTGTTGACAGCAACGCTGAAACGTGGCTGGCAGAATTATGATATACCCTTCACCCCGCGGAAGTGACGTCGCCCCTGTCCAAGGTCTGTACTACTCAATGGTGCGATGGTCGACTACAGCCATAGGCTGCTGGACCAGCTCCAAAACATGCCACTGAAGTCTCGCTTGGTGACACAAGTCGGTGATCAGAAACCCATGCAGTAGGCCGCCGGTGGTGCTCCCTCGTAGTGCTCGGTCAATTGACTGTTGAATACAAATGCCGACATCCACATTGAAAATTTGAATCTCATTATTATCACCGACCTAATGAGTGACGATTCCTTATAGAAGCCTTGCTCGTTCTTTGGTAACGGCATTTTTAGAACGAGATAATGATTATGTTCAACCAAGGGACAACAACCAAGGTCGTACTGGTGGCAGCAGTCACCGGAATAATGACAACCATCAGGGAGGAAATTATCATGCCAAAAGCGGTAACCACTCCGGTGGTAATCGTGGCCATGATAATATAAGAAGTGAGTCGGGGGGAGATTTTAAGAAGAGAAGGTACAACAATGAGAACGTGAAAGCATCGACAGCAGCACCGACATCAACTGTTTCTAGGGGAGGAGAACGACCGTCGGTCGTATGCTATAAATGCGGGCAAGAGGGACACATCAGCCCCAACTGCACACAACAATCTAAGTTGTGTTATAATTGTGGAAAGGAAGGGCACATAGCAGACAACATGGATTTCTCGGGGCTCTTCATCCCTAGGCATCTGGGGTAACTCCTCCCTAGCTTGACTAGACTCTCCAACGTTCGTCATCCTGACAACAAAATTTTTAAAATTTAATTATTATGTAATATCGATCGATACTTTTCGCGTACATAAATAAAACACATAGCACATAAGGTAGTTTATTATCTTTACTATCATCACTATCTTTTCGATCTCTTACAAGGCTACTACCTAAGGTTCCCCCACCTAAGGTTCATAAACTACAGCTCGACTCTGATACCAACCTGTAACACCCCTAAATCCGGGTACTTCAATTCCACGAGATTTGGTGCTCACTATCTAAATAAAATATAACTACTGCCCAATAATAAGGAATGCGAAATAAATTACAACCTTATAATTAAATAAAAATATTCCTTATAAAAGGATTATAACCTTAATCAAAATATCCCAGGTTTAATTTAACCTTAACATAAACAAATAAGTGCGAAAAATAAAACATAACATAATTAAGTCTTATTACAATCATAATAAACATAAACATAAACAAGTCTTCACTTGTTCATCTTGCTTTTTTCTTTACTTATTGACGGTGCGTCAACATTCTCGACTTTAGGTGCAATGGTTATTTAATTGTAAGAGTGAGCAAACAAAAGCTCACTTGGAATAATAACAATAATAGTTATGACATAAACTGAATAACTTCGAAAGATTTGAATACTTTTCTCTCATCAATAATAAAGAATTGAATAAAAATTCTTTCATCAATATTTAGAATTTCGAATGTAGAAATCATCTGAGGGTTATAAGACCTTGAACTTTGTCCTAGGTTATAAACATTTTTATTTAAAACCTTTAACAGTCTTTTAGAATATATGGACTCTTAACTCGTACTCAGGGGGATCAGCCCTTCGTACCATATATTGTGCACAAACATCTTAACGCTTTCGCATGGTATCCCCTATTAAATAGAGTTATTCATCTCATTATTTGATAACAATTCCGAACCAAAGAAAGTCTGGTTTGGATAAGCTTAAAAGAAAATTTGGAGTTCAACTACCATCAACTAAGGAGTAGTTGAATCGACTTACAATAATCTAGAACAATTCATCAATAAAGAATTATGAAATAACTTATGCTTTAGAAATAACTTAAAGCATTCGAAAGACTTAATAGACCTTACTTGAATAATTAAGTCAAGGTCACATCAATTCATAAATAAACTTCAATAAGATATTTGCTTGATATGGAATAAAAGAGAATACAAATAATTCGCATAATTATAATCACGGAAGGATAGAATAACTTGCTCAAGTAAAGTTCGAGTTTAGAAAACTTGCCTCAAGCGCAAGCTACAATTTCTATCACGTTCCATAACAAATCCTACATATGTATAATTAACAATAATAATATAAATTAGTTATCACATAACTAATTCACATAATTAGTTAACCTATTTGGGTTAACTCATTTCTCCTTAATTATTAAGTTTAATAATTTATTATCACATCAGATAATCATATCAGATGTCCATATAATTTAATCAAACTTAAATTATGTATTCATATCAATTAAATTATAATTTAAATTAAACATTCACTTTAATTATAATTAATCAAATTATAATTATATTAATTAAATTATAATTTAAATTAAACATTTACTTTGATTAAAATTAATCAACCTACATTATGCATTTATATTAATTGAATTATAATTTAACAAATTATAGTTTCAATTAAAAATTTACTTTAATTATAATTTATCAAATTATAATTACATATTATATCTTGAAAATATAATTCATTATTGTCAATTTAGTATTTTAATTTTATTAACATGCTTTATAAATTATAACATCATTACTCTCACAAAATTTCACATTTTAAAAATAGCTTTCTGCCCAATCTGCGGGACCAGCGTGGCCGCACTCCAATTAGCCTTGGGAGTGGCACGGCCGCGCCACTTTGCAGACAGGTCTCACAGTGTCGCGAACTTTGCAGAGAAAAAGCCAATTTGACTTATTTTTCCACACCAAATTCTGATTTTAGCATATATAACTCACATAAACGTTTGTGAAAACATCAGTTTATGTTTCTAATCATGTTCTATATAACATCAAAACACATAATTTAAAACACTTAATTTTGTTAATTTTGAAGAAAAGACATTTTTCAGTGTTCTTGATGAAATTGAACACTGTGAGTTTGTTTTTAAACCAATTCACATAATTCCAAGCATATTAAATTCGTTTCTAAGCATGTTATCATAATCCTATAATCAATTTATACAATATAATACAATCAAACATGAATTTTAATTTTAAAGAACTAATTATTTTCAAAACAAGATCACTGTAATTTTTTATGAACATGATTTCTCCATGTTCATCATGTTTACATGAATTAAACAACTTAATTTATCATACTAATCATATATAAACAGTTTATATACACAATACAACATATATACATCATAATCATAAAATTTCATGAAGAATTATTTTTATAGAGAAGTTCTTAAAAAACATATTTTCATAAATATAATGGAAGAATATAATTGAAATTAGATTATACCCTTTTTGTTGATTGAAGAAGAAGATGGAGATGGTTCTTTGTTTTGATTTCTCAAAGCTCTTATTCCTCTTCATTCATTCCTCTTTCTTTTCTCTTTGTTCTTTCTTTTTCTTATTTGTTCTAACTGGCTAACTCAACTAATGTATAAACTAATATGTATAACTGATATACATATATTAGATATAGAATATAATTATATAATATAACTGACAAAACATAATAACTATATTAAATATAATATCAGTTATAATTTATTTTGAAAATCAAAAGTCATAAGGCTTGTTTGGCAAAATCTCTTTATTTTTAAAAACATCTTTTTAGAACTTGAGGCCTCGTTTGATAAAACAGGATTAAAATAGACGCAAGGGCTTTGTTTGGTAAAACTCTTTAAAAATAGTTTTAAGAGCCTTGTTTAGTAAAACTAATTTAGAAACCCTTTTTATTTACTTAATAAGTCTTTTAACACATACTTTCAATGTTACACTTTATTTAATTAAATTCTAGCATTCTAATTTAATAAAATTAAAGCTAACATCAATTAAAATTTGTCACATAATAATTATAATTACTCGCTAATCATAATCTTATGTAACAATTATCACATAATATACATCTAATTTAATTAACTCAATTAAATTAGAACTACACCACAAAATTGCTTACACAACAATTTAATATTAAATATTCATTTAATTAACATATTACACTTAATTAAATTACTCCACAATAATTACATAAATTATTTATTTAACTCAATAAATAAATTAATTAAAATATTTATTTAATTTAATAAATATTAAAATTCATATATAAATTCTCATTCGTTACAGCGCCAGTCTCCAGTCTCCAGGATCTATTTTTTTGGTTCGCGAATTGTGCAGTTTTTCTCCAAAAATATGATTCTAGCTAACAATTATGCACAATTAAATTGTTCCAAACACATATAAATATATATATCAAATAAAAAAAATTAATAACTTGCATAAAGGTTTGGCTCTGATGTCACTATTAGGTTTTTAATAATCAAAGTAGCGGAAGAATGGTGAAAACAAATTTTAAAATTTTACAAACCTTATACCTGGATCATCTTTTATGCACAATTATTAATTAAACGAAAGAGAAGAACTTATAAATCATACCCTTGTAGAACTAAGATTTCGCAAATACGAGTTCAACTCCAAATCCTTCGTGATCTCCTTGAGTTCTCCGGGATTGATTCCTTCCTTTGTTCAACGTTAGCCACCCAAGTGTTTGGCCTCTAGAGGTGATCCACCAAGGAAGAAGAATTATTCAAGAAGGTGGGTATTTGGCTAAGCCCTAATTCTATCTCTATAGAATGTGTATACTTTGCCAACTATTAGAATAGTGTGTAGTGTAACTTTGTTCCACAATAAGACTTTCTTATTTATAGATGTAGGAAACCCTCCTAAACCATTTAGGCATATGATTTCATATTAATTAATTAAACCTTTTAATTAATTAGGCTTCCCAATCCTATTGGGAATAATTAAACTCCTTTAATTAATTAGCCTCCTAATCTTATTAGGAATATATTAGAGAGAGTATCTTATTAATTAATTCCTAAACTCCTTTAGGAATTAAATAATAATAATAATAATAAGACTCCTCTTATTAATTTATATTTAACATCTCCAAAATATTAAATAATAAATATTAAGCCTTTTAATTTATTCTACCACCATAGATTAAATTAAACATACTTAACTTATTATTATGATTATGCCATTAGCTTTTTTAATAAATATTCTTTCTTTTATGGTGTGACCCTTTAAGTTCTCCATATTAAACCGGTTGTGAATAAATCAATTAGAACAATTCTAATCTTATTTAAATAAATTAATTAAAATAATCATTCATTTAAATAAATAATATTTATTCTACAATAAGGGTAAACCCCCTTAACGATCAACGACTTTTCTGATAATATAGATTTCAACATTAATCATAAAAGAACCTTTGAGTAAATAGTTGCCGTATAATTCATTCCTTCTACCATACAATGTCCCAATTAAATATAAGACATGGATTTACTATCAAGTCTTATTTTATTTAATTATATGTATTTCGATTCTAAAATGCACAACTCCAAATAATGCAAATTAGAAACTTTTTTCTAATTTCATTCTGCCTTGGCCAAGGACTACTGGGTTGTCATTTATCAAATCACATAGGACATTCTATTCTTTTACTAGAAGCAGTAGATTCTTTATTGATCATTCATCATCTCTATGTATAAATTATTATACCCAAACATACCCTTTGATATACCCTTAGGGTCTAAAGGGACATGTCAAAGTATAACTCATCATACACAAGATACTATGATGATCTCAAGTCTAAAGATTATTTGTACTACTATCACTTAAGGAATTCCCTATTGATAGGCAAGTAAAACTGCATTAGGTATTCCTTAGCGAGCCACATTCAGTGGACTTATTCTCCAATAAGCACCTACATAGTTGCTTTAGTGTCTCCACACAAATGATTATAAGATCGATCATCCTCACCCAATGAGCAATTCAACGTATGTACCAATCTAATCGGATTCACTAATCCCCTTTTTAGTAATCCAATGATTGGGAACTATTTTAGTTTTAAGCTATCTAAGAATTTAGATCTCATTAGCATGATCATCATCATGATTCTAAAAGCATTGCTTAAAACTATAAGTCTATCACATATTATAAAAACAGCACCATATATATAGATAATTAAATGCCTTTAATTAAATAATACTTTTATTAATAAAAGAATAAGATTGTTACAAAGTATATGTTTTATCATCATACATGATTGGCTTGTGTGCATACTACTTTCACTTGAAGGCCGTGGCTGAGCATATCTAATCGGGCAATTAGTCGAGCGCTCCTAAGAGGGAACCCAAAAGGAAGGAGGAAGATGTCTCTATAATATTGCAAGGGCAATCAGTGAGCAAGAGCAACAGTCCGCCTATACAGAAGCAAGGCAATTATGCTGCACCTGCAAATACCCGAAATCCTGTGACACCGAGAGTCGGAGAAAACAACCGAAGAAGGATATTCACTCCCTTGGGGGACTCATTGGAAAATATATTGGCATTGTTGGTAGCACAGAAGAAGATCACTGAGCTCGCTCCACCTGTTGACCTTAATAGAAGACAATTTAATCCCAGTAAGAAATGTGCATATCATTTCGGATCACTGGAGCATGATACTCAGAACTGTTGGACCTTAAAACATAAGATTCAAAACCTAATTAATAGCGGGGAGATTGTGGTAAAAGTGTCAGAGCAACCCAATGTTAATAACAATCCTTTACCTCAGCATGATGTAGAGGGAGTCAACATGATCAGTACAGGAGGTCAAGAAAATCGCAAGTATCAGAGAAAATTAGGAGAAGCTCCTGCGATGACTGATCCTTCCATATGGGGTTACCCAAAGGAAAAGTATGCGGTGGAGAAAAACTTGGCCTCAATCAAGGTACAAGTGGACCAATTAGCGGACCTGATCATATACCAACACCAAGTGACCTGACAACTGATTGACCAAGTCCTACGAGGACAAATCTATACCCCATCCCCTCAGGTTGTCCCAATTTTGAGAAGAGATCAGATTCGTCTCCAGAAACAGAACAGATGGATAGAAAAGATAGCAAGGGAAGCTAGATTTCACTCTCGTCGGGAATTTGTGGCCAAGCAGAAGTTTACCCCACTGGGGCAGTCTAGGGAAGAAATCCTGCAAATGTTAATCAATAAGGGAAAGATCACGGATTTCTCACCACCCCCAGACCCTCGATCAAAGTGCTTCGACCCTAGTAAAACCTTACATTATCACTCAAACGCTCTAAGACATGCCACTGAGAAATGTTGGGCTCTGCGTCATCTAATTCAGAATCTGAAAGAATCAAGAAAGCTGGAAATGATAAAGGATGCAGAGATTTTCTCTGATATAGAGATAGTGTACCCTCAGAGGGTGAAAGGTTTAGAAGAAATGGTGGCAGTTATCACTGGCATAGAAGTAACTTCCACCATACCTATAGCCATCCGAGGATTGTCCAATAGGGGAGATGTAACTCCATTGGAAATAATTGTTCCAATGCCGATGATGTTGACCCCTCGACCGCAGATCTCTATTTTTAGTCTGAAAAAGGTTCCTTGGAATTACGGAGAAGGTGTAAGGTCGGAGACCGATTATATTGCTGTCTTGCAAAGGATAACTTGTTATGCCTCCCAGGGCGGGTAATGAAGCCAATAGCTAAAACCATGGAAAAGGTGCCGTTAGGGAAGATTGTGGATTTCCTTAACAAGGTGGGACATAACGAAGCGATAGCGGCGAAGCAGCTAAAAGTAGCACCACCCCAAATCTCTATCCTAGACCTTGTGCTAGCTTCCAAAGATCACCCTCCAGATTCTGATCCAAATGTTGGAGGAGGATTAGTTGCCCAAAACCATTGATACTGAGAAGTTACAGCATCTGATTAGTCACATACTGGAGAGTAACGTGATATCTTTTACTGACGACGATATACCAGCTGAAGGAGCTAGACATCGCAGGCCACTGCATATCACGGTTATATCATCTGGGTATGTGATAGGAGGCGTACTAATCGATGGTGGTTTGTCCCTAAATATATGCTCTCAGAATACCCTTGGGAGCATAAATATCAATCCAAGTCGAATCCGAGACAGTCATGTGGTGATTCGAGCTTTCGATGGATCACGGAAGGATATAGTGAGGGAAATTGAACTTCCCGTGGAGATCGGTCCGTTCACTTTCAACATATCCTTCCAAGTATTGAATATCACTATAAGGTATAACTTGTTGCTAGGGCGACCATGGATTCATATGGCTGGAGCCGTTCCATCCACTCTTCACTAGCAATTAAAGTATATCATCAACGGTAGCTTGGTTACCATCAGTATCGAACCCGAATATCCAATTCATACTCTGGAAGATATGCCCATGATTAGTGTGAATGAAGGCATTGAACCCGCAAGTTTCCATGCCTTTGAAGTGAGCTCTACTCAATACCACTATATGGGTTCGCCAGCATTAAAACCCCGGGTATCCCTCGAAGTGATGGCGGTTAGTCAAGAAATGCTTTCCCGAGGATATCTACTAGGTCAAGGGCTAGGTCGGAATGGCCGGGGGGATCAATAATCCTATTCATATACCAACATAATTAGGCAGGGCTGGACTGGGATACCTCGATGGTCTTAAACACCGTAATCCTCTTAAGTATATGCCTATCCACATGATGACTCCCCTCAGGTCGAAGCTCACTGAAGTAGGATTCAAGGAACCATCGAGGAAAGTCCCCACTAATATCTCAAATCTCCTGATACCCAAGGTCAATCATAGCAGGAATGAGGAAACTAATGAGGAAAAACCTCTCGAGGATGCGGATAGAGAGGCCAGAAATAAGAAGTTTATAGAGGAGATCCAGTTTCTATTTATGTGCAATTTAAGCCTCGCCAAAGGTGCTCCTAAAGATTCATATGGAAAAGGTCCACTCAACGATCAACCCAACGTCCCAGTCATTAAATGGAGGAGTGTTAACCTACCAAAGTAGGATCCCGGGTCAAATACTAAATCAATTATGGTTATCCTCAAAGACATCAATGACTCCGGCAACGCCTCTATTTCAGTCATCCCTAAAGACCTGACCACCAGTAATTGGATGATCACTCCTCAGATTGTCCAGAAAGGGTAAAAACAGAAAGTGATCTGTTAGAAGGGAGATTAACCTTTATATTTCAGTCTGTTTTACTATATCTGCAGCTTGTTATTGCCTTTTGTCATATTATCTGATGAACCTTTTGTAATTAAAAACTGTTATATATATATATATATATATATATATTAACCAATCAAGTTTTCTTCTTAGGTTCCCAAAATTGAGTATCTCTAGCCCTGTCCCTGACTTATCAGATTTGAGTAGTGACTATGATTTTAATATAGAATTGGACTTTAACTTGATGGGAATTGAGCAAGAGGAGGTGGACAATGACGAGGTGCCTGAGGAAATTAAAGGATGGGTTGAAGACAAACCCAAACCCAACCTTGAGAAAACCACCACCATAAACATCGGAACCTCTGACCACCCTAGAGAGCTACAAATAGGAACCAGCCTTCCCTCTATCCAAGAAAAAGAATTAATTAACCTCCTAACACAGTTCGAGGATGTTTTTGCCTAGTCTCATGAAGACATGATAGGTTTGTCAACAAACATAGTTGTCTATCGGTTGCCAGTTAATGAAGGGTTCAAACCAGTTAAGTAGAAGCTAAGACGATTAAAACTAGAATGAAGCCTTAAGGTCAATGTAGAAATTATTAAACAATTTAAAGTAAGTATCATTATGGTATCAACCTACCCGAAATGGTTATCCAATGTGGTCCCAATGCCGAAGCCTGGTGGAAAGGTGCGGGTATGTGTAGATTATCGAGATCTCAACTAGGCCAGCCTAAAAGATGACTTCTTAGTGTCGTTCATCCATGTTTTAAAAGACAACACGGCACAGTACGAGATGTACTCCTTTGCCGATTGCCTTACCGGATACCATCAGATTTTGGTTGCTAAAGATGGCAGGGAAAAGACCGCCTTTATCACCCCATGAGGCACTTTTTGCTATAGAAGATTGGACTTTGGCCTCACCAACGCTGGAGCCACCTATCAGAGGGCTATGATGGTGTTGTTCCATGATATGATGCACAAAGAGATAAAAGTATATGTGGATGATATCATCGTAAAGTCCAAGGAGGTAGATGACCATTGTACCCATCTCCGAAAATTGTTCGATCGCCTTCACAAGTATAACTTGAAGCTGAACCCAGCAAAGTGTGTTTTTGGTGTGAAGTTCGGTAAGCTTATGGGATTCCTTGTAAGCAATCGAGGAATCGAATTGGACCCTACAAAGATAAAAGCCATCACTGAGATGCCCAAAATGAGAACCGAGAAGGAAATCCGAGGTTTCCTAGGATGGATAAATTTCATCAACCAGTTCATATCATAGTTGACAGCCACGTGTAAGCCTATTTTGAAGTTGTTACGAAATAACTCCTCTGGGAGGTGGAATGAAGACTGTGGGAAGGCTTTTCACACTATCCAGAAGTGATTGATTGAAGAGCCCGTATTGGTACCCCCAAGGGAAGGAGTCCCGTTGTTCATGTACATATCAGTCAATTCCAACGCCATGGGTTGTTTTTTGGGGCAGAAGGATGACATGGACAAAGAAAGGGCCATATATTACCTCAGTAAGCGTTTTAATAATGGAGAGCAGAAATACACACTGATTGAAAGGACCTATTGTGCATTGGCTTGGGCCACCATGCAGTTACAACATTACCTACACGGCCATACCACTTATCTCATATCCCGCATGGATCTTTTGAGGTATATTTTCAACAAATCGATATAGAACTGTCGATTATCCAAGTGGCAACTAATCCTTCAACAGTTCGACATCGTCTATATGACCCAAAAGTCCATGAAGGGACATAGAATCGTCGACCATCTATCAACAACACCGGCGGGAGGTTATGAACCCCTCAAAACATACTTCCCTGAAGATGAGGTGATGGCTATTCTGCAAGCCAATAGAGAAGATGCGGGTCAATTCTGGAAATTATACTTTGACGGCGACTAACGTAGGAGGTGCTGGATCAGGGGCGGTTCTAGTGTCTATCACTGGGGATCAGTACCCCGTGGTGACTAAGCTATAATTTTGTAACTCCAACAACACTGCGGAATATGAAGGATTCCTGGTGGGGTTGAAATTAGCTCAATCCATGGGTGTCAAAAGATTAGCAGTGTTCAGAGATTCGGAGCTAGTCATCAGGCAATCCACATGGACATACATTACCAAAGAATAACATCTATTATCATACCACCACCACGTTATCAAGATGGCAGGAGAGTTTCAAGACATTGCCTTTATTCATATCCCTCGAAATAGGAACTACTTCACTAATACTTTGGCTACGCTAGCTTCATTGGTAAACCTATCAGAGCGGAGTGGTATGCCTGTTATCACCTTCATGGCTCAAAATGCACTATCTTACGGAAATAACGTGGGGGAAATATCAGGTGAGATAGCCCGGCTGATCAACCTTGGTACCAAAACATCAAGGAATATTTGTGAGACAGATCTATCCCCAAAGGAGTGAGCAAAACTACAAAGAAGCGGATAAAGAAGATGGCCATGAATTTCTTTTTAAGTGAGGATGATCTCTACAAATAGATCTGGGTATAGGTCTTTTCAGATGTCTAGACAAGGATCAGACCCAAAGACTTATGAATAAAGTGCACGGTGGAGTGTGTGGAGCACATATGAGTGGACCCCTTCTTGCTAAGAAGATATTAAGGACGGAACATTACTTGATATCCCTCATAGCTGATTGTGATGATCACGTCAGGCGATGCTATCAATGTCAAATTCATGCTAACATTATTCATGTACTGCCTAATCAGCTACATTGCATAACATCACCATGGCCATTTTCCATGTGTGGAATGGATGTGATCGGACCCGTTGAGCCTAAAGCCAGTAACGGTCATAAATTCATCTTCACCATGATTGAATACTTTACCAAGTAGGTGGAAGCAGCTTCTTTCCCCAAAGTTACAAAGGAGGTCATTATTGGCTTTATCAAAAATAATGTCATCTGTCGATAAGGACAACCTGAGGTTATCGTGTCAGACAATGCCAAGAATCTAAATAACGAGATGATGAGGGAACTGTGCAGTAAGTTCAATATCAAGCAGTTCAACTCGGTTATTTATCATTCGAAGATGAATGATGCAGTGGAAGCTGCTAATAAGAACATTAAGAAGATAATCATGAATATGTCGGCAAACCACCGAGGATGGACGGATTTGTTGCCTTTAACCTTACTCGCCTATCGCACGTCAACTCGAACCTCGACTGGGGCATCACCCTACTCCATAATCTATGGAATGGAAGAGGATCACTCCAGGCCAGGAGACATTCAAAGGAAAATTTGCCCCAAACTAGGAAGAACCCTTAGTTGTCAAAGAAATCTTAATAGGTGGAGCCTTGAGATTGGAAGAAATGGATGGCGAAGAATTCCCGCAATTGATCAATTCCGACTCTGTGAAATGGTATTATGGCTGAGACCCCTTTCACCAGCTTTAATCCTTATCTTGAATATATATATTAAGTCAACTTTCAGGCCAAGCTTGAACTACGAAAGACTTGATCTCCCCTCATGCATGGGAGTACGTAGGCAACCAATTATGGTGCGGTCTAACCATCAAAAAACAAAAATCAACCCTTTTAACTTATATTAATCCTAAAACTTAAACCTATCCAAAAATCAAAAATAACCAGATAAGACCCTCAAAGTCAACGGCCCATGCTGAAATGAGCTTTCGGCATCTCAGTGTTACTCTATCAGATCTTTCACAAGGATGACGAGAGCCACTCTATATCAAAATAGTAAATCATGAAGCAAAAATGGCAATCAATATACAGGTCTAAATGTACTCAAATAAGGGAAGTGGGCTAAACCTGGCACTTTTTATACACACAACTGTTTAGAATATAAAATATGTTCTAATATATGATAAAAGATAATAACATAGTTTGTGTAGGATGATAAAATAGGAGTATAAATCTATGGTCAGATGAGACAACATCTCAAAATCTCTAGCTGTATCTGTAGTCAGAGGACCAGCCCTAAGATCCTACTCCAGTGCGTCAACACACCTCAATAACTATACAGCTGACCTAAAGATACCCTCCTGACTCTAAATGACACCTCGAGCATGACCAGTAAGCCTCTCCACAAAAGATCGAATAGCATCCCTATCAACTATAGCCTCATCTCGGGCTGTAAGAGCTGCATCCCTCTCAACTATAGCAGCATCCCAGCCTGCCACAACGGTCAACATCAAGGCCCGGGTATGATCTCGCTCAAAAGTCTTGAGACAAACATGACAATCCAACTCATCCCTGGAGGATGAAGCAGAACTCGGAGCTGTGTTAATCAAAGCTGTTGTCAAACCTGCAAACAGCTCCTCCTTAGTAGGAGATATGGGGTCCTCCATCGGCTCTTCCTCATCAGTCGACCTATCCCTTACCTCAGCCTGATCCGCTACAACTAAAGATGAATCCAACTCTAACAAGGCTGAATACTCTACTGATCGGCCCGAATGGCTATCTCTGAATTCTGCAGTCTGTCGATGGAACCAAAGCCCGAAAACTCGAGCCAAATCTACCTTGGTAGCTGAGCACATGGGAAATCAGTAATCCTCAATACCATCGAATGCATGAACATCCTGGTGCTAATCGAACTGACCAATCACCGCCAGAGAATGATACGTGGTCACACCCCTCAAGCCGACCAAAGGAAGGAAATCCAGGTTATCCACATGAGTGATGAAGCTTAGGAAGGAGCAATAGCCAAAATACATGACAATCTCAAATGGCTCCTCCATAACATCTAGAAATACGATCCAAGATGTCACATCCATGTATAAAGATGGACGAAATGAATAGGTCAATGACATGCCATGACCAAAGAAAAACCCATGACGACGAAGTCTGCTAATCGGCCTCAGGTGGGTCATTAACCAAATATACAGGAAAACTAGACTACCTCTAAACTCCTAATCCCGACGGTCCGACAGAAGGATGCCGATATCAATGTCTCAGCCAATATCAAAGGAAGAATGGTGAAGTCATCTCTAAGAGCTCTAACATCCATCAACATCCCGACATCTAAATGATCAGCATAAAGGGTATATACAAATAAGATTGAACGCACATGATCAGGGCATCTACCCGTGATGTCTTCCATCGCTCCTCAGAAATAGCAAAATCTCCCCGATGAATAGTTAAGCTATCGGCGGAAGCAAAGTGGTCTATCATAAAGTCGATCGAGATGATGTGGCTACCACCTACCTCAGCCAAAACAGTTGCCCTCCTCAATCCAGTGGTGGTCATAAACTTACGATGCATGTGCCCAACCGCCACTCTAGCACAGGGCCTCTCCAACGACAAACCAGAGATGCGGTCATACTCCTCCAAGGTAGGAGTCAGCTCGTCTAAGCCAAACCTAAAAACGTGGCGCCCTGGAATCTAATGAGCAAGCATCCCATCTATAAACTGTTAGGTTTGTATGATTCATAAGCATGCAACAATTACATACATCGCAGCAGAAGTTTAAAAATAAGAGTTTTAAAATTTTACAAACCATATACCCGGATCATCCTTTATGCGCAATTATTAATTTAACAAAAAGAAGAAGATGAGATTCATACCCTTAAAGATACGAGCTTCCTCAGGTACGAGTTCAACTCCAATCTTTTTCTTGTTCGACTTGAATCTACCGGGTGTGATTCCTTCCTTTGATCAACGTCAGCCACCCAAGCGTTTGGCCTCTAGAGGTGATCCACCAAGGATTAACAAGTATTAAGAAGATGGGTTATTGGCAAAATCCTAGTTTTCTCTCTCTCTAGAAAAAGTGTGCTCTCCCAACTCTTTGAAAAAGCATTAACCCTTAATCACAATAAAACTCCTCTTATTTATAGATGTAGGCAACCCTCCTAAACATTGTAGGATTAGGGTTTCATATTAATTAATTAAATTCTTTTAATTAATTAGGCTTCTTAATCTTATTAGGAGCAATTAATTAAACTCCTTTAATTAATTTACCTCCTAATCTTATTAGTAATATGGGAGAGTACTTTTATTAATTAATTCCCAAACTCCTTTAAGAATTAAACTAATAGTAATAGTAATAATAATAATAAGACTCTTTTTATTAATTTATATTTAATATTTCTAAAATAATAAATAATAAATATTAAGTTATTTAATTTATTCTATCACCATAGATTAAATTAAATACACTTAACTTATTATTACGATTATGTCATTTACTTCTTAAATAAATATTCATCCTTTTATGGTGTGACCCTTTAAGTTCTCCATATTAAATAGGTTGTGAATAAATTAATTAGAACAATTCTAATTTTATTTAAATAAATTAATTAACTATTAATTTATTTAAATAAATAATATTTATTCTATAACAAGGGTAAGATCTCTTAGAGCTCAACGACTTTTCAGATAATATAGATTTCAACATTAATCATAAAAGAATTTTTGAGTAAATAGTTACCGTACAATTCATTCATTCTACTATACAACGTCCCAATTAAATATAAGACATGAATTTACTATCAAGTCTTATTTTATTTAATTATATGTATTCCGATCCTAAATGCACAAGCTCAGATAATGTAAATTAGAAACTACTATCTAATTTCATTCTACCTTGGCCAAGGACTACGGAGTTATCATTTATCGAATCGCATAGGACATTCTCTTCTTTTACTAGAAGTGGTAGATCCTTTATTGATCATTCATTATCTTTATGTATAATTAATTATACCCAAGCATACCCTTTGATAAACGCTTAGGGTCTTAAGGGACATGTCAAAGTATAACTTATCATACATAAGATACTATGACGATCTCAAGTCTAAGGATTACTTGTACTACTATCACTAAAGGAATTCCTATTAATAAGCAAGTAAAACACCATTAGGTATTCCTTAGTGAGGCACGTTCAATGTACTTATTCTCCAATAAGCACCTACATACTTGCTTTAGTGTCTCCACACAAATGATTATGAGATCTATTATTCTCTTCCAAAGAGCAAGCAACGTATGTACCAATCTATTTGGATTCACTAATCCCCTATTTAGTAATCCATTGATTGGGAACTATTTTCATTTTAAGCTATCTACGAATTTAGATCTCATTAGCATGATCATCATCATGATTCTAAAAACGTTGCTTAAAACTATGGGTTTATGACATTTAAATATAACAGCATTATGTAGATAATATTAACGCCTTTAAATAAATAATTTTTTTTATTAATAAATGAATAAGATTGTTACAAAGTAAATGCTTCATCATATCAAATATGATCGACTTGTGTGCATACTACTTTCATAAACCCATCGGGTACCTGGAAGGATAGCAAAGATATGGAATGACCTGGCATACGGCCAACTATGATGCGGTCAGAAGCTGATAGATTGTCGTGCCAAGCTCTTAAGCTAGTGGCTATCCGACTCGGTAGAGAATGATCCAAGCGAACAATAGATGATGAAGCCATCTATAAAAAATGTGTCAAAAAGACCAAACATGGGTCAATCTATATCCAATCATTTCTTTAAAACATGCATCGTAATAAGCGATAACACAACATATGAAAAGACAACATCATATATATCTCAAATAAAATACATCAATTTTATACATACATCACTGTCATACCTATGATATATGTGAAAACTAAAAATAAAAAGTACATGATAATGGGGTATATAAGCCCAATATATAACAAAGGCCTATAGAATAATATCAATATCATCTAGGAAGATCCTGGAATCATCAAACTGATCAACCTGAGCCATATCATACTGAGTGGGCATACCTTGCATATCTGGGCGGTAATGCACATCCTGCGTATCCTGACGATGAGGCATATCCTGCGCATTCAGGCGATAGTTAAATGGGCCCTCTCCATCAGCAAAGCCACCAGTACCTGACGGTCTCGCCTCATGTCCCTGGGAATCAAAAGTACCAGTCAGTGAAGGATCTCTGCCTAAATGGCGACAATACATCAACATCCTCTCTAACTAATAGGTCGAATCTGCAATCTGGGATAGATGAGAAGGCTCCCGAAATCATGTTATCCAATCGGTCATCACAATAAACCCTAGAACTATATCTCCCAAGAACTGGTAGCCCTGGTCTAAGCTCCAATAGTGCGAGGATGCCACCAAGCACGGAAGTCATCCGAGGTAATGTGGCCGTCTGATAGGTGAAATCCCTCATACCCCGCTATAAGAATCTCTAAAATAAGCTTAGTTAAAGGCCAAAACCGCTAAGGCTGAGGAAGGAAAGGAAGGCGGATCTCCCCGGTGATACATCTAAAAGCACGCTGTCAAGGTAAAGCTCCTAACCTCCATCAAATAAGAAGGGAATCCAGTAAATAGACAGATAATACTCAGGTCCTGTCGGGAGACCATCCTCAAAACCCTATGTCAGGTGCTCTGCAGTATAGGGGACCCACACTACATCAGGTGCTGACAACAGCTCTAGCTGGAGGCGTGCATGGGTGAAATCCACCGAAATTAGGACCTCTGATAATGTGGACTGATGCCATCTACGACCTTGAGGGTAGGTATCCAAGCCTATAATAGTAATAGGTCAAAGGCAAGAAAGACTCTCGTAAGCCCAGAACTGTCAATTCAAAGAGCACGACATTAGTCATGGGAAAAGACAAATCAAGATTCAGAGAATCATAATCAGTTAAGATGAGTCACCAGAAAAAAATGGGTAGAAGCTGAGCCAAGCGCCGATCACTCCCTCAGAGTGCAATCGCATCCCATGGAGGAATATCGCGAATGTAAAAGAACCCCAGTTCTGGTCTCCAATAGGATCTACGTCCCGAACAGCCCCCACTAAGCTAAAAGGGACAGTGGAGGAGTTGTTCGCAATGAAACAACCCTTCATGATAGTTAGGAACAGATGCCGCAAGATGCGATCTCTCTCCATCAAATCCTCGGGTAAAGGCTCCTGCAAAGTGCCCTGACCCCCATCAACACTAAAAGAACCTGACCAGATACTACGGGCCTTGAAGGTCCGCTTCTGAGGAGAAAAACCAAGAAGGGTGCGAACAACCGTGGCGGTAATATTAGCATCCAAAGGCACTCGGTCCCCAACAAATTGCAAACCAGTGATGTACCATCAATCCATGGGTGTCATCATAACCTCATAGTCTAAGAGATGAAGGGGCTGGCTCTGATAAATCGCCTATCAGATAAGGCCCAAAGGTAGCCCCAAGGGCAGCGACGAGGAGCAATGATGAAGAAGGCTTGAAAACCCTAGGAATCCACCTAAGCCCGATACTCAGGATGAAGCGACTAGTACAAGGAATACACACTGAACTAGTTACACCTTGGCTGGGTAAACTCCGGAACTTGCACGACATTAAAGTTAAAAACCGATTGTAGACACATAAAATTTTTGCATTCCTGGTACTAACCCGATATGAGGGAAAAATCGTCAACTCAACCCCAGTCACCAATATCGGGATGTCAACTCAACCCTGATCACCAACACCGAGACAACCACAGTCCTGATCACCAATATCGGGATGTTAACTCAACCTTGGTCACCAATACCGGGACAACCACATCCTTGGTCTCAATGTCGGGCCATCAGGTCAACCGTGATCTCAATACCAGGAAATTAGGTCAAACCCGGTCTCAATACCGGGCCATCAGTTCCCCGATCTCAATACCGGGCCATCAGGTCAACCCCGGTCTCAATACTGGGCCATCAGGTCAACCCCGATCTCAATACCGGGTCATCAGGTCAACCCTGGTCTCAATATCGGGCCATCAGGTTAACCCCGGTCTCAATACCGGGCAATCAGTTCAACCCCGATCGCAATATCGGGCAATCAGTTCAACCCCGGTCTCAATATCGGGTCATCAGGTCAACCCCAGTCTCAATACCAGGCCATCAGGTTAACCCCAGTCTCAATACCGGGCCATCAGGTCAACCCCGATCTCAATATCGGGCCATCAGGTTAGCCCCGGTCTCAATATTGGGCCATCAGTTAAACCCCGATCTCAATACCGGGCCATCAATTCAACCCCGGTCTCAATATCAGGCCATCAGGTCATCCCCGGTCTCAATACCGGGCCATCAGGTCAACACCGATCTCAATACCGGGCCATCAATTCAACTCTAGTCTCAATACCGAGACGCCAGGTCAACCCTGGTATTAATACTGGGATATCAAGTCAGCTCTGGTCACAACCCGAGAGGTACAGTTAAGCCCCGGTCATAACCGGGAGATCCAGTTCAGCCCCAGAGATAACCTTGGGAAGCCAATTCAACCTTCAGAGATAAACCTAAAGTATCACATCATCTCTGGAGTCAACCTTGGGAGGACGAAGTCAGCCTCGGAGACGACCCTAAGAACAAACAGAATCGTCTGGGAGCCAAACCTCGAAAACAACCCCAGGAAAGCAGCCGAAGATCATGCCAGCACTAAAGGCAACCCCGGGAGGGGTAAAATGGCCATTCTACCAACTTGAAGCCGATTTGGTCAAACTCAAGCCGAATTAATGCCACCAAAGTCAGAAAAAACCATAACGGTGATCCCAAGTGAAAACAGCGCAAGACGGCTCAACGATAAACTACAGGGAAATGAAGACCTGGTTATGAACCCGTATTTTTCGACTCAAAAAAGGTTAAATCCTATGTCATTGTGACGCCTTCGAAAAGAGCTTTTCAGAAAGGTATGGCACGCCTTAAACGGACGCTCTGATCAAAAGTTAAAAAGTTTTGAACCTGACATCGCATTGCTCGGAGTGCACAAAACTCAATGCAACGGGGCCCACCACCCCTACCTACCACGTGGAGCCACCGGTAGAGTGGAGGAAGCTGCGGTTAGACCCGCTTCCACCTGGTCTATATATATGAGTGCACCCCAGCTCATTTTTAATTAGAAAACGCTCTGAACCCCTGACCGTTTGGTTTTCCAACCATTTTTTTATCTTCCAAACCCAAATTTTTTCATTCTAACACGTAGATATACCCACATACTACCACATATCAAAAATTAACTAGTAGATTTAGACATTTAAAGCCTATAATTTGGCAAAAAGCTCGTGTAGCAGTCCATTGTGAGTATTTTTACGATCAACAAGTTTATATTACTTCATTACGCTGTTATACACTTGCATATCAAATTTCATTTTTTAAATATGCCCGGAACTCAGTTCCGTGACCATTTTTGTTAACTTTTGGTGCATTTTAGTACCTAAACGCATTTTTTGGTATTTCTACTACTTGAATTGACGATCCGTCGCTTCTAAAAGCTTTTATATACTTGCATCTTCGTTATTAGCAACTTCGCCGGACTGGGTTATCTTCCCAGTCCGGGTTTGGCTTTTTACTTAAGAAGATAAAAAAAAGAGTTCATGGCTTACCTCCTTGATGAATTCCTCTTGCTTGAATTCTGTTAATGATTCTCCTTGCTTGTTTAATCTCTACAATCTCCAGAATTGGTCCACCTCTCACACCTTTATACTCAATCTCTCCTTTTTCTCTCTTGGTGTAGTTTATTAACAAATGAAAAGAGCAATTTTATTTAGGTGGAGAGTATATATATATATATATATATATATATATATATATATATATAGAATAATCTTCCCTTGCCTCTTCCATTCTCAACTCAACAGTTACAAACATTAAGCTAGAACATTAGTTTAGCTAATTAAATAAGAAGAATGTGGGGGTTAGAGAAAATGAAAGGATTTTGGTTTTAAGGAGTAAAATGAAGTACTCCCTCCTTAGCTATTATGTAATATACGTATACTCCTTCCCTTGTCCCAATTTGTGAGTCACGAGGGTCTCACCAGCTACTGACTTGTACTAAATAAAATATTATTATAATCAATTAAATCAATTAAATAATCATTTTGACCATTTTGCACCTTGTAGCAAAATGTTGGTTGCCCCTCGTAGCAAAACGTTGCGATACTTATATCGATTCCTACTAAAGTCGACGTGCCGGACGTCATGGGACTATCCGTTTCATCAAATTCATCTCTGAAATTTGTGGTTGACTTTTTACCCGAAAAAGTCAACCGTGACACATTTTTGTGGTTACAGTCTGTCCTGACTAATTTCGATGTTCCAGACTCAAATACGCAGTCCGCGTCTCTAAATTTTGCTCCGAACTACAACTCGTGTTTTAATACCATTCCACGAAAATAATAGAATTAATTCCATAACCAAATCAAATAGTTAAATTAATCTAAACCAACTATTTAAATCCATCACATCACATAACTTAAAATAAAACACATATGTATAACACATATACATCTAATAAAAGAAATCACACAAGAGTTTCACATAAGTTCGTTTATTGATACTTAGTAAATTACATAATAATCTCGGATATTACATTCACCCTCCCTTATAAGGATTCTGTCCCCGGAATCATTACACATCAAACAAAAAGACTAGGGTAAGTTTTCATCATTTTCTCCTCGAGTTCCCACGTAGCCTCTTCGGCATTGTGGTTCCTCCATACTACCTTAACAGAAGGTATTATCTTATTTCTTAACACTTGTTATTTTCTATCAATTATCTGTACTGGAACCTCTTCATAGGTTAAGTCCTTTGCGAGCTGAATGGGTTCATACTCTATGACATGCTTGTAATCCTGGTTATAAGGTCATAACACTGATACGTGGAACACGTTGTGTATATGTTCTAACTGTGGAGGTAAAGCTATTTCATAAGCCACCTCACCGACTCGACTTAACACTTTAAAGGGTCCTATGAATCTAGGACTAAGTTTTCCCTTCTTCCGAAACCTCATTTTCCCTTTCCAAGGTAAAAACTTTAGAAACACATAAGTGCCGACGTCAAAGTATCGTTGTTGTCGATGTTGATCAGCATATTTCTTCTGTCGATCATGAGCTGTCACTAATCTCGCTCGTATTATTTTGATCATATCTGCAGTTTGCTGCACTAATTCTGGCCATAGCAATTTACGTTCTCCTACCTCATCCCAGCACAATGGCGTTCTACATTTCCTTCCATATAAAGCTTCATAAGGTGGCATCTTGATGCTCACGTGGTAACTGTTGTTGTATGCAAATTCCACCAACGGTAGGTGGTCATCCCAGCTTCCTTTGAAGTCCATAACATATGCTCTCAGCATGTCCTCCAATGTTTGAATAGTTCTTTCGCTCTGCCCGTCTGTTTGAGGATGATACGCGGTGCTTAACCTCAGTTGCGTTCCCATGCGTTCTTGAAAACTTTTCCAAAAATTTGATGTGAACCGCGGATCGCGATCTGACGCAATTGATACAGGTACACTGTGCCTGGAAATGATCTCCTTGACATAAAGCTTTGCCAACTAATCCAAGGTATATCTGATCTTGATTGGCAAGAAATGCGCTGACTTGGTCAATCGATCAACGATAACCCAAACTGCATCGTAACCCTTCTGTGTATTTGGAAGTCCTACCACAAAGTCCATCGTGATATGCTCCCATTTCCATTCTGGAATTTCTAAAGGTTGAAGTAACCCGCTCGGTCTCTGATGTTCCGCCTTAACTCTCTGGCATGTCAAACACCTGCTGACGCACTCCGCCACTTCTCTCGTCATATTGGGCCACCAATAATGTTGGCGAAGATCCTGATACACCTTTGTGCTTCCCGGGTGAATTGAGTAACTTGAGCTATGAGCTCCCTGCAAGATTTCCTCCTTTAACTCAGATACCGTTGGCACCCAAATTATCCTCTCAAATCTTAATAATCCAACACCACCCACATTGAACTTAAGCTCCTCTCCATCTGAAATTCTTTTCCTCACCTTCTCGCATTCTTCATCGCTGCTTTGTTCTTCTTTGATTTTGTCCAATAGAGTCAGTCGAACCTCCATTGCGAATAACTTCTCATATGACTCACTCGGACTCTTTACCTCGAGTTCCAAACTGGCCATTTCCTTAATCAACTCATCTTGAGCCGTTAGCATTGCCAACCTACCACTGCCCTTTCTGCTTAGCGCATCCGCGACCACGCTAGCTTTCCCCGGATGATACAAGATGTCACAATCGTAATCCTTTATTAGTTCCAACCATCTTCTTTGTCTCATATTCAACTCCTTCTGCGTGAAGATATACTTCAGACTTTTATGGTCCGTGTATATTTCACACTTTACACCATATAAATAGTGCCTCCAAATCTTCAGGGAAAATACTACCGCTGCCAATTCCAGGTCATGGGTAGGGTATCCCTTCTTGTAATCCTTCAACTGACGTGATGCATACGCAATAACTTTACCATATTGCATAAGCACACAGCCAAGTCCTTTGTGCGACGCATCACTAAAAATTACGAAATCACCAGTATCGTCTGGTAGAGACAACACCGGTGCTTCACTCAATCTTTTCTTGAGTTCCTTAAAACTTTCTTCACACCTCTCCGTCAAGATAAATCTTATCGACTTCTTCGTTAAATTCGTCAAAGTTCCTGCTATCTTGGAAAAATCTTAGACAAACCGTCTGTAATAGCCTGCTAGTCCTAAGAAACTTCTTACTTCAGTCGGTATCTTTGGTTGTTCCCAATTCTGCACCGCTTCCACCTTTGCAGGATCCACGGAGATTCCGTCCTTGTCGATCATGTGACCCAGAAATTGAACTTTCTCCAACCAAAACTCGTACTTCAAAAATTTTGCGTATAACTTATCCTTCCTCAATGCCTCCAATACCAACCTTAAGTGTTCAGCATGATCTTCTTGAGTCTTGGAATAGATCAGGATATCATCTATGAACACGGTCACGAATTTATCTAAGTATTGCTTGAATACCCGATTCATCATATCCATAAATGCCGTTGGCGCATTTGTTAACCCAAATGACATCACCAGAAACTCGTAGTGTCTGTAACAAGTCCTGAATGCTATCTTAGGTACATCTTCCTTCCTCACCTTCAACTGGTGATATCCCGTCCTCAAGTCGATCTTGGAAAAATATTTTTCTCCCTTCAATTGATCGAACAAATCATCTATCCTAGGTAACAGATACTTGTTCTTAATCGTCACCTTGTTCAACTCTCAATAGTCGATGCAAAGTCTCATCGACCCGTCCTTCTTTTTCACAAATAAAACTGGTGCTCCCCAAGGAGACACACTCGGTTGAATATACTTTATATCCAATAATTCCTGCAACTGTACCATCAGCTCCTTCATCTCTGTCGGTGCCATTCTGTATGGGGCTTTTAAAATTAGGGCCGTTCCCGATACTAAATCTATAACAAATTCGACCTCCCTATCCGGTGGAATACCTGGCAATTCCTCCGAAAATACATCCAGAAATTCATTCACTACTGGTATCTGTCCCATCCCTACCCCTACTTTCTACGTATCGACGATATGGGCCAAATAACCTATACATCCCTTCCTTAGCAACTTCCTCGCTTGCATCATCGTCAGACAACTCGAGTGTCTCGGTGACTTACTCTCATAGAATACTACCTTAGACTGATCTGAAGTCTTAAGGTTTATACACTTCTTCTGGAAATCTATCATCGCTCCATGGTTAAATAACCAATCCATTCCTAGAATTACATCAAATTCCCCTAATTGAATCGGAATTAAATCCACAGGTAACTTATATCCCCCGATATCTACAACACAATTCCTATGGACATGGCTAACGTGAATTATTTCCTTATTAGCAACTTCTATGTTCATCGGATATTCTAATTTTTCCTGGCGTAAGTTTAATCGTTGGGAGAATTTATGCGACACGAAGGAACAAGTAGCACCCGAATCAAATAATATGTAAGCAGATATATCATTGATCGAAATGATACCTGAAACAACGTCCTTGGATGCGACCGCGTCCTAAACCGTTATGTTGAAAGTCCTTGCTGTTGGTCGATTCTAAGTTGGTGGTCCAGTAATTGTGAGATTTCCACCGCTTGGTCCCCTTCCTCCATTTCCTCCTACTGAATTCTTCTTTGGGAAATTCCTTGCCTAATGATCCAATGCTCCACAGTTGAAGAATCCATTCCTCTTTGGTGCAGAGCAATTGGGAGAGATGTGCCCCTCCTGCCCGCAATTGAAATAAACGTTCTTTCCTTTTAGACATGCCCCCGAGTGATTCCTCCCACACTCCTTGCATGCCTCAGTCCTCTTCTTCGCTTCCCCTAGTTTTCCCCCAGAGTTTCCCGGATTGAAATTATTGCTGCTGCTGTTGTTGTTCCACTTCCTTTTGTTTGCACCACTACCACTGCTACTTTCCCCACAATTCCCTCCTTTATTCTTTTTCTTTTTCTCCTTGTTAAATTTCATCAGGGCTTCACTTCTGCCCTCAGCAATTATAGCTTTCTCCATGAGAGTTGCGAAGCTATTCGTCTGCAACATCGAAAGTCTGCTGTATAACCAGGGATTGAGACCTTGCTCAAACCTCCTTATTTTCCTTTCCTCAGTGTCGACCTGATGAGGCGCGAACCTCGCCAGCTCGTTGAACTTTGCAGCGTACTGAGGTACCGTCATGTCGTCTTGCTTCAGCTCCAGGAATCGCATCTCCATACGACTCTGCATACTCACAGGGAAATAGTTTTCGAAGAAGATCTTCTTAAACTCCTCCCAAGGTATCACACTTTCTCCAGCCCTGGTCTGGTTTGCCTCCCACCAGAAGTTGGCTTCCCCCTTCAACATGTACGTGGCAAAGATTGTTTTCTGCTCATCTCTTACTCGGGCGATAGCGAAAGCCTTTTCCATTTCTTTGATCCATGTCTGGGCTTCTATTGGTTCGTTGGTTCCTTTGAACTCAGGGGGTCCCGCGCTCTTGAAGTCCTTAAAGTGTGCCACTTGGGCCGCTAGAGGGTAATTGGTATTCGGGGTTCGTTTCTGAAATGCCCCCACTAACATGTCTATGAATTGTTGCATGGGGTTCGATGGACCCTTAGCATTACCGCCTAACCCCTTGGGTGTTTGACGACGTCTTCCTCTAGCCATCTTTCTGTTTAAAAATAAACTTAATGTTATCATCTTATAACTTATTCTACAACATAAATAATTCATATAAAACTAAATCATCACATCACATATTTAAATAAAAGCATATTTATTTAAAAAAATATAATCACAAAGTATCTCATCATCTTATGGTATTATACCCTTTACATCTCTTTAACCCAAAACACTTGGTAAAAACCGAAAACCAAGTTTTTATTCCATAGCTAAGCATTCGATACGCTAATAGTAAAAGTTCATCATGAATAAACTAAAGACCCAGCCTAATGGCGTCTTCATGCTCTTCATCTGCTATCTCCAGCACCAGCCCTCGGCTTATAACATGTCTAGACCGGTGCTCCTCACGTGGAAAGTGATACACCCTATGCTGGAACCTCCCATGTGCTAACTTAAACGTGTACTTCATCTTGTCTATCCTAACCTTCTTATCTCTCACTTCTCCTTCTAACTCGCCAGTTAGCTTTTCGGCCCCAGCACGGCCTTTCCTCTCATCTCCCCCGAATGTGGTAATGATCTGTGTGACGCCCCCAGAATAGGTCCAGTCAACCCAACCATTCTGAGTCGCTAAATACATGGTACAGAATTCAAATACAAACTTTTATATCACACGGTCGTGCAAAATATGACCACACAACTGTGAGTGTCAATACGAATATGTAGAAAATATTAATATTCAAACTAAGTTCTCATTACAATTATTATTACACTATTTATCAAAAATAGTGAGGACTACTACTGCTCTAACTCGAAACATCACTCTGTCCCCCGACTAGTTCCCGCAACATTCTCATTTCCTGAAGAGGACAATAGATGAAAAGGGTGAGCTCAACTAGCCCAGTAAAGAATATTATGACTAAGATAATGAAAAATAAATTATCGTTAGTCTTCAACAATTCAGATAAAATATTATTGACAGCAAGTTTTAGATCAATATTCGCAGCGAAAATAACTGTTCATCATCAATATTTTATCCCTGTAACATCAATCAATATACATCTCGAATCAAATATTCATCTTTGCACTACAGGCCAAAGATATTCATTTGTATCATCAGTGATCATGTTCATCTCAACACCTGTCATCTTTGCACTACGGCCAAAGATATTCATCAGGTAATCTTTGCTCTACAGGCCAAAGATATTCAGTTATATCACCACTTAGGACTGAGGATGATGAAAAATAATATAAATAACGAATCCAGTGAAATAAAGGATAAGATTAAGGATTCGTATTTTAGTTTATTCAAGTTTAAGAATATTCCATAATAATACTTTGTGGAGCAGAATTCAAGAATGAAGCTCAAAACCTATATCCAATCAAAGATAGTAACTATAACAGACAATTTGAACAAACATAAGAAATTTTAATTTTTTCGTGAATAGTGCCGTATACATGAATAGTAACCCCAACAGAAAAAGTAAGAATTTCAAAATAAAATCCATGTCAATATTTTGGTATAATGATATTGAAAAGAATAACATCATTTATGAAAGAAAATAACATCCCTTACCTCAAAAGAATAGTACCTCTGACTGGAGTATCGGATATATTACCGAAGGAAACTTGCACTGAATAGTAATACTCAAAGTATCTAAATACTCACAAAAATACGCTCGATATTATAGAGAGAGAAAACTTCTGATTCTGGTGTGATTTTCAATTCTAACCTAAGCACCCTATTTATAAGAAAACTTAGGATGCCAAAGAAGACTAAAGTAATAAAATAATATATTTTATTTTTAAAATTTTCCGCCGCCGGCTGCTAAAAAAATTAGAATTTTTTCAACAACCAACAAAAGTGGCGCCCACCCATAAAAAAAAATATTTATTTTCCAAAACTTCAATAATTCATAATAAATAGCCCATTTGTCAGAAAAATACAAATTCTATGTCTTTTTATAGGAAATTTAATTCTCTACAACTTTGTAGAAGGAAGTTTTTCCAAATTCCAAACATAAATTATCCGAAATTCATAAACGGATGATTTTTCACACCAAAATACTGATAAAAACACATCAGCGCTAATTCCTTCTTTTATATCCACAAAATAAATATTTCCTTATCATATAAATCAATATTTAATTATTCATAAATAATATTACAGAACTACAATATTGACAACCAGGTCATTCCCAAGAAAGAGGGGGCCTTCCGATAAGGACTTCTCATTACTGGCGCACAATTAAATAACCCCTCCTAGACAGAACTTCCTTAGACATTGTCAATAATGCTATCTAATAAAATTATTTAAATAATATGAATTATTGAGTTGATAATGTGAAATACTGTGCAGTGACAATTATTGAATCAATAATACAAAATATCAACTGTAGCCATTATTGAATCAATCATATAAAATAGCAACGTAGCAATTATTGAGTCAATAAAATATCAATGTAACAATTATTGAGTCAATAAAATATCAATGTAACAATTATTGAGTCAATAAAATATTATGTAATTATTGAATCAATAATATAAAATATTGAACAGTAGTTATTGTAACAATAATTGAGTAAGTGCCTTCTCACGTAAGAATCAATAATTTAAAATACTGTGCAATACTGTGTGCTACTGTGCAACACCGTGTATTACTGTATTTTAACCACCGGGTATTTCAACAGTACTAACGGTAACAACTACGCTGTTATTTATAAAAAGGTTATTTCTGTCGCTTTTTATATCCGACAGTTATTCCGTTGTGGGGCCCACAAATAGCTGCGCCGTCGTACGAATATTCCCCGATAACAAGAATATTCCACGACCAAAAGAATATTCCCCGACAACAAGAATATTTTATAACCACTTGCTCATTTTAAAATATTTGCACATTTCACCCATAACTTTTCACATTTATCAAAACAACACCTTACTATTTCGAAATAATATATAAAGAAAATTAAATCTTTATTCATAAAAGTTGGGGTCTTACAACCTCCCCTCCTTATGAAATTTCGTCCTCGAAATTGACGTACGTACCTGGTATGTCGAAAAGGTGAGGATACCTCGCTTTCATTTCCGATTCCAACTCCCAATTCATTTCTTCAATAGCATGGTTTCTCCACAAAACTTTAACTTGAGGTATAATTTTCGAGCGTAGGACATACTCCTTCCTATCCAAGATCTTGACAGGTATCTCCTCATACGTTAAATCTTCGGCTATCTCGTCTGGTTCTAACTCAATAATGTGGTTTGGGTCTTTCACATATTTACGAAGCACGGATATGTGAAAAACATTATGAACACGAGACATGCTTGGAGGTAAAGCGAGTCTATAAGCCACATTTTCTACTCGGTCAAGAATCTCAAATGGACCAATGAATCGTGGGTTGAGCTTTCCTCTCTTGCCAAACCTCGTAACTCCTTTCCACGGAGCAACACGTAATAACACATCGTCCCCAACATTAAATTCCACGTCTTTTCGATGAAGATCCGCATAACTCTTTTGTCGATCTTGTGCTGTTTGTATACGTTGTCGGATTATTTGGATCTTTTTTGTAGTCATACGTACTAACTCCGGTCTCAATAATATTGTTTCACCCACCTCGTTCCAATATACTGGAGAGTGACACTTTCTCCCATACAATGCCTCGAATGGAGCCACGCCTATACTTGCCTGATAACTGTTGTTGTAGGAGAATTCCACCAATGGTAAATACTTATCCCAACTCCCTTTGAACTCTAGAACACAAAGTCTCAATAGATCTTCAAGATTTTGAATAGTTCTTTTCGATTGTCCGTCCGTTTGAGGATGATAAGCCGAGCTGAACCGTAAATCCGTGCCCATAGCTTTCTGCAAACTGATCCAAAATCGTGAAGTAAATCTGGGGTCACGATCCGAAACTATGGATACTGGCATGCCATGCAATCTCACAATCTCATTCACGTACATATGAGCAAGACGTTCAAGGGAATAAGTCTCTCGTATCGGCAAGAAATGAGCAGACTTGGTTAATCTATCAACAATAACCCAAATCGCATCTATGCCTTGAGAAACCTTGGGAAGACCCATAACGAAATCCATCGTAATGTGTTCCCACTTCCATTTAGGAATCTCCAGTGGTTGCAATGGACCCTTCGATACTTGATGCTCCGCCTTTACACGTTGACAAGTTAAACATCTCGAAATAAACTCCATAATCTCTCTTTTCATATTGCTCCACCAAAATATATGTCGAAGATCACGATACATTTTGGTACTCCCAGGATGGATTGCAAATGGTGTGTTGTGTGCCTCCATCATGATTCTATGCTTCAAGTCAGAATCGTTAGGAACACAAAGTCTGGAGTTGACTCAAAGTATTCCCTCTTCATCGATTCTTGCTTCTGGAATGGCACCTTCTTGCACCTTCTTCTTCATCTTCATCAGCTTCGCATCCATAGTTTGAGAAGCTTTAACTTTATCAATCAAAGCTGGTTCTACACGTATACTTGACATCATCGCACTCGTTCCCACATATGATCTTATACTCAACGCGTCAGCTACCACGTTCGCTTTCCCAAGATGGTATTGGATGGTATGATCGTAATCTTTCAACAGCTCAATCCAACGTCGTTGCCGCATGTTGAGTTCCTTCTGAGTGAAGAAATATTTGAGGCTCTTATGATCTGTATAGATCTCCACTTTCTCCCCCGTACAGATAATGTCTCCAGATCTTCAACGCAAAAACGACAGATGCCAACTCTAGATCATGAGTAGGATAATTCCTCTCATATTCTTTGAGTTGTCGCGAGGCATAAGCTATGACTTTTCCATGTTGCATGAGAACACATCCTAACCCTTTGCCCAAAGCATCGCTGTAGATAACAAATCCATCCGAACCAAATGGTATTGTCAGAACAGGTGCCGAGATAAGTCTTCTCTTGAGCTCTCGGAAGCTCTTCTCGCATTCCTCGCTCCAAACGAATTTTGTATCTTTCCGAGTCAACTGAGTTAATAGAGTAACAATTCGAGAAAATCCCTCTACGAACCTCCGATAATAACCAGCTAAGCCCAGAAAGCTTCGTACTTCGGTCACCGACTTAGGTTGCTCCCAGCTTTGTATTGCTTCAATCTTCGCCGGGTCAACAGATACTCCACGTTTCGATACCACGTGCCCAAGGAATGCTACTTCCTCAAGCCAGAACTTGCATTTCTTCAGCTTGGCATATAGCTTGTTCTCACGAAGCTTTTGAAGTACCAACTTCAAGTGGTGCTCATGATCTTCACGGCTTTTAGAATAAATGAGGATGTCATCAATAAAGACAACAACAAACTGATCCAAATATTCCTTAAATACACGGTTCATCATATCCATGAAAGCAGCAGGAGCATTAGTAAATCCAAAAGACATGACTAAGAACTCATAATGCCCGTACCGAGTTCTGAAGGCAGTCTTCGGAATATCCTCAGTTTTAATCTTCAACTGATAATATCCAGAACGAAGATCGATCTTTGAAAAGAATTGTGCTCCTTGCAACTGGTCCAACAGGTCATCAATACAAGGTAACGGATACCTATTCTTGATGGTGACATGGTTTAACTCCCGATAGTCAATACAAAGTCGCATACTCCCGTCTTTCTTCTTTACGAATAAAACAGGAGCAGCCCAAGGAGACGTACTAGGACGAATAAAACCGATATCTAATAACTCCTGTAGTTGGACCTTTAACTCCTTAAGTTCAATAGGAGCCATTCGATATGGGGTTTTAGAAATGGGTTTTGTTCCGGGTTCAAGGTCAATAAAGAATTCAACTTCACGTTCTGGGGGTAGACCGGGAAGTTCTTTGGGAAATACATCAGGAAACTCATTAACAACGAAAATATCATTCAAATCTGATGTATTCTGGTTTAGATCAGTGACATGAGCTAAGAAAGCTTGACATCCGTTTTTCAATAAACGAATAGCTTTGTGATTTGAAATGATATTGACTGATTTTAGTGGTTTGGTGGTTTGAATTCGCACAACAGGTTGATTAGGAATATGAAAACTAACAACCTTACGAAAACAATCAATTTTGGCATGGTAAGTGGTTAACCAGTCAATTCCTAAAATCACGTCAAATGCAAGTATTTTCAAAGATATAAGATCAACAGGTAAGGTAAGGGTACCAATCTGAATCAAGCAAGATTTGTAAACTGTGGATGTAACAAAGGTTTCTCCTAACGGAGTTACAACAAATAAGTCAAAGTCTAATTTATCAGAAGTCAAGTTCAAACGTTGAGCACAAGCAGGTGAAATAAAAGAATGGGTAGCACCGGTATCTAACAAGGTGTAAACTTCGCAAGAGTTTATGATTAGCTTACCCGTAATCACCTCGTTTGGGTTCCTCGCATTTTGGGCTGTCACGACAAACGCTCTTCCAGGAATCACCGACTTTGACTTGTCCGAAACTGCCTTTGGAATCACCACCCCTGCTGGACTTTGTTTCGCAACAGGACAATCACGAGCTATATGTCCTTCTTTTCCATAGTTATAGCATGCCTTGAACTGTTGTGGGCAGTTTGGGCTGATGTGTCCCTCTTTCCCGTATTTATAGCATACGACCGGTGGTCGTTCTCCTCCCCTAGAAACAGTTGATGTTGACGTCTTCACGTTCTCATTGTTGTATCTTCTCTTCTTAAAATCTCCTCCCGATTCTCTTTTCCTACTATCATGGCCACGATTACCACCGGAGTGGTTACCGTTTCTGTCATACTTTCCTCCTCGCTGGTTGTCATTGCTCCGATGACTGCTGCCACCGGTACGACCTTGGTTGAAAATAATCATTATCTCGTTCTAACAACTGGGCCCTGTTCACTACATCCGAATATAGAGAAAATTTATGAGAAATGAGGTATTGACGTATTTCGGGTTTCAAACCTCTTAGAAACATCCGCGTCATACGTTCCTCATTCTCTACCAAATGAGGTGCAAACCTGGACAGCTCCGCGAACTTAGCCTCGTACTGGGATACCGTCATATTGTTTTGCTCGAGTGTGATAAACTCTACCTCCTTCATAGAACGAATACTTTCAGGAAAGTACTTGTCATTAAACAGTTTTTGAAATGCTTCCCAAGACATCTTGAGTGCGGCAGGCTGGGTACGCTTCACAGACTCCCACCAGTAATCTGCTTCTCCACGGAACATAAACGTGGAAAATAGAACCTTCTGTTCCTCCGTGCATCCCAAGACATCAAATATCTTGGTAATTTGTTTAATCCACGTCTCTGCCTTGATTGGATCCGGCTTCCCCAAAAACTCTAGTGGTCCCAATTCTTTAAACTTCTTGGCGGTGACAATTCGCCTGTTATTATTATCTCCACCTGTATTTTGCACACGAGTCTCCCTCGTCTGGTTTTGCATGAACTGCAAAAAACTTCTAAACATCTCATCGTTTATCGTCTGATTTCAGGATGAACATTGCCTTCTTGTTGCATGTTCTCCTGGTTAGTGATTAAAGGTGTCTCCACAGTCTCATTCACTTCGTTGTTAACATTCTCAGCTGTCATTCTCAAATACTGCCATAAAACAACGGTTAATTAAACAAATAACATCTCACATATTAACCCTATGCTCCGACTGACCAATTAAATATCACATAAGCTTAGGTAGGACATACGAGTGAAGGATTTACTCGTCTCTCCCCTCCTAGTTCTATTCCTCGATCTCCGCCAGAGATCATATCCCTAAGCTCTGATACCAATTGTGATGCCCCCAGAATAGGTCCAGTCAACCCAACCCATTCTGAGTCGCCAAATACATGGTACAGAATTCAAATATAAACTTTTATATCACACGGTCGTGCAAAATACGACCACACAACTGTGAGTGTCAATACGAATATGTAGAAATATTAATATTCAAACTAAATCTTCATTACAATTATTATCACACTATTTATCAGAAATAGTGAGGACTACTACTGCTCTAACTCGGACCATCACTCTGTCCCCCGACTAGTTCCCGCAACATTCTCATTTTCTGAAGAGGACAATAGATGAAAAGGGTGAGCTCAACTAGCCCAGTAAAGAATATTATGACTAAGATAATGAAAAATAAATTATCGTTAGTCTTCAACAGTTCAGATAAAATATTATTGACAACAAGTTTTAGATCAATATTCGCAGCGGAAATAACCGTTCATCATCAATATTTTATCCCTGTAACATCAATCAATATACATCTCGAATCAAATATTCATCTTTGCACTATAGGCCAAAGATATTCATTTGTATCATCAGTGGTCATGTTCATCTCAACACCTGTCATCTTTGCACAACGGCCAAAGATATTCATCAGGTAATCTTTGCTCTACATGCCAAAGATATTCAGTTATATCACCACTTAGGACTGAGGATGATGAAAAATAATATAAATAACGAATCCATTGAAATAAAGGATAAGATTAAGGGTTCGTATTTTAGTTTATTCAAGTTCAAGAATATTTCATAATAATACTTTGTGGAGCAAAATTCAAGAATGAAGCTCAAAACCAAGATCCAATCAAAAATAGTAACTATAACAGACAATTTGAACAAACAGAAGAAATTTTAATTTTTTTCGTGAATAGTGCCGTATACATGAATAGTAACCCCAACGGAAAAAGTAAGAATTTCAAAATAAAATCCATGTCAATATTTTGGTATAATGATATTGAAAAGAATAACATCATTTATGAAAGAAAATAACAACCCTTACCTCAAAAGAATAGTACCTCTGACTGGAGTATCGGATATAATACTGAAAGAAACTTGCACTAAATAGTAATACTCAAAGTATGTAAATACTTACAAAAATACGCTCGATATTATAGAGAGAGAAAACTTCTGATTCTGGTGTGATTTTCAATTCTAACCTAAGCACCCTATATATAGAAAAACTTAGGATGCCAAAGAAGACTAAAGTAATAAAATAATATATTTTATTTTTAAAATTTTCCGCCGCCGGCTGCTAAAAAAATCAGAATTTTTTCACAACCAACAAAAGTGGGGCCCACCCATAAAAAATTTATTTATTTTCCAAAACTTCAATAATTCATAATAAATAGCCCCTTTGTTAGAAAAATACAAATTTTATGTCTTTCTATAGGAAATTTAATTCTCTACAACTTTGTAGAAGGAAGTTTTTCCAAATTCCAAACATAAATTATCCGAAATCCATAAACGGATGATTTTTCACACCAAAATACTGATAAAAACACATCAGCGCTAATTCCTTCTTTTATATCCACAAAATAAATATTTCTTTATCATATAAATCAATAATTAATTATTCACAAATAATATTACAGAACTACAATATTGACAACTAGGTCATTCCCAGGAAAGAGGGGGCCTTCCGATAAGGACTTCTCCTTACTGGCGCGCAATTAAATAACCCCTCCTAGACAGAACTTCCTTAGACATTGTCAATAATGCTATCTAATAATATTATTCAAATAATATGAATTATTGAGTTAATAATGTGAAATACTGTGCAGTGACAATTATTGAATCAATAATACAAAATATCAACTATAGCCATTATTGAACCAATCATATAAAATAGCAACGTAGCAATTATTGAGTCAATAAAATATCAATGTAACAATTATTGAGTCAATAAAATGTCAATGTAACAATTATTGAGTCAATAAAACATTATGTAATTATTGAATCAATAATATAAAATATTGAACAGTAGTTATTGTAACAATAATTGAGTAAGTGCCTTCTCACGTAAGAATCAATAATTCAAAATACTGTGCAATATTGTGTGCTACTGTGCAACACCGTGTATTACTGTATTTTAACCACCGGGTATTTCAACAGTACTAACGGTAACAACTACGCTGTTATTTATAAAAAGGTTATTTCTTTCGCTTTTTATATCCGACAGTTATTCCGTTGTGGGGCCCACAAATAGCTGCGCCGTCGTACGAATATTCCCCGACAACAAGAATATTCCACGACCAAATGAATATTCCCCGACAACAAGAATATTTTATAACCACTTGCTCATTTTAAAATATTTGCACATTTTCACCCATAACTTTTCACATTTATCAAAACGACACCTTACTATTTTGAAATAATATATAAAAAAAATTAAATCTTTATTCATAAAAGTTGGGGTCTTACAATCTGCTTGTCAGTTTGGAGACTCTGAATCCTTGACTCCAACCCATTAATGGTATGACCGAAGTGGGTCCTAATTGCTTCTTTCTCATCCTTCAGCCTATCCGCCTTCTGGACCTGCTACTCGCAGCTTGTCAGCCAGATCCTTGTTCCTAATTATCAGGTGGTGCACCAATGCCTCAAGCAATGCTGCAGCTTCCTGCTCCCCCTGATACAACTCCTCCAACTCATGGACTCTGTCGTCCAACTCTATAATCCTATCCATCAACTCATCTTGTAGACCATCCTCAGGTGCTTCCTCGGAGTGCTCCTCGGGCTCCTCTTCCTCTTCAGGATACTCCTCTGGGTCTGAGTCAGCTACTGCCTCAGCTATGGGCTCAGGTACAGCTGTCACCAACTGCTCACTCACAACGTGAATATTTCTAACCTCCTCTTCTCCTGACATCCTACAATCAAGAAAAAAAGTAACTTAATTAGTATTTTAAAATAGATATTGATTTTGTTTTTAGAAAAATAGATTCGACACTACACTTAGAACTCTACGTGAGTTCATCTCCTTATTACCTCCACTAATTTTCTAAGGTTATAGTCTAAGGTTCCCTACCTAAGGTTTATAACCTACAGCTCTGATATCAACCTGTGACGCCCCCAAATCCCTGTAACATCGATTACAGGACCTGGTGCTCACGGTACAACATACATCATCATCTAACTACATAAACTCCAAAAATAATAATAACAATTACATACTTATTCAAATAAAATCCCAAGTCTTTACAACCTTAAATAATTGAAACTTAAACTTAGCGTTTATCGCTACATAACATCATATGCGGAAATATAAACTTATTACATAATCAACCCTCAACATTTCTTCTTAGACTTCCCCTTGTCCTTGCCCGAGCCTTCAGCCTTCTCATCCTTAACTGAAAGGTTTAAGCAAGAATGAGCACGAATTGCCCAACAAGTATATACAATAGTTTGAAAACATACATCAGGAGTAAAAGCATCTGTATGACTATATCTCAACAGTTGAAAGAAATATCAAGTGTTAAACAGGAATATCAACAATAAGATTTGAAGAATTCTTAATATCATACTAAGGGGTATTGAATACCCTGAACATTACTTTGTTTCATCAAAAACCATCAGACGGTTTAATAATCAAATAGATTGCAAATGGTCTCTGCAAGTACTCTAGGTGATCAGCCTATCGTACCCTACATTGTGCACAAGTATAAAATTTAAATTACATAAGCATAAATGGGACTATATGCTCGACATCTGTTTACCCGTTTATTCAGGTTGTTCATCTTAGTATTCATGCGAGAACGCACCAAAACAATTTGTATTGATAAACATTAAATAGCTTCGAAAGATTTGAATTAAATCATTTTTCATCAATAATAACTAGCCAAAAACAAAGGCCAGGAAACATACTTAGAAACAGTTCTTTAAATAAATAGAACTTTAAAGCATAGCAGTTGAAGCAATAATTGAGTAATCAACTATAAAATTTGCAAGATAATTGAAGTTGTAGAACTTTACGTCAAAGAAACTTGTACGTGTCAACGAATAAACACGAGCTCGGTACTTACCCTTACCGCAATAAAAGAAGTAAGGCTTGAATAATTTATCAATAAAAAATAGGGTAAGAAACTTGCCTAATACGTCAGCTATCGTTAACGCTAGCAATTAACCTTCACATAACCTATTCATGTGTGCCACGTTAAGAAATTAGGTTCTCGAACTCTAATTTGAAAGTAAAGGATTTCTTTTTAATTTAAACCGATTATTAACTAACCACATATGCTATCCACAAGCTAATCCACTCATATAACATGTATGTCACGTTAAACCACCAATCATACACAAACTAGTTTGAAGTATAATGGTTTCCTATTATATAATAATATTTATTAAGCTAACTCGTATCCAAAAACAATTCCATTACATATCCTGTTGCATCACATGGGTCAAGGGATATTAGAATCTGGGAAAAATAATGTTTCTGAAATTTTTCCCGGCACGACCCGACCCGACCCGGATCAGATCCGGCCCGACCCGATCCAGCCCCGCGCAGCTGCGCAGGCTTAGGCCTTATGAGCTGCGCAGCTCTTCATGCCGAGAAAATTTTCGGCAGTTCAAGCAGCCTACTTTGAAATTTCATTACGAACAATCCATACATGATATGACTCTGACCTTTTGACACAATATACTCCATATAGCATAGTATTTTACAAAAATATCACATTCCAGAAAACAACAAGTTAAGACCACGAACCAGTTACCTTGAAAAGCGTGCCAGAACAGGTTCTAACACTAAGAAAAATTTTGGAAATTTCCAGATTTTCTGCAGATTTTATTATGAACATGCATGCTTACGAATTTCATATCTCCATCAATATAACTCCGATTACTATGAAATTTGGACATATTGTACATGATACTACCTACTATGTTATAAAATCATTACATACACTAATCGGGTCATAGAAACCATGATTCCAAGGCTCCAAAAAACCCCAAAAAGTCACAGATTTTAGTTTAGTTCAATTCAACAAAAATCCATGTTTTTGATTCTAGCATGCAATGAAAAGGCTCCTACTGTCCAGAACACATATACTAACATATATACACATAACCCAACATTTAACTTCACTAAATTACCATGATTTGAACAAGTTGGCATGTAAGAGACATTTTATCAAATAGTTAGCATACATGGCACAATTTCTTGATTCCCTACGTAATTGTAACATGTTAAGACCAGAATTTTCATTCCTATTGGCAACATAATAGTAATACACAATAACGTGGCCACACAAAGACAAAACAAACCATTTGCAAAGTCTCATATGCATATTCTCTCATTTTTTTTACTTAAGAACATGAAAAAGATAGTTCATGGCTTACCTCCTTGATGAATTCCTCTTGCTTGAATTCTTCTAATGATTCTCCTTGCTTGTTTAATCTCTGCAATCTCCAGAATTCGTCCACCTCTCACACCTTCATACTCAATCTCTCATTTTTCTCTTTTGGTGTAGTTAATTAACAAATGAAAAGAGCAATTTGATTTAGGTGGAGAGTATATATATATCACTAGAATAATCTTCCCTTGCCTCTTCCATTCTTAACTCAACAGTTACAAACATTAAGCTAGAACATTAGTTAGGTAATTAAATAAGAAGAATGTGGGGGTTAGAGAAAATGAAAGGATTTTGGTTTTAAGGAGTAAAATGAAGTACTCCCTCCTTGGCTATTATGTAATATACGTATACTCCTTCCCTTGTCCCAATTTGTGAGTCACAAGGGTCCCACCAACTGCTGACTTGTACTAAATAAAATATTATTATAATCAATTAATAAATCATTTTGACCATTTTGCCCCTCGTAGCAAAACGTTGCTTGCCCCTCTTAGCAAAACGTTGCGATACTTATATCGATTCCTACTAAAGTCGACGTGCCGGACGTCATGGGACTATTCGTTTCATCAAATTCATCTTTGAAATTCTTGGTTGACTTTTTACTCAAAAAAGTCAACCGATTGACTTTGACCAAAAAGTCAACCGTGACACATTTTTGTGGTTACAGTCTGTCCTAACTAATTTCGATGTTCTAGACTCAAATACGTAGTCCGTGTCTCTAAATTCCGCTCTGAACTACAACTCGTGTTTTAATACCATTCCACGAAAATAATAGAATTAATTCCATAACCAAATCAAATAGTTAAATTAATCTAAACCAACTATTTAAATCCATCACATCACATAACTTAAAATAAAACACATATGTATAACACATATACATCTAATAAAAGAAATTACACAAGAGTTTCACATAAGTTCGTTTATTGATACTTAGTAAATTACATAATAATCTCGGATATTACAGTTCCTATGCAGATAAAAGAGGAAATGACCTAATCTAAAGGAAGCTTAACATGCCAGCCCCCCTCCCAACATTAGATACCACTTTTAAGATCATTTTTTGGAGAAAAAGGTTTGAAGCAACAAGGAAGGAGAAGATTATTTCTTGCAACAACCATTGAGGATTACACTTTGAAGAGAAGAATTAGAGTTTGAATATTTCTTCAATGGATTTTCTTTCTCTAAATATTTCATTTATTTGTGTATTCTTTTTTAGGTTTGTAAGATTCATGGATACAATCAAATTGCATAAAAATAGCAGAAGCGTGAAAAATCAGAGTTTTAAAATTTTACAAACCATATACCTAGATCATCCTTTATGCACAATTATTAATTAAATAAAATAGATGGAGATTAGATTCATACCCTCATAGAAACTATCTTCCTCAGGTACGAGTTCAACTCCAATTCGTTTTGCGTTCAACTTGAACCCACCAGGTTGATTTCTTCCTTTGATCAACGTTAGCCACCCAAGTGTTTGGCCTGTAGAGGTGATCTACCAAGAAAGAATAAGAATTCAAGAATATGGGTGTTTGGCTAAACTCTAGTTTATATCTATACAGAAAAGGTGTACTCTCCCAACTCTTGGAATGTAGTGTGTAACTTTGTTCCATAATAAGACTTTCTTATTTATAGATGTAGGTGTCGACGCCGTGGAAAAATATGCGTTCCCGCACGAGTTTTGCAAGTTTTGTTTTTTTGTTTGAAGATTAGATGTCTTCTTTTATTTTCTGCTTTTCCTATAGTTTCTTACCCTTTTTATTCTGTTATGTTGGTTAATTCATCTGAAGGGTGAGATTTAGGAAACATTAGTCGACTTATTTTACAAAGTTTGATTTTATTGTTTAATTTTTGATGATTGGACAGAATGAGACAGAGCTGCCAGTTGGTATAGTTTTAAATGGATGTACCAACTCATCCGAATTTTGATGTTTTTGCAATATGGTCCAATATGTGACTCCGTAAGATTTGCCTGGATACCGAGATTCATAGTGTTCGAGGGCTTGCTTAAGTGAGGGGAAGGTGTTAGGCACCTCCCGACTTTCGTGAAAAACACGGTTACCGCATCTTATTGATTTCCTATGCATAAAGTGTGTGTGTGTGTGTATGAGAGAGAGTGTGTGTGTGTGTGTGTGTGTGTGTGTGTTCTTTATTTTTAGTTTACTCATTTTATTCTAAGTCTTTATTTTGGGTTATTTGAAAGTTGTGTTGTACCTCTTTTGCGCCTAGGTACAGGTACGAAGGATTTTATTTAGCAAAAAGTTCATTTTAAACAAGACATAAAAATTTAAATGATGTTTTGGTAAACAAGGTTTTCAAATCCTTCGCCCGATTAGGAATTAAGGAATTCGATACTTCCTTTTCATTATCTTTACGTTCTTTGTAACAAACGAGAATTTTATATTTTAATTTTAAATATTTATTGAATTAAATAAATATTTTAGTTAAATTAGTTATTGAGTTGAATAAATAATTTATGTGATTATGTTGTGAAGTAATTTAATCAAGTGAAATATATTAATTAAATGAATGTTTATTATTAAATTAGAAATTTACTAATTTGTTACATGGAATTTGGATTAATGAGTAAATTATAATTGTGTAGCAATTTAATTTATGTGGTTAGTTAACAAGTTAAGATTACGAACCATGTTGTTAAGTTAAACTTAAGTGAGAAGTTCAACGATTAAACGTAGCGGTTATGAAACTAATCGATATTGTAAACGTGATATAATGTGTAGGATGATTGAGGAAGTGAATTATAATTATAACTGTAGCTTGTGCACGAGGCAAGTATTCTATCTCTAATTTACTATTGTTGAGCAAGTGTTCTAACTCAAACTTTACTTTTATTTGAGCAAGTCCTTTTATTCTGCAATGGACAAGTACCTTATTGAAATAATGTAGCCTTGACTTAATTGTTCAAGCGTCTTATCGTATCTTTCAAATGCTTTAAGTTAAATTCTAAAGCATAAGTTATTTCATAATTCTTTGGTTATTGAATTATTAATTATTGTAAGTTGATTCAACTATTCCTGAGTTGATGATAGTTGAACTCTAAATTACCCTTTGAGCTTATCCAAACCAAACTTTCTTCGGTGCGGACTCGTTAATTAATACTGAGATGAACAACCCTATTAATAGGGGATTACCATGCGAAAGCGTTAAGATTTTTGTGCACAATACATGGTACGAAGGGCTGATCCCCCTAAGTACGAGTTAAGGTCCATATAGTCTAATGATTGTTAAAGGTTTAAAAAGAAATGTTTATAACCTGGGACATAGTTCAAGGTCTTATGACCCTCAGATGAATTCTAAATTCTACATTCAATTCTTGATTATCAATGATAGAAATGTTATTTAGTTATGTTGAAGTTATTCAATAAAATGTGATCATTATTGATTATTATTTCAAGTGAACTTTTGTTTGCTCACTCTTGCATTTATATAACCATTGCAGCTGAAGTTGAGAAAGTTGACAAGCCGTCAACTAGCAAAGGCAAGGGCAAGATGAACAAGTGAAGACTTGTTCATATTTATTATGTGATTTTGTAATAAGACTTAACTTTATTATGTGATATTTTATTTTTTCGTATTGACGATATTTAAGGTTAGAAATCCTAGGAATATTTTGATAAAGTTGTAATCCTTTTTATAAGGAAGATTTTTATTAATTAAGGTTGTAATTTGTTTTGCATTCCTTATTTATGGGTAGAAGTTATGTTTTATTTAGACAGTGAACACCAAATTCTATGGAAATGAAATACCTAGCTTTGGGGGTGTCACAAGTTGGTATCAAAGCTTTAGGCTATAAACCTTAGGTGGGGAAACCTTAGGTAGTAGCCTAATAGGAGATTGAAAAGATAGTGATGATAGTTAAGATAACAAACTACCTTATATGCTATGTGTTTACGTTTATGTACTCGAGGAGTATCGATCGATATCACATAATAATTAAACTATAAAATTTTTCATCAGCATAACGAATGTTGGAGTGGCCGGTCAGGCTAGGGAGGAGTTACCTCAGATGCCAAGGGATGAGGAGCCCCGCGACATCCATACTGTCTGGGAGCAGTTGGTTCGGAGAGAGCCATCTCCATTGATCACTGTAGTGGGTCAAGAGAATGAGCCAGTCTTTAACCGAGATGATGTGGATGAGTCAGAGAAGGAGGAGGATCCTGAACAGGATTTTCCACCTAAGTCCATCAGCACTGTGATGTACGCGGAAGTGTACGACCTCAACATTGAGCTGCAGGGTAGAGTGGGAGAGTTAGAGGACCTGGTGGATGTGAGCCAGACTACTATACAGCAGAAGGAGGAAACGATTCAAGAACTGGACGATCAGCTTGGAAACGCGATGTGGGATCTAGTTCACGTGGAGAGTGAAAGGGATGATGCACTGGCTGAGCTAGCGAAATTGAAGAACGACATTAAAGAGGAGTCAGCGAAGCGTGCCAGAGCAGAGGATGTGTGCTTGAAGGCTACTCTATGTACAGATCGAGCTGAAGTTGAGGTTTAAGCGAAGAAGGCCAAGCTAAAGAAGACAATATTCTTTTCATTCGGCTATAGATAGGGCCCAAAATCGTGTCTTTTATTACCCAGCTCAGTTCAAGAATTTGTCGTGGTATATGGTGGATCGCAGAACAGTGTTCCGGGTGATGGAAGAAGAACGTGGAGAGGCTGCGCGACTTCTTAACATGCCTAGATAGTAGAAGATATAAACTATTTGTTTGTTTATGTATTAAATAATTGTAAGTCCCAGAATTTGAGAAAATAATGGGATAAGATGATGATGTAATCTTGCAACTTGTTTCAGTTCAAGAAAGATGATGAATGTGACGCCCCCAAATCCGTATAACATCAAACACAAGACATGGTGCTCACGGTACAACATACATCATCATCTAACTAAATAAACTCTAGAAATAAACATAATATTAATAATAACTATTACATACTTATTCGAATAAAATCCCAAGTCTTTACAACCTTAAATAAACTGAAACTTAAACTTAGCGTTTATCGCTACATAACATCATATGCAGAAATATAAACTTATTACATAAACAACTCTTAACATTTCATCTTAGACTTCCCCATGCCTTTGCCCGAGCCCTCAGCCTTCTTATCCTTAACTGAAAGGTTTAAGCAAGAATGAGCACAAATTACCCAGCAAATATATAAAGTATTTTGAAAATATACCTCAGGAGTAAAAGCATTTGAATGACTAAATCTCAACAGTTGAAAGAAATATCAAGTGTTAAACAGGAATATCAACAATAAGATTTGAAGAATTCTCAATATCATGCTAAGGGGTGTAAAATACCCTGAACATTATTTTGTTTCATCAAAAAATAACAGACGGTTTAACAATCAAATAGATTGTAAACGGTCTCTGCAAGTACTCCAGGTGATCAGCCTGTTGTACCTTACATTGTGCACAAGTATAAAGTTTGAGCTGCGTAAACATAAATGGGACTATTTTCCCGACATCTGTTTGCCTGTTTATTCGGGTTGTTCATCTTAGTATTTATGCGGGACCGCACCAAAATAATTTAAATTGGTAAACATTACATAGCTTCGAAAGATTTGTTTTAAATCATTTTTCATCAATAATAACTAGCCAAAAACAAAGGCCAGGAACATACTTAGAAACAGTTCGATAATGATATAAAACTTATAAGCATAGCAGTTAGAATAATAACTGAGTAATCATCGATAAGCTTGCAAGATAATTGAAGTTGTATAACTTCACAACAAAGGCACTTGCACGAATAAATAGCTAGCACAAGTCCAATACTTACCCTCACTGCGATAAAAATGAGTAAGGATTGAATAAATGCCCAATAGAAATTAGGGTTAGAAAACTTGCCTGATATGTCTGCTATTGTTAAAGCTAGAAATTAACCTTCACGTAACTTAATCATATGTGTCACGTTTAAGCAATTAGGTTCTCGAACTCAAATTTGAGAGAAAACGATTCCTATTATTTAAATTAAGTTATCAAGTAACACGCATTCACTTAGCATGCAATTCAATTACATCAACATATTGCATCTTATAGGTCCAGGGGTTAAATATAAGAATCTGGAAAAAATAAAGTTTTTGAATATTTTTTTCGGCCTGACCCAACCTGACCTAGATCAGACCCGGCCCGGAACTGCCCAGACCAGCGCCGCTGCGCCGGCTTATGCCCTATGAGCTATGCTGCTCTTCAGCCTAGAAAATTTTTGCAGTTTTGAACAGCCCACTTTGCGATTTAATTCTGACCAAACCATACATGATATGACCCTGATCTTTTGACACAATACACTCCATATAGCATAGTATTTTACAAAAATAACACATCCCAGAAACTAGCATGTTAAGACCACAAATCGGCTGCCTTGAAAAAACGCGCCAGAATAGGTTTTCACACTTAGAAATTTTATGTAAATTTCCAGAATCTGCAGATTTTTCTTATGAACATGTTTGCTTCTGATTTTCATATCTCTCTCAATTTAACTCCGTTTCTTATGAAATTTGGTCAGGTTGTACATGATACTACATACTATTTTATAAAATTATTACCTACCATAAACGAGTCACAGAAACCATGATTCCAAGGCTCCGAAAAACCCAAAAATCACAGATTTCACTTTTAAACCAACTTTTACAAAAATTATGATTTTGATTCTAGCATGCAAGGACTCGATTCCTACATTCCAGATCACATCTACTAACATATATGCACATGTTACAACAATCAAACTCACTAACTTTCCATGTTTTGACGAGTTTAGCATGTTAGTGGCCTTTTATCAAATATATAGCATGCATATTTGATTTCTATGATTTTCTATGCACTTGCAACATGATTAAACCCAGAATTTTCATTCTCATCACCTATATATCAGTAACAAGCAATAGCATGGCATCCCAAGGTACAATCAACTCATTTCCCATGTTTATACATGCAATTTCTTACTATTCTTCTCAAAAACATAAAAGCAGGTTCATGCTTACCTCTTGGACGAATTTCCCCTTCTGTTAATCTGATTGAGCCTCACCCCTTACTTGCTATCTCCACTGTAAACTCCAAAAATCTTCAAAGCTCTCAAACTTTCATTCTCTTAATATTTTCTCCTCTCACAGTTGGAATTTTCACAAAAGGAAGAGGAGACTTGGGGTTGGCAGTTTATATATAACATGTTATATGTTGCTTTCACCAGCCTTTCCATCTTCAAATCATCAGTTACATACATAATGCTCATAATACAATAGTTAGTATGGAGAGGGGAGTTAGGAAAATGAAAAGTTTGGTTATAAGGTGATATAACCCCCTCATTGCTATATTGTTATATATGTATACTCCCTCCCTCCTTGTCCTAATTCAGATGTCACGTGGGCCCCCAGCTGCTGATCCTCATTTAAATAAAATATTATTTTAATCATTTAAATCAATTAATAAGCTAATTAACCATTTTGCCCTCCGTAGCTAAACGTTTCGATACCTATATCGATTCTTACTAAAGTCGACGTTCCAGACGTCATGGGACTATCTGTTTCATCCAATTCATCTCCGAAATTTCGTAGTTGACTTTTTACCCGAAAAAGTAAACTAGTTGACTTTGACCAAAAAGTCAACCGTGACACATTTTTGTGGTTACAGTCTATCCTGACTAATTTCGACGTTCCGGACTCAAATACGCAGTCCGTGTCTATAAATTCCGCTCCGAACTATAACTCGTGTTTTAATACCATTCCACGAAAATAATAAAATTAATTCCATAACCAAATTAAATAGTTAAATTAATCTAAACCAACTATTTAAATCCATCACATCACATAACTTAAAATAAACCACATATGTATAACACATATACATCTAATAAAAGAAATCACACAAGAGTTTCACATAAGTTCGTTTATTGATACTTAGTAAATTACATAAAAATCTCGGATATTACAATGTAAATAGCAGAGATGCTATCTATTCTATGTTTTAAAACTATGAACGAATAAATATTGAAGTTTATTGACGTGCTATGTGCTCAAGTGTTAATTAATTTATTTTAATTGTTTAAGTTTGAACTTAAATATTTAAGAGATGAGTAAGGGATCTAATAAGAGTATGTCTTAACAAAAAGATGCCTCCTAGAAGAAGACCTACACGTTAACCACAAGAGGGTTCTACGAATAACAACGGTGAGACGAATGCTAATCCGGTTCAACAACTGGTGAACCTACTGACCGGAGTTTAAGCCGCGATGTTTAAAGAATTCAAAGCGGTAGGACCTCTGGAGTTCCAGGGATCTGTAAACCTGATATAGGCCCAGACATGGGTGATGGAAATGGAGAAGGTCTTCGATGTGGTAAGGATTAATGATGACCAGAAGACGGCTTTCACGCCATTCATGCTAAAGTTGGAAGCTAGTTACTGGTGGCAGGCTAACAAGACTTGGGGAGGAGAAGGTGTGATAGCGTGGGACAGATTCAAAGAGATGTTCTTTGAAATATATTTTCCAGTAAGTTTGCAGAACCAAATGGAGGTTCAGTTTCTAGAGCTGAAGTAGAGAACAATGACAGTGCCAGAGTACGCCGCAAAATTTAACAAGCTGGCAAGGTTTGCAACATCCCAGGTCAATACTGATGAGAGGAATGCGAGAAGGTTCGAGCAGGGATTGATGCCTTGGTTATATAGTAAGGTCTCCATGTTCCAGCTAAACACGTTTGCTGCAGTGTTGGAAAAGGCGATCATTGCGGAAGGTGGAAGCGATGCCTTGACCAAATATAATCAAGACCTAAAGAAGAAGAAGAATGAGACAGAGAATAAGGCTGGTGGTGGTGGAACCAACCAGAAAAGAAAGTGGAACAACAACACATCTGCTGGGAGTCAACAAGGAAGCCAGCAGAAGAGAAGAATTGAAGCATGTGCTACATGCGGGAAGAATCACTCTGGTGTGTGTTTGAGGGGAAGGCGAATGTGTTTCAACTGTGGTCAGGAAGGCCACATTATGCCAAATTATCCTAACCCGAATAAGGGAGCGTGCTTCACACATGGGTCCAAGGATCATATGGCCCGAGATTGCTTAAAGAAGTCAGCTGTAGGGTCGACAGGAGGGAGAGGAAATGGCAGCAGCAGCAGCACTTTGGCTATCGCTGGACCACCGCAGGCGAGCTGACCCACCTCCAAAACATTCAACATGACCATGCAGTATACTGTACAGACAAAGGATGTGGTGTCAGGTATCATTCCGGTCAATAGTATTAATGCTTACGTATTATTTGATCCGGGTGCTACTTGTTCATTTACATCTGATGACTTTACTAAGACTTTAGACTTACCTAAGGAGGAATTAATTTACCCTTTGAACATAGAGATTGCGAATAGAGAGGTTATTCCTGTTAGGTTTGTACACAAGGACTATAGGTTGAAAATTTAGGGTCATGAGTTGATGGAAGATTTAATTCCGATTAAACTTGGGGAATTCGATGTTATATTGGGAATGGATTGGTTGTTCAACCATGGGGCGGTAATTGATTTCCAGAAGAAGTCTGTAAACCTTACAAATCCGTTAAAGGTAGTTTTTTATGGCAGCAAGTCGCCTAGGCAAGCGAGTTATCTGACGATTATACAGGCCAAGAAGTTATTGAAGCAAGGCTGTGTAGGGTACTTAGCCTACATAGTGGATACTCGTAAGGAGAGTCCAAAGCTAAAAGAGATATCAGTGGTTAAGGAATTTGTGGACGTATTTCTGAGAAATTTACCAGGACTTCCGCCGGATAGATGGATAGAGTTTGTGATCAACTTAGCACCGGGGACTGCTCCGATATCGAAAGCCCAGTATAGAATGGCTCCGGTCGAGATGAAGGAGTTGATGGTTCAACTGCAAGAATTGCTGGACAAGAAGTACATTCAGCCGAGCTTATCACCGTGGGGAGCGCCGGTATTGTTCTTGAAGAAGAAAGATGGATCAATGCAGCTTTGCATTGATTATAAGGAGTTGAACAAAGTCACGATCAAGAATAAGTATCCTTTACCTAGAATTAATAAATTGTTTGATCAACTAAAGGGTGCTAGATACTTCTCGAAAATAGATTTGTGAGGTTGGTATCATCAGTTGAAGGTAAGAAGAGAGGATGTACCGAAGACAGCATTTAGAACTCGGTATGGACATTACGAGTTCTTGGTGATATCATTTGGCCTAGCGAATGCACCAGCAGCATTTATGGACTTAATGAATAGGGTGTTTAAGCCGTTTCTAGATATGTTTGTAGTGGTATTCATAGACAACATTTTGGTCTATTCCAAAATTAAGGAGGAACATACTGAACATTTGAGGCTAACATTGGAATCGCTGAGACGGGAGAAGTTCATTGCAAAATTCTCGAAGTGCGAATTCTAGTTAGAATGTGTGCAATTTCTTGGCCACGTGATTGACAAGAATGGGATTTCAGTAGATCCATTGAAGGTTGAAGTTGTAATGAATTGGGATCAACCGAAGACACCGTCCAAAGTGAGGAGTTTCTTGGGTTTGGCGGGTTGCTACAGAAGATTTATTCAGAACTTTTCCAAAATCGCAACTCTGTTGACGAATTTGACTCAGAAGACGGTGAAGTTCATTTGGACGAAAAAGTGTGAGAAGAGTTTTCAGGAACTGAAGAAGAGGTTGAGTACTGCGCCTGTGTTGTCATTGCCTGATAGTACAGGAAATTTTGTGGTATACAGCGATGCATCACATGAAGGATTAGGTTGTGTGCTGATGTAGAACGACAAAGTCATTGCTTATGCATCACGTCAGTTGAAGGACTATGAGAAAGGGTATCCGACCCATGACTTGGAATTGGCGGCAGTAGCGTTTACTTTGAAGATATGGAGAGACTACCTATATGGAGAAAAGTGCGAGATATACACAGATCATAAGAGTCTGAAGTACATTTTCACGCAGAAAGATTTGAATATGCGCTAAAGGAGATGGTTGGAGCTTATCAAGGACTATTATTGCGAAATTCTATACCATCCGGGTAAAGCTAACGTCGTTGCCGATGCCTTAAGTAGAAAGGGTCGTGAGAGGTTAATGTTCCTAACTGCTCAGGAACAGTTGGTAAATGAGGTGGCTAAATTGGAGCTGGAAGTTAAGTATCCGAATATGGAAGATGAGAAATTGTTCCAAGTAACTACCGATTCAACTTTGGTGGACAAAGTGAAAGAGGCACAACTACATAATGAGGAATGTGAGAAGATCCGAAAGAGAGTAACCGATGGTGAAGAGATAAAGTTAAAGATTGATAATGATGGACTATTACGATTTAAAGGGAGAATTTGGGTACCGCCAGTGCTCGAAGTTAAAGAGGAAATTTTGAGTGAAACTCACAGTTCGAGATTTTCAATTCACCCTGGGAGTACAAAGACGTACCAGGATCTCAGACAGCATTTTTGGTGGCCGAATATGAAGAGAGACGTGGCTGAAAGTGTTGTAAAGTGCCTAACATGCCAGAAAGTCAAAGCAGAACATCAGAGACCAAGTGGATTACTACAACCGCTGGAGATTCTGGATTGGAAATGGGAGTATATCACGATGGATTTCGTGGTTGTTCTTCCAACGACTCAGAAGGGCTATGATGCTGTATGGGTTATCATGGATCGACTGATGAAGTCAGCGCATTTCTTACCTATCAAGATTAGATTCAACTTGGATCAGTTGGCGAAGCTGTATGTTAAAAAAATTATTTCTAGACACGATGTTTCGATATCAATTGTATCAAACAGGGATCCACGTTTCACGTCGAATTTCTGAAAGCTACTACAGGAGTGCTTGGGAATGCAATTGCGAATGAGTACGACATACCATCCCCAAACTGATGGCCAGAGTGAGAAAACGATTCAAACTCTAGAGGATATGCTGAGAGCTTATGTTATGGACTTTAAAGGAAGCTGGGATGATCATCTATCATTAGTGGAATTCGCTTACAATAATAGTTACCATGCGAGTATTGGCATGTCGCCTTACGAAGCATTGTACGGTAGGAAATGCAGAACTCCATTATGTTGGGATGAGGTTGGTGAACGACAACTGTTGGGACCGAACTTGGTGCAACAAACTGCTGAGATCGTCAAGATGATCATAACAAGATTGGTAGTTGCTCAAGATATAAAGAAGAAGTATGCCGATTATCATTGTCAGAATCTAGAATTTGAAGTGGGAAGCTTCGTTTTTTTGAAGGTATCTCCCTGGAAGGGGAAGATTCGATTTTGCAAAAAGGGGAAATTGAGTCCTTAATTCATTGGACCTTTTGAAATATTGTGAAGGGTTGGTGAGGTAGGCTACGAGGTTGTGTTACCTCCGGAGTTAGATTATATTCATAACGTATTACATATTTCTGTGTTGCGACCGTACAAGCACGACTACAAGCATGTGATAGAGTATGAGCCATTGCAGTTTGATAAAGAGTTAACGTATGAAGAAGCTCCTGTTCAGATAGTCGACAGGAAAGAACAAGTACTTAAAAATAAAGTGATACCTTCTGGTAAGGTAATCTGGAGGAACCACAATGCTGAAGAAGCTACGTAGGAACTCGAAGATGTTATGATGAAAACTTATCCCCAATTATTTGTTTAATTTCTAGTATATCAATTCTGGGGACAGAATCTTTTTAAGGGGGGAAGAATGTGGACGAATGAGTTTTTTGATTTTTTTTGTTGTGATTCTGGGGACAGAATCCTTTTAAGGAGGAAAGATTGTAACAAACGAGAATTTTATATTTTAATTTTAAATATTTATTGAATTAAATAAATATTTTAGTTGAATTAGTTATTGAGTTGAATAAATAATTTATGTGATTATGTTGTGGAGTAATTTAATCAAGTGAAATATATTAATTAAATGAATGTTTAATATTAAATTAGAAATTTACTAATTTGTTACATGGAATTAGGATTAATGAGTAAATTATAATTGTGTAGCAATTTAATTTATGTGGTTAGTTAACAAGTTAAGATTACGAACCATGTTGTTAAGTTGAACTTAAGTGAGAAGTTCAACGGTTAAACGTAGCGGTTATGAAACTAATCGATATTATAAACGTAATGTAATGTGTAGGAGGATTGAGGAAGTGAACTGTAATTATAACTGTAGCTTGTGCACGAGGCAAGTATTCTATCCCTAATTTACTATTGTTGAGGAAGTGTTCTAACTCAAACTTTACTTTTATTTGAGCAAGTTCTTTTATTCTGCAATGGACAAGTACCGTATTGAAATAATATAGCCTTGACTTAATTGTTCAAACAAGGTCTTATCGTATCTTTCAAATGCTTTAAGTTCAATTCTAAAGCATAAGTTATTTCATATTTCTTAGGTTATTGAATTCTTAATTATTGTTAGTTTATTCAACTACTCCTGAGTTGATGATAGTTGAACTCTAAATTATCCTTTGAGCTTATCCAAACCAAACTTTCTTTGGTGCGGACTCGTTAATTAATACTGAGATGAACAACCCTATTAATAGGGGATTACCATGTGAAAGCGTTAAGATGTTTGTCCATATATTCTAACGACTGTTAAAAGTTTAAATAGAAATATTTATAAATTGTGACATAGTTCAAGGTCTAATGACCCTCAGATGAATTCTAAATTCTAAATTCAATTGTTGATTATCAATGATAGAAATGTTATTCAGCTCAGTTGAAGTTATTCAGTAAAATGTCATCATTATTGATTGTTATTTCAAGTGAGCTTTTAGTTACTCACTCTTGCATTTATATAAACAATGCAGCCAAAGTTGAGAAAGTTGACGAGCCGCCAACTAGCAAAGACAAGGGAAAGATGAACAAATGAAGACTTGTTCATATTTATTATGTGATTTTGTAATAAGACTTAACTTTATTATGTGATGTTTTATTTTTTCGTATTGACGATATTTAAGGTTAGAAACACTAGGAATATTTCGATAAAGTTGTAATCCTTTTTATAAGGAAGATTTTTATTAATTAAGGTTGTAATTTATTTTGCATTCCTTATTTATGGGCGGCAGTAGTTATGTTTTATGTAGATAGTGAATGTAACGATTGAGAATTTATATTTAATTTTAAATATTTATTGAGTTAAATAAATACTTATGTGAATTATTTATTGAGTTAAATAAATAAATTATGTGATTTATGGAGTGATTTAATTAAGTGTATATATTAATTAAATGAATGTGTAATATTTATTTAATTGATGTATATTTTATATTATAGTTTTAATTTAATTGAGAGAATTAAATTAGATGATTTATGTGTTAGTGTTACATGAATTATAATTAGCGAGTAATTATAATTATGTGACAATTTTTATGTGATTTATTGATGTTAAATTTTAATTGATTAAATTAGTTGTTTAATATTTAATTAATTAAAATATGACATTAAAGTATGTGTTAAAATAATTTTAAACAAACAACGCCCATGCTTTTGTTTTGCCAAACAGGGCCCTTACACTAGTTAACCTTAAATTACCTAAACTATGTTTGAATTTAATAAAACTAGTTCAAATTTTCTTGTAGCCAAACAAGCCAAGTTGGCTTTTGAATTTTGTAACTTACGTAATTAGTAGTAGTTAGTGTATAATTATGATATGGGAGTTACATATTCTATTATATGTATATTGTATATACGTTAGTGTTATAATCTTAAGTCTAAACAAAAAAAAGAGAAGGAGAGAAAGAGCAGAGAATATCAGAGAAGAAAAGAAGGAGAAAGAATTGGTAGAACTTAAGCTCATAATAATCTTTTTCTTTACACTCATAGCTAAAAAGGTTAGAATTCTATATTCTTTATATTTTATTCTCTGTCAAAAAAATTAAGTTTTCATGAAAGTTATAATCATGAATTTTATATATATGATTGTGTTCATGTTTTATTGGTAGTAATTGTATAAAAGGATTTTCGGAAATCAAATTGTTGTTAAAATATGTTTAATGAAAAACTTGTGTTCTTATGAGTTTATATGATTTTGGCAAATTTTAGAGTAAAAGTTATGATTTGATTGTGTTAATATGCTATTTAGAATTGTTGTGATAATATCTTCAATTTCAAAAATAATGTATGTTTTATAAGTTGAATTGGTAAGAAAATTTTATTATAGAGAATTGTTTTATGAAAATATGAGTTTTCATGAAAATGGCCAAATTGGATTTTTAAAACTTGTGATTATCATTGTTTAGATGGTTTTGTGTTTTGGAAGCATGTTATATATATGTATAATTGCATAGGTATGATTTACAATGTTTAAGTTACTGTAAATATCCATTTGTTGGCTTGTATGGGTTAATCGGTGAAGCAGAGTAACGTGGCTGTCTGCGTCTGGCCGAGTTGCTGCGCAGCTGCGTCGGCAGCAAGGCCAGGAGCAGCGCAGCTACGCTGCTTGTCCTTCCCAGATCCTTACCCTGCGCAGCTGCGCCGGTGCCAAGGCCTGTGTCTGCAGCTGCGCCGAGCACAGTGCTTGGACAGTGAGTTTTGCTTACTTGTGCAGTTTTATTTGATAGCTTATGATAATTGGTTATGATAATGAGCGTGAATTCAGTGGCTATAACTTGTTGCTAGTATGAGTTGGACAATTTCATAATTAGAGAAAAGAATTTTGAAAACCTTAATTAAATTATAATTGTTTGATAGTAAAATGAGTTACTTAATTATAATTTGATTAATTATAATTAAGAGTAAGTGTTTAATTTAAAGTATAATTTTGTTAAATTATAATATATAGAAGTTGATTTATTCTAATCAATTAGATGTTAATGTAAATTATAATTTAAGTAATTATAATTTAATAAATGCATGTTTAATTGTGGATTTTAAATTGATAATTACATGATTAATTATAAATTGTGTAATTATAATACATGTTATAATTTAATTAATTATGGATTATAATTGATAAATACATGAATAATTATAAATTGTGTAATTATAAATGCATGATATAGTTTAATTGATTATAAATTATAATTTGTTTATAATTTAAAAAGTAATTATAATTTGATTAAGTGTTTAAATTATAATTATTTAATTATAATTCAGCTAAATACATAATTAATTTAATTATGTGAGTATGTGTGTGATGTAATTAACTATATGATAGTTAATTATTATTATTTATTTAATTAGAGTGAGTTAACCATGAGGGTTAACCACTTATGTGAATTAGTTATGTGTTAACTAATTTAGGTTATTGTGATTTAATATGTATGTATGTATGAAGTATTAAAGTACGTGAATTGAGTTAAGTAGCTTGCGCTTGAGGCAAGTCTTCTAAACTCTAAACTCGTTAATTCTACGCAAGTTTTCTAAACCCTAATCTTGTATTAATTCTATATAATTTCTTGAATTCATATATTCGTTGTTGAGAATGTCCTTTCCATTTCTGTATTGGACAATTATTTATTTAATTGAAATGATCTTAACTTATCGTTCAAGTAAGATCCAGTTATTATTTTAAATATTTTACGTTGATTCTAAAGCATATGCTAATTCATAATTCTTTTATTTATGAATTATTGGAAGTCGATTCAACTAATCCTTAGTTGATGAACGTGAATTCTAAATTACCCTTGTAAGCTTATCCAAACCAAACTTTCTTTGGTGCGGACTTGAATTCAAATTACTGAGTTGAACAACCCTAATTATTAGGGGAGGTTAGTACGCATAGCGTTAAGATGTTTGTGCACAATACATGGTACGAAGGGCTGATCCCCCTAAGTACGAGTTAAGGTCCATAGTCTTATTGACTGTTAAAGGTTTAAATAGAAATATTTATAACCTAGGACAAGAAGAGTTCAAAGGTCTTATAACCCTTAGATAAATTCTATATTCGAATTTTGATATTGATAGAGAATTATTATTCAATTTTTTATTGTTGAAGTAAGCTAAATTAGTCAGATCTTTGTAAAGATATTCTTTCATGTATTTATTATTGTTAAACTCAAGTGAGCTGTTGTTTGCTCACTCTTGCATTAAATAACAATTGCAGTTAAAGTTGATAACGTTGATGCCCCGTCTACGAGTAAAGGCAAGGGAAAGATGAACAAGTGAAGACTTGTTTAATTATTTTGAAATGATTGTAATAATTTTAGGTCATGTTTTTATTTCGCACTTTATTGATTATGTCAAGGTTAGAGTAACCCTGGGATTGAGTTTTGAGAATGTTATAACCCTTGTTTTAAGGGATCTTTTATTTTTTTGAATTACGGTTGTAATTTATTTTGAGATATATTGGGTAAAGGTATGTTATAGATAGAAAGTGAACACCAAATCATGTGGAAGCGAAGTACCTGGATTTGGGGGTGTCACAGGTTGGTATCAAAGCTATAGGTTATGAAACCTTAGGTGGGGAATAAACCTTAGGTAGTAGCCTTATGGTATGATCGAAAATATAGATGTGATACGTAAAGATAATAAACTACCTTATGTGCTATGTGTTTACATTATAGTATTCGAAGAGTGGCGATTCGTTATCACGTAATAATGAACTTTAAAATTCTTTTGTCAGGATGTTGAACGTGGGAGAACCTAGTCAGGCTAGAGAAGATGTACCTCAGGTGCCTAGAGATGAGGAGCCCCGTGACATACTTATTGTCTGGGAGCAGTTGGTTAGGAGAGAGTCATCTCCAGTGATCACCATAGCTGGTCGGGAGCGTGAGCTGACACCTATTCTAGAGGATGAGGACGAGGACGAGTCTGAAGAGGAGGAAGAGGAGGAAGAGGATCCCGAAGAGGAATTCCCACCTCACTCTACTAGCATTGAGATGTACGAGGCAGTCTACGATAGTAATGTGGAGCTTCATGGACGCGTAGGAGATCTTGAGGAGACTATCCAGCAGCGAGATGAGACGATCGAGGAAATGGCAAGCGACCTAGGAGATGCACAGTGGAACCTGATACATATGGAGGTTGAAAGAGATGCTGCTCGATTTGAACTGGCGAAGCTAAAGCAAGATATCCAGGAGGAGTCGAGGAAGCGTGCCGGAGCTGAAGAGTCAAGCTTGAGAGCTAATCAACGAGCCGATCGAGCTGAAGGTGAAGCTGAAGCCAAGAGAGCCAAGTTGAGGGAAATAGAATATGCCTTCCATACAGCGATAGAAAGAGCTTAGGACCGTGTTTTCTACTACCCAGCTTAGTTCCAAGGTTTACCGTGGTATGTGGTGGACCGAAGAATGGCATTTCGGGTAATGGAAGAGGAACGCAGAGAGGCTGTGCGACGTATTAATATGCCTAGGCAGTGGTAGTCGCAGTAGCAGTAGTAGTAGAGCTTTTGTTTATGTGTTGTTTTTTTTGTAGTAAATAAAGTAAATCCCATAAATTGAGATAAGAATGGGATAAGTTAATAATATAATCCTGTAACTTTTCCAGTTCAGGAAGGATGATGTAAATGGCAGAAATGCTATCTGATTGATGTTTTTAAACTACGACTAATGAATAAAAAAAGTTTATTGACGTGCTTGGTGTTCTATGTGAACTGAATTGTCTAGAACATTTAAGTATGAACTGGAATACTTAATAATTAAATAAAGGGTCTAATAATAATATTTTCTTAATAGAAAATGCCTCCTAGAAGAAGAATAACGCGTCAAAACCCCGAGGGTTTGACGAACAACAATAATAACGATGGGACGAATCCCAACTCGGTTCAGCAGTTGGTGAACCTGTTGACCGGAGCTCTTGCAAATCAGCCGCAGGTGCAGGGTACTACGTTCAAGGAATTCAGGGCAGTAGGACCGCCTGAGTTCAAAGGATCGACTAACCCTATCGAAGCTCAGACATGGGTTACAGAAATAGAGAAGGTATTTGACGTGGCTAGGGTAGGGGAAGACCAGAAGACAGCATTCGCGGCTTTTATGTTGAAGTCGGATGCTAGTTTTTGGTGGCAAGCTAACAAGACCCGAGAGGGAGAGGGAGTCAGCACGTGGGAACGTTTCAAGAAAATGTTCTACGAGATGTACTTTCCAGTGAGTTCCCAGGACCAGATGGAGGTCCAATTCCTAGAACTTAAGCAAGGAGGGATGACGGTGTCCGAATATACCGCTAAGTTCAATAAGTTGCCAGGTTCGCTACTCACCAGGTCAGCACTGACGCTAGAAAGGCAAAAAGGTTTGAGCAGGGACTAAAGCCCTAGCTCTACAACAAAGTTTCCATGTTCCAGCTGAACACCTTTGCGGATGTACTAGAGAAGTCCATACTTGCTGAGGGAGGAAGTGAAGCGGTGATGAAGTTCAACCAAGATAAGAAGAAGAAGAATGAGGTAGAAACCTAAGTCTGGGGGTAGCAGCACTGTGAACCAGAAGAGGAAATGGAATGATAACACCTCTGCTGGGAGTCAGCAAGGAAGCCAGCAGAAGAGGAAGTTCGAAGCATGTGCTACATGCGGTAAGAATCACACTAGCATGTGCATGAAAGGGAAGCGGGTGTGCTTCAACTGTGGTCAGGAAGGCCACATCGCGCCTAATTGTCCAAACCTGAAGAAGGGAGCTTGCTTTACATGTGGATCCAAGGATCACATGGCTCGCAACTGCCCTAAGAAGCTGACGGTAGGGTCAACAGGGAGCGGAGGGAATGGATGCAGCAGTTCCGTTACTATCGCTGCACCATTTCAAGCTGTTCGACCCACTGCACGGACATTCAATATGACGATGCAGGATGCTGTGCAATCAAAAGACGTGGTGTCAGGTATTATTCCGGTCAATAGTATAAATGCATATGTATTATTTGATTCGGGTGCTACTTGTTCATTCATATCTGATGATTTTGCTAAAACCCTAGACTTACCTGTAGAGGAGTTAGTTTACCCTTTGAACATAGAGATTGCATATAGGGAGGTTATTCCTATTAGGAGCATTTATAAGAACTGTAGATTGGATATTAAGGGTCAAGAACTTAGAGTAGATTTGATTTTGATTAAACTTGGGGATTTCGACGTTATACTGTGTATGGATTGGTTGTTCAACCATGGGGCGTTAATCGACTATCAGAAGAAGTCGGTGAACCTTACAACTCAGTCGAATTTGGTGTTCTATGGTAGCAAATCGCCTAGGCAAGTGAGTTGTCTAACGGTTATGCAAGCCAAGAAACTTCTGACGCAAGGCTGTGTAGGATATCTAGCCTACATAGTAGATACGCGTAAGAAAAGCCCGAAGGTGGAGGAAATATTGGTAGTTAAGGAGTTTGTGGACGTTGTTTTGAGCGATTTACAAGGACTTCCGCCGGATAGGGAGATAGAGTTCGTGATCGATTTAGCACCGAGAACTGCTCCAATTTTGAAGGCTCCGTATAGAATGACTCCAGTCGAGATGAAGGAACTGATGGTTCAACTACAGGAATTACTGGACAAGAAGTATATCTAACCGAGTGTTTCGCCGTGGGGAGCGCCTGTTTTATTCGTGAAGAAGAAAGATGGATTGATGTGTCTTTGCATTGATTATAGGGAGTTGAATAAAGTTACGATCAAGAATAAATATCCTTTACCTAGGATCGATGACTTGTTTGATCAACTGAAGGGTGCGAAGTACTTCTCAAAAATTGATTTGAGAAGCGTGTATCATCAATTGAAGGTGAGGAAGGAAGATATATCGAAAATGGCTTTTAGGACTCGATATGGTCATTACGAGTTCTTGGTGATGTCATTTGGTCTCACGAATGCTCCAGCTGCATTTATGGACCTAATGAACAGGGTGTTCAAGCCATTTCTGGACAAGTTCATGGTAGTGTTCATAGATGACATCCTGGTATATTCCAAGACCGAGGAGGAGCATGCTGAACACTTACGACTAACCTTTGAAGCCCTGAGATGAGAGAAGCTTTACGCTAAATTCTCGAAGTGCGAATTTTGGTTGGAACGTGTGCAATTTCTTGGCCACGTGATTGACAAGGATGGTATTTTAGTAGATTCGTCGAAGGTTGAAGCTGTTATGAACTGGGAACAGCCGAAGACGCCATCTGAAGTGAGGAGTTTCTTGGGATTGGCAGGTTATTACCTTAGATTTATCCAAGACTTTTCTAGAATCGCAACTCCATTGACGAATTTGACTCGTAAAATAGTTAAGTTTTTTTGGATGGAGAAGTGTGACGAGAGTTTTCAAGAGCTGAAGAAGAGGTTGAGTACTGCGCCTGTATTGTCTTTACCGGATAGTTCGGGGAATTTTGTAGTATATAGCGATGCCTCACATAAAGGATTAGGCTGTGTGTTGATGCAGAGCGGCAAAGTCATTGCCTATGCGTCACGTCAGCTGAAGGATTACGAGAAGGGGTATCCGACCTATGATCTAGAATTGGCGGCAGTAGTGTTTGCCCTAAAGATTTGGAGGCACTACTTATATGGAGAAAAGTGTGAAATATACACAGATCACAAGAGTCTGAAGTATATATTTACCCAGAAGGATTTGAACATGCGCCAAAGAAGATGGTTGGAACTAATTAAAGACTACGATTGCGAGATACTTTACCATCCGGGAAAAGCTGACGTTGTCACCGACGCTTTGAGCAGGAAAGGTCGGGAGAAGCTGAACGTGTTAACTGATCAGAATCGGTTAATAGAACAAATGGCTAGTTTGGAGTTGGAAGTGAAGTTTTCGAAGGAATCAGATGAGATGTTATTTCAAGTAACCACTAGTTCTACTCTAGCAGATAAAGTGAAAGAAGCACAACTTCACGATGAAGAATGTGAGAAGATTCAGAAAAGGATAACCGATGGCGAGGAGTTTAAGTTCAAGATAGATAATGAAAGTCTATTACGGTTTGAAGGTAGAATCTGGGTACCACCAGTACCTGAGGTTAAAGAGGAGATTTTGAGCGAAGCTCATAGTTCTAGATATTCTATTCACCCCGAGAGTACGAAGATGTACCAGGATCTCAGGCATTATTTTTGGTGGCCAAATATGAAGAGAGATGTGGCTGAATGTGTTGCGAAATGCTTAACGTGTCAGAAAGTTAAAGTAGAACACCAGAGACCTAGTGGTTTGCTACAACTGTTAGAAATTCCAGAGTGGAAGTGGGAACACATCACGATGGATTTCGTGGTAGGTCTTCCAATGACTCAGAAGGGATTTAATGCAATATGGGTTATAGTGGATCGACTGACGAAGTCAACCCACTTTCTGCCGATCAGGGTTAAGTACAACCTGGATAAGCTAGCGAAACTATACATGAAGGAAATTATTTCTAGACATGGTGTTCTGGTGTCGATTGTGTCTGACAGAGATCCACGTTTTACGTCTAATTTCTGGAAGCGATTGCAAAAATGTCTGGGAACGCAATTGCGAATAAGTACAGCATATCATCCTCAGACGGATGGACAGAGCGAGAGAACGATTCAGACGCTAGAGGATATGCTGAGAGCTTGTGTGATGGACTTCAAAGGAAGCTGGGAGGATCATCTACCGTTCGTGGAGTTCGCCTACAACAATAGTTATCATGCGAGTATTGGCATGCCGCCTTACAAAGCATTATACGGCATAAAATGCAGAACCCCTTTGTGTTGGGATGAAGTTGGTGAACGTCAATTGTTGGGACCAGAATTGGTACAACAAACCGCTGAAATTGTGAAGATGATCAGAACGAGATTAATTACTGCTCAAGACAGACAAAAGAAGTATGCCGATCTTCATCGACAAAGTCGAGAATTCTTGTCAGGAAGTTTCGTGTTCCTGAAAGTATCTCCCTGGAAGGGGAAGATTAGATTTGGTATGAAGGGAAAGCTGAGTCCCAGATTTATTGGACCTTTTGAGGTACTACGATAGGTGGGCGAGGTTGCTTACGAGATTGCATTACCTCCAGAGCTCAAGAATATACATAACGTCTTTCATATTTTTGTGTTAAGACCTTACAAGCACAATTATAAACATATAATAGAATATGAATCTTTACTATTTGATAAAGACTTAACATATGAAAAAGTGCCTGTTCAAATAGTTGATAGAAAGGAACAAGTACTTATGAATAAAGTGATACCTTTTGTTAAGGTAATCTGGAGGAACCACAGTGCTGATGAAGCTACGTGGGAACTCGAAGATGTTATGAGGAAATCTTATCCGCATTTATTTGCTTAGTTTTGTATAACCCCTTATATACTGATTCTGTGGACAGAATCCTTTTAAGGAGAGAAGAATGTAATAGATGAGAAAAATTTTATGTGTGATTCTGGGGACAGAATCCTTTTAAGGAGGGAAGATTGTAACGATTGAGAATTTATATTTAATTTTAAATATTTATTGAGTTAAATAAATATTTATGTGAATTATTTATTGAGTTAAATAAATAAATTATGAGATTTATGGAGTGATTTAATTAAGTGTATATATTAATTAAATGAATGTGTAATATTTATTTAATTGATGTATATTTTATATTATAGTTTTAATTTAATTGAGAGAATTAAATTAGATGATTTATGTGTTAGTGTTACATGAATTATACTTAGCGAGTAATTATAATTATGTGATAATTTTTATGTGATTTATTGATGTTAAATTTTAATTGATTAAATTAGTTGTTTAATATTTAATTAATTAAAATATGACATTAAAGTATGTGTTAAAATGATTTTAAACAAACAAGGCCCATGCTTTTGTTTTGCCATACAGGGCCCTTACACTAGTTAACCTTAAATTACCTAAACTATGTTTGGATTTAATAAAACTAGTTCAAATTTTCTTGTAGCCAAACAGGCCAAGTTGGCTTTTGAATTTTGTAACTTACGTAATTAGTAGTAGTTAATGTATAATTATGATATGGGAGTTACATATTCTATTATATGTATATTGTATATACGTTAGTGTTATAATCCTAAGTCTAAACAAAGAAAAGAGAAGGAGAGAAAGAGCAGAGAATATCAGAGAAGAAAAGAAGGAGAAAGAATTGGTAGAACTCAAGCTCATAATAATCTTTTTCTTTACACTCATAGTTGAAAAGGTTAGAATTCTATATTCTTTATATTTTATTCTCTGTCAAAAAAATTAAGTTTTCATGAAAGTTGTAATCATGAATTTTATATATATGATTGTGTTCATGTGTTATTGGTAGTAATTGTATGAAAGGATTTTCGAAAATCAAATTGTTGTTAAAATATGTTTAATGAAAAACTTGTGTTCTTATGAGTTTATATGATTTTGGCAAATTTTAGAGTAAAAGTTATGATTTGATTGTGTTAATATGCCTATTTAGAATTGTTGTGATAATATCTTCAATTTCAAAAATAATGCATGTTTTATAAGTGGAATTGGTAAGAAAATTTTATTATAGAGAATTATTTTATGAAAATATGAGTTTTCATGAAAATGGCCAAATTGGATTTTTAAAACTTGTGATTATCATTATTTAGATGGTTTTGTGTTTTGAAAGCATGTTATATATATGTATAATTGCATAGGTATGATTTACAATGTTTAAGTTACTGTAAATATCCATTTGTTGGCTTGTATGGGTTAATCGGTGAAGCAGAGTAACGTGGCTGTCTGTGTCTGGCCGAGTTGCTGCGCAACTGCGTCGGCAGCAAGGTCAGGAGCAGCGCAGCTGCGCCGCTTGTCCTTTCCAGATCCTTATCCTGCGCAGCTGCGCCGGTGCCAAGGCCTGTGTCTGCGCAGCTGTGTCGAGCACAATGCTTGGACAGTGAGTTTTGCTTACTTGTGCAGTTTTATTTGATAGCTTATGATAATTGGTTATGATAATGAGCATGAATTCAGTGGCTATAACATGTTGCTAGTCTGAGTTGGACAATTTCATAATTAAAGAAAAGAATTTTGAAAACCTTAATTAAATTATAATTGTTTGATAGTAAAATGAGTTACTTAATTATAATTTGATTAATTATAATTAAGGGTAAGTGTTTAATTTAAAGTATAATTTTGTTAAATTATAATATATAGAAGTTGATTTATTTTAATCAATTAGATGTTAATGTAAATTATAATTTAAGTAATTATAATTTCATAAATGCATGTTTAATTGTGAATTTTAAATTGATAATTACATGATTAATTATAAATTGTGTAATTATAATACATGTTATAATTTAATTAATTATGGATTATAATTGATAAATACATTATTAATTATAAATTGTGTAATTATAAATGCATAATATAGTTTAATTGATAATAAATTATAATTTGTTTATAATTTAAAAGGTAATTATAATTTGATTAAGTGTTTAAATTATAATTGTTTAATTATAATTTAGCTAAATGCATAATTAATTTAATTATGTGAGTATGTGTGTGATGTAATTAACTATGTGATAGCTAATTATTATTATTTATTTAATTAGAGTGAGTTAATCATGAGGGTTAACCACTTATGTGAATTAGTTATGTGTTAACTAATTTAGGTTATTGTGATTGAATATGTATATATGTAGGAAGTATTAAAGTACGTGAATTGAGTTAAGTAGCTTGCGCTTGAGACAAGTCTTCTAAATCCTAAACTCGTTAATTCTACGCAAGTTTTCTAAACCCTAATCTTGTATTAATTCTATATAATTTCTTGAATTCATATATTCGTTGTTGAGAATGTCCTTTCCATTTCTGTATTGGACAATTATTTATTTAATTGAAATGATCTTAACTTATCGTTCAAGTAAGATCCAGTTATTATTTTAAATGCTTTACGTTGATTTTAAAGCATATGCTAATTCATAATTGTTTTATTTATGAATTATTGGAAGTCGATTCAACTAATCCTTAGTTGATGAACGTGAATTCTAAATTATCCTTGTAAGCTTATCCAAACCAAACTTTCTTTGGTGCGGACTTGAATTCAAATTACTGAGTTGAACAACCCTAATTATTAGGGAAGGTTAGTACGCATAGCGTTAAGATGTTTGTGCACAATATATGGTACAAAGGGCTGATCCCCCTAAGTACGAGTTAAGGTCCATAGTCTTATTGACTATTAAAGGTTTAAATAAAAATATTTATAACCTAGGACAAGAAGAGTTCAAAGGTCTTATGACCCTCAGATAAATTCTATATTCGAATTTTGATATTGATAGAGAATTATTATTCAATTCTTTATTGTTGAATTAAGCTAAATTATTCAGATCTTTGTAAAGATATTCTTTCATGTATTTATTATTGTTAAACTCAAGTGAGCTGTTGTTTGCTCACTCTTGCATTAAATAAGAATTGCAGTTAAATTTGATAATGTTGATGCCTCGTCTACGAGTAAAGACAAGGGAAAGATGAACAAGTGAAGATTTGTTTAATTATTTTGAAATGATTGTAATAATTTTAGGTCATGTTTTTATTCCGCACTTTATTGATTATGTCAAGGTTAAAGTAACCCTGGGGTTGAGTTTTGAGAAGGTTGTAACCCTTGTTTTAAGGGAGCTTTTATTATTTTGAATTAAGGTTGTAATTTATTTTGAGATATATTGGGTAAAGGTATGTTATAGATAGAAAGTGAATACCAAATCATGTGGAAACGAAGTACCTGGATTTGGGGGTGTCACAGTGAACACCAAATCTTGTAGAATTGAAGTACCCGGATTTGGGGGTGTCACATTCTTAAGATGCTACCCCGAATCGCCTTTTTCTTTATGAAAGCTTTTTGTGGTTTTTATTGGAAAGTCATTTTGGTGATTATGCATGTGAAAAGCATTAAAAATGAGTCAGATCATCATGGGGCATGAAAGCCATCTCAATGAATCGAGCATCCACAATCATAGATTTTCATTATTATGAGATCTTAAACCCGATCTATTGGGACGAAGTCCTCAAGACGGCTTTAAGATCTAATATTTACAAGTACAACGATTAGATATTATTTAAACATTACAACACAAGAAAAATGTCCATCGTGGGAATCTAGTCAAAATCTAACATATAGATCTCGACCTCAGGAATCCTAGGCTCACATTTATGGAAATAAACACATGTACAACATATCCTAAACACAAGATCTAGTGGTTTCATCGGTTGAAACCCCTATCATAAGGTATTAGGACCCTATCACCTCTAGATGTAGATCTAGGGTTCAACGGAGTGACCAGGATGGACCAAAAGAGGTAAACATCTAGATCTACCATGGATCTAAACCGATTTAGTATGCAGGTTAGAGCTTTATGCTCTCTAACCCCCCGAATGGCTATATCCGGCTTAGATCTAGGTAGATCTAGTCTCCAGACTTGATTTATAACTAAATATGCAATAAATAACTGATGGGATCTATGGATCTACCACCTACACAACAATATATGTATAAAACAATAAGTTTAACGATGTCTACATAATATATCACATAAATCTAGTATTTAAAGCAACATATACAAAGAAAGTGGCCCAAAAAGGGTGTTTTTCACCTTGGGGGACGCGTGAACAAGCTTTTTATCACTCAAGATCAACTAAGAACACTCTTGAGAATCAAAGTATGTATAAACGAAGATTAAACAACTCAAAATGTGTATATATTTCTCAAACCCGAGGGTTTCTCTCTCTAAAATTAGTGTCTCTCTCTAAAATTTCTTATTCCTCTTTTTCAAATGAGCTGATGCTGCTAAGTTAAAGCCCCGGGACCACATGCGGCCCAAAGTTCATTCTTTTAGTCTTGGTTCAGAGAAAGTTGAGATTCGTTCCCAAAAATCCTAGAAAGTCTTTGCGAAAGGCTGTTGAATAAGGTCGAGTCTGACTGAATTGGGGTCCGAAAAGATGATGCTGGTAGTTAAAAGGTATCTCCCCATTTCCGACTGTAGTTAACTAACACATCTTTGATAGCACGCAGTTCGATGTTTGCTGAGGTGACTTCTTACGAACACTTTCTCAGCTTTGCGAACCTCTTTCGGTTCGCATCATATTCATACGTCATTGGCCCTTTGAATCATCCACAGGGTTGTCTCCAGGGTGATCAGATGCTTTTGCCCTACCTAAGGGTTGTTTCCAAAGTAAAATTATGTTTTTTCCTTCTACAAGGTTAGTACAAAGAAAGCAAAATTTTGAGTGTCTATAGATGCCCCTCTTTGTCATGTTTATGAAATGTAATGGAATGAGCACGACAAACAATACTAGACACGAAGAATGCATGACAAGGTATATCTGATGATGCAATATCATGTGTAAAGTATGCAATGATATGTGAGATTATAAAAGGGTCACTACCCCCTGTTGGGGAAGATAAGGATTACGTCGTCGGGGTTATGCCGACGCCCACATTGGGTTGTGGCCAACAAAATACATTATCAGGGTGGAGCTGACCTGCGTTGGGTGGTTACCGATGGATCACATCATCAGGGGTCAAGCCGATGCCTTCACTTGGTTGTTGCCAACAGATTACATCATCGGGGGTCGAGCCGATGCCTTCAATGGTTTTTTGCCAACGGATTACATCATCGGGGGTCGAAACGATACATTCACTGGTTTGTTGCCAACAGATTATATCATCGGGGGTCGACCCGATGCCTTCACTGGTTTATTGCCAATGGATTACATCATTGGGGGTCGAGCCGTTGCCTTCACTGGGTTGTTGCCAACGGATTACATCATCGAGGGTCGAGCAGATGCCTTCACTAGTTTGTTGCCAACGGATTATATCATCGGGGGTCCAGCCGATGCCTTCACTGGGTTGTTGCCAATAGATTACATCATCGGGGGTCGATAAAAGTGACTCGGATCACAATTTCTGGTCTTTCGCCGTTCACTGTCGGGATTTCAAATCTTCAGTGATTTCCTGCTTTTTTGAAGGGTTTTTGAGGTTTTCGGGGTCTAAAAATGACCCGAAAAGGCACCTTTCTAAGTAAAGACCCTTATTCAGACCCGAAGAAAAGCGTTTCGGACTGTATTTTACCAAAAATAAAGCTGCGGGACCCACCTTGGGCAGCCGTAGCTATACCTGCGGCTGGAGCAGGTATGGATGAGGTTGTCCTCGGCTGGGTTAATACCCTCGGGCAGGCTCATTTTCATTAATTTAATTTGAGTTTTGTCGAGTTTCCTCTAAAAAATCCGACCTTCCATCTCAGATTTACTGAGTTTGGGCTTGATTTGGAGCGATTCGTCACCGTACGTTCCTTCTACGCACTATAGGTAACGTATAGACTCCACTTTTTCTTGTTTTTACAGATAAAAACCCGTACTTTCTTCATTAAACACATTATATTGAACATATATGCATAGATAACTTAATGGACATGTTATAATGCAATTCATGCTTACGTATCATCTTATGGACCGTATGGATGTGATATATTACAATCTATCAGTTAGTCTAGACATGTATTTTGACTATATATTAGAAAAACTGTTTAAACTGCTATTAATTGCTTGGTTGTGATGGTATACCCTCATAGGGTGGTTTAATGCATGCTTCGGGCATGTGGATAGTCCATTTTATAGGGGAAACTCTGGAAAAAAAAAATTGTGAGTTATACGATAGGGTCCTAGATACATGTTTAGCTATGCTATGATATAAGTTGAAATGATGTACACATAACGGCACCAGTAGAACATGCATGATGTTATGACCTAAATTATATTCCTAGGATCATATTATCTCTAGGCAATAGAAAATTTGATTTTTTTTAAAAGGATAGGAATATACCTGACCTTTCTTTGAATACTAAGAACTCATTGTTCAGGTATGGATTCTGATAGACCCAGTAGTTCTTCATCCCACCTGGTTTCATCTGGAGTTCGCCGTCGGAGGCCTGCCTCTGATATTCTCATTCCGCGGATTAATAGGCAGGTTCATTGTTTGACAGAATTGGTGCATCATCCTCTTAATAAGGACATACCCTATTTAGATGAGGAGGATATCTCTAAGCCCGAGGTTCCGCCTCAGCCCACTTGCAACACCCAGATTTCTTCCTGGTATTCAGGTTGTCGTTCCTGACTTGCTGGGTATGGACCTAAGCCGTCATCCCTCTATTCATTTACAGGGTAATGAGGTATATGATCTTTATATTAATTTATCTTGATTTCTCTTTTCTGCTAACAATCGATTTTCTTAACCATAATGTTGTGTATGTTCCAGAGTTCCCAGCCTAGGGGTAATTAGTTTAGTGTATATTCTCTGTATTAGTCACTTCACCTTGAGTACCGAGCTCGAGTGGATTCTTTGGGGTTCCAGGCCTTCTTCACTATTGCTCCCCGTCATTGCCACTGGGGCTATTTACGAGCTTTATCTGAGAAATGGTTCCACCAGAGTCAGTCACTTCATCTCCTAGATTGTGAGGTCATGATGACACCTATGGATTGGAGGTATATCACCGATCTGGAGTTCACTAGAGACAGAGTGCCTTTGGAGGCTGGTATTACTCTGACAGCTGTTCGCACCCTTCTAGGGGTTTTCTTCTCAGGAGCGGGCCTTTAAGGCCCGTAGTATTCGGTCTGGATGCTTGAGCAGTTGATACTGCTCGAGGCACTTTGCAGCACCTACGGATTTAAGGGAGAGAGATTGCATCTTACGACGTTTGTTCCTGACCATCTTGAGGGGTTATTTCATTGCAAACAACTCCTTCATTGTCCCTTTTTGCTTGGTAGGAGCTCTTCGGGACGTAGACCGCATAGGGGACTACGATTGGGGTTCTTTCACATTTGCGATCTTCCTTCACGGGTTGCGAATGCGATCTGAGGGAGTTATCAAAGCATGTCTCGGATTCTACCCGTTTCTGTTGGTGAGTCATCTTGACTGAATTTCATTTATCTGAATCTCGATTGGTTTATCTTTTCCCATAACTAATGTCGGGTTCTTTGGATTAACAGTTTTGGGCTTATGAGAGGCTTCCTTGTCTTCTCCCCATCTCTATTCTGGGCTTGGATACCTACCCTCGAGGGCGTAGATGGCACCAGTCTACTTTATTAAAAGTCCGGGTCGCGGAGGGCTTCACTTATGCCCGCCTTCAGTTGGAGACATTGTCAGCTTATGACATAGCGTGGGTCCCCTATTCTGCAAAACATTTGTCTGAGGGCTTGAGGATGGTCTACCAATAGGGCCAGAATATAATCTATCTACTAGACGAATTCCATTCCTGTTTGATGGAGGTTGGGAGCTCTAGCTCGAGGAGCGTGCTTTTAGATATATCACTGGGGAGATTCGCCTCCCTTACCATCCTCTGGCTCAGCGATTCTCGCCTTTATCTAAGTCGATTGCAGTGATTCCTACAGCTGGATATGAGGGGTTTCATCTGTCAGACGGTCCTATCACTTCTGATGACTTCTCCACTTGGTAGAGCCCTCATACTATAAGGGCTCAAACCTGGACTACCCAATTTTTGGGAGATGTGGTTTCGAGGTCTCTTGTGATGATGGACTGGATAGCATACTTCTGGGAGCCTTCTCATCAGACTCAGATCGCAGCTTTGACTCATCAGGTGGAGAGGCATTCGATGTACTACCGCTATTTGGGATGGGATCCGTTATTAGCTGATACCTTTGATTCCCAGGATCATGGGGCTGGACCTTCAGGTACTGGTGGCTCTCATGAGGTTGGACCATCAGGTACGGGTGGTTTTGATGATGGAGGTGGTCCCTTTGCCTATCGCCCAAATGTGTCAGATATGCCTTATCGCTCAGACATGTAGGATATGCCCACTCAAGGTGACTTGCCCCGGGTTGATCAGTTTGATGATTCTAACACCTTTCTGGAGGATTTTGGCATTGACGGGCATTTGTGCCCCAATATCATGTACTTTTTATTTCTTATTTTTCACATGTATCATAGGGATGACAGTGATGTATATATAAAATTGATGTATTTTGCAGATATTTATGCAGGATGATGTTTTCTATTTATTTATCGCACATGCTATATTATCACTCATTATGATGTATGCTTCATACATATTAAAATGATTTGATAGAGATTGACCCCTGTATGGTCTTTTTAACACAGCTTTTACAGATGACCTCTTATGCAGTGGCTCATCTTGAGCATTCTTTTCCTGGTCCAATATCCACCAGTCTGAGAGTTTGGCATGATATCCTACCGTATTCTGATCGGATCATCGTAGGTCGCATGTTAGGCCATCTATGTCTCTATTATCCTTCTAGGTGCCGGAGAGTTTTGCAGATAACATGCTTGTTCATTGGATTCCTGAGAGGCATATTTTCAGGTTTGGTTCTGATGAGTTGACTCCTACACTAGAGGAGTATGATCCCATCTCTGGGTTATCAATGGAGGGACCGTTGTGCTCGAATGGCGGCGGGCCATATCTGCCGCCAGTTTATGACAGTTACTGGATGGGGGAGGGCAGTTGTTCTGGCCGAGGTAGGTGGTAGCAACATCATTTCTATGGACTTCATGATAGACCATTTTTCATCTACTGATAGCTTCGCTGTTCATCATGAAGATTTTTCCATTTCAGATGAGAGATGGTATACTACGCGAGTGGATGCACTGGTCATGTGCTTCATATCATATTTATATATGCCATTTTATGTTGACCACCTAAATGTCGGGATGTCGATGGCTGTCAGAGCTCTTAGAGATGACTTCACCATTCTCTCTCTCATCTTAGCGGAGACATTGATATCGGCATCCTTCTGCTGGACTATTGGGGATCAGGAGTTTAGAGGTAGCCCCGTTCTCTTATACATCTGGTTCATGACCCACCTTAGATCGATTGGCCTTCTTCGTCGTCATGCATGGCATTTGTAAGACCCCGAATTTTATGAAATAAAAGTATTCAAATTTTCTTATAATTATTGTTCTATTCAGTAAATGGTTAAATTGATAAAATGTTAAAGTTAAAGGTGCTATGTGCAAATTTTATAAAGTAAACAAGTTGTCATAAAATATTAGTTGTGTCGGGAAATATTTGTTTGGTCAGGGAATATTCTTTTTGTCGGAGAATATTCGTACGACGGAGCAATCATTGGTGGACCCCACAATGGAATAACTATCGAATATAGAAAGTGACAGAAATAACCATTTTAAAAAAATAATGGCAAAACTTTTACTGTTAAACTGTTAAAATAACCGGTGATAAAAAGTACAGTAATACGCGTTGTTGCACAGTAGCACACGGTATTGCACAGTATCTCTGATTATTGATTCTTACGTAAGAAGTCACTCAGTATTCAATAAATGCTACAATAGTTGCTGCATAGTAATATTATTGATTCAATAATTGTTACAGCAATATTTGCGCAATATTTTATATTATTAAATTAATAATTGACATGACACACTTATTCATATTATTATTTGCATTATTGACAATGTCTAAAAAGTTCTGTCGAGGAAAGGGGTTAGGTTATTTAATTATTCGTCAATAAGGAGAAAACCTTATTGAAAAGCCCCTCTTTCCTAGGAACAATCTGGTTGTCAATATTGTAAATTATAATATTAATGATGAATAATTGCTGAAAGAGTAAAAATGTGTTGATTAAAGATAAGTGAATTGTGGTAAATATTTATTCAATTTTTGATATAAATAGAGGGGTTTGTCATGAGGCGTTTGTTGTAAGTTTGACTTATTATTCCATAAAGAGACGTGCTAATTTTATGGACCGTCGGTGGAGGTTTTAATAGTAAATTAATATGGACCGTCTGTTGAAATTTTAATAGTAAATCAATATGGACCGTCGGATTAAAGTTTTAATAGTAAATCAATCTGGACCGTCCGTGAATCAGTTACTATTTAGTCCATTCTCCTATAAATAGAAGCTCATTTCTTCCTTCTTTCTCACCAATTCACCAAAGCTATAGAGAGAGAAACTATAGAGAGAGAATAAGAGAGAAAGAAGAAGAGTATTCTACTACTACACTATTGAAGTATCCAATCTCCTACTAAGGTAAAGGATGTTATTTTATACTCGTAAAGGATGTTATTTTCTTTCAATACTCGTAAGGGTTGTTATTCTATTCCTTATTAATCTGTTGGAATAACATGTCTACACGGACTACCGCATACATGGTGAATAACCCTTCGTATTCATTCTTTATTAAGTTGTAGAAATGATCTGTCTACTAGGATTACCGCCTGACAGGTGAAAATCTATTTGCAGTTTCGTATATTCTTTCATACTCGTATGGGACATCATTTCTTTTGTACTCATCAAGGGATATCATTTTCTTTTATATTTCTCCATTTATTGTACGAAATTATTGTTTGTTTCCAAAACTTTATTATTAAATGGTGAAAATCCCTGAAATTAGTAGAATATCCTTAATAGTTTGCGCTCCATCTAATATCATTTCACTGGAATATTGGTATGAACTTTTTTATTAAATTTTAACCTTTTCATATCGGGGTACTATTCATTCAAGGTACTATTCATACGGTACTATTCACATTGAAATTAAATTTCTTTTCTTTGTCCAAGTTATCTTTTATGAATCTTAATCTTGAAATTGGATCCATGTTTTGATCTTCATGTTGATAATTTGGACATTATTGAACTCTGGATAAATTGAATTATAAATCTCTAATATTTATTCTTGATCTCACTTGATTCATTCTTTATATCATTGTCATAATCCTCAGACTTAAATTGTGATTAAAGTTATATTTGGCTCGTAATGCAAAGATGAACGATTGATTGATGAATATCTTTGACCTTTGTGGCAAAGATGAAATGTTGATTAGTATAATCATAACAATTGATTTTACTGTTGTATGTCTTTGGCCCCTAGTGCAAAGAGGGACTGTTGATTGGCATGACCATTGGTTTTACAGTTGTATGTCTTTGGCCCGTAGTGCAAAGATGGAATGTTGTTTGGCATGATCATGACCATTGAGATTACAGCTGAATATCGTTGGCCCGTAGTGCAAAGATAGATAATTGATTGGTGTGATCATGACCAATGTTGTTACGTTTGAAGGTATTTGGTGTAGGGTGTAAAGACGATATGATTATTAAGTGTCTTTAGCCTTTGTGGAAAGAACATCGAGTGAAATTTCTATTAAGCCTTTGTGGCAAGGAGAAACTATTGATTTACATGATTATGAACATGAATTATGAATTAATATAACCATAATCTTTGGTGTTACAGGTAAAGACAGGAGATGAAAATTCTTTTCGTCCTGGGTGCAAAGAGGAATTAATCAACATAATTATGATCATGAACTATTGTGGCCAGGAACTGTTGATTGATGTTACAGGAATAAAATATTGTTGGTGGACTTTTAACATGGAGAAGATAATAGACATTATGGTTTATTTGATTCTTTTAATGGATTATTCGTTCCGCTGCAGTGGTTGAGCTATAACTTGTTGTCTATTATATTCTATTAGATTTTCATTATTGAAGACTAAGGATAATTCAGTCTTTATGATCTTAGTCATGATATTCTTTATTGGGCTAGTTAAGCTCACCCCTTTCCTTCTGGTTCCATTGTTCTTCTCAAGAAATGAGAGTGAAGTTGGGACTAGTCGGGGAGTGAAAAATGATCAAAGTTATTAACCATAATGTTCCGAGTTAGTGGTTGTTCTCATCAAATTATTAGATAGGGTGGAAATAATTGTATTGAGAACTTAAAGAGTGTGTTGCCACTATCATACAAGATGTTTAACCACATACAAATTTGTGTTATCATAAGACATGGTTGTGCGGATCCACTTGCTGACTATATCTATGAGCATTATCTATATAATCTTGGAGTATGATTGGAATATAATCCTAAGTTTGAGACAATGGAGATAATTATATGGCAAAAAGATACACACCATTGGAATGAGTAGGATAGTAATCTTCTCGTTCTTCTTTGGGGTCTATTGGATCAACCAAGGTTAATTCTCAAGTCCTATGATATCTATTATAACTTAGAAGCCTGGTCGCCAATGTACGAAGGCTTACTTGAGCATTTTCCAACAATTTTAATTCCTAAAACAGTTATTGACTGTACCTTTATGTAAAGTATCATTAGTTTGGAGTGTGGGTACTGTTATTTGTATTGAAACTCACAGTTTATGTGTGGTCGTATTTTGCACGATAGAGTAATAGTTGTAAATAGGAAGTTTTATTTGAATTATGTACCATGTAATTTGGCAACTCAAAATGGGTTGTGTTGACCTATTTTGGGGGTGTCACAGTTGGTATCAAAGCATAGGGATATAATTTATGGTGGTGATCTGAGACTAGAACTAGGAGAGGAGAGACGAGTAATATCCTTCGCTAGTGTGTGTTATAACTAAGCTAAATTTTCTTACTTAATAAGTTGATAAATTGTGATATGTCAATTAACCTTTGTTTTGAAGCTGTATTCTAGAATGATATCTTAAATCCAAGAGATGAGCAATGAAAAAATCTTGATACATGGGAAATGACCGGGAAGAAAGAATCTGAAATGAAAGCAAGGTATCCTCACCTCTTCGAATTAACAGGTACGTAAATTTCGGGGACGAAATTTCATAAGGAGGGGAGGTTGTAAGACCCCAAATTTTATTAAATAAAAGTATTTAATTTTTCTTATAATTATTGTTCTATTCAATAAATGGTTAAATTGATAAAATGTTACAGTTGTGACAACCCGAAAATTTAGAAAATCTTTAATGATTAAATTAAAGGTTAAAGTTTAAAACCTAGAGTGAAAATAGATGATTTATTTAAAAATCTATACGGTTTAATAATTGAAAAAGATTATGTAATAACAAATATGACAAGTCTTTTGAAGAAGGCTTATTGATTGTAGCAAACCGTATTAAGAGGTTTAATAGACATTAAATTAAATGTCTAGTCTAATTTATGAGTATATAAATTATTTTATGATTTATGAATGATATGTAGGTTTACGTAAGATGTTAAATATATTAAATTATATTTGCTATATGTAAATAAATTGATATAAATAATTTATAATGTAAGAAAATAAAATTTATAAATTATTTTCAAATGTGATGTGAGTTCATGTGCATTAAATGGGATATTGGTAAGGTAATAAATATAATATATATATATATATATATATATATATATGTATTTATTACGCGACAAAATAAAATTATTGTGGACAATTTTCTTAAGGGAATGAAGGAGGTGGTTTAAGTATATAATATTTATATATATACTTTAACCAAGAGCATTAGAATAAATTCTTAATTGAATTTATTCTAATAAGGCAAGGATATTATATTTATTATAATATCTTAAGTAATTACATAATTAAATTTACATGAGAGATTATGTGTTGCATATTTATTTGGCATTTATAAATAAATATGTAGTGAAAGCCTATTATGTTATGTTTTATTTTGAAAATATATAATTTATATATATCAAGAGTGTGTTATATATTATATATGTTCCAAGAGGGTAAAACATGTAAATGTGGGTGAATTAGTAACTTAATAGATTAAAATGTAGTTATTAACTATTCGGTAATTTTAATTATTCAATACAAGCATTATTTAGATTATTGAGTAAATTTCCATTTATATGGGGATAATATGAAGTGCATTCATTTTTGCAAATATAAGGTAAAAATATATTACAATTATAAATAAATATTATGTTTTTAATAAATAAATGATAATGTATATTATATATCTTATGTATTAAAAACTAAGTAAAAAGGGGAGAATGACTAAACTAGCCAAGTTAGCTAATACTGTTACAAGATTGGAGGTCAAGAAAATTTTGTAATGGGTAAGTATATTGAGAGAGAAGTAGGGGAATTGGGTAGGGGGCACGTAATTTTCATCGGAAGTAAGGGAAGGATTTTGTAGAAACCAAGCCAAGCTCGGTTCTTCTCTTCCTCTCCTCCACCCTCGACTGAACTCCTCTCCCTTCCTCCCCAACTTGCCGAAGCTCTTCTCCCCCAATTATAAATCCATCCATTCCTATTCAGTTAATTGGAGGATTTAAAGCTTCAAGAAACAGATTTGCATCAAAATCATAATCAAAGAAAGCAAACAAGGTAAATATAATGTGTATTATGTTTTATGAAGTATATGATCAATTGAATTGGTAAGTTAATTAGCTTGACTGGAAATTGGCAAATGAAGCTACGGGTAGTTATATTATGTATGAGAATTATAAGATTTCATATTAGTTGTAATAGAATTAAAGAAATTAGTTTTTTTCAAATAGTTAGTAAGCTAACTATTTAGAAAGTGATTGAATATCCTTGAATTGATTATGTAAATGACTTCTATTGATTGGAATTAGAGATATGGAGCTAGTATGTGGTGTGCGGAGCTATAAGGAGGAAAAACATGGGTGAATACTAAACTAAAAAGCTATGAAATCAGTCCACAAAAGTGTCGCTCGCTTTATGTTCGTATGAATGCCATAAAGAGTAAAAATGACAAAACACTTAGAATTTAACGGATCCAAGACCTTGGACGAGTCTTAATATATGTAATAAGACTTATTTGTAACGCGACTTGAATTGGAACGAGTCGGGGCGAGTTTTGGAAGTCAAAACAAGAAAATAAAAAATTGGAAGACTAGTAGATTGCTGTCCCTAAAGGGAAAATTCGGGGTTAGCTAGATTAATCAAAAAATTCTGGGCTTTTGGTATGTTATATTACATTGAATAAGCTTTTCATAGACTCTAGAACGGACTAATTCCGACTTCGGAGCAAAGAGTTATGACCATTCAAAGTAGTCGCATCAAAACTGTCTAACCAACTCGGGTAAGTCCCTTTACACAGAATTTCTGGAATTCTGTGTTTAGAATTTGGAAACGGTCAAAGAATAAAAGTTGTATTTCCGGAAGTTAGCTTCTCGTGGGCTCAAGAATCACCTAAAAATATTTTCAAATGAAAACGTTTTAACTGGTTTAGCTAGAGAGGGTAAAGCTGAAACGAAAGTGAAAATTGTTATGAACGTTCATTTCGGACGCGTTATTTGAACCACCCATCGAACCCAAAATAGTTGGCTATATTGTTCTATAAATAGTCTCATATACCTAGTATGTCATATTCAAAAATCAACACAATACGATGTGTGAGCCAAAAGTTATAAGATAACGAAGGAAGCACATTGAGAACAGAGCTGCTGCCCACGGCAGCAGCAGGGAGCAATGTTTGGCATTGGCTGGGGGCCTCTTTTGGGCTCTCAGTTAATGCATTTAAATTGATTAAATTATTTGGCTCGTATGATGTAAAATAGATGAATGTATTACCTACATTATATACAAGATTTAGTCTAAATTAAACTAATCAAGTGTAAGATAAAAGTTATCAAAACAAGAGTCAAGAGCAGTCAGCAGTGAGCAGCTACTGTAGTAGCATTGGGGAACCATTTTTGGTTTCATGGTTTAATTTGATAGTTTACCCATAAAAAACTTAGTTTCTAAACCTTTAAATAGACGGGTGTATGGAATCTATAGCATATTCAAATTCAATGTAATTAAATTAGTAATATAGAGGATGAAAGCTAAGCTTGGGATTGTTAAGCCAAGTTTGGAATTGATAATGCTTTGAAGGGCTGTTTTGGTTATATGATGAAAAACAATAAATATTTATTGCATTAGTACATTGAAATGAAACTATAAATTTTTATAGAAGCTATAAGTTAACCATACAAGTTATAATTACCCTCAATGCACAAAATGAGCTATGAGTTCACTTTGAATACCAAAGTTATGTATAAAAATATAGAATACCCATGTATTAAGCTACAAGTGGGGTATATATTAAAATTGTGAAGTAGTTATGAACTAAAATTATGTCAAAATCTATTAAGGCGATAAATGACTATCGTGCGTAAAAGAATAAAGGTTTTTGAAACGAAAACAAGAAATTTTCAACAAAAAAAAACTACAATAAAGGCTGAAGATGTGATTAATGTCGAAATGAATATATAACTAAATAAGTTATATGTGAAGGATATGTGGCTAATACATTCATGTATGTGAATATAATTATTAGAAGTCGTGAAAGGAAGTTAAGTATGTCCCGATGCACCAAGACAGATATAAAACACAGTATAGCAAACATATGACGCGTATATCCATTCGGATCATTCTAAAAGCTATAAAAGCGATAAGTAAACATAAGTTTATATATATATGGATAATATATCCGTATATTGGGAATACGTGGACTGTGTGCAAAGCTATTTTTAAAATTGTACTTGAAACTAAACGATTTTCGAAATACAAAGTGAGAATTGTGCAAACGGAGTTGAAAACTCAACGCTTGGCATAAATAAACTATGTGTAGGTATAAGACATACAAATAGCATATGTCTACCTACAAACCAAGCATATGAGGCAATGTTTGACATTATAAGAGAGGCATATATGCAAAAGCATATATATACCTCATGTGTATATGAAATGGGGAAAAGTAATGTAATATGAACGCATTAAGCCTAGAAAGCTAATATTCGTGTGGAATAGCATTTAAACTACTCACGAAAGCGAAAATAAGTCATTACGCAAAGTAAAGGCATAAATGCACTATATGACTACAAGTCTACATATAGATGCGTGTAAAGTCTGTAAATGAATTATAAAAGAGTTATAAACTATAAATGTAAGGAATTAACATTTTAAAAGTCGTGTTGGAATTTTTTTGAGAATGTATGGCTATATTAAGCTGAAACCTAAAATATTTAAGAGGAATATGGAGGTTTCTTGGAAATAAGAATATCAGATATTGATATAGTTTATGTGAATATTTACTAACCATACAGATTATGGGATATGAATGTGTGACTAATGTATGCATATATGTGAACATAACTGTGTAGGATTCGTGAAGTGAAGTTAAACGAAAGTTTGTATCAATGGTCATTGAACGAGGCAAGTTTTTCAGTTCTATTATATTTGTGGATTAAATGTGATTATGTGGTGAGTTACATACCATGCTTTATGAATTGTTAAAGTCAAAATATGACTAAGTTAATTAGGTTATGGAACTCAATTTATATGTGATATGTGATAGCACATGTTGTATGATGTAACTCGATAAATTAGAAATGTATAATGCATGAATGTATGCTTTATAAGGAATTATTGATGCATGTAAAATAGGTATAGTAAAGAATATATGCTGCATGTAGCTATGCATAGTAAAGGAAATGTAATGCATATGGAATTGTGTGCTATATGAAACATGATAGACTGTTAAATTTGCTGGGCCGTCGAGCTCAATCTTACAAACACAAACTTTTTGCAGGTTAATGATGTTAGGCAATATTACTTGCTGTACGGATGATGAAGGTTGAACAATGTACAAAAATGAATATATTTTCTTGGGATAGAATGGTATAGAGTTATGATTGATGGTTGTGAAATAGGTAATTGACAACTATATATAGTTTAAAATATTCAATGAGGAATATTTGTTCTGGATGTATTGAAATGAATATTTTATTTAAATAAAGTGATATAGTGACATTACTATATAAGAAAGAATTAATATTAAGTTATATATATATATTAATATAACTTTGATAAGAGAAATCATTAAATGAATATAATTTCATTATAAAAGAGAATCGTAAAGGTTGAGATTCAGGGAATGAATGAATGGAAAGAAAGAAAAAAAATTATTCCGTATTTTTAGCTATTTTAACATTAAATAATATTTTAAGAGCTAGAACATGATAGTATTAACGCACAAGATCGGGAAGAGAAATAGTCCTGATTTTGGGGTCGTTACAACAATTAAAGGTGATATGTGCAAAATTTATAAAGTAAGCAAGTTGTCATAAAATATTCGTTGTGTTGGGGAATATTCATTTGGTCGGGGAATATTCTTTTTATCTGGAAATATTTGTACGACGTCGCAATCATTGGTGGACCCCGCAAGGGAATAACTGTCGGATATAGAAAGCAACGGAAATAACCTTTTTATAAAAAAAGGGCAAAACTTTTACCATTAAACTGTTGAAATACCCGATGATAAAAGTACAGTAATACATGTTGTTTTACAGTAGCACATGGTATTGCACAGTATCTCTGATTATTAATTCTTATGTAAGAAGTCACTCAGTATTCAATAATTATTAATATTAATATTAATGATTCAATAATTATTATAGTAATATTTGCACAATATTTTATATTATTAAATCAATAATTGACACGACACAGTTATTCATATTATTATTTACATTATTGAAAATGTCTAGAAAGTTTTGTCGAAAAAAAGGGTTAGGTTATTAAATTGCACGCCAATAAGGAGAAATTCTTATCGGAAAGCCCCTCTTTCCTGGGAATGATCTGCTTGTCAATATTGTGAATTATAATATTGATGATAAATAATTGTTGAAAGAGTAAAAATGTGTTGATTAAAGATAAATGAATTATGGTAAATATTTATTCAATTTTTGATATAAATAGAGGTGTTTGTCATGAGGCGTTTGTTGTAAGTTTGACTTTTTATTCCATGGAGAGACGTGCTAATTTTATGGACCGTCGGTGGAGGTTTTAATAGTAAATCAATATAGACCGTCGGTTGAAATTTTAATAGTAAATCAATATGGGCAATCGGATTAAAGTTTTAATAGTAAATCAATATGGACCGTCCGTGAATCAGTTACTATTTAGTCCATTCTCCTATAAATAGAAGCTCATTTCTTCCTTCTTTCTCACCAATTCACTAAAGCTATAGAGAGAGAAACTATAGAGAAAGAATAAGAGAGAAAGAATAAGAGTATTCTACTACTACATTATTGCAGTATCCAATCTCCTACTAGGGTAAAGGATGTTATTTTATACTCGTAAAGGATGTTATTTTCTTTCAATACTCGTAAGGGTTGTCATTCTATTCTTTATTAATATATGGGAATAACATGTCTACGCGGACTACTGCATGCATGGTGAATAACCCTTCTTATTCATTCTTTATTAAGTTGTGGAAATGATCTATCTACGCGGATTACCGCATGACGGGTGAAAATCCATTTGCAGTTTCGTATAATCTTTCATACTCGTATGGGATATCATTTCTTTTGTACTCTTCAAGGGATATCGTTTTCTTTCATATTTCTCCATTAATGGTACGAAATTATTGTTTGTTTCCATAACCTTATTATTAAATGGTGAAAATCCCTGAAATTAGTAGAATATCCTTAATAGTTTGCGCTCCATCTAATATCATTTCATTAGAATATTGGTCTAAACTTTTTTATTAAATTTTAATCTTTTCATGTAGCGGTACTATTCACTCAGGGTACTATTCATACGGTACTATTCATACGATACTATTCACAATAAAATTAAATTCTCTTTTCTTTGTCCCAATTATCTTTTATGAATCTTATTCTTGAAATTGGATCCATATTTTGATCTTTATGATGATAATTTGGACATTATTGAACTCTGGATAAATTAAATTATAAATCTATAATATTTGTCCTTGATCTCAATTGATTCATTCTTTATATCATTGTCATAATCCTCATACTTAAATTGTGGTTAAAGTTATCTTTGGCCCGTAGTGCAAAGATGAACTGTTGATTGATGAATATCTTTGGCCTTCGTGGCAAAGATGAAATATTGATTGGTATAATCATGACAATTGATTTTACAGTTGTATGTCTTTGGCCCGTAGTGCAAAGATAGACTGTTGTTTGGTATGATTATGACCATTGAGATTATAGCTGAATATCTGTGGCCCGTAGTGCAAAGATTGACAATTAATTGGTATGATCATGACTATTGTTATTACGTTTGAAGGTCTTTGGTGTAGGGTGTAAAGACGATATGATTATTAAGTGTCTTTAGCCTTTATGACAATGACATTGAGTGAAAGTTCTATTAAGCCTTTGTGGCAAGGATAAACTGTTGATTTACATGATTATGAACATGAATTGTGATATAATATAACCATAATATTTGGTGTTATAGGTAAATACAGGTGATAAAAGTTCTCTTCGTCCATGGTTCAAAGAATAATTAATCGACATAATTATGATCATGAACTATATGTGCAAAAACTATTGATTGATGTTACAGAGATAAACTATTTTTGTTGGACTTTTAACATGGAGAAGATAATAGACATTATGGTCTATTTGACTCTTCTAATAGATTGTTCGTTCCGCTGCAGTGGTTGATCTAAAACTTGTTGTCTATTATATTCTGTTAGATTTTCACTGTTAAATACTGAGGATAATTCAGTCTTTATGATCTTAGTCATAATATTCTTTACTGGGCTAGTTGAGCTCACCCTTTTCCTTTTGGTTCCATTGTTCTTTTAGGGAAATGAGAGTGAATCTGGGACTAGTCGGGGAGTGAAGAATGATCCGAGTTTGTAACCATAATGTTTCGAGTTAGTGGTTGTTCTCATCAAATTATAAGATAGGATGGAAATAATTGTACTGAGAACTTAAAGAGTGTGTAGCCACTATCATACAAGATGTCTAACCACATATAAATTTGTGTTATCATAAGACATAGTTGTGCGCATCCACTTGCTGACTATATTTATGAGCATTATCTATATAATCTTGGAGTATGGTTGGAATATAATCCTCAATTTGAGACAATGGAGATAATTATTTGGCAAAAAGATACACACCGTTGGAATGAATAGGATAGTAATCTTCTCATTCTTCTTTGGGGTCTATTGGATCAACCAAGGTTAATTCTCAAGTCCTATGATATCTATTATAACCTAGAAGCCTGGTCGCCCATGTACGAAGGCTTACTTGAGCATTTTCCAAAGATTTTAATTCCTAAAATAGTTATTGATTGTACCTTTTTGTAAAGTATCATTGGTTTGGAGTGTGGGTATTGTTATTTGTATTGAAACTCACAGTTTATGTGTGGTCGTATTTTGCACGACAGAGTAATAGTTGTAAATAGGAAGTTTGTATTTGAATTCTGTACTATATATTTTGGCGACTCAAAATTAGTTGTGTTTACCTATTTTGGGGGCGTCACAACATGTCACAGATCTATTCCTATCGCCCGACTTCTTGCATAGATGAGGCGTCTTGGACTACATTCCTGGGTGCCATGGAGGAACCTTTTTATATAGTCATATACTTTGGCTATTGCTCCTTTCTTAGTTTCACCACCCATGTGGCCGATCTAGATTTCCTTCCCTTGGCTGGTTTGAGGGGTGTGACGACTTATCATCTTTTAGCGGTGATGGGCCAGTTTGATCAATATCAGGGTGTCCATTCATTTGAGGGGACTAAGGACTATTATTTCCTATTCTGCTCATCTATTGAGGTTGATCTAGCTCGGGTCTATGGGTTTTGGTCCCATCGACAGACAGCGGTGTTCAGAGACTATCATCCGAGCAGATCTGTAGAGTACTCAGCTTTGCTAGAGTCAGATTTAGCACCAGATGCATCTGATCAGGTTGATGCAGGGTCTTTATCTGATGATGAGGGTTGGTCTGCTGATGATGAGGAGCCTACGGAGGATCCTATATCTCTGACCGAGGATTCTTTGTTCGCAGAGTTGACAGCTTCATTAGTTAGTACTGTTACGAGTTCATCATCAGTTTCCATGGAGTTGATGGATAGACAGATTCGTCTGGTGACCTTTGAGAGGGATTAGGCTAGGTCCCTAATGTTGACCACCTTAGCTGGTCGTGATGGTGCTATTGCTAAGAGAGATGTAGCTTTTGTTACCAAAGATCAAGCCATGGCTGATAGAGATGTTGCCCAAACTTTTGTAGATGGACTCACTAGTTATGTTCAGGGTGTAGCGCAGAGTCAGGAGGGTGTTTATCGTATGGCACTAGAGCTGCTGAGACCAGTTGATATGATGGAGTAGGAGCTTAAGGCTGCTCCTTAGACTGCAGAGACGATTGGATATTTGGATATGTTGATTTATCTTACTGTCGACTTATAGCCCTATTTTATTTTCCTGTACAGACTATGTCATTATCTTTTGCCACATGTTAGAATCAATTTTTGTATTCTAAATAGTTGTATATATAAAAGAAAACAAGTTTAGTTCACTTCCCTTATTTGAGCATGTCGAGCTTTGTACACTGTTACCATTCTTGCTTCATCGTCGCTTTGACAGGGTGATGCTGAGGTGTCGTTAGGTCCTCTCCACATGAGCCGTCGACTTGGCAAGATTGGGGTATATTTTAATTTCTGTATAGGTTAGGATTTTGAAGGTTAGTGTTTGGGGATATAAGGTGAAAGTGTTTGAAATCTTTTTCGAGGACCGCACCATTAATTACTGCCTACGTACTCCTGTGGTTTGAGGAGATCAGGTCTTTCATAGTTCAGGCTCAGACTTGAAAACTAGACTTGATATATATATTTTCTTTTTTTTTTCTCTTTTTTTTCTTTTTTTTATGAAGACAAAGTATTCCAGTTCAAATGAAAAGGGTCTCAGACATAATACCATTTCACAGAATCGGAGTTGATCAATTACAGAAATTCCTGACCGTCCATCTCATTTAGTTTCAGGGCTCGGCCTGATAGAATTGCTTTGACAACGAAAGGTTCTTCCCAATTTGGGGCAAATTTCCCTTTAGCTTCTTCCTAGCCTAGAATGATCTTCTTTAGTACCAAGTTATAGTCTTTAAATTCTCGAGGTCGCACCTTCTTGTTGTAAGATCGAGAAATTCGTTGCTGATATAGTTGGCCGTGAAAGATAGCAGCCACCCTCTTTACATCTATCAGGGATAACTAATTATATCGATCTTGTATCCATTGGCTCTCCTCTATCTGGGAATCTAGTAGCGATTCCATCTCCACTTCGATAGGAAGTACGGCTTCCATGCCATAGACTAATGAATAAGGTGTTTCCCCAGTTGAGGTTCAAGTCGACGTTCGGTATGTAAGTAGAGTTAAAGGCAACAAATCAAGCCATCTCCGGTGATTTACTGACTTCTTCATCATTATCTTCTTTATATTCTTATTGGCGGCTTCCACCGCGCCGTTCATCTTCGGACGATAAATAACCAAATTGAGGTGTTTGATATTGAACTTGCCTCACAGTTCCCTCAACATCTCGTTATTCGGATTCTTGGCATTGTCCGATAAAATAACCTCGGGTTGTCCATATCGACAGATGACGTTGTTTCTGAGGAAACCAACGATGACCTCCTTGGGAAGGAAGCTGCTTCAACCCACTTGGTAAAGTAGTCGATCATAGTGAAGATGAATCTGTAACCGTTACTGGCTTTAGGCTCAATAGGTCCGATCACGTCCATTCCCCACATGAAAAAGGGCAATGGCGATGTCATGCAATGCAGCTGATTCGAAGGTGCATGAATAATATTGGGATGGATCTGGCATTGATAACAGCACTTAACATGATCGTTGCAATCAGCTTTGAGGGATATCTAGTAATGTTCCATCCTTAGAATTTTCTTGGCAAGCAGGGGTCCACTCATATGTGCTCCACACACCCCACCATGCACTTCATTTATAAGTCTCTGGGCCTGATCTCTGTCTTGATATCTTAGAAGGCTTACGCCTAGGTCTCTCTTGTAGAGAGCATCTCCACTTAGGTAGAAATTCATGGCCATATTCTGTATTTGCTTCTTTGCGGCTTGACTTATTCCTTCAGGGGTTGATATGTCTCGCAAATATTCTTTAATGTGGTGGTACCAAGTGTTGGGTTTGTACGTAACGCAATCATGCAATCAAATCACATAAACAGGGCGGAAGCGTAAAAAACTAGGTTTTCAAAAATTTATACAAACCCATTACCATGATCATTCTTATGCATCAATTATCAGTGAATGAGGAAGGAGAAAGACAGAATTACACCTTTGAAGATCCAAGCTTCCTCAGGTACAAGTTCTACTCCTTTGATTCCTCTGTAGTGGCTCCTTCCCTTGATCAATGTCAGCCACCCAAATGTTTGGCCTCTAACGGTGATCCACCAAGGAAGATGAAGAACTCAGTAAGATGGGTTATTGGCTTAACCCTTGTTTCTATCTCTATAGAATATGTGTACTCCCAACTCTTGAAAAATTCACGTACCTTATTTCTGATGTAAGACTCTCTTATATAGATATTAGGTTAACCCTCCTAATCCAATTAGAATAGAGTTTTATTTAATTAATTAATTAAATACTTTTAATTAATTTATATCCTAATCTTTATTAGGATTGAGAGAGAGTACTGATATTATATTAATTCCTAAACTCCTTTAGAATTAAAATAATAATAATAATAATAATATTAATAAGACTCCTCTTATTAATTTATATTTAATATTTCTAAAATATTAAATAATAAACATTAAGCTATTTAATTTATTCTATCATCATAGATTAAATTAATTATACTTAATGCATTATTACTATCATGCCATTTTCTTCTTAAATAATTATTCTTCCTTTTATGGTGTGACCCTTTAGGTTCTCCATATTAAATCAGTTGTGAATAAATCAATTAGAACAATTCTAATCTTATTTAAATAAACAAATTAAACTAATAATCTATTTAAATAAATAACATTTATTCTACAATAGGGATAAGCCTCCCTAGCGATCAACGACTTTCCAGATAATATAGATTTCAACATTAATCATAAAAGAACATGTGAGTTAATAGTTACCGTACAATTCAATCCTTCCACCATACAATGACCCAATTAAATATAAGACATGGATTTACTGTCAAGTCTTAATTTATTTAATCATATGTATTTCGATTAGAAAATGCACAACTCCAAATAATGCAAATTAGAAACCTCTTTCTAATTTCATTCTACCTTGGCCAAGGATTCCTGGGTTGTCATTTAACGAATCACATAGGACATATCTCATCTTTTACTAGAGGTGGTAGATTCTTTATTGATCATTCATTATCTCCATATGTAACTCATTACACCCAACCATACCCTATATATGCCTTAAAAGGCCTTAAGGAATTAGTCAAAGTATAATTTATTACATACAAGATACTATGATGATCTCAAGTCCAAGGATCACATGTACTACTATCACATTAGGAATTCCTATTGACAGGCGAGTAAAACTCCATTAGGTATTCCATAGCGAGTCACGTTCAGTGAACTTATTCTCCAATAAGCAACTACATACTTGCTTTAGTGTATCCACACAAATGACCATGAGATCAGTCATCCTCATCCAATGAGCAAGCAACATATGTACCAATCTATCCGGATTTACTAATCCCCATTTTAGTAATCCCACAATTGAGAACTATTTTAGTTTTTAAGCTTTCTAAGAATTTAGATCTCATTATCATGATCTCATCATGATTCTAAAAGCATTGCTTAAAACTATGGGTTATTTACATATTATAAAAACAGCACCATGTAGATAATTATATGCCTTAAATGAATATTTTATTAATAAATAAATAAGATTGTTTACAAAGTATGTGCTTTGTCATCATCCATGATTGGCTTGTATGCACACTACTATCAATCTCCCGCTTGCACTAAAGCCAATCGCCATGGTATCTCATACCCATCTTCTCTAAGTGACGATCAAACTGCTGTTGTGTTAAAGCTTTAGTAAATGGATCTGCAATGTTGTCTTGAGAGTCTACCTGCTCCAAGGTGACGTCTCCTCTTTCAATGATCTCCCTGATCAAGTGAAATTGCCACAACACGTGTTTAGATTTCTGATGAGACCTGGGTTCCTTAGCCTGTGCAACCGCTCTGGTGTTGTCACAGTATACGGGAACTGCTTCTCCAATGCTAGGAACCACACCAAGTTCAGTTATGAGCTTCTTCATCCAAACAGCTTCCTTTGCAGCTTCACTTGCAGCTATATACTCTGCCTTTGTCACTGAATCAGCAACCGTTTGCTGCTTGGAACTCTTCCAACTCACTTCACCTCCTTTCAAGGTAAACACATGCCCTGAAACAGATTTACTGTCATCTTGGTCTGTTTGAAAACTTGAGTCCGTGAATCCCTCGAGTTTTAATTCAGACCCACCGTAGACAAGAAAAATATCTTTAGTCCTTCTCAAGTACTTTAGGATATTTTTCACTGCCTTCCAGTGCTCTTCTCCTGGATTCGACTGGTATCTACTTGTTACACTAACTGCGTGAGAAACATCTGGTCTAGTACATATCATACCGTACATGATAGATCCTATTGCAGAAGCATAAGGGATCTTACTCATACGGTCTCTCTCCTCAGGTGTCTTTGGGGCCTGTTTCTTGGAGAGATTTATTCCATGGCTCATCGGCATGAGACCTCTTTTAGAATCTTCCATGCTAAACCTCTTTAGCATCGTATCAATGTACGTTCCTTAGGATAAGCCGAGCATCCTTTTAGATCTATCTCTATAGATCTTTATCCCCAAAATATAGGATGCTTCACCCAAGTCCTTCATGGAGAAGTTTTTAGATAACCAGATTTTAATGGATTGTAACATAGGAATGTCATTCCCTATTAGTAATATATCATCAACATATAATACAAGGAATGATACTGCGCTCCCACTAACCTTCTTGTATACACATGGTTCATCCTCGTTTTTGATAAAATCAAACTCTTTGATTGTCTCATCAAAACGAATGTTCCATCTACGAGAAGCTTGCTTCAACCCATAAATGGATCGTTGTAGCTTACAGACTTGATTTGTTCCAACTTTTGAAATAAATCCCTCTGGCTGTGTCATATACACATCCTCCTCAAGTTTCCCATTGAGGAAGGCCGTTTTCACGTCCATCTGCCAGATCTCATAGTCGTTGTAAGCTGCAATCGCAAGCAAAATCCGAATGGACTTGAGCATGGCTACTGGTGAGAAGGTTTCATCATAGTCAACTCCTTGTCTTTGTTTGAAACCTTTTGCAACCAGTCGGGCCTTATAGGTCTTTACCTTTCCGTCTGCTCCAGTCTTTTTCTTAAAAACCCATTTACACCCAATAGGTTTAATACCTTCAGGTGATGAAACCAAAGACCATACTTTGTTTTCATACATGGAGTCCATTTCGGATTTCATGGCTTCAAGCCATTTCCCTGAGTCTTTATTACTCATAGCCTGTTCGTAATTCAATGAATCATCATCATTCATGATGTGTACCTCATCATCATCCTCTATAACAAATCCATACCTCCAGGTATCTTCGGTACTCTTCCAGATTTACGAACAGGGTGTGGTACAGTAGGTTCTTCTACTTGGTTAGGTACCTGACTTTGGTCCGTGGTAACTTGTGGTTCTTGAACTTCTTCAAGATATATCTTGCTCCCACTGACCCCTTCATGGATAAACTCTTTCTCCAACAAGGTAGCATGTTTCACAACAAACACCTTTTGATCAGTTGGATGATAGAAATAATACCCTACAGTTTCTTTAGGGTATCCCACAAATCTACACTTATCGGATTTAGTCTGTAACTTATCATTTTCAAACTTTTTGACATAAGCTGGACAACCCCAAGTCTTAACATGCTTAAGATTTGGTTTTCTCCCTTTCCACATCTCATATGGAGTCTTTGGGGCGGATTTGGTAGGTACCTTGTTAAGTAGGTATGCAGCCGTTTTTAGGGCATATCCCTAGAAGGAAATTGGAAGGTCGGTAAAACTCATCATGGATCGAACCATGTCCAACAGTATTCGATTTCTCCTTTCAGATACTCCATGTAACTGTGGTGTACCTGGAGGAGTCCATTGTGAGATTATACCATTTTCTCTGAGACAATTGAGAAACTCACTGCTTAAGTATTCTCCACCTCGATCTGATCGAAGTATCTTAATACTCTTGCCCGTTTGTTTCTCTACTTCACTTCTGAACTCTTTGAACTTTTCAAATGATTCTGATTTGTATTTCATTAAATACACATATCCAAATCTTGAGTGATCATCAGTGAAAGGAATAAAATAAAAATACCCACCCCGTGCACTTGTTGTCATAGGTCCACAAACGTCTGTGTGAATCAATGCCAACAACTCTGTAACTCTCTCTCCTTTTCCACTAGAAGGAGATTTAGTCATTTTACCCATGAGACAAGATTCACAAGTTGGATATGATTCATAATCAGATAGCTCGAGGAGCCCATCTTTATGCAACTTGGATAATCTTGTTTCATTGATATGACCGAGTCTACAGTGCCACATATAGGTATAATTAATATCATCTCTTTTCCTTTTCTTAATTTGTTCAATTTGAAATATATTTTCTTGTAAGTCAAGTGTATAAAGTCCATTTCGCAAATTTCCAATACCATATAAAACATCGTCTTTATAAATAGAACAACCATTGTTCTTTATAATAACGTCAAAACCTTCCATATCCAATACAGAAATTAAAATAATGTTTTTAATAATATTCGGAACATAATAACAATTATTAAGATAAATGGATTTTCCCGAAGGCATTGTTAAACAATAAGTTCCTACAGCTAATGCAGCAACTTTTGCTCCATTTCCCACTCGTAGGATCACCTCATCTTTGTTCAGCTTTCTACTTCTGACCAGTCCCTGCACAGTATTACATATGTGAGAACCACAGCCGGTATCCAATACCCAAGTAGAATTATGACTTTCAGAAAAATTAATTTCAATAATAAACAAACCTTGATTGGAACTCCAAGCTTCTTCTCTGCTAGAAACTTCTTGCAGTTCCTCTTCCAATGTCCCGGCTCATTGCAATGAAAGCACATTCCTTTAGCTGTTTCAGGTTTCTTTTGCTCCTTTTCTTTCCCTTTTCCCTTAGCCTTCTTAGATTTCTTCTTTTCAGAAGACACCTTGGGCCTCTTCCTTTTATTGGAAGAATCCACCATCAAGACATGGTTCTTCTTGGATGAGAAGTGACCTTCTGCAGTTTTCAGCATGTTAAGCAGCTCAGGTAAGCTGATATCTAGCTTATTCATGTGAAAATTAACCACAAACTGCGAGAAGGTCTCAGGGAGTGACTGCAAGACCAAGTCTTGACTCAACTCCCCATCCATGACGAACCCAAGCTGTCCAAGGCGTTCAATCAAATTGATTACCTTTAGAACATGAGTCTCGACGGCAGTGCCCTCGGTCATCCGAGATCGGAAGAGCTCCTTAGATATCTCATATCTAGCAGTCCTACTCTGTTCACCATACAACTCCTTGAGGTGAAGCAGCATAGCAGGAGCATCCATTTTTTCGTGCTGACGCTGAAGCTCGTTATTCATGGATGCGAGCATGATGGATTGAGCCACAGATGCATCATCTTGCCACTTATTGAAAGTGGCAATCTCTTCCTCAGAGGCTGTTTCTGAAACAAATTCAGGGATAGTGGAATTTAGGACATAAGAAATCTTTTCAGCAGTGAGAACAATTCTCAGATTTCTTAGCCAGTCCTCATAATTCGGGCCGGTAAGCTTATTTGCATCAGGTATGCTTCGTAGTGAGATTTGTGATTTTGACATTTTTTAAAATTCTGCATGTGAAAAGACAACATTTTAGCAAACATTCATTTTATTAACTTTGCATACCAAAATAAATTTAGGTCTTTATTTTAAATTGGTATCTCCCACTATTTTCATCAAACTATATTACCCTCACTCATATAGTTCGACAACATCTAATTAAAGATTTGCTAGTGAGATTAAGGATCCCATTTCAAATGTATATAACCTTATGGATAGCACAACAAGCGATATACAAATAAATAGGTAGACAACTCTTGTCAATTACATCACCATGTAACTCCTTTTATTTTGCCTCTTAAATCATAATGGTCATGTGTGTGCACATCCGAACTAAAATGATTTAAGTTAAGTCCAGCCTAGCACTTCCATAAATTCAAAAAAGAAAAATTTTCGTCCTTGTGGATAGCACAACAAGACTAGATCGTTCAATTTTCTTGATAAGCATCAAATGTGATTAATTAACATCTTAAATATTCAATACTTGCCTTGTGGATAGCACAACAAACTCATATTAAATATTTAATACTCTATTAACTAATCATGCTAGAAGGCGACGTTCGATATTCCAAATATCATTTGAACGCTTCAGACTTAATAATGTTTCTTTGAGGGGTTTGTTATTATTTGTCTCATCTTTTTAAGCGCGCATGCAGATATATATATAAAATACGCGTCATTTTATTAAACATGCGAAGCATGTTTGTATAAAATATAATATATATAATATTTAGCATGCAATATAGAATACTATATTCTACCCGGATTGATTATGGACTTTTATTCTAGTTTGGTTCACTAGAGCCACCAAGTGAACCAAAAGGTCAAACCTAGGAGTGCAAAAATTTAAATTTAAACGTAACTGTTACATTTAAACCCGGGCTCCATACAAACGGGTCTTCACGCGCTCCTTGCTCCTTGGTCTCCAATTTCTTCAAGATAATTCTAACTATCTCTATTACATAAATTATTTTTAAATAGAAACTTTGATCAGCAGTCAAGGGGAAGTACATAGAAGGGAGATAGAATTTTACACCGAGAATAAAATCAGAGAAGACGAGGTACGCAGACCCCATTTTATAAAACCCATACATTTAAGCATTCATCCAAAATAAAATCCAATCACATTGGTCATAGTCCATAATCAATCCCTTTTATTACCATACATATCATCATACGTATCGATAAAACTTATTCACCTCATGAAAGTAAATTCATTCCATATATGTATTAATATTAGTTAATGGGCAAAAGTTTGCTAAACTTTGTTTTTGAAAAAATAAACTCCTTTATTTCATTCAAAAATAATTCCAAATTAAACTCTTTAATTTTAGCAATTCTGAAATCTCATTTCATATAAAATAAACATCTTTATTTTAAACCTTTATTAATTAAAAAAATTCAGATTTTGTTAGTGGCGCAGCTGCGCCAGGAATATAAAAAGAACCAGCGCAGCTGCGCAGCATGAAAAACCAGGCCAAGACACCGGCGCAGCTACGCAGCAAGAAGGCCAAGAACCGGCGTAGCTTCGCAGAATCAGAAAAAATTTTGTTGCCCAGAACTCGATCCAATCGCATATTATACATGTATGGAATCACATAGACTGATAATTAGCACAAGATTGGCTCTGATACCACTGTTGGGTTTGTACGTAACGCAATCATGCAATCAAATCACATAAATAGGGCGGAAGCGTAAAAAACTAGGTTTTCAAAAATTTATACAAACCCATTACCATGATCATTCTTATGCATCAATTATCAATGAATGAGAAAGGGGAAAAACAGAATTATACCTTTGAAGATCCAAGCTTCCTCAGGTACAAGTTCTACTCCTTTGATTCCTTTGATTCCTCTGTAGTGGCTCCTTTCCTTGATCAATGTCAGCCACCCAAATGTTTGGCCTCTAACGGTGATCCACCAAGGAAGATGAAGAACTCAGTAAGATGGGTTATTGGCTTAACCCTTGTTTCTATCTCTATAGAATATGTGTACTCCCAACTCTTGAAAAATTCACGTACGTTATTTCTGATATAAGACTCTCTTATATAGATATTAGGTTAACCCTCCTAATCCAATTAGAATAGAGTTTTATTTAATTAATTAATTAAATACTTTTAATTAATTTATATCCTAATCTTTATTAGGATTGAGAGAGAGTACTGATATTATATTAATTCCTAAACTCCTTTAGAATTAAAATAATAATAATAATAATAATAATAATAAAACTCCTCTTATTAATTTATATTTAATATTTCTAAAATATTAAATAATAAACATTAAGCTATTTAATTTATTCTATCATCATAGATTAAATTAATTATACTTAATGCATTATTACTATCATACCATTTTCTTCTTAAATAATTCTTCTTCCTTTTATGGTGTGACCCTTTAGGTTCTCCATATTAAACCGGTTGTGAATAAATCAATTAGAACAATTCTAATCTTATTTAAATAAACAAATTAAACTAATAACCTATTTAAATAAATAACATTTATTCTACAATAGGGATAAGCCTCCCTAGAGATCAACGACTTTCCAGATAATATAGATTTCAACATTAATCATAAAAGAACCTGTGAGTTAATAGTTACCGTACAATTCAATCCTTCCACCATACAATGTCCCAATTAAATATAAGACATGGATTTACTGTCAAGTCTTAATTTATTTAATCATATGTATTTCGATTAGAAAATACACAACTCCAAATAATGCAAATTCGAAACCTCTTTCTAATTTCATTCTACCTTGGCCAAGGATTCCTGGGTTGTCATTTAACGAATCACATAGGACATATCTCCTCTTTTACTAGAGGTGGTAGATTCTTTATTGATCATTCATTATCTCCATATGTAACTCATTACACCCAAGCATACCCTATATATGCCTTAAAAGGCCTTAAGGAATTAGTCAAAGTATAATTTCTTACATACAAGATACTATGATGATCTAAAGTCCAAGGATCACATGTACTACTATCACATTAGGAATTCCTATTGACAGGCGAGTAAAACTCCATTAGGTATTCCATAGCGAGTCACGTTCAGTGAACTTATTCTCCAATAAGCACCTACATACATGCTTTAGTGTCTCCACACAACTGACCATGAGATCAGTCATCCTCATCCAATGAGCAAGCAACATATGTACCAATCTATCCGGATTTACTAATCCCCATTTTAGTAATCCCACAATTGGGAACTATTTTAGTTTTTAAGCTTTCTAAGAATTTAGATCTCATTATCATGATCTCATCATGATTCTAAAAGCATTGCTTAAAACTATGGGTTATTTACATATTATAAAAACAGCACCATGTAGATAATTATATGCCTTAAATGAATATTTTATTAATAAATAAATAAGATTGTTTACAAAGTATGTGCTTTGTCATCATACATGATTGGCTTGTATGCACACTACTATCACCAAGGTGGTCCAGTAAGCACTATCTCATCTGATATTTCCCCCACGATGTTTCCATATGATGGTGCACTTTGTACAATGAAAGTGATGACAGACATTCCCTTTCTTGCTGATAGGTTTACCAATGAAGCTAATATAGCCAATGCATCGGCAAAATCAATTCAGTTTCGAGGGATATGCATAAATGCAATATCTTCAAACTCTCCTTCCAATCTGATAACATGGCGATGGTAAGGCAGTAAATGTAATTCCTTGGTGGCGTAGGCCTCGGTGGACTGTCTGATGACTAGTTTCGAATCTCTGAATACAGCTAACCGTTTAACTCCCATGGACTGAGCCAGGTTTAACCCCATAATGCATCCTTCATATTCTGTTGTGTTGTTGGAGTTATTAAAACGCAACTTAGTTGCCACGGGTTATTGATCTCTCGTGATGGACACCAAAACTGCCTCTGCTCCTACGCCTTCAGTGTTAGATGCCTTGTTAAAATACATTTTATCTTCCCTACTGGCTAGCTGAATATTCATCACTTCCTCCTCAGGGAAATAGGTTTCAAGAGGTTCATAACCTTTCGTCGGTGCTGCCGACAGATGATTTGCAATTCCTTTCCCTTTGATGGACTTTTGGGTCACATAGATGATGTCTAACTGTTGAAGGATCAACTGCCACTTGGATAATCAGCAGTTTAACATCGGCTTGCTGAAAATGTATTTCAAGGGATCCATCCTAAAGATGAGATAAGTTGTATGGCCGTGTTGGTAATGTTGTAACCTCGTGGCGGCCCAAGCTAATGCACAACAAGTTCTTTATATCAGAGTATACTTCTGCTCTCCATAGCTACAACGTTTACCTAGGGAATAAATTGCCCTTTCTTTCCCCATATCATTTTTTTGCCCCAGTAAGCAACCCATGGCATTGGAATTGACTGAGAAATATATGAATAATGGGATTCCATCCCTTGGGGGTACCAAGACAGGTGCTTTAATCAACCTCTTCTGGATGGTACAAAAAGCTTTTCGGCAATCTTCATTTCATTTTCCCGAGGAGTTCTTTCTTAACAGCTTGAAAATGGGTTCACAGGTAGCTGTCAGCTGTAATATGAACCGGCTGATGAAGTTTATTCTTCCTAAGAAACCTCAAATTTCCTTCTCGGTCTTTGGTTCTGGCATCTCAATGATGGCTTTTATCTTGGCATGATCCAATTCAATACCCCGATTGATCACAAGAAATCCCAGAAGTTTACTGGACTTTACACCAAAGGCACACTTCACTGGGTTTAACTTCAAATTGAATTTGCTGAGCCGTTCAAACAATTTTTGAAGAAGGGTACAATGGTCATCTGCCTTTCTGGATTTTACGATGATATCATCCATATACACTTCAATCTCTTTATGTATCATATCATGGAATAAGGTTATCATAGCCCTCTGATAAGTAGCACCAGCATTGGTAAGGCCAAAAGCTAGCCTTCGATAAAAGAAGATTCCCCAAGGGGTAATGAAGGCGGTCTTTTCCCTATCTTCTTCAGCAACCATAATCTGATGATATCCAACAAAAAAATAGGCAAAAGAATACATCTCAAACTGTGTCGTATTGTCAATTAAACGTGGATGAACGGTATTGGGAAGTCATCTGTAAGGCTGGCCTTATTGAGATCCAGATAATCTACACACACTCGCACCTTTCCCCCAAATTTTGGCACTGGGACTACGTTGGACAACCACTTAGGGTATGTCGATACCATAATGATTCCCGCTTTGAACTGTTTGATAATTTCTTCTTGGACCTTCAGGCTCCATTCTGGTTTCAACCGTCTTAACTTCTGCTTGACTAGTTTGAAACCTTCCTTAATTGGTAGTCGATGGACAACTATATCGGTGGATAGACCTATCATGTCTTCATAAGACCAGGAAAAAACATCATTGAATTGGGTTAGGAGTTTGATTAGTTCTTTTTCTTGGCTAGAGGGGAGGTTGGTTCCGATCTGTAGCTCTTTTGGGATTGTCAAGGGTTTTGATATTTATGGTGGTGGTTTGATCAAGGTTGGGTTTAGGTTTATCTTCGACCCATGCTTTTATTTTCTTGGGCACCTCGTCATTGTCCACTTCCTCTTGCTCGATCCCCATCAAGTCAAAGTCCAATTCTATATCAAAATCGTAGTTATTACTCAAATTTGGCAAGTCATGGATAGGGCTAGAAATACTTAAATTTGGAAACTCGAGACAAAAAACTTGATTGCTATATATATAAAACAATTTTCAATTACAAAAGGATTCAGCAGTTGATATGACAAAAGGAAATAACAAGTTGCAGATAAAATAAAATAGATATAAATATATAAAGGTAAAGCTCCCTGCTAACGGATCATTTTCTAGTTTTTACCCTTTTCAGGACGTTCTGAGGGGTGATCGTCCAATTACTGGTAGTCAGATCCCGGGGGATAGCTGAGGTAGATGCATTGCTAGAGTCATCGGTGTCTTCAAGGATGACCATAACTGGTTTGGAATTGGGCCCTGGAACCTCATTCGGGATGTTCACACTTCCCCAGTTATGGACTGGGAGGATGGGTTGATCATTCGACAGGTCTGCCCCATTGGATTTCTTCATGTTATCTTGAAAAAGGCAAAAACTGCTCACAAACTGCAACTGAATCTCCTCCAGACACTTCTTCTCTTTGGCCTTTTGGGCAGCGTCCTTGATAGGCTCTTCATCACTAATCTCTTTATATCCATTTTGATTGACCTTAGGGAACAGGAGGTTTGAGATAATTGCGGGGACCTTCTTCAACGGCTCCTTAAATTTGGCTTCTTTGAGGTTTGGCTTGAGAGGAATGAAATGGTTAACTGGCATATTCTTGTGAGGATTACGATGTTTGGAGCCACCAAAGTATCCTAATCCAGCTCTTCCTAACTGCGTGGGTATGTGGATTGGGTTTTTGATTCCCTGGCCATTTCTACCCAACCCTTGATCTAGTCGATGTCCTCTAGAAAGCATCTCTTGGCCAACTGCCATTACTTCTTGAGATATCTGGGGAGTTAATGTTGGCGCACCCACAGAGTAGTATTGTGGATTGCTTACTTCGAACGCTTACAAACTGGCAGGCTCAATACCCTCATTCACGCTGATTATGATAGTAGTGTGCATACAAGCCAATCATGTATGATGGTAAAGCACATGCTTTGTAAACAATCTTATTTATTTATTAATAAAAGTGTTCATTTATTAAAGGCATTTAATTATCTACATGATGCTGTTTGTATAATATGTAAATAACCCATAGTTTTAAGAAATGCTTTTAGAATCATGATGTTGATCATGCCAATGAGATCTAAATTCTTAGAAAGCTTAAAACTATAAATAGTTCCTAATCGTTAGATTACTAAAAAGGGGATTAGTAAATCCGGATAGATTGGTACATATGTTGTGTAGACACTTGAAATTTTATTTCTCTGTTACTAGCACCGTAGGAGGGCAAGACTGTCTTTTCAAATTAACCCCGGTCTCAATACCGGGTCATCAACTCAACCCCGGTCTCAATACCGAACCATCAAATTAACCCCGATCTCAATACCGGGCCATCAACTCAACCCCAGTCTCAATATCGGGCCACCAATTCAGCCCTGGTCTCAACCCGGGAGGTACAGGTCAGCCGCATTCTCAACCCGGGAGGTACAGGTCAGCCCCGATCTCAACCCGGGAAGTACAGGTCAGCCCCGGTCTCAACCCGAGAGGTACAGGTCAGCCCCAGTCTCAACCCGGGAAGTACAGGTCAGCCTCGGTCTCAACCCAAGAAGTACAGGTCAGTCCCGGTCTCAACCCGGGAGGTACAGGTCAGCCCCGATCTCAACCCGGGAGGTACAGGTCAGCCCCGATCTCAACCTGGGAGGTACAGGTTAGTCTTGGTCTCAACCCGAGAGGTACAAGTCAGCCCCAGTCTCAACTCGGGACATACAGGTCAGCTCCAGTCTCAACCCTAGAGGTACAGGTCAGCCCCGGTCTCAACCTGTAAAGTACAAGTCAGCCTCGGTCTCAACCCGGGAAGTACAGGTCAGCCCCGATCTCAACCCAGGAGGTACAGGTCAACCCCGATCTCAACCTGGGACGTACAGGTCAGCCCCAGTCTCAACCCGGGAGGTACAGGTCAGCCCCAGCCTCAACCTGGGAGGTACAGGTCAGCCCCGGTCTCAATCCGAGAGGTACAGATCAGCCCTGGTCTCAACCCTAGAAGTACAGGTTAGCCCCGATCTCAACCCGGGAGGTACAGGTCAGCTCCGGTCTTAACATAAGAAGTATAGGTCAGCCCTAGTTTTAACCTGGGAGGTAGAGGTTAGCCCCGGTCTTAACCCGGGAAGTACAGGTCAGCCCCGGTCTCATCCTGGGATGTACCAGTCAGCCCCAATCTAAACCCGGGAAGTACAGGTTAGCCCCGGTCTCAACTCAGGAGGTATAGGTCAGCCTCGGTCTCAACCCGGGAGGTACAGGTCATCCATAGTCTCAACTCGGGAGGTTAGGTCAACTTCGAAAACAATCCTGAAGCCTCACAACATCTCCAGAGGAAAACTTGGAATTACCAAGTCAGCCTTGGAGACAACCCTGAGGACAAACAAGAATCAACTAGGATCCAAACCTCGGAAACAACCCCAGAAAGTCAGCCAAAGGCCACAGCACTAAGGGCAACCCCAGAAGGGGCAAAACGGTTATTTTACCAACTTAAAGTCGATTCAGTCAAACTCAAGCCGAATTAATGCCACTAAGGTCAGAACGAACCATAATAATGATTCCGAGTAGGAAACAGCGTAAGACAGCTCAACGAACAAACTACGAGGAATCAAAAATCTGTTTATGAACCCGTCTTTTTGGACTCAAAAAATGTTTTCTCCCATGTCATTGCGATGCGATAGGCGAGGGCTTTTCGAAAAGGTACAGCACGCCTCAAACGGACTCTTCGATCAAAAGTTAAAAAATTTCGAATTAGACCTCACATTACTCGGAGTGCACGTACGTTTAGATGACGGGACCCACCATGACACCCCTACCACGTGAAGCTGCAGGTGGACCCGTGGCAGCCGCGGGTTGACCCACTTATCCCGGGTCTATATATATGAGGTGACCCCCAGCTCATTTCATAATTTGAAAACGCTCTGAACCCCTGCCCGTTTGGTTTTCCAGTCATTTTCTTATCTTCTAAACCCAAATTTTTTCACTCTACATGTAGATATACCCACATACTACCACATATTAAAAACTGAGTGGTAGAATTGAATGTTTAGAGCCTACGTTTGGTAAAAAGCCCGTGTAGCAGTCCATTGAGTATTTTTACGATCAGCAAGTTTATATTACTCATTACGCTGTTATACACTTGCATATCAAGTTTCGTTTTCTAAATATGCCCAGAACTCAGTTTCGTGGCTGTTTTTGTTAACTTTTGGTACATTTTAGTACCTTAACACATTTTCTGGCATTTCTACAACTCGAATTGACGATCCGTCACTTCAAATAACTTTTATATACTAATATCTTTGTTTTGAGCAACTTCGCCAGACTGGGTTTGTGACGCCCCCCAGAATAGGTCCAATCAACCCAACCCATTCTGAGTCGCAAAATACATGGTACATAATTCAAATACAAACTTTATATCACACGGTCGTGCAAAATACGATCACACAACTGTGAGTGTCAATACAAATATGTAGAAAATATTAATATTCAAACTAAGTCCTCATTACAATTATTATCACACTATTTATCAGAAATAGTGAGGACTACTACTGCTCTAACTCGGACCATCACTCTTTCCCCCGACTAGTTCCAGCAACATTGTCATTTCCTGAAGAGGACAATAGATGAAAAGGGTGAGCTCAACTAGCCCAGTAAAGAATATTATGACTAAGATAATGGAAAATAAATTATCGTTAGTCTTCAACAATTCAGATAAAATATTATTGACAACAAGTTTTAGATCAATATTCGCAGCGGAAATAACAATTCATTAGAAGAGTTAAGTAGAGAATGAAGTCTACTATCTTCTATGATTTAAAAGTTCATCATCAATATTTTATCCCTGTAACATCAATCAATATACATCTTGAATCAAATATTCATCTTTGCACTACGGCCAAAGATATTCATTTGTATCATCAGTGGTCATGTTCATCTCAACACCTGTCCATCTTTGCACTACGGCCAAAGATATTCATCAGGTAATCATTCATCTTTGCTCTACAGGCCAAAGATATTCAGTTATATCACCTTTTAGGACTGAGGATGATGAAAAACCTTTTAATGAACAAATCCAACGAGATAAAAGACAAAGATTAGGGATTCGTAATTTAGTTTATCCAAGTTCAAGAATATTTTATAATAATACTTTGTGGAGCAAAATTCAAGAATAAAGATAAAAATTTGGATCCAATCAAAGATAAGAACCTTAACAAGCAACTTTAGACAAATAGAAGAAAATTTAATTTTTTTGTGAATAGTGCCGTATACGTGAATAGTAATCCCGGCGGAAAAAATAAGAATTTGATAATAAAATCCATGCCAATATTTTGGTATAATGATATTGAAAAGAATAACATCATTTACGAAAGAAAACAACGTCCCTTAACTCAAAAGAATTGTACTTCTGACTGGAATATCGGATATAATATCGAAGAAAACTTGCACTGAATACTAACACTCAAAGTATCTAAATATTCGCAAAAATACGCTCGATATTATAGAGAGAGAAAACTTCTGATTCTAGTGTGATTTTCAATTCTAACCTAAGCACCCTATTTATAGGAAAAACTTAGGATGCCAAAGAAGACTTTCTGCTACCGGCGGCTAAAATTTCTTCAGTGTATAATTTTGAAAATTCGCCTGGCTGTTTTAAAAGTAAGAAATCAGAATTTTTCAATAAAAAAACAAAAGTGGGGCCCACCCATGTTTTTAATAAAAATATTTATTTTTGAAACTTTAATAATTCATAATAAATAGCCCCTTATTAGAAAAATACGAATCATATGTCTTTTTCATAGGAAATTTAATTCTCTACAACTTTGTAGAAGGAAGTTTTTCCAAATTCCCAACCAAAAATGGTCGAAATCCACAAACGAATGACTTTCCACACCAATATACTGATAAAAAACACAACAGTACTAATTCTTTCTTTTATATCCACAAAATAAATATTTCCTTATCATATAAATCAATAATTAATTATTCACATATAATATTACAGAACTACAATATTGACAACTAGGTCGTTCCTAGGAAAGAGGGGGCCTTCCGATAAGGACTTCTCCTTACTGGCACGCAATTAAATAACCCCTCCTAGACAGAACTTCTTTAGACATTGTCAATAATGCTATCTAATAATATTATTCAAATAATATGAATTATTGAGTTGATAATGTGAAATACTGTGCAGTGACAATTATTGAATCAATAATACAAAATATCAACGGTAGCAATTATTGAATCAATCATATAAAATAGCAACGTAGCAATTATTGATATAAAATATCAAAGTAGCAATTATTGAATCAATAAAATATCATGCAATTATTGAATCAATAAAATATTGAACAGTAATTACTATAACAATAATTGAGTAGTGACTTCTTACGTAAGAATCAATAATTCAAAATACTGTGCAATACCGTGTGCTACTGTGCAACACCGCGTATTACTGTATTTTAACCACAGAGTATTTCAACAGTACTACCGGTAACAACTACGCCGTTATTTTATAAAAAAGTTATTTCTGTTGCTTTCTATATCCGACAGTTATTCCGTTATGGGGCCCACAAATAGCTGGGCCGTCGTACGAATATTTCCCGACAACAAGAATATTCCACGACCAAACGAATATTCCCCGACAACAATGAATATTTTATAACCACTTGCTTATTTTGAAATATTTGCACATTTCACCCATAATTTTTCACATTTATCAAATCAACATCTTACCATTTTGAAATAATATATAAAGAAAATTAAATCTTTATTCATAAAAGTTGGGGTCTTACACCCTCCCTCCATTATGAAATTTCGTCCTTGAAATTGACGTACGTACCTGGTATGTCGAATAGGTGATGATACCTCGCTTTCATTTCTGATTCCAACTCCCAGGTCATTTCCTCAATAGCATGGTTTCTCCACAAACTTTAACTTGAGGTATAATTTTCGAGCATAGGACATGCTCCTTCCTATCCAAGATCTTGACAGGTACCTCCTCTTACGTTAAATCTTCAGCTATCTCGTCTAGTTCTAACTCAATAATGTGGTTTGGATCTTTCACATATTTACGCAACATGGATATGTGAAAAACATTATGAACACGAGACATGCTTGGAGGTAAAGCGAGTCTATAGGCCACATTTCCTACTCGGTCAAGGATCTCAAATGGACCAATGAATCGTGGATTGAGCTTTCCTCTCTTGCCAAACCTCGTAACTCCCTTCCACGGAGCAACACGTAATAACACATGGTCCCCAACATTAAATTCTACGTCCTTTCGATGAAGATCCGCATAACTCTTTTGTCGATCTTGTGCGGTTTGTATACGTTGCCGGATCATTTGAATCTTTTCTGTAGTCATACGTACCAACTCCGGTCCCAACAATGTTGCTTCACCCACCTCATTCCAGCATACTGGAGAGCGACACTTTCGTCCATACAACGCTTCGAATGGAGCCACACCTATACTTGCCTGATAACTGTTGTTGTAATAGAATTCCACCAATGGTAAGTACTTATCCCAACTCCCTTTGAAGTCTAGAACACAGAGTCTCAATAGATCTTCAAGAGTTTGAATAGTCCTTTCTGATTGTCCGTCAGTTTGAGGATGATAAGCCGAACTGAATCGTAAATCCGTACCCATAGCTTTTTGCAAACTGATCCAAAATTATGAAGTAAATCTGGGGTCACGAACCGAAACTATGGATACTGGCATGCCATGCAATCTCACAATCTCATCCGTGTACATACGAGCAAGACGTTCAAGGAAATAAGTCTCTCGTATCGGCAAGAAATGAGCAGACTTGGTTAATCTATCAACAATAACCCAAATCGCATCTATGCCTTAAGAAACCTTGGGAAGACCCGTAACGAAATCCATCGTAATGTGTTCCCACTTCCATTTCGGAATCTCCAGTGGTTGCAATGGATCCTTCGGCACTTGATGCTCCGCCTTTACACGTTGACAAGTTAAACATCTCAAAATAAACTCCGCGATCTCTCTTTTTATATTGCTCCACCAAAATGTATGTCGAAGATCACGATACATTTTAGTACTCCCAAGATGGATTGCAAACGGTGTGTTGTGTGCCTCCATCATGATTCTATGCTTCAAGTCAGAATAGTTAGGAACACAAAGTCTGGAGTTGACTCGAAATATTCCCTCTTCATCGATTCTTGCTTCTGGAATGGCACCTTCTTGCACCTTCTTCTTCATCTTCATCAGCTCCGGATCCGTAGCTTGAGCAGCTTTAACTTTATCAATCAAAGCTGGTTCTACGCATATACTTGACATCATCGCACTCGTTCCCGCATATGATCTTCTACTCAATGCGTCAGCTACCACGTTAGCTTTTCCAGGATGGTATTGGATGGTATGATCGTAATCTTTCAACAGCTCAAGCCAACGTCGTTGCCGCATGTTGAGTTCCTTTTGAGTAAAGAAATATTTAAGGCTCTTATGATCCGTATAAATCTCAACTTTCTCCCCGTACAGATAATGTATCCAGATCTTTAACGCGAAAACGACAGCTGCCAACTCTAGATCATGAGTAGGATAATTCCTCTCATATTCTTTGAGTTGTCGCGAGGCATAGGCTATGACTTTCCCATGTTGCATGAGAACACATCCTAACCCTTTGCCCAAAGCATCACTGTAGATAACAAATCCATCCGAACCAGATGGTATTATCAGAACAGGTGCCGAGATAAGTCTTCTCTTGAGCTCTTAGAATCTCTTCTCGCATTCCTCGCTCCAAATGAATTTTGTATCTTTCCGAGTCAACTGAGTTAATGGAGTAGCGATTCGAGAAAATCCCTCTACGAACCTCCGATAATAACCAGCTAAGCCCAGAAAGCTTCGTACTTCGATCACCGACTTAGGTTGCTCCCATCTTTGTATTGCTTCAATCTTCGTCGGGTTAATAGATACTCCACGTTTCGATACCACGTGCCCAAGGAATGGTACTTCCTCAAGCCAGAACTCGCACTTCTTCAGCTTGGCATATAGCTTGTTCTCACGAAGCTTTTGAAGTACCAACTTCAAATGGTGTTCATGATCTTCACGGCTTTTAGAATAAATGAGGATGTCATCAATAAAGATAACAACGAACTGATCCAAATATTCCTTAAATACACGGTTCATCATATCCATAAAAGTAGCAGGAGCATTAGTCAATCCAAAAGACATGACTAAGAACTCATAATGCCCGTACCGAGTTCTGCAGGCAGTCTTCGGAATATCCTCAGTTTTAATCATCAGCTGATGGTATCCAGAACGAAGATCAATCTTTGAAAAGAATTGTGCTCCTTGTAACTGGTTGAGCAGGTCATCAATACGAGGTAGCGGATATCTATTCTTGATGGTGACATGGTTCAACTCCCGATAGTCAATACAAAGTCGCATACTCCCGTCTTTCTTCTTTACGAATAAAACAGGAGCACCCCAAGGAGACGTACTAGGACGAATAAAATCGATGTCTAACAATTCCTATAATTGGACCTTTAACTCTTGAAGTTCAATAGGATCCATTCGATATGGGGTTTTAGAAATGGGTTTTGTACCGGGTTCAAGGTCAATAAAGAATTCAACTTCACGTTCTAGGGGTAGACCGGGAAGTTCTTCGGGAAATACATCAGGAAACTCATTAACAACGGAAATATCATTCAAACCTAATGTATTCTGGTTTAAATCAGTGACATGTGCTAAGAAAGCTTGACATCCGTTTTTTAATAAATGTATAGCTTTGTGACTTGAAATGATATTGACTGATTTTAGTGGTTTGGTGGTCTGGATTCGCACAACAGGTTGATTAGGAATATGAAAACTAACAACCTTATGAAAACAATCAATTTTGGCATGGTAAGTGGTTAACCAGTCAATTCCTAAAATCGTCAAATGCAAGTATTATCAAAGATATAAGATCAACAGGTAAGGTAAGGGTACGAATCTGAATCAAGCAAGATTTGTAAACTGTGGATGTAACAAAGGTTTCTCCCAATGGAGTTTCAACAGATAAGTCAAATTCTAATTTATCAGAAGCCAAGTTCAAACGTTGAGCACAAGCAGGTGAAATAAAGGAATGGGTAGCACCGGTATCTAACAAGGTGTAAACTTCGCAAGAGTTTATGATTAGCTTACCCGTAATCACCTCGTGTGGACTCCTTGCGTTTTGGGCTGTCACGACAAATGCTCTTCCAGGAATCACCGACTTTGACTTGTCCGAAACCGCCTTTGGAATCACCACCCCCGCTGGATTTGGTTTCGCAATAGGACAATCTCAGGCTATATGTCCTTCTTTTCCACAGTTATAGCATGCTTTGAATTGTTGTGGGCAGTTTGGGCTGATGTGTCCCTCTTTCCCGGATTTATAGCATACGACCGGTGGTCGTTCTCCTCCCTTAGAAACAGTTGATGCTGGTGCTGATGTCGACGTCTTCACGTTCTCATTGTTATACCTTCTTTTCTTGAAATCTCCCCCGATTCGCTTTTTCTACTATCATGGCCACGATTACCACCGGAGTGGTTACCGCTTTTGTCATACTTTCCTCCCCTCTAGTTGTCATTGCTCCGAAGACTGCTGCCACCGGTACGACCTTGGTTGTTATCCCTTGGTTGAACATAATCACTATCTCGTTCTAACAACTGAGCCCTATTCACTACATCCAAATATAAAGAAAATTTATGAGAAATGAGGTATTGACGTATTTCGGGTTTCAAACCTCTCAGAAACATTCGCGTCATACGTTCCTCATTCTCCACCAAATGAGGTGCAAACCTGGACAGATCCGCGAACTTAGCCTCGTACTGGGACACAGTCATGTTATTTTGTTCTAGTCAGATAAACTCTACCTCCTTCATATGACGAATACTTTCAGGAAAGTACTTGTCATTGAACAGTTTCTGGAACGCTTCCCAAGACATCTTGAGTATAGCAGGCTGGGTACGCTTTACAGATTTCCACCAGTAATCTGCCTCTCCACGGAATATAAACGTGGCGAATGGAACTTTTTGTTCCTCCGTGCATCCCAAGACATCAAATATCTTGGTAATTTGCTTAGCCCATGTCTTCGCCTTGATCAGATCCGGCTTTCCTTGAAATTCTGGTGGTCCCAACTCTTTGAACTGCTTGGCAGTGACAATTCGTGTGTTGTTATTATCTCCACCTGTATTTTGCACACGAGTTTCCCTCATCTAGTTTTGCATGAACTGCAAAAAACTTCTAAACATCTCATTGTTTAACGTCTGATCAGCGTTGTTTTCAGGATGAACATTGCCTTCTTGTCGCACGTTCTCCTGGTTGGTAATTAAAGGTGTCTCCATGGTCTCATTCACTTCGTTGTTAACATTCTCATCTGCCATTCTCAAATACTGCCATAAAACAAGGGTTAATTAAACAAATTAACATATCACATAATAACCCTATGCTCCGACTGACCAATCAAATACCACATAAGCTTAGGTAGGACATAATAGTGAAGGATTTACTCGTCTCTCCCCTCCTAGTTCTACTCCCAGATCTCCGCCAGAGACCATATCCCTAAGCTCTGATACCAACTGTGACGCCCCCCAAAATAGGTCCAGTCAACCCAACCCATTCTGAGTCGCCAAATACATGGTACAGAATTCAAATACAAACTTTATATCACACGGTCGTGCAAAATACGACCACACAACTATGAGTGTCAATACAAATATGTAGAAAATATTAATATTCAAACTAAGTCCTCATTATAATTATTATCACACTATTTATCAGAAATAGTGAGGACTACTACTCCTCTAACTCGGACCATCACTCTGTCCCCCGACTAGTTCCCGCAACATTCTCATTTCCTAAGGAGGACAATAGATGAAAAGGGTGAGTTCAACTAGCCCAGTAAAGAATATTATGACTAAGATAATGGAAAATAAATTATCGTTAATCTTCAACAATTCTGATAAAATATTATTGACAACAAGTTTTAGATCAATATTCGCAGCGGAAATAACAATTCATTAGAAGAGTTAAGTAGAGAATGAAGTCTACTATCTTCTGTGATTTAAAAGTTCATCATCAATATTTTATCCCTGTAACATCAATCAATATACATCTCGAAGTCAAATATTCATCTTTGCACTACGGCCAAAGATATTCATTTGTATCATCAGTGGTCATGTTCATCTCAACACCTGTCCATCTTTGCATTATGGCCAAAGATATTCATCAGGTAATCATTCGCCTTTGCTCTACAGGCCAAAGATATTCAGTTATATCACCTTTTAGGACTGAGGATGATGAAAAAACCTTTTAATGAACGAATCCATTGAGATAAAAGATAAAGATTAGGGATTCGTAATTTAGTTTATCCAAGTTAAAAGAATATTTCATAATAATACTTTGTGGAGTAAAATTCAAGAATAAAGATAAAAATTTGGATCCAATCAAAGATAGGAACCTTAACAAGCAACTTAGACAAATAGAAGAAAATTTAATTTTTTTCGTGAATAGTGCCGTATACGTGAATAGGGCAGTATACGTGAATAGTAACCCCGACGAAAAAAGTAAGAATTTAATAAAAAAATCCATGCCAAAATTTTTGTATAATGATATTGAAAAGAATAACATCATTTACGAAAGAAAATAACATCCCTTACCTCAAAAGAATAGTACTTCTAACTGGAATATCGGATATAATACCGAAGGAAACTTGCACTGAATACTAACACTCAAAGTATCTAAATATTCACAAAAATACGCTCGATATTATAGAGAGAGAAAACTTCTGATTCTGGTGTGATTTTCAATTCTAACCTAAGCACCCTATTTATAGGAAAAACTTAGGATGCCAAAGAAGACTTTCTGCTACCGGCGGCTAAAATTTCTTTAGTGTATAATTTTGAAAATTCGCCTGGCTGCTTTCAAAGTAAGAAATTATAATTTTTCAACAAAAAAATAAAGTGGGGCCCACCCATGTTTATAATAAAAATATTTATTTTTGAAACTTTAATAATTCATAATAAATAGCCCCTTATCAGAAAAATACGAATCTTATGTCCTTTTCATAGGAAATTTAATTCTCTACAACTTTGTAGAAGGAAGTTTTTCCAAATTCCCAACCAAAAATGGTCGAAATCCACAAAGGGATGATTTTCCACACCAATATACTGATAAAAAACACAACAATACTAATTCCTTCTTTTATATCCACAAAATAAATATTTCCTTATCATATAAATCAATAATTAATTATTCACAAATAATATTACAAAACTACAATATTGACAACCAGGTCGTTCCTAGGAAAGAGGGGGCCTTCCGATAAGGAGTTCTCCTTACTGGCGCGCAATTAAATAACCCCTCCTAGACAGAACTTTCTTAGACATTGTCAATAATGCTATCTAATAATATTATTCAAATAATATGAATTATTGAGTTGATAATGTGAAATACTGTGCAGTGACAATTATTGAATCAATAATACAAAATATCAACGGTAGCAATTATTGAATCAATCATATAAAATAGCAACGTAACAATTATTGATATAAAATATCAACGTAGAAATTATTGAATCAATAAAATATTATGCAATTATTGAATCAATAAAATACTGAACAGTAATTATTGTAACAATAATTGAGTTGTGACTTCTTACGTAAGAATCAATAATTTAAAATACTGTGCAATACCGTGTGCTACTATGCAACACCGCGTATTACTGTATTTTAACCTCCGGGTATTTCAACAGTACTACCGGTAACAACTACGCCGTTATTTTATAAAAAGGTTATTTTTGTCGCTTTGTACATCAGACAGTTATTCCGTTGTGGGGCCCACAAATAGCTGCGCCGTCGTACGAATATTTCCCGACAACAAGAATATTCCACGACCAAACGAATATTCCCCGACAACAATGAATATTTTATAACCACTTGCTTATTTTGAAATATTTGCACATTTCACCCAGAATTTTTCACATTTATCAAATCAACACCTTACCATTTTGAAATAATATATAAAGAAAATTAAATCTTTATTCATAAAAGTTGGGGTCTTACAGGGTTATCTTCCCAGTCCGGGTTTGGTTTTTTTTTTTATATATGTTTAACTATATATATATACTAACATTTCAATTCTATTAATTCCAGATGTCAAATTCGCGGTAGTTTATAGGTTTCGTATATATAATTATATATATATATATATATATATATTGCTTTACTCATTTTATTCAATTGTTGCTTTAAATATTCATTTGATATGAATCGACACTAACATTTCTATGGGTGGACTACATTTCTTTAAACTCGCCAACTCTAGCTTTCAAACGGTTCAAAATAGGTCCAGACAGAACCGGGAAGCTATAATGGTTGAGATTTATTTAAATCTAGTATTTTTATTGTTTCAGTTATAAAAGCTACCTCGCGGCCCTTAAATCGCTATCTAATGAGAACGAGATGCTTCGGCCATGTGCGAGCCAGGATTTACTGATGAATCCTTGGTTCTGGCGATATTTGGATATATTTTTGTACAAATTTGAGATGTGCAGGTTTATTGGCTTCCCTATGTAAGCCTAGGAATCGTGGGATTCATGATCGAACAGATCAGAATCTAATTCTCACGATAGACAAACTGCACTTTACAAATGTACCCTGCCAGTTTTTCTGTAAAAATATAAATACAAAAGACCTTAAAACGGTTATTCGAATTTAAGGTCTCAACATAGTAAAAATATAATTTGTCGTGTCAGAGTCACTCCGATAGCTGTCATGCCAATGAGAAGACCGACATTTTTATATATTTTGTGGTCGAGGATGCTTCGCAGCCCGACATCACCGTTCAAATTGAGCCAAAAGGCTGAAAAGATAAAACTGAAGTATCGATATGCTTCAATTCTTATGTTAGCGTAAGAGTTTGAAAACCTGCTTTCAAAACGTCATTTCAATAATCTTATTGAAAAAAGAAACTTTTGCAAATCAAATCAAACACTTTTTCAAATCAAATTAAAGACTTTTTTTGCAAAACAAATCAAACCCTTCGTATATAGGTTCAGCGATGCATAAACATACTTCCAATCAAAGCAAAGGCCCAATTTCTTCCAGCATTCACACACATATTGCAGATTTAAAAGGGAAATATTGAAAAGATGCGGTACCGTGTTTACACGGGAGTTGTAAGGTGCCTAACACCTTCCCCACACTTAACCAAGCCCCCAAACTTAAAACTTTGGTTTCAAAGATCAAGTTTCGACAATGTCCAGCAATTGGGCCTCTTTTCAAATAAAACTCGGTTGAGTTGGTACAACCATTTCAAATCTACCAACTGGTGACTCTATAAAACGTTCAAATCATCGACATGATACATGTTGGCCTTTTTCTAAAAAACCCTTCAAAACCTTTTTCACAATAAAAAGAATAAGGGTAGACAGAACTTAGGAAGAGAGAAAGATCCGGGTTGTGATCCGACCCGCAGATTTTTCCTGACGTTGACAAGTGGTGACTCTACTTGGGACGACAGTAGAGGACTTAGGCCGCGTTCAAAATCATTTCAAAAATTTCACTTTCATATCTGCGTATGTGTGAATGCTGCGTCTTTACATTGAATGAATGCATGAATGTTGCGTCTTTACATTGAACGAATGTGAATAAATGCTTTCCTGCTTTTTTAGTGCTTCGCACCCATGTCATCATATGCATAACGGTGTGGAACGATGTATGTGAATGTATGTTGTGTGATTCCTCCACCAAGAGGCAAACCCGTTGGTGATAAGTAATGTCTTTGAGGGCGACTAAGTCTTCGGGGCTCATGAAAAAGCACCACTCAGATTCGCTCCAGTTGAAAGATCGAATTAATTTACCCTCTAGTAGATTGCGATGATCTGAGGACCTTCATGCCGAAAAAGCAGCGAGAGTAGCCTAAGATAGGTCAGCCTCTAATTAACCAAATCCGATGGGAAGCTTCTTCAAGCCTTCCTCTTTCAATTCAATGTCAAGTTTTTAATTCCAATGTTAAGGATCACAATGTAAATATCATAATAAAATTTTATATTCCTTGTTATATACATCTTGTTATGTCATCCTGTCATCAAAACAACTGACCTCTATTTTTGCAGGATAAGAGTAATAAACCACAAAAACATATCATGGCATGCATTCTATCCCTACCTACTTCAAGAAATTGACACGCCTACATTTTGTTGTAGGTGAAAAAATTGGTCCTGTTACTAGATCTAAGTCAAAGAAAGCACTAAGTCCATCCACGGACATGACTTCCAGTGCTCAGCCAGAATCCACCCCTGTATCTAGGGAAGAGTTTGAAGGACTGAAGAACCAGATAGCCGAATTGGCCAGTTTCCTAAGAGAACAAAGTAAAGCTCTTCAAGGGAAGCAAGCACAGGGTCATACAGAACCAGGAACACCTGATGGCAATCAAGAGATCGAAAAAACAGATACTAAGATTCCTGGACCACAAAACCAGGACACAACCAACAAAACCCCTGAAATCACCACCCTAAATAAAGAACAAGAAGCTGGTGACATTCTGAAGAAAGTACAGATGGAAGAAACCATCCGGTCTATCAAAGGGACTGGGGCATTTGGCAGTGTCAATTATTCTGAGTTATGCATTTTTCCTGGGGCTCGTAATCCCAAAAAATTTAAAACTTCTGATTTTGAGAAATACGATGGATTTAGAAACCCCTACACTCATTTAAAAGTATTCATTAGAGAGCTCAGATCCTATGTAGAGGACGAGAAACTCTGAATGCAGTTATTTTAGAAAAGTCTGACCGGAGAGGCTAGAGCCTGGTACGCTCGTCTAGATAACTCCAAAATTCATAGTTGAGAAGAGTTGGTCCATGCTTTCCTCAGTCAATACAGTTTCCAGTCTTAGCTGGCTCCAGACAGATACCAGATTACCAAAATCATGAAACAAAGTACTAAGTCATTCAGAGAATATGCTCAATGATGGAGACGGGTTGCAGCATAAGTCACCCCATTAATAACTGAGTCTGAGATAGTCATGACCTTCATCGATATTCAAGACGCTCTATATTACGAGAGGGTCCTAGCAGGCATAGGAAAACCATTTTCTTAGATGATCAAGCACGGAGAGATGGCCGAAATAGAGCTAAAATATGGGAAGATAAAGGACCTGACTGCCTTGGAAGCCGTTGCCGAACATATCCAGTTCGGGAATTATGGGTGTAATCCTCGGAGGGCACAAAAGAAGAAAGAGGAAGAAGTGTCCTTAGTATTACAAGGACAGAATCCAAGGGGTGCTTCAAGAAATATGCCCATTCAAAGGAGAAATTATACCCCTTTTCACGCTCCTGCTCAGCCTTAGGAGATTCACCCCGTTAGGAGATTCAGAAGACTATGGAGGCTAGACGTCGAAGAACATTCACCCCGTTAGGAGATTCACTTGCGAATGTGCTGAAATTATTAACCGCACAGAAAAAGATTGTGCAACTCCTTCCACCATCCAGTACTGGTGGACGAAAGTTCGACCCAAGTAAGAAGTGTGCCTACTATTCTGGATCCCCGGGCCATGATACACAAGACTGTTGGTCTCTCAAGTACAAAATTCAAGACTTGATTGACAACGGAGAGATTGTGGTAACAAAGCCCGAGCAACCGCACGTACAAGACAATCCCCTCCCTCAGCATAAAGAGGAGAATGTCAACATGATCAACACGTGAAATAGAGAAGGATCCAAGTACCTACATTATACGGGAGAGTCGACTCCATCTAGCAACAATAGCCCAGACAGTTGGTAAGTCTCACAAAGGCGATTCCTGATAGAACAGGAGATCAAGTCTATCAAAGAATAGATTGGACAGTTAGTAAAACTGATCGTATATTCCAACATCAGGTCACCAGACAGCTGATCAACTAATCTAACCAACATGAGGCCCACACCAGAAATCAGTCCCATTCCCATGAGGGATCATTATCGTTTTCATCAACAAGAGCCCTGGGCCGACGAAATGGTCAAGGAAGAAAAGTTTCAAGCTGGTGGGGAATTTGCCTTTCAAAGGAATTTCACTAACCTAAACCAACCAATGAAGGAAATCCTCCAAATGTTAATCAACGAGGGAATGGTTGCGGACTTTCTACCCCCGATAAACCTTCGATCCAAAAATTTCAAGCCTGACAGAATCTGCCAGTACCACTCCAATCCACCTGGCCATGATACTGAGGATTACTGGGCACTTCGTCATTTAATTCAGAATATGATTGAGAATGGTGAACTGATAAAAGGAAATCAAGTCCTCGGCCTCCCAGATGAAGACACTCTCTTTATTCCCACTGCGTGGAATTAGGATACAATTGTTGTTATTTCCTGTGATAAGGAGACATCTCTCACACCCTTAGTACTGCCAGGGAAGGGGCCCAAGAAACACAAAATTATGTGAAGGTGGTCGCACCCGAGCCTTTGATCTTGCCCTTCAGACCTCAGTATTCTGTTATCAGTCTAAAGAGGGTCCCACGAAACTATGGGAATGACGAAGGTTTCAGCTCAAACAACATTGCCATTATACCAAAGGAGAATCCATTGTACCTGCCTCAGCGGGTGATCAAATCAGTAATTAAGGCCAAAGAAAAGGTGGCTGAAGGGAAAATTGAAGAGTTCCTCAACAAAATGGGACACAATAAAATCAAGGTGGTGCAATGCTTGAAAGACGCACCCAAGCAAATGTCCATCCTAGACTTGGTCTTATCATCGGTGGATCGTCGCAACATTCTGGTGAAAGTACCGGAAGAAGCTCATCTGCCACATACCATAGATGTCGAGAAATTCTGACACGTGGTAGAACACATTTTTAACAACAATGTGATATCTTTCACTGATGATAATATACCTGTAGAGGGGACGGGTCATCGCAAGTTATTACATATAGCAGTGATGTCATCCGGGTATGTGATCGAAGGTGTGCTTATAGATGGAGGATCATCCCTCAACATCTGTCCTTATGACACCTTGGAGAGAATGAAGATTAACCTGAACTGGATTAAAACCAGTCATGTGGTCATCCGAGCTTTCGATGGATCTCGCCGACAAGCTATGGGAGAAATAGAGCTTCCACTAGAGATAGGTCCGCACACTTTCTATGTGTCCTTTCAAGTGCTTAACATCGCCACTGGATACAACTTATTTTTGGGTAGGCCATGGATCCACATGGCAGGGGCAGTGCCATCCACCCTCCATCAACAACTCAAATACATTATCAACGGCAACCTAATCACGGTGAATATCGAACCGAAATACCCTGTCTGCATACAGGGAGACATACTAGTGATCAGCCTGGATGCAGGGATTGAACCTGCTACTTTTCAAGTCTTGGAGGTGAGTGATACTCAATATCTACCAGTTAGGGCACTAGCTTTGAAGCCTAAAGTCTCCCCTGAAGTGATGACAGTGGGCCAGGAGATGGTATCTTTGGGTTTCCAACCTGAGAAAGGATTAGGAAAGAATCAGCAAGGTATTACAAGTCTAGTCCAAATCCCGAGCCAGTCAAGGAGAGCTGGATTGGGTTATTCATCCGGGTCAAGTTGCCGAAATCCACATAAACACCCTAAGGCTCATGCTTCCACCATACTGCTACCAAATCTCACTGATGTTGGCTTCATAAAGTTAATGAGGAAGATCCCCGATGTGATATCATCCATAGTGTTTCCTCCAATCATGCCGGTCAGGGAAAGAAAATCCCCAAAGCCTGAGGGCGATAGCAAAAAGGGAAAAGAAAAGATTCTGTACGAAGGACGAGACCCATTTGCTAACATGCGGGTTATCATAAACTACGACAGTATGAATGATGAGATCTCAGACAGTGACGATGAGGATCATATTCAAATTCCTCGCATCAAGAAGGGAAAAGGGGGCAGTTCAAAGAAAAACCCCAGCCCTATTGTAAAGGATGTCTCAGTCATTATCTGAGACGAGGCGGACGAGTACAATTCGTTGATCCTCCCTGTTCATGAGGATCTAACCCTGGATAACTAAAGAAGCATCCCTTGCCTTAATTAAAAAGGGTAAAGGGGTAGAGAGTCCGTCTACCCTGTAACATGCTTTCATTTACTACTTACTTTTGATTGCACAACTATAACAATAACTTTTGTCATGCTTTGCCAAATGCTTTGTATATTTAAGCAGTTGCATATATTAAAGTGAAAGCAATTTTGTTTTCAGGACTCCATAGTTAGATTTTTTTGTCACTGCTGAGAAGATACCAACCTGTCACAGTGACTACAACTTTGATGTAGAACTGAACTTTGCCTTGATCGATATTGATCAAGAGGAGGAAGATGACTATGAGGTGCCCGAGGAGATCATAGAATGGGTCAAAGATAAACCCAAACTGAACCTCGACTAAACCACCACTATCAATATAGGAACCTCTAAAAACATCAAAGAAATCCAGATAGGCCTAGATGTTACACAAGATCAAAAAGCTGACTTGATCGAACTCCTAACATAATTCTATGATGTGTCTGCGTGGTCACATAAAGACATGATTGGAATGTCTACAGATATTGTCATCCATCGAATGCCAATCAAAGATGGATTTGAAACCTGAATGGAGTCTAAAAGTCAAAGAAGAGGCCGTTAAACAATTCAAAGATGGTATCATCATGGTATCAACATACCCGGAGTGGTTGTCAAACATAGTTTTGTACCTAAACCCGAAGGGAAAGTACGAGTATGAGTGGATTATCAGGATTTGAACAAAGCCTGCCTCAAGGACAATTTTCCAGTACCTTTCATCCACATCCTGATAGACAATACAGCACAGTACGATATGTATTCATTTGTGGATTATTTTGCTGGTTACCACCAGATCATGGTTGCTGAAGAGGACAGGGAGAAAATAACTTTTATCACTCCCTGGGGAACCTTCTGCTATAGGAATCTGTCCTTTGGCCTCATTAATGTTGGTGCCACGTATCAGCGAGCCATGATGGCCCTGTTTCATGACATGATGCACAAGGAGATAGAGGTTTATGTGGACGACATCATCATCAAATCCCGGACGGAGGATGATCACCTTGACCATCTTGAGAAGCTGTTTAACAGGTTGCGTAAGTACAACCTCAAGCTAAATCCCACCAAGTGTGCTTTTGGCGTCAAATCAGGTAAGTTTTTAGGATTCCTAGTGAGCAATAGAAGCATCGAGCTAGACCCTGCCAAGATCAAAGCCATCAATGAGATGCCAATACCTCAAACAGAGAAGGAGATATGTGGGTTCCTAAGAAGGATTAATTTCATAAGCAGGTTCATTTCCCATCTTACAGCAACCTGTGAACCCATATTCAAGCTACTAGGAAGAATTCCTCCACCAAATGGAATGAGGATTGTCAGAAAGCCTTCCATTCCATCAAGAAGCAGCTGATCAAAGCACCAGTCTTGGTACCCCCAAGGGACGGAGTTCCCCTATTTATGTACTTGTCCGTCAATGCCAATGCAATGGGCTGTATGCTGGGACAAAAAGATGATAGTAGAAAGGAGAGAGCCATCTACTACATCAGCAAAAGATTCAGCAGTGGTGAACAAAAGTACACCCTGATCAAAAAGACGTGTTATGCGTTAGCATGGGCCGCAATGAGGTTACAACATTACCTCCATGGGCACACGACCTACCTTATATCCCACATGGATCCACTGAAGTATGTATTCAACAAGCCAATATTGAATTGTCGACTGTCCAAATGGTAGTTGACCCTACAACAGTTCGACATTGTCTATGTAACTCATAAGTCCATCAAAGGTCAAAGCATTGCAAATCAACAAGCTGAAGCACCATCAAGAGGGTTCGAGCCCCTGGAGACTTATTTCTCGGATGATGGGAGGGAGCTGTCGTTTACACTCCTAAATTAACCTCACTTTCACTTCACGAATTTAAATAATTAGCACAGTAGTAAGCAAGGATCGATCCCACAGAGAGTAAGTTTGTTTTAGATTTATTCTACTATTTTAACAGAAAATAAAGATGGGGGATTTTTGAAATTGTTTTAAACTAAGAAAAACAGAATTTAAATAAAGAGATTAACCAAATATGTAAAAACTTCAGTTCTGTAGTTCAGTTTCACCAAGCACAGCAATCAATTAATCAAGTTATTATTCTTTACCATTCAATGAAACTATTAACCCTAAATAACAATAAGCTCTGCTATCCGAAATTCTCCTTAGATATTCACTGTATGAAACAAGCTCTTCACCAGATTCAACTAGCATATAACCTAGAACAAGCTCTCTAGATTTAATATGATAGAAGCATTAAGAAATAGAGAATTAGGCTAATCCAAGCAACAAACACATAAGCTCGATTTGTTTAACTTGTTTTCTGATAATCTTAGCAATACCCAAAAGCTTGTCCACAATTAGTATCACTAATTTACTACTTGTGATGAAGACAGATATCAATTACACGTAATACCAATCTTAATCTAGCATATGATAATGATTAAATTAACTCAATTGGCCATATCAAATTAATTAGATCAATTAGCATGCAATCAATGAAAACAGATTATCAGAAGAAATTTCATACAAGAAGGAATAAATAATAATACTCAATTAATTAATTACTTGTAACAAGGTTCCACCTCCCTTTAGAACTGAATAAAGAAACTAGCCTGACATGCTCCAAGTCTGCACTTCAATGAGGTATGATAGTTGGTAGAAGATTGAATGAATAAAACCTTGACTATCATCCTCTATTTATAGTGCTAGACAAGGACTTAAATCCTATAAGAACTAGGAATCCAAATCCTAAAAGGAATTGCAATTATAACTAGTTTCCATAAAGAAATAGAATCTAATAAGGAAATAAAATCTCAGTCCAAAGAAGTCCTAATTCTAATAGTAATATCAATCCAATTCCATGTAGGAATCTCCAAATATTGAGAAAGTCAACTGCTGGTCAAACTCCTCTTCAATTCAACTCCAAATCAACTTGTTTTCATCCTTTTAGCTTTAATTCACCTGAAAATAATAAACAACTTATTAAGCTCATATACACATGAAACATGTAATAAAACCAAATGTAAAAGAGTAAAAAATTATGAATATTGTGTACTTATCAAATTCCCCCACACTTAGTCTTTTACACGTCCTCGTGTAAACCAAAATTTTGATTTCCAAAAACAATTCTATTCAACCATTATGTCAAAAGATTTTAAAATCAAATCATGATTATCAACACTAAACCCACAAAAACATAATCAACGCTTCATCAATCAACTCAAGATAAACACCTCGCCATTTCACCAATGAATTTCCTTTAATTAAATTGTAATCACATAAGCCCTTGTCTATGATCCACACACTTACTCAACTTAATTATCATGGAGCAAAAACCGTGCACACCACTCAAAAACTCAAAACATAATTTTTTTCTGCTTTAATTTTTTTCTGTAGGACCCTTTCATTTTTCTAATTTGTTTCCGGTGAATGCATTTTATGCTCCGTTTCACCTTCCTTCAATTTTTTCTTTTGTAAGTGAGTGCATTTTATGCTCCATCTCACTTATTCGCACGTGTTTATGGGAGAGTGCGTTTTACGCTCCATCTTATCCCACCACATGACTTCTCTTGTGTTTCTTTTTCAACAATTTCACTGGTTTCCAATTTTTCTTATTTTTTTTTTCACATGGTCCTGCAAAAAACTTAAGCAGTTCAATAGTTCTAGAGCATGAGATTAGTGCACATAGACAACTCCACAGATAACTTAGCCAACTAAGCATATATCACATGTTCAAGTACTCATGAGACACAAATTCAACTCAAATCAATTACTTTGGATCATAACTTAGTTTTTCTCAATCATTAACCAATTAAGCATCAAACAGATTTTGAATTTTTAGCATTGATTTTCAATTTTTTTTTTTTGACTTTAATCTTCGAACACATAGGCAAATAGAATTATGGAAGTCAAAAAATTTTTTAAAAAATTTCATGGGCAATTTTCAAGTTTCCTATCAAAATCGGATCAATATCTTTAAATAAAATAAAAACCTAAATCTTTCCCCCCACACTTAAACCTTACATTGTCCCCAATGTAAGAAAATCGTGCAAAGAAGAAAGAACTAGATGCAAATAAAAAAACTAAATAATAAAGGGATAGAAAAATCAAATCTGATTTCTTGGGTTGCCTCCCAAGTAGCTGCCCTTGTTTATTGTCATTGGCTTGACATCATGTCTCCCTTCTCATTCTGCATAGACCGGATCATCAAGCTCCACCATCTCAATATTTTCCACCTGATGTCCCTCATAGAACGGTTTCAATCTATGTCCATTCACTTTAAAAACCTTTCCTGTACTTGGACTCTGAATCTCGACTGCACCATGAGAAAACACATTAGTGATAACAAAAGGACCAACCCATCTAGATCTCAATTTACCTTGAAATAACTTAAACCGAGAATGATATAACAAAACTTTCTGTCCTACAACAAAGGTTTTCCGCACAATTTGCTTATCATGAAAGGCCTTGGTCTTTTCCTTGTAAATCTTTGAACTTTCATAGGCTTCATTCCTTAATTCTTCCAATTCTTGTAACTGCAACTTCCTGTGTACTCCAGCTACTTCCAAACTCATGTTGCACTGCTTGATTGCCCAAAAAGCCCTATGCTCTAACTCAACTGGTAAGTGGCAGGGTTTCCCAAACACAATCCGATATGGTGACATCCCAATAGGAGTTTTGAATGCCGTTCGATAGGCCCAAAGTGCATCATCTAGTCTCAAACTCCAATCCTTCCTGCTTGGGTTGACTACCTTCTCTAAAATGGATTTGATCTCCCGGTTGGACACCTCAGCTTGGCCATTACTTTGCGGATGGTAGGATGTAGAAACCTTGTGCAAAACATTGTACTTCTTGAACAAAGCCGCTAATACCCTATTACAAAAGTGAGTTCCACGATCGCTAATGATGGCCCGTGGTGCTCCAAACCTGACAAATATGTTAGTCCTGACAAAATCTGCAACAACTTTAGAATCGTCAGTCCTAGTGGCTTTAGCTTCCACCCATTTTGAGACATAATCAACAGCTAAAAGAATATATACATTCCCAAAGGATGAAGGAAAAGGTCCCATAAAATCTATACCCCAAACATCAAAAATCTCAACAACTAAAATAGGAGTTTGGGGCATTTGATTTCTTTGAGAGATATTCCCCGTCCTTTGGCAATTATCACATGTTTTACAAAACAGATAGGAATCTTTAAAAAGTGACGGCCAATAAAAACCACTTTCCAAAACTTTGTTAGCAGTTCTTTTTGGACCAAAATGTCCTCCACATGCCTGAGAATGGCAAAAAACTAGAATAGATTGGAATTCATTATTTGGCACACATCTTCTAATTATCTGGTCAGCACAAAATTTCCATAAGTATGGATCATCCCAAACATAGTGTCTAGCATCACTCTTTAGCTTTTCTTTCTGGGATTTGGAAAATTCCTTAGGAAAATATGCACTTACCAAATAGTTTACCAGATTTGCATACCATGGAGTTTCAGCATGGATGGAAAGTAACTGCTCATCGGGGAAGGCATCACGCAAGGGTAGTTCATCCTCTTCTCTCAACAATCTACTCAGGTGATCCGCTACCAAGTTGTCCGCACCCTTCTTATCTTTGATCTCCAAGTCAAATTCTTGTAAAAGGAGAATCCATCTAATAATCCTAGGTTTAAAGTCTTTCTTAGTTAGCAAATACCTAAGAGCAGCATGGTCAGAATAAACTATAACTTTAGTGCCAAGCAAATATGATCGAAATTTATCTAAAGCAAAAACCACAGATAAAAGTTCCTTTTCAGTTGTGGAATAGTTTATCTGAGCTCCATTCAAAGTTCTAGAAGCATAGTAGATAGCATGAACAACTTTGTCAATCCTTTGTCCCAAAACAGCCCCCACTGCATAGTTGCTTGCGTCACACATGATTTCAAATGGAAACTTCCAATTCGGTGGTTGGATCACAGGGGCAGAGGTCAGCAATTTCTTTAAAATATCAAAAGCCTCCTTGCACTCATCATTAAACTGAAAGTCCACATCCTTTTGTAGCAACTTACACAAGGGCAATGCAGTCTTCGAAAACTCCTTGATAAACCTTCGATAGAATCCTGCATGACCAAGAAAAGAACGAATCTCCCGCACACTGACGGGGTAAGGCAAAGCAGAAATAATATCTATCTTAGCTTTATCAACTTCGAGACCCTTAGATGATACAACATGACCAAGTACTATTCCTTGTTCTACCATAAAATGACATTTTTCCCAATTTAGAACAAGATTAGTTTCCATGCATCTATCCAAAACACGACTCAAATTATCTAAGCATGCATCCAAAGAATCACCATGTATTGTGAAGTCATCCATAAAGACCTCAATGCAGTTTTCTAAAAGATCTGAAAAAATGCTTACCATGCATCTCTGAAAAGTACCAGGAGCATTACAGAGTCCAAATGACATACGTCGGTATGCAAATGTGCCGAAGGGACATGTGAATGTGGTCTTTTCTTGGTCCTCGGGTGCAATCACAATCTGGTTATATCCTGAAAAACCATCTAGAAAACAGTAATAAGTGTGCCCAGCTAATCTTTCCAACATTTGATCAATAAAAGGAAGAGGAAAGTGATCTTTTCTTGTTACAGCATTTAATTTCCTGTAGTCAATACACACTCTCCATCCTGTTTGTATCCGTGTGGGCACCAACTCATTATCATCGTTCTTGACAACGGTGATTCCGGATTTCTTTGGGACTACCTGCACTGGACTCACCCATTGACTATCGGAAATGGGATAGATTATGCCGGCATCAAGCAGTTTGAGCACCTCTTTTTTCACCACCTCCATCATGGGTGGATTCAATCTTCTTTGTGCGTCCCTCGTGGGCTTAGCTCCATCCTCTAACAATATCCGATGCATGCACATCGCAGGACTAATACCTTTGATATCCGCTATCGTCCAACCAAAAACTGTGACATAGTCCCTTAGGACTCTCAGCAATTTATCTTCCTGCATTTTAGTTAGATTGCTAGCAATAATAACAGGCAAAGTATCATTAGTCCCCAAATATGCATATTTCAAATGTACAGGTAATTGTTTCAATTCTAGGGTTGGAGCTTGCACAACAGATGGTAGTAACTTTTGATGAGAAATAGGTAATTGAATAGAATGTACTGCTGACTTATCTGAGAATTTCGGCAATGAGTGTAGTGCAGCCACAATTTCATTCAATTCATGAGTTCGCTCAACTTCATCTTCCTTGTCCATATCCATACTGTTGGTGATGACCACCTCCAAACTATCCCTGTGTATTCTTTCCAAAGTTCTATGTACTATGGAATCTCTCACATCAATAGCAAAAACTTGCCCTATATCACTAGGGTACCTCATGGCATCATAGATGTTAAATTGAATCTTTTCTCCATCGAATTCCATTGTCAAGGTCCCATTATGCACATCAATCATGGTTTTTGCTGTTTTTAGGAATGGCCTTCCTAACAAGATATGGGAAGGGTTTGGTGATATATCATCTTCCATGTCCACAATGTAAAAATCTGCAGGAAAGATTAGTTCGTTCACCTGCACTAAGATGTCTTCAATTACCCCTCGGGGGTAAGTGTTAGTACGATCTGCCAATTGAATAATCACACCAGTATTTTTCAAAGGACCTAGATTTAACGAGGCATAAATAGATAAAGGCATAACATTAATTGACGCTCCTAAATCTAGCATGGCCTTTTCAAATCTGGTGTTTCCTATTTTGCATGGGATTGTGAACATTCCTGGATCTTTACATTTAGGAGGCATTTTTCTTTGAAGGACAGCAGATACATTTTCTCCAACAGTAACTCTTTCATCATTTTGCAATTTTCTTTTATTAGTGCATAATTCTTTTAAAAATTTTGCATATCTTGGCACTTGTTTGATTGCATCAAGGAGAGGGATGTTTACTTCTACTTTTCTAAAAGTTTCCAGAATTTCTATTTCTTTTTCATCTTTCTTTGTGGTTTTAGAATTTCTGGGAGGAAATGGAAGAGGAATGTTTTTAAGCTGAGTAGGAGGGTTAGGTTGTACCTTGGATTTTTCTGTTTCCTCCTTAGCTGCTTCCTCCTCAAACTCTACGGGGGTAGGTGGTGTATGTGACTGTGTTCCACTCCGCAAAGTTATGGCACTTGCATTCTCCCTTGGGTTGACTACTGTTTGAGATGGTAATTTTCCCGAGTCTTTGGATTCCAATATCCCCACAGTTGTAGCCAGCTGTCCTACTTGGTTTCTCAAGTCTTGAACCGAAGCTTTTGTCTCCAGCTGGAACTGCTGTGTCTGATTCATGAATGCTTTGAACATATCCTCCAATGTGGTTCCAGTAGGTGCAGGTGCTGCTTGCTTAGGTTGATATTCAGGTTGGGCTGATTGGAATCCTTGCTGCCTCGGTGGGAACACTCCTTGTGTTTGTGACCTGTTCCCTCCATAACTGAGGTTTGGATGATCTTTCCAGCCTGGATTGTAAGTGTTTGAGTAGGGATCATACTTCTTTGGTTGTGTCTGGTAGTTACCTACTACATTGGCTTGCTGTGCATTCTCATCCTCTTGCAATGTTGGGCATGCATCAGTAGCATGCCCTGCCATTAGGCATAATCCGCAAGCCCTCGCAACCGGCACGTTTCCTGTTGTTAATTGTTGCACCACAGCAGTTAAATTAGAAATCTGTTGTACCAATTCACTTGTGCTTACCTCATTTACCTTTTTCGGAGTATGATCATTCCTTGTTCCGTATTGTTGTGAGTTAGCAGCCATATTTGCAATCAGATTTCTTGCAGCCTCTGGTGTCTTGTCCACTAATGCTCCTCCGCTAGCCGCATCGATCATACTTCTTTCCATTGGTATCAATCCCTCGTAGAAGTACTGAATCAAGTGTTGCTCGTCGATTTGGTGGGGAGGGCAGCTGGAGCACAATTTCTTGAATCTCTCCCAGTACTCGTACAGTGTCTCTCCACTAAATTGTCGGATCCCGCAAATCTCCTTCCTTATGTTGGCCACTCTTGAAGTAGGAAAATATTTCTCTAAGAATAGCCCTTTCATGTCGCTCCATGAATTTATTGATCCGGATGGGAGATAGTACAGCCAATCCTTCGCTAAATCTGCTAGGGAGAATGGGAAGGCTCTTAATTTGATTTGTTCCTCTGAAATTCCGTGTGGTTTCATGGTCGAGCACACCACATGGAACTCCTTCAAATGCTTGTATGGATCTTCACCTGTAAGACCACGGAAAGTAGGCAAAAGATGAATTAGTCCGGATTTAAGTTCAAATGCAGCATTTAAAGCAGGATATTCAATGCACAAAGGTTGATGAGTAAGATTAGGAGTAGCCAATTGTTTCAATGTCCGATTGTTGTTGGGCTCCGCCATCTTTTCTTCTTCGTCTGATTCGGTGAATGATTTATCAGAAAGTAATTCCAAAGCTAAGTTGAGGCCCGGTGATGATGCAGAAGCCTCGTCTAAATCTGCAGTAGACTGTTGAACTTTTTGCTTTCTTAGCCTCCTTGCAGTTTTCTCAATCTCTGGATCAAAATCTAATATAGTAGTCTGAGAAGATCGAGTCATAAAACAAAAATAAAAGAAATAATAGAATAAAAACAAAACGCACAATTACTCCCCGGCAACGGCGCCACAATTTGGGAGCTGTCGTTTACACTCCTAAATTAACCTCACTTTCACTTCACGAATTTAAATAATTAGCACAGTAGTAAGCAAGGATCGATCCCACAGAGAGTAAGTTTGTTTTAGATTTATTCTACTATTTTAACAGAAAATAAAGATGGGGGATTTTTGAAATTGTTTTAAACTAAGAAAAACAGAATTTAAATAAAGAGATTAACCAAATATGTAAAAACTTCAGTTCTGTAGTTCAGTTTCACCAAGCACAGCAATCAATTAATCAAGTTATTATTCTTTACCATTCAATGAAACTATTAACCCTAAATAACAATAAGCTCTGCTATCCGAAATTCTCCTTAGATATTCACTGTATGAAACAAGCTCTTCACCAGATTCAACTAGCATATAACCTAGAACAAGCTCTCTAGATTTAATATGATAGAAGCATTAAGAAATAGAGAATTAGGCTAATCCAAGCAACAAACACATAAGCTCGATTTGTTTAACTTGTTTTCTGATAATCTTAGCAATACCCAAAAGCTTGTCCACAATTAGTATCACTAATTTACTACTTGTGATGAAGACAGATATCAATTACACGTAATACCAATCTTAATCTAGCATATGATAATGATTAAATTAACTCAATTGGCCATATCAAATTAATTAGATCAATTAGCATGCAATCAATGAAAACAGATTATCAGAAGAAATTTCATACAAGAAGGAATAAATAATAATACTCAATTAATTAATTAATGAGGTAATGATAGTTGGTAGAAGATTGAATGAAGAAACTAGCCTGACATGCTCCAAGTCTGCACTTCAATGAGGTATGATAGTTGGTAGAAGATTGAATGAATAAAACCTTGACTATCATCCTCTATTTATAGTGCTAGACAAGGACTTAAATCCTATAAGAACTAGGAATCCAAATCCTAAAAGGAATTGCAATTATAACTAGTTTCCATAAAGAAATAGAATCTAATAAGGAAATAAAATCTCAGTCCAAAGAAGTCCTAATTCTAATAGTAATATCAATCCAATTCCATGTAGGAATCTCCAAATATTGAGAAAGTCAACTGCTGGTCAAACTCCTCTTCAATTCAACTCCAAATCAACTTGTTTTCATCCTTTTAGCTTTAATTCACCTGAAAATAATAAACAACTTATTAAGCTCATATACACATGAAACATGTAATAAAACCAAATGTAAAAGAGTAAAAAATTATGAATATTGTGTACTTATCAGTGACAATTCAACAACTCTAATAAGAGAATACAATCCAACCATGGAAAATGTATTTTGATGGAGAGGTAAACATGAAGGGTGCCGGAGCTGGGGCAGTCCTTTTCTCCGGTACAGGAGAGCAATATCCTGTGGCTACCAAACTGTAATTTGGCAACACCAACAACACAGCCAAGTATGAAGGCTGTATAATGGGGTTAAAGTTAGCTAAATCCATGGGTATCAAACATTTACTAGTCTTCGGAGACTCTGAATTGGTTTTCAGACAAACCACTAAGGCATATCACACCAAAGAACTGTATTTGTTGTCCTATCACCAACAGGTCGTTAACATATCTCTGGATTTTTAAGACATAACCTTCATCTATATTCCTCGGGGTAGGAATGACTTCGCTGATGCATAGGCGACGTTGGCTTCCTTGATCCATAAATACGATAGGAGTGGGATTCCCTGTATCAAATTCACAAGTCAGAAGGCCCCGACATATGGGAATTACATTGGAGACATATCAGATGAAATACCTCCTATCAAACAGCCTTGGTATCAAGACATCAAGGAATATCTCCGAGATAGATCTACACCAGCTGGGGCAAGCCAATCCGAGCGGAAGTGAATTCACAAGATAGCCCTGAAGTTCTATCTGAGAGGAGATGCACTATAGAAAAAGGATACTGGAATAGGCTTTTTAAGATGCCTTGATAAAGAGCAAGCCCAGAGATTGATAGATGAAGTCCACGGTGGAAAATGTGGTCCACACATGAGCGATCATCTGCTGGCCAAGAAGATATTAAGAACAGGACATTATTGGACCTCTCACAAAGCAGACTGTGATGATCACGTCAGCAGATGCTTTCAATGCCAAGTACATGGAAATGCCATACACGCTTCTCCAAATGAGCTACACAACATGAGTTCACCATGGCCTTTCTCCATGTGCAGAATGGATGTGATCGGTCCTGTAGAACCAAAAGCCAGCAATGGTCATCGATTCATCTTCACCATGATCGATTACTTTACCGAGTGGGTTGAAGCTGCCTCCTTTCCTAAAGTTACCAAAGAGGTCATCATTGGTTTCATCAGAAATAATGTCGTCTATTAATATGGACAACTGGAGGTGATCGTATCAGACAACGCCAAGAACCTGGACAATCAAATGATGAAAGAGCTATGTAGCAAGTTCCACATTAAGCATCTCAATTCTGTCATCTATCGGCCCAAGATGAATGGTGATGTTGAAGAGGTTAACAAGAACATCAAAAAGATCATACAGAAAATGTCCGCCAATTACAAAGAATGGCCTGACCTGCTGCCTCTAACCGTGTTAGCATACAGAACATCACTGCGTACCTTTGCTGGGGCTACCCCCTATTCATTGGTCTATGGCATGGAAGCAGTCCTTCCCATAGAAGTAGAGATAAAGTCCTTGTGAGTGTTAATCGACGCTCAGATGGACGAAGATCAGTGGTTGCAAGATCCGTACAACAAATTGTCCCTAATAGATGAAAAGAGGGCTACAGCCATTTTCCACGGGCAGTTATATCAGCAAAGGATTGCTCGATCCTACAACAAGAAAGTCTGAATACAGTAATTCAAAGAAAATAACTTGGTGCTGAAGAAAGTTTTGGCTAATCAAGACGAAGCCAAAGGAAAGTTCTCCCTTAATTGGGAAGACCCTTTCATTGTAAAGAAGGTGTTAACGGGAGGAGCTATCAGATTGCAAGAAATGGACAAAACCGAATTTCCCCAACTCAGCAACTCAGACACCAAAAAAAGGTACTATATCTGAAACACATGCATACCCGCATCCTGGTCCTGCAAATCAAATCAGGTTTGATTTTCACTAGAAGCCGGAACTATGAATGACCTGATCTCCCTTAGCTCGGGAGTACGTAGGCAGCCATTTCTGGTGCGGTCAAACCAAATAAAAAATTCAAAAAACTCATCAAACCAAACTCAAAAGAGACACTTCTCAAACCTCTCACAGAAAAAGAATTGAACTACGAATGATCCTTACACCCGGGAGTACGTAGGCAGCCATTCATGGTGCCTTTTGACCTTCAAGAAAAAACAAAAAAACAAAAAAAAAACAATCCCAAGACACCAAAACCATATAAAACCTAAAAACTATCAAGCCTCCTTGGTCAGCAGGCCTCTATGAGATACTCTCTGACATCTCACTGTCAGTCCATCAAGGAGAAGCTCAAGATACATCATTAACAGCGAGTCATGAAAGAAGTGGTAATCACTCAGCCATGACAATACATATCCAAATAGGAAAGTGAATCAAAATATATTTCTCTGATATATAATATTGTTTGATATATACATAGTGTTCTGTACATGACAAAAATGGCTGATCTAGTATGTGTAAGAAAAAGAAAGCTAGTCTATGGACCCATGGATAAGCGAGACAGCAATGCCAACATGGCATCTCTCTCTGAAGATGGAGGAGCTGCAGCAAGCGCAATACCCTCAGCCTCCATACTAGTCAGAACATCCACAGCTATCTGCATAGTCTCGCTGTGATCATCAATATAAACACTCATCTTGATAACCAGACCATGAGTATAAGATCGGAGAGCAGTACTGTTGGTAATGTGGAAATCCCGGGAAGCTATGGCCTATTCCCTCTCCACAAAAACAGCATCCCTGGCAATCAAAACCTCCTCAATCCCCTCGTAAGCTGCATCTCTGGCAGATCGACTCTCATCCCTCTTAACAAAAGCTGCGTCCCTGGCAATCAAAGTCTCCTCAATATCAATAAATGCAGTGTCTCAAGAAGATCGAGCCTCGTCTCTCTCAACCAATGTCATATCTCGAGTGGCTCGAGCCTCATCTCTCTCCGCAAAAGCTATATCTCTGCCAGACAGGGCAGTCAACATCAGCGTTCTAGTCTGATCTCTTTCAAAGGTCATCCTAGCTAGTGAGTCTGTCAAAGCTGGATCTGTCCCGACAAGAATGATCGGCGAATCACTAACTAGTGCTGCTGTCAGACCCATGAACAACTCATCCTCAGCGGGTGAATCAGGATCCTCTATAGGCTCCTCCTCGTCTGAATCCATTATCGGAGCTGACTGGATGAATGCAGCTGATGCTATATCTCCTTCCAACCACGCTGAGTACTCTAAAGAACGATCCGAATGGCTACTGGAGAAATCATCCCTCTCCCTATGATTCTAACACTCGTACACTCTAATCAAATCGGCGGATGACATAGATGAAGTTAACATCCTCTGATCAATAGCCCCCTCAAACTGATGTAGGCTCTGAAACTGATTGAACTGGCCCATAACAGCTAGAGGATAGTAAGTAGTCACTCCCCTCAATACCCCTGGTGTCTGAAGCAGCCAATCAGTCGTAAATGGGACATGAGCCATACGTACAGCAAGACCGAACTACCTCTAAAAACCCCTCTGGGTGGGTACTGCAATGGGTGGCTGCTCTCAACATCTAGGCCATTATCATCGGAAGAATGGTGCTACCCTGCCTAAGGGCCCGAACCACGACTATCAATCCAATATCCAGGTGGTCCAAGTAAAGGGGCATATAGATGTAGGCTACTATGCACATCAACAAAACATCTATCCTGGCCAAATGTCATGCCTCTGCCGAAACAAAAAAATCTCCAGCATGACGATCGTAACTGTCCAGCCGGCCGAAACGATCAATCAAGAAGTCTATAGAGATCACATGTCCATAAACAATCTCATCCGAAACTACACTCTGACGTAGACCATACATCCGAAGAAACGGTCTCCTCATGTCGCTGATTGCAGTACGAGCGCAAGGCAAATCTAAAGCCAAACCAGTAAATCGCTCATACTCCTTTAAAGTCAGAGTCAGCTCGTGCCGCCCAAAATAGAAAATATATCTCTCAGGTATCCAATAGGATAAGACGCCATCCACGAACCCATACAAGACCTGAAAGTCTATAAGGGCCAATGAATGCCCTAACATCTGATCTACTGTCCCTCTGGCTGGGAAGGGAAGGCTCTCATACCACGATCTCAAGGATGATGCCACCACAGATAGTGGTAAGTGATCAATACGACTGACGGTGGACGACGACATCTATATCACAGTATCACAAGAACATCCAGGGGTCAAATCTGAACTCATCTGTCTAAATGCATACACATGACATAATACATGCATAATGACAATGATAAACATGATGCGATAGCTAGGAAATATCATGCATATCTACAATAAACTATCTACTACAAGCATCATCCATGTCTGATAATACAAAGCAAAATAAAAAGTACAAGAATATGGGGCAACACCACCCAACTACTAAAAATGGTCTATCGAAATTGGGCACAGCCGCCCAACAGCCAAACCAGTGGCCGACCAAAAGATATAGCTACAATAGCTATCTAAAAAGATCCAAAATATCTACACTCAGGTGGTTAACCTGCTCCATCTCCTCCGTGGACACAAAGTCGCGGTCATCAGGCATGTCTGGGCGATACAAGGGAGGATTAACTCCTGCAAAACTTCTAGAAAATGGACCTGAAGAGGGGCCCGCTCCTGAGCTGGAAGGGTCAAAAGAAGATGCCTCTGATGGATCTCTGCCAAGTTGTCTGATGAATAAATGAGCTCTCTCCAACTGCTGGGTCAGCCCTATGATCTGGTCCAAATAAGTCGGCTCCCTGAGGCAAGCTATCCAGTCTGTCATTGTGACAACCCAAAAATTTATAAGATTTTGAATGATTAAAATAAAGGTCAAAAGAATAAAACCTATATGGGAATTTGAGGATTTAATTAAAAAATTTAAGTAGAACCTATATGGTTTACTAATTAAAGGAGAATAGAGAAATATGGGTTACAAAATTCCAAAACCCTAGAAATGAATTTATATATACTTGAAAGAGTATTAAGGGTAAGGTATTACGATACCTATAAAGTTTGGTGACCTAATATATAAATTAGGTATTTGAATTAAATAACCTCAAGGGATATCTTTATTTAATTGTCCTAGTATTTTAATTATATACTAATGACCTAATCTAAGAAGATTTATGAAATATATCTGAACCTATTAGACTATCTTATATGATTATGTGAGTGTTTATAACTTATTAGGCCAATTAGGGCTATTAAGTTAATACACTAGTGGAATATGTTTTGACTTATGTGGATTATGTATATGATTAAATAAATATACATTATATAATGTGTATACATTTATTTTGTATATAAAAAGAATTCAGAATTAAGTTATGTAACCTAATATATATATTAGGTATGGTAATTAAATAACCTAAGTGATTATAATACGAGAGAATGCTAGTATTTAAAAATATATACTAACCATAAGAATTTATTTTATACATCTCAATTAATTAATTTTATAACTTAAGAAAAACAAATTTAATTGGGTTATGAAATTAAAGATACCTGAGTAAAGATTTAAGTTACAAAAGAGGAAAATGGAAACCCTAACTAAATGATTAGAGTAAGATAAAAATTAAAAGTATTGAACTATGTGGAATTCATGGCCCAAAAGATTAATTTGCAAGCCCAAACAATTAGTTTGGAAGCCCAAAAAGAATTAAAATAGCAAACCCAAAGGGTAAATTTTTTTAAGGAAAATATATGAAATGACTAAATTACCCTTAAAATTATTAGTGAAATAACCAAAATACCCTCCAATCCATGTGAATATAAATCAACCAATCAGAGAAAAAATGATGCAAGCATGACATCATCCTTAAGGAAACACAGATGATGCAAGTATGATGTAAGCATGACATCAGCATTAAAAAAATATAAAATATGATGTCATCATGATGTCACCGAGGGACTAAGGTATAATTAATGAGGTATTAAAGTGTAATTAACCTAGGTACCAAACTGTAATAAGCCGGGGGCAAATTGTAAAAAGCAGAGCTCCTAACGTGTAATTATCGAAACTATGTTTTCCTATAAATAGGAGCCATTTTTCTTCATTTTTTTCAAAACCAAAAATAGAGTTAGAGAGTGAGTGAAGAGAATTTCGGTTGAGAGAGAGAGAGGGAAAAGTTTTTTTAGTGAATTTCAAGATTTCAAAGGATTAGTTAAAGCTTACAACTTCAAGAGGTATTTACTCTAGTGGTTATTATTTTCATTCTTTTTTTTATATTTAGTAAAAATATACTTTTATACGCAGTTATAATGTCCAAATTATTTTAAGTATATAGTACAGAAGTCTTATTTACAAGTAGTTATAATGTCCGATTTATTTCTCTTATAAAATAGAAAATATACTTTTATAAGCAGTTACTGTGTCCGATTTTCTTCAAGTATTTAGTAAGAATATTCATTTTATAAGCAGTTATAATGCTGAAATTATCTCAAATATAATAGTCGAATATTCATTTTATAAGCAGTTATAATGCTCGATTTATTTTAAACATAGTAAATGAATATTCATTTTACAAGCAGTTATAATGCTCAATTTATTTTACATATAGTTGATGAATATTCATTTTATAAACAATTATAATACCGAAATTATTTCAGGTATAGTACTAGGAGTCTTATTTATAATCGGTTATAATACCTGAAATAAAATTTAAAAGATTTAATCGTTAAACCCTTAATTAGTCTATATGAACTTAAAATTGTATAGGTGGACCGAGAGATGAAAAATTAACGTAAACGGTAGAGGCGAATAAGGCAAGTTTTCCCTAACTTAAACTCGAGTTACTATTTTTCAAGCATGCTAGTGGATAATTATTGTTGATTATTCCACATCTATGATTATTATTGAATATTCTCATTTATTGCAAGTTTTTTTCTCACACTATGTGAAAACTTTCTATTTTTATGCAAGTTTTCTAACTTCATTTAATTTTGTATTAAATGCAAGTCTTCTATTTTGACTATACAAACTTGTTATACACTTTGTTCGTGTTATCTATTATTGAGAGGTTATTGCTTATTGTTCAAGCATAACTAAATGAAATGAGTTGTTATTTGCGTAAATTGGATTTGATTTGATATCAAAGCATAAACTGTGATGAAACCAATAATGTTTGGTACAGATATATATACTGATACTATTTAGAATCGGCAGTTATAGTACTGACCGGTGGTTATAGGCAGTTATAGCACTGACCTTTTTCGGATATGCATATTATGTCCGATTGAACAGATCAATTTCGGGAATCTAAGTCTTTATGACTGATAGAAACCAGAATGATGCTAATGACTCCTAAGTCTATATGACCTCTAGAAGTGATTATTATATCCGATTGAACAAATCAATCTCGGGGTTCTAAGTTTTTATGACTGATAGAGGCTAGAATGATGTATATATATGTGGAAAAATCTTGAACCACATGTTCATTCAATTCAGATACAGTGTGAGTTTAAAATATAACTTATTTAAAACTTGTTGAGCCTTTTGTAGCTCATCCTTGCAAAATATTATTTTCCTTTGCAGTGTCGAATGATAATCCAGGATGTTCCCGTACTCACTCTTGTGGATAGAAGGACTCTACTAGTTTTAAGTTGTACTGTGTTAGACTTGGTTATATCTTTACAGATTTTGATGTAATAATAATGTAAAATTGGGATCTATGTAATCAAATTTTAAAATATGTAATATATTATTAGCTTTTGTCAATAACTTAGCTTTTACATTCTTTAAGAAGTTAGAAAGAAGTACAGTATCTATATGAACTATACATCTGGATGAGGGTATTGAATGATCTTGGGAGTTCTGTAAGAATTGAGGTTGCGCCCCTCTGTTCCAGGAACAATCTTATCATTAATACTGTGAATGTCAGATAGATAGGAATTATTAATATGAAATAAATATCCATGAAATTATAAATCTATACGTCCAAGTGAGGGTATCTATATACAGTAATTATTCTAACGAGAACTACTATATGTTATGGGATACTGTAAATTTTGGATCGATAGAAGTTATTATCTTATGGAATATTTACGTGAGCACCAAATCTGCTACAGGGATTGTAGAGAATTTGGGGGCATCACAGTTTGGTATCAAAGCTATGGGTTAGAAACCTTAGGAGAGAACACCTTAGGCTATAACCTTGGAGGAATTAAAGTAGTAAAGAAGATAGCAAAAAGATAAACTCAAAAAGAGTTTATAGGGGATGAATTAAGGAAATTCATTAGAAGAAGTTGAATAAAAATAACATAAAATAAATAGTGTTTATTATGAGTGTTTTTATGTGCAAATCAGGACTTTATATTAATTATAGATATCATGAAGTAAAGAATTTAAAGATATTCCTATAGTGAGTGAGGAACTGATTATTCCGTTTAAGCTAGTACCTGAGCAGGAATCGGTAGAATGATCCATAGAATATTATAAAAAAGTGCCAATTGAAGTAGTTTACAACAAAACACTTAAAACTGTAGAAGGAGAACTTATGATAGATTTAGAAGGTAATTATGAAGAGTAACCGGAGTTGGAACTAAGTGAAGAGGGAGACTCAAATCCTAACAAGGTTTATATAGAGGCGAGAGAAGGGATAACAGAAGAATGAGAAACAAAAGAACATGACATGTTTAGGAAGCAGGTTGAGGAAATAAGATTAATGTAAAACTCAAAAGTAATGAAGGGAAAGAAAATATGGAATAAAAAGTGATCTAGGAACCTCAGAAAGTAAACAAGGAAAATTTAAGAAGAGAATAGAAGAACTGTGGGAAGATGCATACAGAAGTATGTAGAAAAGTCAGAAGGTATGAATCATTAGATCATTTAGCAAGGTATTATTCTAATAAGAAGGTAGGGAAAGTAGTGAAAATACATAAAATGAAGTTTGTAAAGGTGAGAATAATAAGATAATATCTTATAAATGAAAATGAATATATATATATATATATATATATATATATATATATGAGAATAGTATGTAAATTTTGAACTTTTGAATAAGATAGGAAATAATGGTAAATCCTATTTTCTGGCTGTAATGAAGGGATATGTAATGTATATAGAAGCTGTTATAAGATGAACTGTGATATATAAATATTATGGTATTTCCAATGTGTTATAGGAATAAGGGAATCCTCGTGTGTAACTAGTGATGTATATCACTAGTCAGTTATGTATTTTCTTTTGCGTGTATCGGGTGATATGATATAAATCACTATTTTAATATATAATCTCCTATATGTGAAATACAAATTCCTATTTGCTAAAACAAATTGTTCACTTATTATATGGTATTTATACCTAGTTAATTGTTATCTTTAGATAAATGGCATCACAAAGGAGACCACAAGCAGAAATTGAAGTGAAACAAATAGAGGTAAACCCAGCTGAACAATTAGTAAATCTTTTGTTAGGAACTTTACAAGGGAGGCCAGGAAACTCACCACCAGTCGCACCCAATACCTCAAATACTACCCAGTTTAAAGACTTTAAGTTAGTTGGACCACCAGAGTTTAAAGGAACTGATGAACCAATAAAGGCTTAAACATGGATTACTGAAATGAAGAAAGTGTTTAAAGTGACTAAAGTAAATGAGGAGCAAAAGACTAACTTTGCTACTTTCTTTCTGAAAGAGGAAGAAAATCATTGGTGGGAAACTAATAAAAGTCGAGCTGGAGAAGGGATCATTTCTTGGGATAAATTTAAAGAATTTTTCTTTGCAAACTATTTCCCGAGTTCAATGAAGGATCGCATAGAGGTTCAATTTTTGGAGTTAAAACAAGGAGAAATGACGGTATCTCAATATACAGCCAAATTTAATGAGTTGGCTAGATTCGCATCATATCAAGTGGATACTAAAGCAAGGAAGACTAGAAGGTTCGAAGAGGGATTGAAACCACAAATCCGAAGTAAGATATCAAATTTTCAAGTCAAAACATTTTCGGGGATTCTAGAAAAAGCTATCATAGTTGAGAAAGAGGGAGAGGCTTTATAAAAATTTTATAAGGAAAAGAAGAATAATACTGAAGGGAGAGGAAACACAAGAGAAAATAACAACAACAAAAGGATATGGGATATCGCTTTTCATAATAACTCTGGAAAAGGAAGCAATAATTTCAACAACAATGTCAATAAGAGAAGAGATAATGACACCAATCAAAGAAATGAGCATTGTCATATTTGTGGGAGAAATCACGGCGGAGTATGCAAATTGAGTGGGATTAAGTGTTTTACTTGTGGAGAAGAAGGGCACTACTCAAATGTGTGTCCACAAAAGAAGAACGATAATAATAATAATCAGACCAAACATAATAAATGTTTCAACTGCGGGGTGGAGGGGCACATTGCAAAGTATTGTCTAAAACCCAGAAATCAGAATATAGGGGAAACCAAAATTTCAATAATAACCCCAAGCCAGCAGTAGCAGGAGTTGTGGGCCAGAGTCATCCAAATGCTAGAATATTTAACATGACGGTAAGGGATGCTATTACTGCACAGGACGTGGTGACAGGTATTATCCCAAAATGATATTGTAAATATCTATGTGTTATTCGACTCTGGTGCTACTTGTTCGTTTACATCTATTGATTTTGCTGAAAATTTAAAAAATTCCATCTGAAGGTATAAAGTTACCTTCCAGGATAGATAATTGCTAACAAAGAAATAAATTCCATTAAAATAAAACATAAAAATTATTGTATAGTGATTAAAGAACACAATTTCCGGTAAACCTTATCCTTTGTAGCTAGGAGAGTTGAAGAAATTCTAAGAATGAATTGGTAAACTGTAGAGCAGAGTTAGATTGAGAAAATGATAAACTTTAAGGTTATATAGAAATACTAGATAATGTTTGGTGATAATTAAGATATTCTTATTATCGAGAAAGAGAGTGTAAGCCAAAAGAATCAAGAAAAGTTATTTTTTCACTCCTTAGAGAGAAGTCTTGGTATAATGTGATGATAGAATATTTTCTCATAGAAGGAAGCCGTATGTACTCATTAAATGAGAATGAAATCAGATAAAGGTTAAGTTAAAAACCTAGTTTTGGTGAATAAAAGGAGTAGGGAATAGTAGGCTGTAATTTCGAGTACGAAATTCTTAGAAGAAGGGGTGAATGTGACAACCTGGAAATTTATAAGATTTTGAATGATTAAAATAAAGGTTAAAAGAATAAAACCTAGATGGAAATTTGAGGATTTAATTAAAAAATTTAAGTAGAACCTATATGGTTTACTAATTAAAGGTGAATAGAGAAATATGGGTTACAAAAATTCTGAAACCCTAGAAATGAATTTATATGTACTTGAAGGAGTATTAAGGGTAAGGTATTACGATGCCTATAAAGTTTGGTGACCTAATATATAAATTAGGTATTTAAATTAAATAACCTCAAGGGATATCATTATTTAATTGTCCTAGTATTTTAATTATATACTAATGACCTAATCTAAGAAGATTTATGAAATATATCTTAACTTATTAGATTATCTTGTATGATTATGTGAGTGTTTATAACTTATTAGGCCAATTAGGGCTATTAAGTTAATACACTAGTGGAATATGTTTTGACTTATGTGGATTATGTATATGATTAAATAAATATACATTATATAATGTGTATACATTTATTTTGTATATAAAAAGAATTAAGAACTAAATTATGTAACCTAATACATATATTAGGTATGGTAATTAAATAACCTAAGTGATTATAATACGAGAGAATGCTAGTATTTAAAAATATATACTAACCATAAGAGATTTATTTTATACATCTCAATTAATTAATTTTATAACCTAAGGAAAGCAAGTTTAATTGGGTTATGAAATTAAAGATACCTGAGTAAAGATTTAAATTATAAAAGAGGGGAATGGAAACCCTAACTAAATGATTAGGGTAAGATAAAAATTAAAAGTATTGAACTATGTGAAATTCATGGCCCAAAGGATTAATTTGCAAGCCCAAACAATTAGTTTGGAAGCCCAAAAAGAATTAAAAAAGCAAACCCAAAGGGTAAATTATTTTTTTTAAGGAAAATATATTAAATGACTAAATTACCATTAAAATTATTTGTAAAATGACAAAAATACCCTCCAATCTATGTGAATATAAATCAACCAATTAGAGAAGAGATGATGCAAGCATGACATTATCCTTAAGAAAACACAGATGATGCAAGCATGATGTAAGCATGACATCAGCATTAAAGAAACACAAAAGTTGATGTCATCATGATGATGTCATTATGATGTCACCAAGGGACTAAGGTGCAATTAATGAGGTACTAAAGTGTAATTAGCCTAGGTACTAAATTGTAATAAGTCGAGGACAAACTGTAAAAAGTCGAGCCCCTAACGTGCAATTATTGAAACTATGTTTTCCTATAAATAGGAGCCATTTCTCTTCATTTTTTTCAAAACCAAAAATAGAGTTATAGAGAGAGAGATAAGAGAATTTCGGTTGAGGGAGAGAGAGAAAAAAAAAGTTTTTTTGGTGAGTTTTAAAATTTTAAAGGATTAGTTAAAGCTTACAACTTTAAGAGGTATTTACTCTAGTGGTTATTATTTTTATTATTTTTTTTATATTTAGTATAAATATACTTTTATACACTGTTATAATGCCCAAATTATTTTAAGTATATAGTACAGAAGTCTTATGTACAAGCAGTTATAATGTCCGATTTATTTCTCTTATAAAATAGAAAATATACTTTTATAAGCAGTTACTATGTCCGATTTTCTTCAAGTATTTAGTAAGAATATTCATTTTATAAGCAGTTATAATGCCAAAATTATCGCAAATATAATAGTCGAATATTCATTTTATAAGCAGTTGTAATTCTCGATTTATTTCAAACATAGTAAACGAATATTCATTTTACAAGCAGTTAAAATTCTCAATTTATTTTACATATAGTTGATGAATATTCATTTTATAAACAATTATAATACCGAAATTATTTCAGGTATAGTACAAGGAGTCTTATTTATAATCGGTTATAATACCCGAAATAAAATTTAAAAGATTTAATCGTTAAATCCTTAATTAGTCTATATGAACTTATAATTGTATAGGTGGACCGAGAGACGAAAAATTAGCATAAACGGTAGAGGCGAATCAGGCAAGTTTTCCCTTACTCAAACTCGAGTTATTATTTTTCAAGCATGCTAGTGGATAATTATTGTTGATTATTCCACATCTATGATTATTATTGAATATTCACATTTATTGCAAGTTTTTTTCCCGCACTATGTGCGAACTTTTTATTTTTATGCAAGTTTTCTAACTTCATTTAATTTTGTATTAAATACAAGTCTTCTATTTTGACTATACAAACTTGTTATACACTTTGTTCGTGTTATCTATTGTTGAGAGGTTATTGCTTATTGTTCAAGCATAACCAAATGAAATGAGCTGTTATTTGCGTAAATTGGATTTGATTTGATATCAAAGCATAAACTGTGATGAAACCAATAATGTTTGGTACAGATATATATACTGAAACTATTTAGAACTAGCAGTTATAGTACTGACCGGTGGTTATAGGCAGTTATAGCACTGACCTTTTTCGGATATGCATATTATGTCCGATTGAACAGATTAATCTCGGGATTCTAAGTCTTTATGACTGATAAAAGCCAGAATGATGCTAATGACTCCTAAGTCTATATGACCTCTAGAAGTGATTATTATGTCCGATTGAACATATCAATCTCGGGGTTCTAAGTTTTTATGACTGATAGAGGCTAGAATGATGTATATATATGTGGAAAAATCTTGAACTACATGTTCATTCAATTCAGATACAGTGTGAGTTTAAAATATAACTTGTTTAAAACTTTCTGAGCCTTTTGTAGCTCATCCTTGCAAAATATTATTTTCCTTTGCAGTGTCGAATGATAATCCAGGATGTTCCTGTACTCACTCTTGTGGATAGAAGGACTCTACTAGTTTTAAGTTTTACTGTGTTAGACTTGGTTATATCTTTACAGATTTTGATGTAATAATAATGTAAAATTGGGATCTATGTAATCGAATTTTAAAATATGTAATATATTATTAGCTTTTGTCAATAACTTAGCTTTTATATTCTTTAAGAAGTTAGAAAGAAGTACAGTATCTATATGAACTATATATCTGGATGAAGGTATTGAATGATCTTGGGAGTTCTGTAAGAATTGAGGTTGCGTCCCTCAGTTCCAGGAACAATCTTATCATTAATACTGTGAATGTCAGATAGATAGGAAATATTGATATAAAAGAAATATCCATGAGATTATAAATCTATACATCCAAGTGAGGGTATCCATATACAGTAATTATTTTGACAAGAACTACTATATGTTATGGGATACTGTGAATTTTGGATCGATAGAAGCTATTATCTTATGGAATTTTTACGTGTGCAACAAATCTACTACAAGGATTGTAGAGAATTTGGGGGCGTCACAGTCATCATCATAGACCCAGACACAGTGTCTGCCATAAACTGGGTAGCACGAGTCTGAGCTCTAATCGTGCAAGGGCTCCACCAACTGCTGAATTCCTCCCAGCTGTAAGGGCCCTCTGATAGGGTAAAGCCGTCCATGCCCTCCGTAGGAATATCTGTCAGTGGCTGGATCAATGGCTAATGATGCCAAGCAGGAAGAGCAATGGGAATACGGATCTGCCCTGTAATACTCCTGATAGCACACTCTCCTATGTAGAGCTCCTAGCCTCTCTTTATCAAAAATGAGACTCTGCAGGTCGACAATGCAAACTCCCGACCAGTGGGGAAGCCTCCTTCAAATCCAACAGTCAAAAACTCAGAGGTATATGAGATCTACGAGATCGCTCCAGCTGTCAAAAGCTCCAACTGCAAGCGAGAATGAGTAAAGCCCTCAGTAACAGGGACCTCCGTCAAAGTGGAGTGATGTCCAACGCCGTCCTTGGGGATAGGTCTCCATACCTAAAACAGTGGCGGGCCGTAGGCAAGGAAGCCTCTCATACGTCCAAAACTGGCCATACAAATATCAAAAGTCCTCAGTGACCAAGAATGACAAATGTAAATGTAGAAATTAAAAAGGTACAAAAATGATGTACTCACCAGCAGAAATGGGTAGAACCCTAACCAAGCCTTCGTCAAACCCTTCGGAAGCATGCGCATACCTTAGAGAAAATAGGCAAAGGTGTAGGAACCCCAATCAAAGTCACTGAGGTGCTCTACATGTCGGGTAGCACTGACCAGGGCGAAGGACACAGTCGACGAGTTGTCTGCTAGAAAACAACCGCTGATGATCACCAGAAACAATCGCCTCAAGATGCAATCCCTAACCCTCTGATCATCAGGCAGAGGCTCAACTAAAGCCCAACTCTGGGCATCTATGCTCAAGGGACCAGATCGGACCGTCCGACCCTTGAGCGCCGACAAAGGAACTCCCAGTAGGGATCTAACGGCAGTGGACGTAATATCGGCCACAATAAGCACGGGCTCATCCTCGAACTCTATGCCGGTGATGAACCTCTAATCCATAGGCGTAATCATCACCTCATAGTCCAACAACTAAAAGAAACTGAGTCTGGTGGAACCAACGCTCAGACAAAGCTCTCATATAACCCTAGGGGCAACGACGGGGAAGAATAGAGAAGAAGGCCTAAAACCCCCAGCCGTCAACGATATCCCTGTACTCCTGGTGCAAAGTATGGTAGAGGGAGTGCACGTTGAACCAGCTCCCTCTGAGCTGCGTAATGCCAGGAACTTGCATCAAAAACCAACCAATACCAAAAAACCTATTCCCCGAGAATGGCAAAAGAAAGAAAGAGAATCCAAAGAGAAGAAAAATTTAAGTAACCTCGTTGGCGTGGAGGAACCTCGAGGGATGACGACTCAAATCTCCCAATAGCTCCTGGGTGGGCACAATAATGCCTAGAAGCTCCGCACGTGGGGCCTGACCTGGGACGGGAGCAACAAAAGGAGCCTCCTATTCATCTATATCAATCGGTGGCTCGTCCTGGGCTGGACGAATCACCGACTCTACTAATCTGTTAGGCGGCCAAGTTGGACGTGGCTGAGGAATATCAGAAGCTCGCCTCCGTCTAACTCTTGAAACTACCCTGCTAGCACTGCCGGGTCTGTATCGATCTATCACCTGGACAAAGTCTCCAAATCACCTCGATCCATCACGTGGTTTACATGCATTTAACGGTGAAAAATTGCAAAAAAAGGATGTAAAACGTTACTTGATATGTGCAGAACACGGAGCCACTATCAAAATCTAAAAAAAGTTGCTCAAATTTTGTAGATCTGAAAAAGAAAATTGGATCACGTTTGAAACTTGAAATGAAAATAAGTTTATGAGCCCGCTGCTGCCCATTTTAAAAACCCAGGTAGAAGCGGGCCCACCTACGGCTGCGCAACCTCTACTTGCGGCTGTCGTACCTCTACCTGCGGCTCCCCAGGGAAGGCCCCACCCCCTCCGATTCGGTCCAAATCGAGTTAAAACGGAGTTCATATGAGCTGAAAAGTCAAATTTGAGAAAAAAAGTGCTACGCGATTGAGAGGATTGTCCTGAAATCCTGCTTACAAGCTGTGAATTCCTGACAGAAGGAAAATATTTGTGAAAACCATTAGTTATCATCCCGAAGAAATATCCGGGGATCAATGATGAAAACTGCTAAAAAAATGCCAAAATTGGCACAAAACTACCAAAAAATAAACACAGTCGAGGCAGGTACAGACCGGTGACAGTTCGACCGTTGGCTCAACCCCAGCGAAGCGTTGGGTACAGACCGGTGATAGTTCAGCGGTTGGCTCAACCCCAGCGAAGCTTCAGGTACAGACCGAGGACAGTTCAACCGTTAGCTCAACCCCAGCAAAGCGTCGGGTACAGAACGGTAACAGTTCAACCATTGGCTCAACCCCAACGAAGCGTTGGGTACAGACCAGTGACAGTTCAACCGTTGGCTCAACCCCAGCGAAGCGTCGGGTACAGACCGAGGACAGTTCAGCCGTTAGCTCAACCCCAGCGAGGCGTCGGGTACAGACCAGTGACATTTCAGCCGTTGGCTCAACCCCAGCGAAGCGTCGGTTACAGACCGGTGACAGTTCAGCCGTTGGCTCTACCCCAACAAAGCGTCAAGTACTGACCGATGACAGTTCAGCCGTTAGATCAACCCCAGCGAAGCGTCGGGTACAGACCAAGGATAGTTCAACCGTTGGCTCAACCCCAACGAAGCGTCGGGTACAGACCGAGGACAGTTCAACCGTTGGCTCAACCCCAGCAAAGCGTCGGGTATAGACCGAGGACAGTTCAACCGTTGGCTCAACCCCAGCGAAGTGTCAGGTACAGACCAAGGACAGTTCAACCGTAGGCCCAACCCCAGCAAAGCGTCGGGTACAGACCGGTGACAGTTCAGTCGTTGGCTCAAGCCCAGCAAAGCTTCGGGTACAGATCTATGACACATCAACCGTGGGCACAACCCCTGCGAGGCATCGAGAATGATCCTGTGGCGGAGATAATATAATAATCCATCCCCACAAAGGACAGATGATGGAATCTGTTATACAAATCCTTAGAGGGAGCACCGAGATAGATTGGTGATTCAATCTCCTATGGCAAACTACCAGTGTGGATTATCGTCAAAATAGGCATCGAGAACAATCGTGGAGGTAACTCGACAACCAGGATGTATCCCCACCAGAGGATCCTGCCAAAAGGCATACCAATATCAACCGAAAGGGAATATACACCACGGAGAGTATCGACGGATGAGGGAAAATCCTTGGTCTCAAACCAAGAATTCACCTAGGCTATTATGACTGACGTCATCCCCAGCAAAAAGTGACGAAAACATTTTGCGATAGCCTATCAGTGATATCCCCAGCAGATAATAGTGTAAACAATCAGGGATAGCCCCATTCCATTCAAAGGTATCTGACTTTCAGGACATATCCTGCAGTTGTCATATTTCCAGTGTCTACCAATCTTTATCCTGTTCATTTCATTGCATTGCATGAACATGATAAAGAGGGGCATCTGTAGACACTCAAAATTTGGTTTCCCTGTTACTAGCACTGTAGGAGGGCAAGACTGTCTTTTTAAATTAACCCCGATATCAATACAGGGTCGTCAACTCAACCCCGATCTCAATATCGGACCATTAAATTAACCCCGATCTCAATATCGAGCCATCACCTCAACCCCGGTCTCAATACCGGGCCACCAATTCAGCCCCGATTTCAACCCGGGAGGTACAGGTCAACCCCGATCTCAACCCGAGAGGTACAGGTCAGCCCCGGTCTCAACCCGGGAGGTACAGGTCAGCCTCGGTCTCAACCTGGGAAGTACAGGTAAGCCTCGGTCTGAACTCGGGAGGCACAGGTCAGCCCCGGTCTCAACCCGGGAGCTACAGTTCAGCTCCGGTCTCAACCTGTGAGGTACAGGTCAACCCCGGTTTCAACCCGGGAGGTATAGGTCAGCCCCGGTCTCAACTCGGGAAGCATAGGTCAGCCCCGATCTCAAACTGGGAGGTACAGGTCAGCCCCGGTTTTAACCCGGGAAGTACAGGTTAGCCCCGGTCTCAACCCTAGAAGTACAAGTCAGCCCCGATCTCAACCCGGGAAGTACATGTTAGCCCCGGTCTCAACCCGGGAGGTATAGGTCAGTCCCGATCGCAACTCGGGAGGTACAGGTCAGCCCCGACCTCAACCCAGGAGGTATAGGTCAGCCCCGATCTCAACCTGGGAGATAATGGTCAACCCCAGCCTCAACCCGGGAGGTACAGGTCAGCCTCGGTCTCAACCCAGGAGGTACAGGTCAGCCCCGGTCTTAATCCGAGAAGTACATGTCAGCTCTGGTCTCAACCTAGGTACAGGTTATCCCCGGTCTCAACCCGGGAAGTATAGGTCAACCCCGGTCATCAACCCGGAAGGTACAGATCAGCCCCGATTTTAACCTGGGAAGTACAGGTCAGCCCCGGTCTTAACCCAGGAAGTACAGGTTAGCCCCGGTCTCAACCTGGGAAGTACAGGTCAACCCCGATCTCAACCTAAGAGGTATAGGTCAGCCCCGATCTCAACCCAAGAGGTACAGGTCAGCCCTGATTTTAACCCGGGAGGTACAGGTCAGCCCCGGTCTTAACCTGGGAGGTCAGGTCAACTTCAAAAACAATCTTTAAGCCTCACAACATCTCCAGAGGAAAACCTAGAATGACCAAGTCATCCATGGAGTCAACCATGAGGAGAAACAAGAATCAACTGGGATCCAAACCTTGGAAACAACCCTAGGAAGTCAGCCAAAGGCCATGACAGCACTAAGGGCCACCCCGGGAGGGAAAAATGGTCATTTTACCAACTTAAAGCCGATTTAGTCAAACTCAAACCGAATTGATGCCACTAAGGTCAGAACGAACCATAACAATGATCCCGAGTGGAAATAGTGCAAGACAGCTTAACGGACAAACTGCGAGGAATCAAAGACCTGGTTATGAACCTGTCTTTTTGGACTCGAAAAAGGTTTTCTCCCATGTTATTGTGACGCGCTCAGCGAGGGCTTTACGAAAAGGTACAACATGCCTCAAACGAACGCTCCGATCAAAAGTTAGAAAGTTTCGAATCGGACCTCACATTGCTCGAAGTGCACGTACTTCAAGACTACGGGACCCACCACAGGACCCCTGCCACATGGAGCTGCGATGGACCCACGACATTCGCGAGGTGACCCACTTCTCCTGGGTCTATATATATGAGGTGACCCCCAGCTCATTCCATAATTCGAAAATGCTCTGAACTGTCCGTTTGGTTTACATTCCATTTTCTTGTCTTTCAAACCCAAATTTTTTCACTCTAACACGTAAATATACCCACATACTACCACATATCAAAAACTGAGTGGTTGAATCGAACGTTTAAAGCCTACGATTTGGCAAAAAGCCCGTGTAGCAGTCCATTGTGAGTATTTTTACTATCAGCAAGTTTATATTACTTCATTACGCTGTTATACACTTGCATATCAAGTTTCGTTTTCTAATCATGCCCGGAACTCAGTTCCGTGGCCGTTTTTGTTAACTTTTGGTACTTTTGGTACATTTTAGTACCTAAACACATTTTCTGGCATTTTTAAAACTCGGATTGACGATCCGTCACTTCTAACAGCTTTTATATACTAATATCTTTGTTTAGAGCAACTTCGCCGAACTAGGTTATCTTCGCAGTTCAGGTTTAGCTTTTTTTGTATATGTTTAACTATATATATACTAACATTTCAATTCTGTCAAGCCCGGATGTCAAATCTGCGGTAGTTTACTACTTATATATATATATATATATATATATGCACCCTTCACCGGACTAGGTTATATTCCCAATCCCGATTTGACTATTTTTTTGTCTATATTTAAATTCCTGTTTGGCCTGGATCAATTCGTGGCCTTTTATTGCTTTTATATATATATATATGGGCCTAGGATAGAATGTCTATTGCCCTTTTACAGCTTTTATATATATATATATATATATATATATATTTTAATTCTGTCGAGCCTGGTTAATTTTGTGGCTCTTTTACAGCTTATATATATATATATATATATATATATATATATATTTTTCATTCTGTCACGCCTAGATCACTCTGTGGCTTTTTATAGCTTTTATAAATATATATATATATATATATATATATATATATATATTCTAGTCCGGGCATCGGAGTGAAACCCATCGCCCTTTACAGCTTTCGTATATATAATTATATATATATATATATATATATATTGCTTTACTCATTTTATTCAATTGTTGCTTTAAATATTCATTTGATATGAATCGACACTGACATTTCTATGGGCGGACTATATTTCTTTAAATCTCGCCAACTCTAGCTTTCGAACTGTTCAAAATAGGTCCAGACAGAACCGGGAAGCTAGAATGGCTGAGATTTATTTAAATCTAGCATTTTTCTAGTTTCAGTTATGAAAGCTACCTCGCGGCCCTCAGATCGCTATTTAGTGGGAACAAGATGCTTCGGCCATGTGCGAGCCAGGATTTACTGATGAATCCTTGGTTCTGGCGATATTTGGATATATTTCTGTACAAATTTGAGATGTGCAGGTTTATTGGCTTCCCTATGTGAGCCTAAGAATCGTCGGATTCATGATCGAACATATCAGAATCTGATTCTTAAGATGGACAAACTCCACTTTACAAATGTACCCCTGCCAGTTTTTTTATAAAAATATACATACAAAAGACCTTAAACGGTTATCTGAATTTAAAGTCTCAACATAGTGAAAATATGGTTTGTCGTGTCAGAGTCACTCCGATGGCTGTCATGCCCATGAGAAGTGTTGGTCGGAAAACCGATCACTAAACACGCGTAAGTATACGCAGTCTAACAAGTAATACAATGATAAGGAAAGTGTCGTACCCACGACGAACTATCACTAATATTTACCAAATACCAACTTTGTATCGCTCAAGTCTTATCCGAACAGTAAACTAATAGGAGTGCGGTTAAACTAGTTATAACTAATTATTAAGGCAAGTAAACGGATAACGAATGATAATCGAAGGAATTACAAGCTACGGTTACAACTTCACCCCACACAGGCATTCTGTCGAACACCTAGCGTGCTATGCTTCATCAGACTTCCTACCCTTCTCTCTTTGGTCTTAATGGTCACAACAGTTTGTCGACCGAGAACACACAGGTGCTCATACACCTCTGTCGAGGTATGCACAAACATATCCTATCCAGATCCACCCGATAGGGAATAGAACAGAAAAGAACATCCAAACTAAGTGATAATCTTACACATGTCTATGCGAATTAACCTAACAAGGATTTAAGCATAAGTTCTCAATTAGGTCACACGTGGCACACAGATATATATCTATTCTACGCACACTTATGCAGTCGAAACTCATAATCACATGCCAATATATTTAGGTGTAAATCTATAATCCTTCTTTCGATATCATATAGATTACCAAAATCATCACTAATGTCTTAGTGAGAATCATTAAGCATGAATATATTAAACCAAACCATATAGTGCCAACCAAAGAGATAAGACAGTCAATTTAACTAACAAAGGGTTCCATTATAACCTTAGAGCCAATACTTAGTTCATAGCTATTGAACAAAATATAAGTAGCAATAAAGACAATATTTATGGATTACAAAAATAGAGGAAATAAATGGATAAGAATAAACTCTGTCAAGGCTCTTCAGTCTCCAAGCATTTCGCTCCTTTCAAGCTTTCCAATCCGTGTAGCTCACTGCTCTTGTTGCTCCAAGGAAAACCCAAACTTTACCCTAATCTACCTAATCTATATTTACAAACATTACCCAATAACTAGAGAGAGAAAGTACAAAAGAGATCTAATCTATCCTAAGCTAAGCTAACCGATTCTATCCCAGTCTTATTCCTCTTCCTCTTCTCCCTCTCCAATCCTTCTGGCCGAGGCTCTCTTCATATCTATATCTGTTTTTCTTCTTTTTCTAGGTCAAAAGCAAGCCTTTTCTGCCTGGGCACCGGAGGTCGTGCTGCGGCGCGGGCAATCAGCTTATAAGTGGCGCTGCGGCGCCATATTAAAATCAAAAGACCGGAGGTCGCGCTGCAGCGCGAGCCCATAAAGGAACTGTGGCGCTGCAGCGCCAGGATGACATCAGCAAGGACCAGGGGCGGCGCCGAGGCGCGAGAATGAGACTAGGCATTGGCGCTGCGGCGCCAGTATATGGAAATTCTCCGTTTTGTCCCCTGAAAGCTAGAAAAGTCCTGTAAAGCCTGCAATACATCGATTAAGCATAATAATACCATAAACATAATAAACTGAATAAAAACTACGAAGATCAGGCAACTATTTAAGCCATAAAGTATCCGATTTGCGGGTATAAATCCCACTCATCAAATACCCCCAAACTTAAGTCTTTGCTTGTCCTCGAGCAAACTATGTAACACAACTCACAATAGAAAACACACGCGAAATAAAAATATCACAGTATACTAGCATCATGGCTTCTAAGCTCGATCATGGCTACTCCCAAAGAACAGGGCAAACATAGATATAAGTAAGAGTTCATTCAGCTTCAAGCATAAGACTGTATTCGATCCATTCTATGTGTGTGTGCGGGGACCAACCATCCTAACTAATCATTGCTCAAATAAGTTTGCACAGTCGATTGTTAATACCCACATGCACACTCCGTAACTTAAACATTCAACAAGCACTAAGAATAAGACGCAAGTGCAGAAAAGGATCAAAAGACTCTAGCATCAAGAAAGTAAAATCTGACTCGGACAGTACTTAATTACCTTAGGCTAATCAGAGCTACCATTAACGAGCTTTTGATCAGCGACTCCCAAGCCAGAAGACTTTAGGGCACTAGGTGTGGAACACCCCTATGAATCTAATAACTCGAGCAGCAAAGGCCACGTAATCAACATAAGCCAAATTAGACTTTACGAAATCTGAAGATTAATTGGCGAGTGCATTTTATGCTCCATCTCAACATCGGTCCTGCGTTTATGGATGAGTGCATTTTACGCTCCATCTCGACCCACCGCAAGACTTTCGATATTCAATCTACTTTTCAAAAAAAAAAAATTATTATACAACATGCCAGAATCCAAAATCCAAAACTGTATATGCGTCGAAGTCTTTTATTACCTTGTAAAAATGAAGGTTTATAAGAGTGAACATACTCCCAAAGCAATAAACAGGCGAACTAAATTCGAAAAATGACTAGTTAGCACAGTTGGTCGGTGCTTGCTAAAAAGGACGGATCAATAACAGTCTCAACTTATCGATTGAACAACCCCTAGCTCATACATGCTTGACACGACTCTAAGAGATAAGCATAATTACTTGATGCTTGTCATTAGCCACAATCAAAAATTAGTGGAAAAAAAATACCACCCTTGCATAAAAGCAGCTCAAAATAGGGTAATAAAGCCATTAACATGGCACAAGCATATAAATCTGTAAAAGCCCCAAAAAAATGGCTAAAAACCACAAACATGCTAATAATAACCAAAGCGTTAATAAATAACCAAAAACTGTTCATGGCATCCATCATAATAAACCCAAAACATAATACCGCAGTTCAAAACGACTGCACTACAATGCTAATAAAAACCTAAGCAAAGTACTAAAATAGCAACCTATCATGGCAATAGACAGAAATAAAACAGATAATAAACCATAACACCCCCAAACTTAAGGTGAGCAATGCCCTCATTGCTAAACATATATCACTCTAAACAAGAGGGCTTCCCTGAAGTCTGGTCACTCGGCAGCAGCAGCGTCCTCGTCAGCTTCGGCGGGCGGTGATGGTGGAGGGTATGGTGGGAAGACAGGAGGCTCTGGGAACTGGAATGGCGTGAACTCAGAATCCTCGCCACTATACACGGTGTATATGCTCTGCATCGTGTTGACCAGCTCAGCCTGATACTGCATCGCTATGTCTTGCCTCAAGGCCACCGCTGCTATGTGCCTCTGCTGCCTCTGAGCATTAGCATCCTGGTTCTGATGTAGCAGAGTGAGGGATGCCATGATTTCTTCCAGTGGTCCCTGTGAAGCTGGGCCTGCGTCTGGTGGCTGCGAAGGCTCTGCTGTAGGAGGTGGCTCAGTAGGTGGCCCGAATCCTTCGCCTCTAACATGAGAAATAGCCCCGTCCCACACATCGAAGCGTGAGATGGTCTGATGGTCAATGACTGACATGGGCGGCAAAGCTATCTCTTCTGGCCCCCAATGGATACCTGCCCTCTTGCACAGTCGGGTGATCAAGGATGGATGTGGAAGTCCCGTAGAGTTATTGCTCTTGATTGCCTTTATGATGGACTCATGGATGAAAACTCCGATGTCCACGTTTAGACCCGTGACAATGGCAAATAATAGGATCGCTCTATCCTTAGTCACGTTGCTCAGGTGACGAGTCGGGATCATGTTGGCACAAATAAAGCTGAACCATGCCTTCCCATAGCGACTGAGTGCAGCATGCGGGAAACTGGTCCTCTCACCCTTGAAGTCATTTGTCTTCCATGTAGTCCTGGGCTTGCAGAGCCTCCTAACAATATCCTCGAGGTCATAGCTGCGGAGTCCCTGCTCCATATAGTCCTTACCCTCAAAATCGGGCGTCGCGAAGAGTGCATTGATGGCTTGGCTTCCAAACGCCACTGACCGCCCCCTAACTTGAACAACAGCAGGACCTTCGGGACTAGCATTTGCATAGAACTCTCTAACTACAGATACAATGGCCGACTCAGGAGGTTTTGTGAAGTGCACCCACTGGCGACCCGCAATCATTGCTAACAACTCGCCATCCTTTATTTTGTCAGGCCTCAAACCCCGTTCAGGAATTAAATTTAGTGCGGCAAAGGAGCTTTTGTATCATTTCCATGCCTCTTCGTTAACAAATTTGGTGTTGTCCCATGCCGTTGGTGCTGTGGACGAGGAACCGCCGACACTCAGGCGTTGCCTTTTTGAAGCCATGTCAGAATTTACAGCAATTGGCTTGAACACAAGCAGGACTCGATTCCAAACTTTGCCAAACTTAGGCTAGAATAATTTCCAATGCAACTTCAATGTCAAACAACCCCAAACAGTCAAATTATCTCTCAGTCAATTTATCAAACACCTTGTGCGCGCTCTCAAAACCCAACTAGATAGCCCTTTGTTTGTGAATGCTCTAACCAGATTTTCGTCAGTGGAAATCACCCAAACAAACAACAGGAGATGGATAATCCTAATAATTCGATCCACATATGTTTCTAATACATGAAATCCAAAATTACCTCGAGTTGGAAACACTTGCTTGATTATGGTGTCCTCTTGATAGTCCTTAGTTGTGTAATCAATTAAGGCCAATTTGGATGTTGGTGGGTGTGGAGCAGGAAATGGGCTGGAGTATTGAGGAATCAGTACTGGTAGATGTGGAGAAGAGGTAATGTTTGGGGTTTTCCGAAACAGCCGATAGAGAGGGGAGGTGAATGGCTAAACTGCTGGCCTCAATCTATTTTTGAAAACCAAAACTCGCTACTGGAGCTGCGGCGTGGGTATTCCTTCTTTGCTTGGCTCCGCGGCGCGCCTTGGCAGTAGCTTGGTCTCGCCCTTGGCGCTGCAGCGCGAGTCCCCCTTTGTTTCTGGGCGCTGCGGCGCGATATAGGAAATTTAAATTACTGCCTGGCGCTGCGGCGCGAAGTTCAGTGCATATGCTGGCGCTGCGGCACCAGCCTTGTATCTGAGTTTTTCCTGCACAAAAACCATGTATTAGACAACATATAATACACAGATAACATGCTAAGTAAACCACATGCTATATACTAAATTCTAACTAAGATATACACTAGCAACATACTAAATAACATGCTGCCTGCTATAATCACGAAAGCATACGCATTGGCAACGATGTTTACATGGTAAAAAGAAAAGACACACTATAAACTAGACATAAGTACAGAAAACATAGAAAATTGATACTGAGATGGGGTTGCCTCCCCACCAAGCGCTTGTTTTAAAGTCGTCGGCTTGACTATACCGATGCCGCTCAATCCGGCTCATAAGCAAAAATGACCATTTCATGCCGCCTATTTGTCAATTCCTTAAAATTTGTGGCGGACATGGATGATTGATCATCCTCATTTTCTTCACCCATCGGCATGAAGAATCTTTCACCACTGGAATTATCCACTAATTCGCCTTTTTCATCAAGTTGAAAGCGTTCTTTGTGCACTAGCGGGCCCTCCAGGGTTTCCACAATCGTGAGCGTGGTTTTCGGTTGTTGATTAGTCTTGACAATACAACCACTCTTTATCCTCTTTTCTCCAACTTCAGACTCCACCAGTTGGACGATTTGCACCTTGACATCTCCCTCAACAACTTTGTGAGACTCACCGCCTTCTCCTTACGCATCCACAGTGCAATGCTCTACTACTTCATCGTTGAGATTGGTTATGACCGGTAGATTGCCCTGCGATAGATTTATGATGGCATTGACGAGTTGTCCCAATTAATTTTTGAGGCTTTGCAATGCGGCGTCTTGGCTTGCCATTCACACCTCATTTCTTTCTATAAAGTTGGTGAGGAGCTCTTCAAGCCTTTTCTCTTCTGTTAAGTCTGCCGAAAAGCTCTCATTGGGTTGGAATGTCACCTTATACTGTGGAGGAGATGGACATTCAAATTGATTCGGATAGGAGTAATTCGGATCATGATATTGCTCTTGACTATAGTCCCAAGAGTTTGGATAACCCTAACAGTTTGGATGATAGGAAATCTGTTCAATGTCAGCTCGTTCCTGACTAGTAGGCAGTCTGAGTGGACTGACACTCAAGATTATCAGAAAACCTCAAGACATTTGCAATTTGAGCTCGCAATTTCTCGAGTCCTTCTTCCGAGCTTGGTTGTGTCGTCCTCTCATAAGGCCATTGATAACATTGATCGTCCATAACCTGTAAACTAAAAAACACAAAGGAAGATCAAACAAATAAAAGAAATATATACACGTTCAAATTAAGACTAAATTGATTTAAATCAATATTGGACAATATTAGAATAATAGTTCCCCGGCAACGGCGCCAAAAACTTGTTGGTCGGAAAACCGATCACTAAACACGCGCAAGTATACGCGGTCTAACAAGTAATACAGTGATAAGGAAAGTGTCGTACCCACGAGGAACTATCACTAATATTTACCAAATACCAACTTTGTATCGCTCAAGTCTTATCCGAACAGTAAACTAATAGGAGTGCGGTTAAACTAGTTATAACTAATTATTAAGGCAAGTAAACGGATAACGAATGATAATCGAAGGAATTACGAGCTAAGGTTACAACTTCACCCCACACAGGCATTCTGTCGAACACCTAGCGTGCTATGCTTCATCAGACTTCCTACCCTTCTCTCTTTGGTCTTAATGGTCACGATAGTTTGTCGACCGAGAACACACAGGTGCTCATACACCTCTGTCGAGGTATGCACAAACATATCCTCTCCAGATCCACCCGATAGGGAATAGAACAGAAAAGAACATCCAAACTAAGTGATAATCCTACACATGTATATGCAAATTAACCTAACAAGGATTTAAGCATAAGTTCTCAATTAGGTCACACGTGGCACACAGATATATGTCTATTCTACGCACACTTATGCAGTCGAAACTCATAATCACATGCCAATATATTTAGGTGTAAATCTATAATCCTTCTTTCGATATCATATAGATTACCAAAATCATCACTAATGTCTTAGTGAGAATCATTAAGCATGAATATATTAAACCAAACCATATGGTGCCAACCAAAGAGATAAGACAGTCAATTTAACTAACAAAGGGTTCCATTATAACCTTAGAGCCAATACTTAGTTCATAGCTATTGAACAAAATATAAGTAGCAATAAAGACAATATTTATGGATTACAAAAATAGAGGAAATAAATGGATAAGAATAAACTTTGTCAAGGCTCTTCAGTCTCCAAGCATTTCGCTCCTTTCAAGCTTTCCAATCCGTGTAGCTCACTGCTCTTGTTGCTCCAAGGAAAACCCAAACTTTACCCTAATCTACCTAATCTATATTTACAAACATTACCCAATAACTAGAGAGGGAAAGTACAAAAGAGATCTAATCTATCCTAAGCTAAGCTAATCGATTCTATCCCAGTCTTATTCCTCTTCCTCTTCTCCCTCTCCAATCCTTCTGGCCGAGGCTCTCTTCATATCTATATCTATTTTTCTTCTTTTTCTAGGTCAAAAGCAAGCCTTTTCTGCCTGGGCACCGGAGGTCGCTACGGCGCGGGCAATCAGCTTATAAGTGGCGCTGCGGCGCCATATTAAAATCAAAAGACCGGAGGTCGCGCTGCAGCGCGAGCCCATAAAGGAACTGTGGCGCTGCAGCGCCAGGATGACATCAGCAAGGACCAGGGGCGGCGCCGCGGCGCGAGAATGAGACTAGGCATTGGCGCTGCGGCGCCAGTATATGGAAATTCTCCGTTTTGTCCCCTGAAAGCTAGAAAAGTCCTGTAAAGCCTGCAATACATCGATTAAGCATAATAATACCATAAACATAATAAACTAAATAAAAACTACGAAGATCAGGCAACTATTTAAGCCATAAAGTATCCGATTTGCGGGTATAAATCCCACTCATCAAGAAGACCGACACTTATATATATTTTGTGGTAGAGGATGCTTCGCAGCCCGATAATCACCATTAAAATTGAGCCAAAAGGCTAAAAAGATAAAACTGAAGTATCGATATACTTCAATTCCTATGTTAGCGTAAGGGTTTAAAAACCTGCTTTCAAAACGTCATTTTAATAATCTTATCAAAAAAAAAGCTTTTGCAAATCAAATCAAACACTTTTTTAAATCAAATCAAAGACTTTTTGCAAATCAAATCAAACCCTTCGTATATAGGTTAAACGATGGATAAACATACTTCCAATCAAAGCATAGGCCCAATTTCTTCCAGCATTCACACACATATTGCAGATTTAAAAGGGAAATATTGAAAAGATGCGGTACCGTGTTTACACTAGATTTGTGAGGTGCCTAACACCTTCCCCATACTTAACCAAGCCCCCGAACTCAAAACTTCAGTTTCAAAGATCAAGTTTCGATAGTGTCCAGTAATTGGGACTATTTTCAAACAAAACTCGATTGAGTTAGTACAATTATTTCAAATCTACCAACTGGCGACTCTGTAAAACGTTTAAATCGTCGACATGATACATGTTGCCCTTTTCCTAAAAAACCCTTCAAAACTTTTTGCACAATAAAAAGAATAAGGGTAGACAGAACTTAGGAAGAGAGAAAGATCCGGGTTGTGACCCGACCCATGAATTTTTTCGGACGTCGATATGTTGCTTGCTCATTGGATGATGATGATTAATATCATGACCATTTGTGTGGAGACACTAAAGTAAATATGTAGGTGCTTATTGGAGAATAAGTTTACTGAACGTGACTCGCCATGGAATACCTAATAGAGTTTTACTTTCCTGTCAATAAGAATTCCTAATGTGATAGTAGTACAAGTGATCCTTGGACTTGAGATCATCACAGTATCTTGTATGTAATGAATTATACTTTGACTTATTCCTTAAGATCCTTAGGGTATATCAAAAGGTATATCTCTATAATTGTTCTCAATAAAAGAGAGATCGTATGAGTTACTATCATGTATGCAATGAAATATACGAGACTTGATGTTGATCAGTCATATTCTGGAGAAGATCACTGTAAGATAGTGATAAACATCTCAAAGTACTTAACTGACCCTAAGGATGTCATCATGACACATGATGGATCTGAATTAAACTAGATGACTAAACAGACTCAAGTTTTCAGACTGACCAAGATGAAAGCAAATCCACTTTAGGGTAAGTCGTTACCTTGAAAGGTGGTGCAGTGAATTGGAAAGGTTCCAAACAGCAAAAGGTTGCTGGTTTACTGACAAAGCCAACGTATATAACTGTAAGTGAAGCTGTAAATTGATGTTTTGGATGAAAAGTTCATTACAGAACTAGGAATAGTTCCTAAGTCTCATCCTGAATTCAAACATGTGTTGCAGCACTTTGATTAAAGAAATAATTGAAAGAAGAGAAGTCACTGAAGAGATAGTGAACTCTCAAGACAACATTGCAGATCCATTTACTAAAGCTTTAACACAACAGCAGTTTAATCGTCACTTAGAGAAGATGGGTATGAGATACCATGGCGATTAGCTTTAGTGCAAGTGGAAGATTGATAGTAGTGTGCATACAAGTCAATCATGTATGATGATAAAATACATACTTTGTAAGCATTCTTATTTATTTATTAATAAAAGTATTCATTTATTAAAGGCATTTAATTATCTACATGATGTTATTTTTATAATATGTAAATAACCCCTAGTTTTAAGCAATGCTTTTAGAATCATGATGTTGATCATGCTAATGAGATCTAAATTCTTAAAAAGCCCAAAACTAAATAGTTCCCAATCGTTGGATTACTAAAAAGGAGATTAATAAATCCGGATAGATTGGTATATATGTTGCATGCTCATTGGATGAGGATGATTGATCTCATGATCATTTGTATAGAGACACTAAAGCAAGTATGTAGGTGCTTATTGGAGAATAAGTTCACTGAACGTGACTCGTTATGGAATACCTAATGGAGTTTTATTTACCTGTCAATAGAAATTCCTAATGTGATAGTAGTACAAGTGATCCTTGGACTTGAGATCATCATAGTATCTTGTATGTAATGAATTATACTTTAACTTATTCCTTAAGACCCTTAGGGTATATCAAAGGGTATGCTTGGGTATAATGAGTTACATATGGAGATAATGAATGATCAATAAAGAATTTACCACTTCTAGTAAAAGAAGAGATATGTCCTAAGTGATTCGTTAAATTACAACCCAGTAGTCCTTGGCCAAGGCAGAATAAAATTAGAAAGGAGTTTCTAATTTGTATTATTTGGAGTTGTGCATTTTCTAATCGAAATACATATAATTAAATAAAATAAGACTTGACAGTAAATCCATGTCTTACATTTAATTGGGACATTGTATGGTGGAAGGATTGAATTGTACGGTAACTATTAACTCATAGGTTCTTTTATGATTAATGTTGAAATCTATATTATCTGGAAAGTCGTTGATCGCTAGGGAGGCTTATCCCTATTGCAGAATAAATATTATTTATTTAAATAGATTATTAGTTTAATTTATTTATTTAAATAAGATTAGAATTGTTCTAATTGATTTATTCACAACCAGTTTAATATGGAGAACCTAAAGGGTCACAACATAAAAGGAAAAATAATTATTTAAGAAGGTAATGGTATAATCGTAATAATATGTTAAGTATAATTAATTTAATCTATGGTGATAGAATAAATTAAATAGCTTAATGTTTATTATTTAATATTTTATAAATATTAAATATAAATTAAGAAGAGGAGTCTTATTAATATTATTACAATTATTATTATTTTAATTTCTAAAGGAGTTTATGAATTAATTTAATATTAGTACTCTCATTTATTTCTAATAAGATTAGGTGGCAAATTAATTAAAGGAGTTTAATTAATTAATCCCAATATATTGGAAAGTCTAATTAATTAAAGGAGTTTAATTAATTAAATGAAACCTATGTCTAATAGGATTAGAACGGCTGACCAATATATATATGAGATGAATCTTATGTTAGATATCAGTTGCTGCAATTCTAATTGTTGGAGAGTACTCCTTTTCTATAGTGGAAAGAAACCAAGGGTTTAGCCAAATACCCTCGTTCTTTATAATTTCTCCTCCTTGGTGGATCACCTCTAGAGGCAAAACACTTGGGTGGCTAACGTTGATCAAAGGAAGGAATCTAACTCAAAAATTCAAGGAGATCACGAAAAACAAGGAGTTGAACTCGTACCTTTAGAAGTCTCGTTCTACAAGGGTATGATTCCATAACTTCTTATTTATCGTTTCAAATTAATAATTTGCATAAAAAATAATCCGGGTAATAGTTTTGTAGAAATTTTTAAAACTCTGATATACCATGCTTCCGCTTATTTTTGCAATTTGATTGCGTCATGATTTCGTACAAATCCAACAGTGCATCAGAGCCAAACTTTTATGCAATTATTAATTGTTTTGATTCCATATTATATGAGTATGTATTTAGAATAATTTATTGGGCATAATTAATTATATAGAATTATTATTTTTTTGAAAAAAAAACAGAAAGCGTCTTTTAATTCTGAACTGGAAAAAAGATCGCGAAAGCACTCTTTTTTTGGAGCAAATGATGTTACGGTAATATAGCAGGATTTCAAAAAGTGTTTCGTGGGTTCATTATCAATTTTCTTATATATATATTATAATAATAAAACGAAACCTGCAGGTCTTTAGTCCAAAAAAAAAGTGATTCGCGTTTTTTAATTTTATATATAGATACATATATATATATATATATACATATATATATAATATTCTTAATAATTTTATAATTAAAATGAAGAGTTTATTTTAATCTTGAAATTAGATTTCATGCAACTTAAAATTGCTCATTAAATGATACTCATATATATATGGAATGATTTTAATTCATGAGATGAATATTTATTTATTGATGCATATGGTGATATGTATGATAATAAATGGGATTGATTATGTGACTATTAACCAATGTGATTGGATTTTATTTTAGTTGAATGTTTGAATGAATGAGTTTTATTAAATGGGGTCTGCGTACCTCGTCCTCTCTGATTTTTCTTGATGTAAAATTCTATCTCCCTCTTATGTACTTCCCCTTGACTGCTGATCAAGGTTTCTATTTAAATTAAATAGTTTATGTAATAGGACTAGTTAGAATTATCTAGAAGAAATTGGAGACCAAGGAGTAAGGAGTGCGTGAAGACCCGTTTGTAATGGAGTCCAGGTTTAAATGTAATAGTTACATTTAAATTTAAATTCTTGCACTCCTAGGTTTATCCTTTTGGTTGACTTGGTGGCTGTAGTGAACCAAACTAGAATAAAAATCCATAATCAATCTAAGTAGAATATAGTATTCTATATGCGCATGCTAAGTATTATATATATATATATATATATATATATATATTATATTTTATGCAAAACATGCTTCGCATGTTTCATAAAATAACATGTATTATATATATATATATATATATATATATGTGTGTGTGTGTGTGTGTGTGTGTGTGTGTGTGTGTGTGTGTGCATGCGCGCTAAACAAGATGAGACAAATAATAACAAACCCCTCAAAGAAATCATATTAAGTCTAAAGCGTTCAATAATATTTGGAATATCGAACGTCGCCTTCTAGCATGATAAATTAATAGATTATTAAATATTTAATACGAGTTTGTTGTGCTATCCACAATGCAAGTATTGCGTATTTAAGATATTAATTTAATCGCATTTGATGCTTATCAAGAAAATTGAACAATATTATTTTGTTGTGCTATCCACAAGGATAATATTTTTCTTTTTTGAATTTATGAAAGTGCTAGGTTGGACTTAACTTAAATCATTTTAGTTCGGATGTGCACACACTTAACCATTATGATTTAAGAGCCAAAATAAAAAGGGGTTACATGTTGATGTAATTGACAAAGACTTGTCTATCAATTTATTTATATATCGTTTGTTGTGCTATCCACAAGGCTATATACATTTGAAATTAGATCCTTATTCTCACTAGCAAATCTTCAATTAGATGTTGTCGAACTATATAAGTGAAGGTAATATAGTTTGAAGAAACTGGTGGGAGATACCAATTTAAAATAAGACCTAATTTATTTTTGTATATATAAAATTAATTAAATGAATGTTTGCTAAAATATTATCTTTTCACATACAGAAATTTATAAATGTCAAAATCACTAATTTCACTACGTAGCATACTTGATGCTAATAAACTAACCGGACCGAATTACACGAGCTGGTTAAGGAATCTGAGAATAGTTCTCACTGCTGAAAAAAAATATTATGTTCTAAATTATCCCGTCCCTGGAACTATTCCAGAAACAGCCTTTGAGGAAGAGATTGCCACCATAACAAAGTGGCAAGATGATGCATCTGTGGCTCAATGCATCATACTCGCATCCATGAATAACGAGATTCAGCGTCAGCATGAAAATATGGATGCTTCTACTATGTTGCTTCACCTCAAGGAGTTGTATAATGAACAAAGTAGGACTGCTAGATATGAGATATCTATAGAGCTCTTCCGATCTCAGATGACCGAGGGCACCGCCGTTGAGACTCATGTCCTAAGGGTGATCAATCTAATTGAATGCCTTGGACAGCTTGGGTTCGTCATGGATGGGGAGTTGAGTCAAGACTTGGTCTTGCAGTCACTCCTTGAGACCTTCTCGCAGTTCGTTGTTAATTTCCACATGAATAAGTTAGATGTCAGCTTGCCTGAATTACTTAGCATGTTGAAAACTGAAGAAGGTCACTTCCCATCCAAGAAGAACCATGTCTTAATGGTGGATTCTTCCAAGAAAAGGAAAAGGCCCAAGGTATCTTCTGAAAAGAAGAAATCTAAGAAGGCTAAGGGCAAGGCGAAAGTGAAGGATCAAAAGAAACCTGATCTAGCAAGCAAAGGAATGTGCTTCCATTGCAACGAGTCGGGTCATTGGAAGAGGAACTGTAAGAATTTTCTGGCAGAGAAGAAGCTTGGAGAAGCTTCGACTTCCGGTCAAGGTTTTTCATGATTAAAATTAACTTTTCAGAAAGTCAAAATTCTACTTGGGTATTGGATACGGGCTGTGGTTCTCACATATGTAATATTGTGCAGGGACTGGTCAGAAGTAGAAAGCTGAACAAGGATGATGTTGTCCTAGGAGTGGGAAATGGAGCAAAGGTTGCTGCATTAGCTGTAAGCACTAATTGTTTAGCACTCTCTAAGGGTAAGTCTATTTATTTAAATAATTGTTATTTTTTCGAATATCATTAGAAACATTATTTTTGTTTTCGTATTAGATATGGATGGATTTGACATTATAATAAAGAACAACAGTTGTTTTATTTATAATAACAATGTTTTATATGGTGTTGGTAATTTACGAAATGGACTTTATATACTTGACTTGCATAAAAATATATTTCAAATTAAACAAACTAAGAAAAGGAAAAAGATATGATGTTAATTATACCTATATGTGGCACTGTAGACTCGGTCATTTCAATGAAACAAGATTATCCAAGTTGTATAAGGATAGGCACTTAGAGCTATCTGATTATGAATCGTATCCAACTTGTGAATCTTGTCTCATGGGTAAAACGACTAAATCTCCTTTTAATGGAAAAGGAGAAAGAGTTACAGAATTGTTAGCGTTGGTTCACACAGACGTTTATGGACCTATGACAACTAATGCACGGGGAGGGTATTCTTATTACTTTCACTGATGATCACTCAAGATTTGGAAATGTGTATTTAATAAAATACAAATCTGAATCATTTGAAAAGTTCAAAGAGTTCAGAAGTGAATTAGAGAAACAAATGGGCAAGATTATTAAGATTCTTCGATCAGATCGAGATGGAGAATATTTAAAAGGTGAGTTTCTCAATTGTCTCAAAGATAATGGTATAATCTCATAATGGACTCCACCAGGTACACCATAGTTAAATGGAGTATCTGAAAGGAGAAATTGAATATTATTGGACATGGTTCGTTCCATGATGAGTTTTACCGATCCTCCAGTATCGTTCTGGGGTTATGCCCTAGAAGCGGCTGCAAATCTACTAAATAAGGTCCCCTCAAAATCCATTCCCAAGACTCCATATGAGATGTGGACAGGGAGGATACCTGGTCTTAAGCATGTTATGATTTGGGGATGTCCAGCTTATATAAAAAGGTTTCAAAATGATAAGCTTGGGACAAGATCTGATAAGTGCACGTTTGTGTAATATCCTAAAGAAAGTTTGGGATACTATTTCTACAATCCTACTGAGCAAAAGGTGTTTGTTGTGAAACGCATTGCCTTCTTGTAAAATGAGTTTATCCTTGAAGGGGATAGTGGGAGGAAAAATAGATCTTGAAGAAATTCAAGAACCACAAAACTAATACAGATCAATTAGATGAACCTGTACAAGTAGAACACCTATTGTACAACACCCTATTCATAAATCTGGAAGAGTACTGAAGATACCTGAAAGGTATGGATTCGTCATAGAGGATGACGATGAGGTGCACATCATGAATGATGATGATCCATTAAATTATGAACAGACTATGAGTAATTAAGACTCAGAGAAATGGTAGATGACCATAAAATCTAAAATGGATCTTTGAAGTAATGCACAAGACCATTTGGCTTTTACTTGCGATTGCAGCTTATTATTACTAGATCTGGCAAAATGGATGTTGAGATGCCCTTCCTCAAATATATATTATTAGAGGAGAATGTATGTATGATACAACCAGATGGATTTGTTTCAATGGTTAAAGCAATTCATGTATATGAGCTACAACAATCCTTTTATGGATTGAAGCAAGCTTCTCGTAGATGGAACATTCATTTTGATGAAGCAATAAAAGAGTTTGATTTTATCAAAATGAGGATGAACCATGTGTGTACAAGAAGGTTAGTGGGAACCCTGTTTCATTCCTTATATTATATGATTGATGATATATTACTGATAAGGAATAACATTTTTATGCTACAATTGATCAAAATAAATTATCTAAACATTCTTCCATGAATGATTTGGGTAGAACATCCTATATTGGCGATATAAATTTGTATAGATAGATTTAAAAGAATGTTCGGCTTTACCCAAGGAACATTTATTCATTAGATGCTAAAGGCGTTTAGCATGGAAAACTCCAAAAGTCGTGATGATGAGACATGGAGTGTATCTCTCTATAATTGTCCTCAATAAAAGAGAGATCGCATGAGTTACTATCATGTATGCAATGAAATATACGAGACTTGATGTTGATTAGTCATATTCTGGAGAAGATCACTGTAAGATAGTGATAAACATCCCAAGTACTTAACTGACCCTTAGAATGTCATCATGACACATGATGGATCTGAATTAAACTAGATGACTAAACAGACTCAAGTTTTCAGACTGTCCAAGATGACAGCAAATCCACTTTAGGGTAAGTCGTTAACTTGAAAGGTGATGCAGTGAATTGGAAAGGTTCCAAACAGCAAAAGGTTGCTGGTTTACTGACAAAGCCAACGTATATAACTGTAAGTGAAGCTGTAAGTTGATGTTTTGGATGAAAAGTTCATTACAGAACTAGGAATAGTTCCTAAGTCTCATCCTGAATTCAAACATGTGTTGCAGCACTTTGATTAAAGAAATAATTGAAAGAAGAGAAGTCACTGAAGAGATAGTGAACTCTCAAGACAACGTTGCAGATCCATTTACTAAAGCTTTAACACAACAGCAGTTTAATCGTCACTTAGAGAAGATGGGTATGAGATACCATGGCGATTAGCTTTAGTGCAAGTGGGAGATTGATAGTAGTGTGCATACAAGCCATTCATGTAGGATGATAAAGCACATACTTTGTAAACATTCTTATTTATTTATTAATAAAAGTATTCATTTATTAAAGGTATTTAATTATCTGCATGATGTTGTTTTTATAATATGTAAATAACCCATAGTTTTAAGCAATGCTTTTAGAATCATAATGTTGATCATGCTAATGAGATCTAAATTCTTAGAAAGCTTAAAACTAAAATAGTTCTCAATCGTTGGATTACTAAAAAGAGGATTAATAAATTCGGATAGATTGGTATATATGTTATTTGCTCATTGGATGAGCATGATTGATCTCATGATCATTTGTGTAGAGACACTAAAGCAAGTATGTAGGTGCTTATTGGAGAATAAGTTCACTGAACGTGACTAGCTATGGAATACCTAATGGAGTTTTATTTACCTATCAATAGGAATTCCTAATGTGATAGTAGTACAAGTGATCCTTGGACTTGAGATCATCATAGTATCTTGTATGTAATGAATTATACTTTGACTTATTCCTTAAGACCCTTAAGGTGTATCAAAGAGTATGCTTGGGTATAATGAGTTACATATGGAGATAATGAATGATCAATAAAGAATTTACCACTTCTAGTAAAAGAAGATATATGTCCTAAGTGATTCGTTAAATGACAACCCAATAGTCCTTGGCTAAGGCAGAATGAAATTAGAAAGGAGTTTCTAATTTGTATTATTTGGAGTTGTGCATTTTCTATTCGAAATACATATAATAAAATAAAATAAGACTTGACAGTAAATCCATGTCTTAAATTTAATTGGGACATTGTATGGTGGAAGGATGAATTGTACGGTAACTATTAACTCACAGGTTCTTTTATGATTAATGTTGAAATCTATATTATCTGGAAAGTCGTTGATCGCTAGAGAGGCTTATCCCTATTGTAGAATAAATATTATTTATTTAAATAGATTATTAGTTTAATTTATTTATTTAAATAAGATTAGAATTGTTCTAATTGATTTATTCACAATCGGTTTAATATGGAGAACCTAAAGAGTCACACCATAAAAGGAAGAATAATTATTTAAGAAGGTAATGGCATAATCATAATAATATGTTAAGTATAATTAATTTAATCTATGGTGATAGAATAAATTAAATAACTTAATATTTATTATTTAATATTTTAGAAATATTAAATATAAATTAATAAGAGGAGTCTTATTAATATTATTACAATTATTATTATTTTAATTTCTAAAGGAGTTTATGAATTAATTTAATATTAGTACTCTCATTTATTCCTAATAAGATTAGGTGGTAAATTAATTAAAGGAGTTTAATTAATTAATCCCAATATATTGGGAAGCCTAATTAATTAAAGGAGTTTAATTAATTAAATGAAACCCTATGTCTAATAGGATTAGAAGGGTTGACCAATATCTATATAAGAAGAGTCTTATGTTAGATATCAGTTGATGCAATTTCAATTGTTGGAGAGTACTCCTTTTCTATAGTGGATAAAAACCTAGGGTTTAGCCAACCACCCTCCTGCTTGATAATTCTTCTTCCTCGGTGGATCACCTCTAGAGGCCAAACACTTGGGTAGCTAACGTTGATATCAACATTAATCATAAAAGAACCTTTGAGCTAATAGTTACCGTACAATTCAATTCTTCCACCATACAATGTCCCAATTAAATATAAGACATAGAATTACTATCAAGTCTTATTGTATTTAATTATATGTATTTCGATCCTAAATGCAAATTAGAAACTTCTTTCTAATTTCATTCCACCTTGGCCAAGGATTCCTAGGTTGTCATTTATCGAATCACATAAGACATTCTCTTCGTTTACTAGAAGCGGTAAATTCTTTATTGATCATTCATTATCTCCATATATAACTTATTACACTCAAGCATACCCTTTAATATACCCTAAGGGTCTTAAGGGACATGTCAAAGTATAACTTATCATACACAAGATACTATGATGATCTCAAGTCTAACTATCACTTATTCTACTATCGCTTGAGAAATTCCTATTGATTGGCAAGTAAAACTCCATTAGGTATTCCTCAACGAGCCACATTCAGTGAACTTATTCTCCAATAAGCACCTACATGCATGCTTTAGTGTTTCCACACAAATGGTTATGAGATAGATCATCATCATCCAATGAGCGAGCAACGTATGTACCAATCTATCTGGATTCACTAATCCCCTTTTTAGTAATCTAACAATTGGTAATTATTTTAGTTTTAAGCTATCTAAGAATTTAGATCTCATTAGCATGATCATCATCATGATTCTAAAAGCATTGCTTAAAACTATGGGTTTATCACATTTTATTATAACAGCATCATGTAGATAATTAAATGCCTTTAATTAAATAACTCTTTTATTAATAAATGAATAAGATTGTTATAAAGATGTTTTATCATCAAACATGATTGGCTTGTGTGCATACTACTTTCAATCTCCCACTTACACTAAAGTCAATCGTCATGGTATCTAATACCTTTCTTCTCTAAGTGACGATTATCTTGCTGCTGTATAAGTTTCAGTAAATGGATATGTAATGTTGTTCTTGAGAGTTCACTATCTCCGTAGTAACTTCTCCTTTTTCAATAATTTCTTTAATCAAATGAAAGTGCCACAACATATGTTTGGATCCAAGATGAGACTTAGGAACTATTCCTAGTTCTATAATGAACTTTTATCCGAAACATCAACTTGCAGCTTCATTACAGCTATATACTTTGTCTTTATCACTAAACCAGCAACTTCTATGCTGTTTGGAACCTTTCTAATTCACTGCACCACCTTTCAAGGTAATGACTTACCCTAAAGAGGATTTGTTGTCGTCTTGGTCAATTTGAACAAAAAAACTTGAGTCTGTTTAGTCCTCTAGTTTTAATTCAGACCCATCATGAATCATGATTACATCCATAGTGTCGTTTAAGTACTTTAAGATATTTTTCACTGTCTTACAGTGATTTTCTCCATAATATGACTGATCAACATCAAGTCTCATACATTTCATTGCATACATGATAGTAACTCATACGATCTCTCTTTTATTGAGGATAAATTTAGACAGATACACTCCATGGCTCATCATCATGAGACATCTCTTGGAGTTTTCCATGCTAAACGACTTTATCATCTTATGAATATGCGTTCCTTGGGTTAAGCCGAACATCCTTTTAATTCTATCTATATAGATTTATATCCCTAATTTAGGATGTTCTACCCAAATCATTCATGCAGGATTGCTTAGACAACTTTATCTTTATTAATTATAGCACTGGTATGTCATTCCTTATCAGTAGTATATCAACATATAAAACTAAAAATGTCACATCGCTCCCACCGATCCTTTTGTACACACTAGGTTCATTCTCGTTTTTGATAAGCTCAAACTCTTTTTATTTTTCTCATCAAAATGAATGTTCCATCTTTGAGAAGCTTGCTTCAATCCATAAATGAATTTTTGTAGCTCATATACATGATTTGTTTCAATGGTTGAAACAAATCCTATCTGAATGTATCATACATACATTCTCCTCTAATAATTTATATTTAAGGAAGGGCGTCTCCACATCCATTTGCCAGATCTAGTAATAACAAGCTGCAATCGCAAGTAAAATTCAAATGGACTTGAGCATTACTGCCGGTAATAAGATTTTATCACAATCAACTCCTTGACTTTATTTGAAAACCTTTTTCAAAACGGTCTGGCCTGATAGGTCTCCACCTGGCCATTTTCTCTAAAGATACATTTCGAATTTTATGGCCATCTGCCATTTCTTTGAGTGTCTACAACTCTTAGCATTATCGTGTATTACTAGATCATCATCCTCTATGATGCGTACCTTATTATCGTCATATATGATGAATACATACCTCCCAGGTATCTTCAGTACTATTCCAGATTCACGATTCAGTTGTGGTACAATAGGTCTATCTACAAGTTCCTCCTTTTAACTAATAGTGATTTGTGGTTCTTGAACTCTTTCAAGATCTATTATCTTCCCACTAGCCCTTTAATGATAAATATTTTATCCTAAAAGGCAGCGTGTTTAGCAGCAAACATATTTTGCTAAGTAGGATTATAGAACATATACCCTAAACTTATTTTCGGATGTCCCACAAATATGTACTTGTCAAATCTTGTCCTAAGCTTATCCTTTTGAAACCTTTTCACATAAGCTGGACAACCCTTTATCTTAACATACTTAAGATTAGGAATCCTCCCTGTCCATAACTCTTATGAAGTCTTGGGGACGGATTTTGAGGTTACCTTATTTGTAGATATACAGACAATTCTAGGGTATTACCCTAGAAATATACTGGAATGTCAGTAAAATCATTATGGACCGCACAATGTCTAACAAGGTACGATTTTTCCTTTTAGATAAACTAATCAAATTTTGTGTATTAGGAAGATCCATTATAAGAAAACCATTTTAGATGATCTTAAAAATTATTGCACAAGTATTTATTTCTCGATCCAATTGAAGAATCATAATACCTTGCCAATTAGTTTTACTTCTGAATTCTGTGAACCTTTAAAATGATTCAGACTTGTATTTCACCAAATACAAATATTCAACTCTTTGAATGACCATCTCCTTTTCTTTTACTAGTTTGTTCAATTTAAAATTATTTTTCATGTAAGTCAAGTATGTAAAATCCATTCAGTAAATTGTTAATTATTTAAACTAATGGACTTGGCCGTAGGCGGCGCTAAATAATAAGTTTATGCATTTAATGGACCAACCTTTGCTCCATTCCCACACGCAAGAAGACTTTCCCTTATTTAGCTTTCTAATTCTGCTTAGTCCCTTTATAAATCTGTATTTATGAGAACCATAGCCGGTATCCTATACCCAAGTAGAAACTTTACTTACAGAAAGATTTATTTCAATCATTATATGTAACCGAAACTTCACTAAGCTTCTTCTGGTTAGCCTCTGCAAGATACTGTTAGGTTTGTAAAAATCAAATTAGCGGAAGCATGGTAAAAATAGGATTTTAAAATTTTCTACAAACCAATTACCCGGATCATCCTTTATGCAAATTATTAATTTAAAACGATAAATACAAATTTATGGAATCATACCCTTGTAGAACTAAGCTTTCACAGGTACGAGTTCAACTCCTTGTTCTTCGCGATCTCCTTGAATTTCTAGGATTGATTCCTTCCTTTGATCAACGTTAGCCACCCAAGTGTTTGGCCTCTAGAGGTGATCCACCGAGGAAGAGGAATTATTTTAGAAGGAGGGTGGTTGGCTAAATCCTAGTTTTATATCCTCTATTGAAAAAGAGTACTCTCCAACATTTGGAATTGCGTCATCTGAAATCTAACATAAGACTCCTCTTATATAGATATTGGTCAACCCTTCTAATCCTATTAGACATAGGATTTCTTTTAATTAATTAAACTCCTTTAATTAATTAGGCTTCCCAACATATTGGGATTAATTAATTAAACTCCTTTAATTAATTTGCCTTCTAATCTTATTAGGAATATGTGAGAGTACTTTTATTAAATTAATTCCAAAACTCCTTTAGAAATTAAAATAATAATAATTGTAATAATATTAATAAGACTCCTCTTATTAATTTATATTTAATATTTCTAAAATATTAAATAATAAAAATTAAGCTATTTAATTTATTCTATCATCATAGATTAAATTAATTATACTTAATGCATTATTATGATTATGACATTACCTTCTTAAATAATTATTCTTTCTTTTATGGTGTGACCCTTTAGGTTCTCCATATTAAACTGGTTGTGAATAAATCAATTAGAAAAATTCTAATCTTATTTAAATAAAAAAAATTAAACTAACAATCTATTTAAATGAATAATATTTATTCTACAATAGGGATAAGCCTCCCTAGCGATCAACGACTTTTCAGATAATATAGATTTCAACATCAATCATAAAAGAACCTATGAGTAAATAGTTACCGTACAATTCAATCCTTCCACCATACAATGTCCTAATTAAATATAAGACATGGAATTACTGTCAAGTCTTATTTTATTTAATTATATGTATTTCGATTAGAAAATGCACAACTCTAAAAAAACAAATTAGAAACTCCTTTCTAATTTTATTCTACCTTGGTCAAGGACTACTGGGTTGTCATTTAACGAATCACATAGGACATATATCTTCTTTTACTAGAAGTGATATATTCTTTATTGACCATTCATTATCTCCATATGTAATTTATTACTCCTAAGCATACCCTTTGATATACCCTAAGGGTCTTAAGAAATAAGTCAAAGTATAATTCATTACATACAAGATACTATGATGATCTCAAGTCCAAGGATCACTTGTACTACTATCACATTAGGAATTTCTATTGACAGACAAGTAAAACTCTATTAGGTATTCCATAGCGAGTCACGTTCAGTGTACTTATTCTCCAATAAGCACCTACATACTTGCTTTAGTGTCTCCACACAAATGATCATGAGATCAATCATCCTCATCCAATGAGCAAGCAACATATGTACCGATCTATCCGGATTTACTAATCCCCTTTTTAGTAATCCAACGATTGGGAACTATTTTAGTTTCAAGCTTTCTAAGAATTTAAATCTCATTAGCATGATCAATATCATGATTCTAAACGCATTGCTTAAAACTATGGGTTATTTACATATTATAAAAAATAGCATCATGTAGATAATTAAATGCCTTTAATAAATGAATATTTTTATTAATAAATAAATAAGATTGTTTACAAAGTATATGCTTTATCATCATACATGATTGGCTTGTATGCATACTACTTTCAATCTCCCACTTACACTAAAGCTAATCGCCATAGTATCTCATACCCATCTTCTCTAAGTGACGATCAAACTATTGGTGTGTTAAAGCTTTAGTAAATGGATCTGTAATGTTGTCTTGAGAGTCTACACACTCTAAGGTGACGTCTCCTCTTTCAATGATCTCCCTGATCAGGTGAAATCGCCGCAACACGTGTTTGGATTTCTGATGTGACCTGGGTTCCTTAGCCTGTGCAACAGCTCTAGTGTTGTCATAGTATAAGGGGACTGCTCCTCCAATGCTAGGAACCACACCAAGTTCTGTTATGAACTTCTTCATCCAAACAGCCTCCTTTGCTGCTTCACTTGCAGTTATGTACTCTGCCTCTGTCACTAAATCAGCAACTATTTGATGCTTGAAACTCTTCCAACTTACTGCACCTCCGTTCAAGGTAAATATATATCCCGAAATAGATTTACTGTCATCTTGGTTCGTTTGAAAACTCAAGTCTGTGTAGCCCTCGAGTTTTAATTCAAACCCACCGTAGACAAGAAATACATCCTTAGTCCTTCGTAAGTACTTTATGATATTTTTCACTGTCTTCCAGTGCTCTTCTCCTGGATTCGATTAATATCTACTTGTTACACTACGTGCATGAGCGACATCTGGTCTAGTACATATCATACCGTACATGATAGATCCTATTACTGAATCATAAGGAATCTTACTCATACGGTCTCTCTCTTTAAGTGTCTTTGGGGCCTGTTTCTTGGAGAGAAGTATTCCATGGCTCATCGGCATGAGACCACTTTTGGAATCTTCCATGTTAAACCTCTTTAGCATTGAGTCAATGTACGTTCCTTGGAATAAGCCAAGCATCCTTTTAGATCTATCTCTATAGATCTTTATCCCCAAAATATTGGACGCTTCTCCCAAGTCCTTCATGGAGAAGTGTTTAGATAACCAGGTTTTGATCGATTATAGCATAGGAATGTCATTCCCTATCAGTAATATATCATCAACATATAATACAAGAAATAAAACAGCGCTCCCACTAACCTTCTTGTACACACATGGTTCATCCTCATTTTTGATAAAATCAAACTCTTTGATTGTCTCATCAAAACGGATGTTCCATCTACGTGAAGCTTGCTTCAATCCATAAATGTATCGTTGCAGCTTATAGACTTGATTTGTTCTAACCTTTGAAATAAATCCCTTTGGCTGTGTCATATACACATCCTCCTAAAGTTTTCCATTGAGGAAGGCCGTTTTCCTGTCCATCTGCCAGATTTCATAGTCGTAATAAGCTGCAATCACAAGAAAAATCCGAATGGACTTGAGCATAGCTATTAGTCAGAAGGTTTCATTATAGTCAACTCCTTATCTTTGTTTGAAACCTTTTGCAACCAGTCGGGCTTTATAGGTCTCTACCTTGCCGTTCGCTTCAGTCTCTCTTTTAAAGACCCATTTACACCCAATAGGCTTTATGCCTTCAGGTGGTGAAACCAAAGTCCATACTTGGTTCTCATCCATGGAGTTCATCTCAGATTTCATGGCTTCAAGCCATTTTCCTGAGTCTTTATAACTCATAGCATGTTCGTAATTCAATGGATCATCATCATTCATGGCGTGTACCTCATCGTCATCCTCTATGAAGAATCCATACCTATCAGGTATCTTTGGTACTCTTTCAGATTTACGAACAGAGTGTTGTACAGAAGGTGTCTCTACTTAGACAGGTTCATCCACTTGATCTGTAGTGGTTTATGGTCCTTGAATTTATTCAAGATCTATTTTCCTCCCACTAGCCCCTTCAAGAATAAATTCATTTCCAATAAGGCAGCGTGTTTCATAACAAACACCTTTTGCTCAGTAGGATTGTAGAAATAGTATACCAAACTTTCTTTAGGATATCCCACAAATGTGCACTTATTAGATCTTGTCCCAAGCTTATCATTTTGAAACCTTTTCACATAAGCTGGACATCCCCAAATCTTAACATGCTTAAGACCAGATTTCCTCCCTGCCCACATCTCATATGGAGTCTTGGGGGCGGATTTCGAGGGGACCTTATTTAGTAGATATGCAGTCGCTTCTAGGGCATAACCCTAGAATGATACTGGAAGATCGGTAAAACTCATCATGGAACGAACCATGTCCAAAAATATTTGATTTCTGTTTTTAGATACTCCATTTAACTGTGGTGTACCTGGTGGAGTCCATTGTGAGATTATACCATTTTCTTTGAGACAATCGAGAAACTCACCGCTTAAGTATTCACCACCTCGATCTGATCAAAGAATTTCAATACTTTTGTCAGTTTGTTTCTGTACTTCACTTTTGAACTCTTTGAACTTTTCAAATGATTTAGATTTGTATTTCATTAAATACACATATCCATATCTTGAGTGATCATCAGTGAAAGTAATAAAATAAGAATACACTCCCCGTGCATTCGTTGTCATAGGTTCATAAACGTCTGTGTGAACCAACGCTAACAACTCTATAACTTTTTCTCCTTTTCCACTAAAAGGAGATTTAGTCATTTTACCCATGAGACAAGATTAACAAGTTGGATATGATTTATAATCGGATAGCTCTAAGAGCCCATCCTTATGCAACTTGGATAATCTTGTTTCATTGATATGACCGAGTCTATAGTGCCAAATATAGGTAAAATTAACATCATCTCTTTTCCTTTTCTTAGTTTGTCCTATTTGAAGTATATTTTAATGCAATTCAAGTATATAAAGTCCATTTCGCAGATTACCAACACCATATAAAATATTATCTTTATAAATAGAACAACTGTTGTTATTTATTATAATGTCAAATCCGTCCATATCTAATGCGGAAATAGAAATAATGTTTCTAATGATATTCGGAACAAAATAACAATTATTTAAATAAATGGACTTGCCCGTAGGCAGTGCTAAACAATAAGTGCCTACAGCTAATGCAGCAACTTTCCACTCGTAAGACAACCTCATCCTTGTTCAGCATTCTACTTCTGACCAGTCCCTGCACAGTATTACATATGTGAGAACCACAGCCGGTATCCAATACCCAAGTAGAATTTTGACTTTCTAAAAAATTAATTTCAATCATGAACAAACCTTGATTGAAAGTCGAAGCTTCTCCTAGCTTCTTCTCTGCCAGAAACTACTTGCAATTCTTCTTCTAGTGACCCGACTCATTGCAATGGAAGCACATTCTTTTGCTAGCTGGATCAGGTCTTTTTTTGTTCCTTTATGTTCACCTTGCCCTTAGCCTTCTTAGATTTCTTCTTTTCAGAAGAAACCTTGGGCCTCTTCCTTTTCATGGAAGAATCCACTATTAAGACATGGTTCTTCTTGGATGGGAAGTGACCTTCTGCAGTTTTCAATATGTTAAGTAATTTAGGCAAGTTGACATCTAACTTTTTTATGTGAAAATTTACGACGAACTGCGAGAAGGTCTCAAGGAGTGACTGCAAGACTAAGTCTTGACTCAACTCCCCATCCAAGACGAACCCAAGTTGTCCAAGGCTTTCAATCAGATTGATCACCCTTAGGACATGAGTTTCAACGGCTGTGCCCTCGGTCATCCGAGATCGGAAGAGCACCTTAGATATCTCATATCTAGCAGTCCTACTTTGTTCACCATACAACTCCTTGAGGTGAAACAGCATAGTAGGAGCATCCATGTTTTCATGCTGACGCTGAAGCTCGTTATTCATGGATACGAGCATGATGCATTGAGCCACAGATGCATCATCTTGCCTATTTGCAATGGTGGTAATCTTTTCCTCAGACGCTGATTCTGGAATAGTTCTAGGAACAGATGAATTTAGGACATAAGAAATATTTTTAGCAGTGAAAACTATTCTCAGATTCCTTAACCAGTCTGTGTAATTCGGCCCGGTTAGTTTGTTAGCATCAAGTATACTACATAGTGAAATTAGTGATTTCGACATTTTTAAATTTTTGCATGTGAAAAGACAATATTTTAGCAAACATTCATTTAAATAATTTTATATACCAGAATAAATTATGTCTTATTTTAAATTGGTACCTCCCACTATTTTTTTTAAACTATATTACCCTCACTTATATAGTTTAGCAACATCTAATTAAAGATTTGCTAGTGAGAGTAAGGATCCTATTTCAAATGTATATAGCCTTGTGTGTGCACAATAAACTATATATAAGTAAATAGGTAGACAATTTTTGTCAATTACATCAACATGTAACTCCTTGTATTCTACCTCTTAAATCATAATGGTTAAGTGTGTGCACATCCGAACTAAAATGATTTAAGTTAAGTCCAACCTAGCACTTTCATAAATTCAAAAAAAAAAATATTATCCTTGTGGATAGCACAACAAAATAATATTGTTCAATTTTCTTGATAAGCATCAAATGTGATTAAATTAATATCTTAAATACGCAATACTTGCATTGTGGATAGTACAACAAACTCGTATTAAATATTTAATACTCTAATAATTTATCATGCTAGAATACGACGTTAGATATTCTAAATATCATTGAACGCTTTAGACTTAATATGATTTCTTTGAGCGATTTGTTATTATTTGTCTCATCTTGTTTAGCGCGCATGCACACACACACACACACACACACACACACACATATATATATATATATATATATATATATATATATATATATATACATAAACATATATATATATATATATATATATATATAATACATGTTATTTTATTAAACATGCGAAGCATGTTTTGCATAATATATATATATATATATATATATATATATATATATATATATAATACTTAACATGCACATGTAGAATACTATATTCTACCTAGATTGATTATGAATTTTTATTCTAGTTTGGTTCACTACAGCAACCAAGTGAACCAAAAGGTTAAACCTAGGAGTGCAAGAATTTAAATTTAAATGTAACTATTACATTTAAATCTGGGCTCCATTATAAACGAGTCTTCACGCACTCCTTACTCCTTGGTCTCCAATTTCTTAAAGATAATTCTAACTAGTCCTATTACATAAATTATTTAATTTAAATAGAAACCTTAATCAGCAGTCAAGGAAAAGTACATAAGAGAGAGATAGAATTTTACATCAAGAAAAATCAGAGAAGACGAGATACGCAGACCCCATTTAATAAAACTCATTCATTCAAGCATTCAACTAAAATAAAATCCAATCACATTGGTCAATAGTCACATAATCAATCCCATTTATTATCATACATATCACCATATGCATAAATAAATAAATATTCATCTCATGAATTAAAATCATTTCATATATATATGAGTATCATTTAATGAGCAATTTTAAGTTGCATGAAATCCAATTTCAAGATTAAAATAAACTCTTTATTTTAATTATAAAATTATTAAGAATATTATATATATATATATATATATATATAAATTAAAAAACACGAATCACTTTTTTTTGGACTAAAGACCTGCAGGTTTCGTTTGACTATTATATATATATATATATATATATATATATATATATATATATATAAAAGAAAATAGATAATGAACCCACGAAACACTTTTTGAAATCCTGCTATGTTACCGTAACGTCATTTGCTCCCAAAAAAGAGTGCTTTCGAGATTTTTTTTTCCAGTTCGGATTTAAAAGACCCTTTCCGTTTTTTTTTCTTCAAAAAAATAATAATTTTATACAATTAATTATGCCCAATAAATTATTCTAAATACATACTCATATAATATAGAATCAAAATAATTAATAATTGCATAAAAGTTTGGCTCTGATACCACTGTTGGGTTTGTACGAAATCATGACGCAATTAAATTACAAAATTAAGCGAAAGCATGGTATATCAGAGTTTTAAAATTTTCTACAAAACTATTACCCGGATCATCTTTTATGCAAATTATTAATTTAAAATGATAAATAAGAAGTTATGGGATCATACCCTTGTAGAACGAGACTTCCAAAGTTACGAGTTCAACTCCTTATTTTTCGTGGTCTCCTTGAATTTTCGAGTTAGATTCCTTCCTTTGATCAACGTTAGCCACCCAAGTGGTTGGCCTCTAGAGGTGATCCACCAAGGAAGAGGAATTATAAAGAACGAGGGTGGTTGGCTTAACCCTAGGTTTCTATCCACTATAGAAAAGGAGTACTCTCCAACAATTAGAATTGCATTAACTGATATCTAACATAAGACTCCTCTTATATAGATATTGGTCAACCCTTCTAATCCTATTGACATAGGGTTTCATTTTATTAATTAAACTCCTTTAATTAATTAGACTTCACAATATATTGAGATTAATTAATTAAACTCCTTTAATTAATTTGCCACCTAATCTTATTAGGAATAAATAAGAGTACTAATATTAAATTAATTCATAAACTCCTTTAGAAATTAAAATAATAATAATTATAATAATATTAATAAAACTCTTCTTACTAATTTATATTTAATATTTATAAAATATTAAGTTATAAACATGAAGCTATTTAATTTATTCTATCACCGTAGATTAAATTAATTATACTTAACATATTATTACGATTATGCCATTACCTTCTTAAATAATTATTTTTTATTTTATGGTGTGATCCTTTAGGTTCTCCATATTAAACTGGTTGTGAATAAATCAATTAGAACAATTCTAATCTTATTTAAATAAATAAATTAAACTAATAATCTATTTAAATAAATAATATTTATTCTACAATAGGAATAAGCCTCCCTAGCGATCAACGACTTTTCAAATAATATAGATTTTAACATTAATCATATAATATAAAATATATAATAATAGCATGCACATATAGAATACTATATTCTACTTGGATTGATTAGTGGACCTTTATTCTAGTTTGGTTCACTAGAGCCACCAAGTGAACGAAAAGGTCAAATCTAGGAGTGGAAGAATTTAAATTTAAACGTAACTATTACATTTAAACTCGGGCTCTATACAAACAGGTCTTCACGGGCTCCTTGCTCCTTAGTCTCCAATTTTTTCAAGATAATTCTAACTATTTCTATTACATAAAATATTTAAATTAAATAGAAACCTTGATCAGTAGTCAAGGGAAAGTACATAGGAGGAAGATAGAATTTTATATCAAGAAAAAATCAGAGAAGACGAGGTACGCAGACCCCACTTAATAAAACTCATTCATTCAAGTATTCAACTAAAATAAAATCTAATCACATTGGTCAATAGTCCATAATCAACCCCATTTATTATCATACATGTCATCATATGCATCAATAAATAAATATTCATCTCATTAATTAAAACATTTCACATATATATGAGTAGTATTTAATGGGCAATTTTAAATTGCATGAAATTCAATTTCAAGATTAAAATAAACTCTTTATATTAATTATAAAATTATTAAGAATATATATATATATATATATATATATATATGTAAATATATACGATTATAACATATATATATATATATATATATATATATATATATATTGTTACTATATATATATATGTTACTGTAATATATAATATATATAACCTTTTTTGCAATCCTGCAATGTTACCTTTTTGAATTACTTTCTTATATAACAAACATCATGGTTGCTTTATAACAAGTAACTGATTAGTCCCAAAAAGGAAAATTTGCCATTTTTTTCCTAGTTCGCGAATTGCCTTTTTTTCATAAAAAATAATTTTATATAATAAAATTATACCCAATAAATTATTCTAAATACATAATAATTTATATTTATATACATAATAATTTATATTTAATATTTTCTAAAATCTTCAAGAAATTAAAATAATAATAATTATAATAATATTAATAAGACTCCTCTTATTAATTTATATTTAATATTTCCAAAATATTAAATAATAAACATTAAGCTATTTAATTTATTCTATCACCATAGATTAAATTAATTACACTTAATGCATTATTACGATTATGTCATTATCTTCTTAAATAATTACTCTTTCGTTTATGGTGTGACCCTTTAGGTTCTCCATATTAAATCAGTTGTGAATAAATAAATTAGAACAATTCTAATCTTATTTAAATAAAAAAATTAAACTAATAATCTATTTAAATAAATAATATTTATTCTACAATAGGGATAAGCCTCCCTAGCGATCAACTACTTTCCAGATAATATAGATTTCAACATCAATCATAAAAGAACCTGTGAGTAAATAGTTACCGTACAATTCAATCCTTCCACCATACAATGTCCCAATTTAATATAAGACATGGAATTACTGTCAAGTCGTATTTTATTTAATTATATTTATTTTTATTAGAAAATGCACAACTCCAAATAATACAAATTAAAAACTATTTTCTAATTTCATTCTGCCTTAGCCAATGACTACTGGGTTGTCGTTTAACGAATCACATATGACATATCTCTTCTTTTACTAGAAGTGATAGATTCTTTATTAACCATTCATTATCTCCATATGTAATTTATTACACCCAAGCATACCCTTTGATATACCCTAAGGGTTTTAAGAAATAAGTCAAAGTATAATTCATTACATAGAAGATACTATGATGATCTCAAGTCCAATGATCACTTGTACTACTATCACATTAAGAATTCATATTGACATGCAAGTAAAACTCTATTAGGTATTCCATAGCGAGTCACGTTCAGTGTACTTATTCTTCAATAAGCACCTACATACTTGATTTAATGTCTCAACACAAATGATTATGATTTAATCATCCTCATCCAATGAGCAAGCAACATATGTACCAATCTATCCGTGTTTACTAATCTTTTTTTTAGTAATCCAACGATTGTGACCTATTTTATTTTTAAGCTTTCTAAGAATTTAGATCTCATTAGCATGATCAACATCATGATTCTAAAAGCATTGCTTAAAACTATGAGTTATTTACATATTATAAAAACAGCATCATGTAGATAATTAAATGCCTTTAATAAATGAATACGTTTATTAATAAATAAATAAGATCATTTACAAAGTATATGCTTTATCATCATACATGATTGGCTTGTATGTATACTAATTTCAGATACTTCTCGCAGTTTCTATTCTAGTGTCCAGGCTTATTGCAGTTGAAGTAAACTCCTTTGTTATCCGTATCAGTTTTGTTCTTATTATCCTTTATATTTACTTTTCTATTTATCTTCTTTGAATCGTTCTTCTTTTCAGAAGTTCATTTGGCCCTCTACCAGTAAGACTTGGTCTTTCTTGGTTGGAAAGTGACTTTCAACAGTTTTTTAACATGTTTAAGCAAATCAGCGAGGCTGACATCTAGCTTGTACATCTGAAAATTCACAATATTTGTAAGAAGGAGTCCGGGACTGAGTGCAAGATCAAATCTTGGCTCAATTTTCTATTCATGACAAAACCTAGTTGTCCTATTTGTTCAATCAGATTGATCATCTTAAGGACATGTGTCTTTACTGTAGTACCATCGGACATTCTAGATTGGAAGAACTCCTTAGATATCTGATGTCTATTAGTCATACTTTCCTCACCATTCAACTCTTTGAAGTGTAGGAATATAGCAGGAGCATCAATAGTTTCATGCTGACACTGAAGCTCGTTACTCATGGATGCGAGCATGATGCATTGAGCCAACTATGCATTATCTTGCTACTTTCTAAATGTAGAAATCTCTTCCTCAAAGGCATTGTATGCAACCATTGCAAGGATAGGCGTATTAAGGACATAAGATAGCTTTTCAGCCTTGAGAACTATTCTCAAATTCCTTAACCAATTCATTTAATTCAGTTTGGTTAATTAGCATCTAATATGCTACGCAGTGATAGTAATTTAGACATTATAAAATTCTGTAAATAAAATTAACAACATTATAACATACATTCTTTTATTAATTACCAAAATAAATTAAGTCTTGTTTTAAATTGGTATCTCTCACTATTTTCATCAAACTATATTACCCTCATAATTTATAGTTCGGCAAATCTAATTAAAAATTTGCAAGTGATAATAAGGATCACATTTCGAATGTATATAATCTTGTGTGACACAATAAACGATATATAAATAAATAAGTAGACAACTATTGTCAATTACATCAACATGTAACTCCTTGTATTCTTCCTCTTAGATTATTTTGATCAAGTGTGACACATCCGAATCAAAACTTATCCAAGTTAAGTCCAACCTAGCACTTCCATATATTCAAAAGAAAAATACCGCCATTGTGTGACACAACAAAACAGCATCGTTCAGTCTATTTTTAAGCATTAATGTGATAAATCAACATCTTTAATATTTAATAATTGACTTGTGTGACACAACAAACTCATATTAAATATTTAATACTCTATTAATTTACCATGCTAGAAGGTGACGTTCGATATTCCAAATATCTTTGAACGCTTAGGACATAATATAAAATCTTTGAGGGGTTTGTTATTAATTGTCTCATCTTGTTTAACGAGCATGCACACACACACACACACACACACACACACACACACACACACATATATATATATATATAGTATAAGCATGCATATAGAATACTATATTCTATCCGGATTGATTATGAACTTTTATTCTAGTTTGGTTCACTAGAGCCACCAAGTGAACCAAAAGATCAAACCTAGGGGTGTAAGAATTAAATTTAAATATAACTATTACATTTAAATCCCGGGCTCCATTACAAACTGGTCTTCATGCACTCCTTGCTCTTTGGTCTCTAATTCTTCAAAAATTAATACTAATTATTCCTATTACAAAATTATTTAAAATAAATAGAAACCTTGATCAGCAGTCAAGAGGAAGTACATAGGAGGGAGATAGAATATACATTAAGAAAATTTAGAGAAGACGAGGTACGCAGACCCCATTTATAAAACTCATACATTCAAGCATCCAACTAAAATAAAATTCAATCACATTGGTCAATTGTCCATAATCAACCCTATTTATTGTCATACACATCAATAAATAAAACATTCATCTCATGAATAATAAACATTCAATATATACATTGATATCAATTTAATGGGCAATTTTAGTTAGCATAAAATTCAGTTCTGAATTAAAATAAACTCTTTTATTTTAATCCAATATTAATTCAAAATAAACCTTTTATTTTGATTTATCTATTTTGAATAAAAATAAACTCCTTTATTTTAATTAATATGGAATCCAATTCAAGTCAAAATAAACTACTTTATTTTAATTTTTAAAATTGTTAAGGAAAAAAATAAAATATATGGAATCCAATTCCTTATCAAAATAAACTCTTTTATTTTGATTAATATGAAATCCTATTTCATATCTAAATAAACTTCTTTATTTAAGAAAACATGGAATCCTTTTTTCTAATCATAAATAAACTCTTTTATTTTTAGGAAACATGAAATTCAATTTCAAGTCTAATTAGTTATCATGGAATCCAATTCCAACTCTAATTAGTTAGCATGAAATTATATTCTAATTAAAATAAACATCTTTATTTTAATTCAATTCTAAATAAAAATAAACTACTTTATTTAATTTTAAAATTACTGAAAAAATATGGAATTCAATTTTTAATTATGCAGTTTTTCTCCAAAACAATATGATTATATGCCAATAATTATGCCAAAAAAATTATTCTAAACACATATCAACATAAATATCAAATCTAAACAATTATGAACTTGTATAAAGGTTTGGCTCTGATGCCACTTTTAGGATTGTAAGATTCATGGACACAATCAAATTGCATAAAAATAGGGGAAGCGTGAAAAATCAGAGTTTTAAATTTTTTCAAACCATATACCCGTGTAGACACTCAAAATTTCATTTTCTTATTACTAACACTGTAGGAGGGCAAGACTGTCTTTCCAAATCAACCCCGGTCCTGAATACAAGGCCATCAAATCAACCCTGGTCTCAATACCGGGCCATCAACTCAACCCCGGTCTCAATACCAGGTCATCAGGTCAGCCCCGGTCTTAACCCGGGAAGTACAGATCAACCCCTGTCTCAACCCGGGAGGTACAGGTCAGCCCCAGTCTCAAATTGGGAGGTAAAGGTCAGCCCCCGTCTCAACTAGGGAGGTACAGGTCAGCCCCGGTCTCAACCTGGGAGGTACAGGTCAGCCCCGATTTCAACCTGGGAGGTCAACTCAACTTCAGAAACAATCTTGAAGCATCACAACATCTCCAGAGGAAAACCTGGAGGGACCAAGTCAGCCTTAGAGACAACACTGAGGACAAACAGATTCGAATGGGATCCAAATCTTGGAAACAACCCCAGGAAGTCCACTGAAGGCCATATCAACACTGAAGGCAACCCCGGGAGGGGCAAAATGGTCAGTTTACTAACTCTAAGCCGATTTGGTCAAAATCAAGCCGAATTGATGCCACCAAGGTCAGAACAAACCATAACAATGATCTCGGGTGCAAACAGTGCAAGACAGCTCAACGGACAAACTGCGGGGAATAGGAGACCTGGTTATGAACCCATCTTCTTGGACCCGAAAAATGTTTTATCTCATATCATTGTGACACTCTAGATGAGGGCTTTCCGGAAAGGTACAACATGCCTCAAACGGACGCTTCGATCAAAAGTTAAAAAGTTTTGAACCTGACATCGTATTGCACGGAGTGCACGTACTTCGATGTAATGGGACTCGCCATATGGGCCCTGCCACGTGGAGCTGCACCTTTACCTGCGATAACAGTAGGTAGAGTGGAGGCTTCTGGGTCTATATATATGAGCTCACCCCCAGCTCATTTAAAGAATTCAGAAACGCTCTGAACCCCTGCCCGTTTGGTTTTTCAGCTATTTTCTTGTCTTCCAAACCCAAATTTTTTCACTCTAACACGTAGATATACCCACATATTACCACATATCAGAAAATAACTGGTAGATTTGGACGTTTAAAGCCTATGATTTGGCAAAACGCCCGTGTAGCAGTCCATTGCGAGTATTTTTACGATCAGAAAGTTATTATTACTTCTTCGCACTTTTATACACTTGCATATCAAGTTTCATTTTCTAAATATGCCCAGAACTCAGTTCTGTGGTCGTTTTTGTCAACTTTTGGTACATTTTAGTACCTAAACGCATTTTCTGGCATTTCTACAACTTGAATTGATGATCCGTCACTTCCAGCAGCTGTTATATACTTGCATCTTCGTATTGAGCAACTTCGTCGGACTGGGTTATCTTCCCAGTTTGGGTTTGGCTTTTTTTTGTATATATTTAACTGTATATATACTAACTTTTCAATTCTGTCAAGCCCGGATGTCAAATCCGCGGTAGTTTACTGCTTATATATATATATATATATATATATATATGCATATATAAGCAACATTCACCACACTGTGTTATCTTACAAGTCATGGTTGACTACTTTTCTGTCTATATATATATATACATTCCAGTTCGGCCTGGATCATTCTGTGGCCTTTTTACTGCTTATATATATATGCATATATATGCAACATTCACCACACTGGGTTATCTTCCCAGTCTTGGTTGACTACCTTTTTGTCTATATATATATTTACGCTCCAGTTCGGCCTAGATCATTCTGTGGCCTTTTTACTGCTTATATATATATATATATTTATATTTCAGTCCGGGCCTCGGAGTGAAAACCTACCTCCCTATATTACTTTTCTATATATATTTACATTATGTCCAGCCTGGATCATTACGTGGCTTTTATACAGCTTTTATAAATATATATATATATATATATATATATATATTTACATTTTAGTCCGGGCACCGGTGTGAAAACCCATCGCCCTTTACAGCTTTCGTATATATAATTATATATATATATATATATATATATATATTGCTTGACTCAGTTTTATTAAATTGTTGCTTTAAATATTCATTTGATATGAATCGGCACTAACATTTCTGTGGGCGAACTAGATTTCTTTAAATCTCGCCAACTCTAACTTTCAAATGGTTCAAAATAGGTCCAGACAGAACCGGGAAGCTAGAATGGCTGAGATTTATTTAAATCTAGCATTTTTCTAGTTTCAGTTTTAAAAGCTACCTCGCGGCCCTTAGATAGCTATCTAGTGAGAACGAGATGCTTCGGCCAGGTGCGAACCAGGATTTACTGATGAATCCTTGGTTCTGGCGATATTTGGATATATTTCTATACAAATTTGAGCTGTGCAGGTTTATTGGCCTCCCTATGTGAGCCTAGGAATCGTGGGATTCATGATCAAACAGATCAGAATCTGATTTCCACGATGGATAAACTCCACTTTACAAATGTACCCTGCCAGTTTTTCTCTAAAAATGTACATGCAAAAGACCTTAAAACGGTTATCCGGATTTAAGGACTTAACATAGTGAAAACATGGTTTGTCGTGTCAGAGTCACTCCGATGGCTGTCATGCCCATGAGAAGACCGACACTTGTATATAAGTTGTGGTAGAGGATGCTCGCAGCCCGACAATCACCATTCAAATTGAGCCTTAAGGCTGAAAAGATAAAACTGAAGTATCGATATACTTTAATTCCTGTGTTAGCGTAAAGGGTTTGAAAACCTTCTTTCAAAATATCTTTTCAATAACCTTATCGAAAACGGAAGCTTTTGCAAATCAAATCAAACACTTTTGCAAATCAAATCAAAGACTTTTTGCAAATCAAATCAAACCATTCGTATATAGGTTCAAAGATGCATAAACATATTTTCAATCAAACATAGGCCCAATTTTCTTCCAGCATTCACACATACATTGCAGATTAAAAAGGGAAATATTGAAAAGATGCGGTACCGTGTATACACGGGAGTTGTGGGGTGCCTAACACCTTCCCCCACACTTAACCAAGCTCCCGAACTTAAAACTTTATTTTCAAAGATCAAGTTTCGACTGTGTCCAACAATTGGGCCTCTTCCAAACACAACTCGGTTGAGTTGGTACAACCATTTCAAATTTACCAACTGGCGACTTTGTAAAACATTCAATCGTCGACATGATACATGTTGGCCTTTTCCTAAAAAACCCTTCACTACCTTTTTAACAAATAAAAAGAGTAAGGGTAGACAAAACTTAAGAAGAGAAAAAGATCCGGGTTGTGACCCGACCCGCGGATTTTACCCCGACGTCGACAGGTGGCGACTCTGCTGGGGACAGTAGAGGGCTTAGGCCGCGTTCAAATCTTTTCAATTTTTTTTAAAAACTACGTATGTGTGAATGCTGCTTCTTTACATTGAATGAATGCGTGAATGCTGCGTCTTTTCATTGAATGAATGTGAATGAATGCTTTCCTGCTTTTTTAGTGCTTCGCACCCATATTAGTGCTTCGCACCAATGTCATCATATGCATAACGGTGAGACACGATGTATGTAAATGTATGTTGTGTGATTCCTCCTCCGGGAGGCAAACCAGTCGGTGATAAGTAATGTCTCTGGGGACGGCTAAGTCTCTGGGGCTCATAAAAATATACCACTCAGATTCGTTCCAGTTGAAAGATCGTATTAATTTCCCCTCTAGTAGATTGCGATGATCTGGGGACCTTCATGCCAAAAAAGATGCGAGAGTAGCCTAAGATAGGTCAGCCTCTGATTAACCAAATTCGATGGGAAGCTTCTTCATACCTTCCTTTTTTAATTCAATATCAAGTTTTCAAATTCCAATGTAAAGGAGCACAATGTAAATATCATAACAAAAATTTACATTCCTTTTCATTTACATTTTGCCTTGTCATCCTGTCATCAAAACAACTGACCTCTGTTTTGCAGGATAAGATTAAAAAACCACAAAAACACATCATGGCATGCATCCTATCCCTTCTTACCTCAAGAAATTAACACGTCTACGTTTTGTTGTAGGTGAAAAATTGGTCTTGTCACTAGATCTAAGTCTAAGAAAGCACTAAGTCCATCTACGGACATGACTTCCAGTACTCAGCCAGAATCAACCCCTGTCTTTAGGGAAGATTTTGAAGGATTGAAGAACTAGATAACTGAATTGGCCAGTTTCCTGATAGAACAAAGTATGGCTCTTAAAGGGAAGCAAGCCCAAGCTCACATAGAACCGTGAATACCTGGTGGTAGTGGTGGCAGTCAAGAGACCAAAAAGGCAGATACACAGATTTTTGGACCATAAAACCAGGACACAACCAACAAAACCCCTGAAATCACCATCCTTAACAAAGAACAGGAAGCTAGTGACATTCTGAAGAAGGTCCAATAGATGGAAGAAACCATTCGGTCTATCAAAGGGACTAGGGCATTTGGCAGTGTCAATTATTCTGACTTATGCATTTTCCCTGGGGTTCGTTATCCCAAAAAATTTAGAACTCCTGATTTTGAGAAATACGATGGATTGGGAGACCCCTATACCCACTTGAAAGTATTCATTGGAGAACTCAGATCCTATGCACAGGACGAGAAACTTCGAATGCAGTTATTTTAGAAGAGTCTGATCGAAGAGGCTAGAGCCTGGTACGCCCGTCTAGACAACTCCAAAATTCACAGTTGGGAAGAGTTGGCCCATATCTTCCTCAGTCAATACAGCTTCAAATTTTAGCTGGCTCCAGACAGATACCAGATTACAAAAATCAAGAAACAAAGTTCTGAGTCATTTAGAGAATATGGCCAACGATGGAGAAGGGTTGCAGCACAAGTCACCCCAGCTATGACTGAGTCTGAGATAGTCATGACCTTCATCGATATTCAAGACGCTCCATATTACGAGAGGGTCCTAGCAGGCATAGGAAAAGCTTTCTCTGAAATGATCAAGCACGGTGAAATGGCCAAAATGGGATTGAAGTCTGGGAAGATAAAGGATCTGATTGCCTTGGAAGCCGTTGCCGAACATATCCAGTCCGGGAATTATGGGAGTAATCCCCGGAGAACACATAAGAAGAAAGATGAAGAAGTGTCCTTAGTATTGCAAGGATAGAATCCAAGGGGAGAGTTAAATAATATGCCCATTCAAAGGAGGAATTATACCCCTTTTCAAGCACAATTCCTTGATCCTCCCTGTTCATGAGGATCTAACCCTGGATAACTGGAGCAGCGTCCCTTGCCTCAGTTAAAAAGAGTAAAAGGGCAGAGAGTCCATCTGCCCTGACTCCAGAGTTAGATTTATTTGTCACTACTGATGAGATGTCAACCTATTATAGTGACTACAACTTTGATGTAGAACTGAACTTCGACTTGATAGATATTGATCAAGAGGAGGAAGATAACTATGAGGTGCTCGAGGAGATCAAAAAATGGGTCGCAGACAAACCCAAGTCAAACCTCGACCAAACCACCACTATCAACATAAGAACCTCCGAAAACATCAAAGAAATCCAGATAGGCATAAACCTCACACCAGAACAAAAAACTGACCTGATCGAACTCCTAACACAGTTCCAGGATGTGTTTGCATGGTCACATGAAGACATGATTGGCGTATCTACTGATATTATCATCCATCGAATGCCCATCAAAGATGGATTTAAGCCAGTCAAACAGAAGCTCAGGCGATTGAAACCTAAATGGAGTTTGAAAGTCAAAAAAGAGGTCGTTAAACAATTCAAAGCCGGTATCATCATGGTATCAACATACCCAGAGTGGCTGTCAAACATAGTCCCCGCATCTAAACCCGGAGGGAAAGTACGAGTATGCGTGGATTACCAGGATTTGAACAAAGCCTACCTCAAGAAAAATTTCCCAGTACCTTTCATCCATATCCTGATCGACAATACGGCGTAGTATGGCATGTATTCCTTTGTGGATTGCTTTGCTGGTTACCATCAAATCATGGTTGCTAAAGAAGACCGGGAGAAAATAGCTTTCATCACTCCCTGGGGAACCTTCTCCTACAGACGACTATCCTTCGACATCATCAATGACGGAGCCACATATCAATGAGCCATGATGGCCCTATTTTATGACATGATGCATAAAGAGATAGAGGTTTATGTGGATGACATCATCATCAAATCCCGGAGGGAGGATGATCACCTTGACCATCTCAGGAAGCTGTTCAACAGGTTGCGTAAGTATAACCTCAAGCTGAATCTAGCTAAATGTGCTTTTGGAGTCAAATCAGGCAAGTTGCTGGGATTCCTAGTGAGTAATCGAGGAATCGAGCTAGACCCTGCCAAGATCAAAGCCATCATTGAAATGCCAGTACCTCAAACAGAGAAGGAGATACGCGGGTTCCTAGGAAGGATCAACTTCATAAGTGGATTTATTTCCCAGGTCACAGCAACCTGTGAACCCATCTTCAAGCTACTAAGGAAGAATTCCTCCACCAAATGGAATGAGGATTGTCAGAAAGCCTTCCTCGCCATCAAGAAGCAGCTAATCAAAGCACCAGTCTTAGTACACCCAAGGGACAGAGTTCCCCTGTTTATGTACTTGTCCATCAATGACAATGCAATGAGCTGTATGCTGGGACAGAAAGATGATAGTAGCAAGGAAAGAGCCATCTACTACATCAGCGAAAGGTTCAGCAGTGGTGAGCAGAAGTACACCCTGATCAAAAAGACGTGTTGTGCGTTAGCATGGGCTGGAATGAGGTTACAACATTACCTCCATGGGCACACGACCTACCTCATATCTTGCATAGATCCACTGAAATACATATTCAACAAGCCAATGCTGAATTGTCGACTGTCCAAATGACAGTTTATCCTCTAATAGTTTGACATTGTCTATGTGACTCAGAAGTCCATCAAAGGTCAAGGCATTGCAGATCAATTAGCCGAAGCACCAATAGGCGGGTTCGAGCCCTGATAAGTAGGTTTTATACCTACTTATTGGATATCAACTTGCTATAATTATGGCTTAAACTCAAGCATTTTATTGTCTTTTAATGCGTTTTATCTTTGTTTTGCATATCTTAGACAGGAAACTCAAGAAAGCATGGAATGGCATGATTATGGCAAGAATTGGCATGATATTGGCTTGGTTTGGCAACAAGGTAAGGTGGGCCTGGCATGAAGATGGCATGAGGAAAAGGGCACTAGAAAAGGGGCTTAAATCAGCAAATGTGAAGGAGCAAGAAGCAAGAAAAGAAGCAACAAGGATGCACAAGAAAGCAGCACAAAACCAGATTGCACCAGCAAAGTTCTGTAGCATGCACGGCCGTGCCGATCAAGAATTGCTGACTTTTTATTTTCTTCGGCTGAGTGTAATCTTTATAAGGCTTTGTGTTGTATTGAACGAACTTATCACTTCTCAGACTTACTTTTTATTACGGCATTGAAGTTTCTTACATTTCTAGGGTTAGAGAGCTAGGGAGCTTGAGAGCTTAACTCTTCTTCTCTTCTAGGTCTAGTAGCATTTCCATTTTTAGGGCTCACTTTGGAGCTTGTTTGTGGTCTAAACTTGAGCTTTTTAGCTTCTATTGAAAGGGGAACCACAAGATTTGCATTCTCTATCTCTCTTTTCTCTTCTTTCATTGTTACTTCAAATGTTTGGCTTAAACCTATAATGGTTTGTGGTTGAAAGATGAACTAACTACCATTATGGGATTCTAATGGATCTTATTGCTTAGTCTAGGGTTTTATGCCTCTTTGAAATGTATGAGTGAAAATGTATGGATTGCCTAGCATAGTTGTATTGTATGTTTAGATGCTTGATCAACATCTACTGTAATAGTTTATATGGAATTGAAAGAGGAAGTGTAAACTTAGATTTTGCCATGTTAGCTTATGTTCGTGAAACTTGCAGTCGATGAGTTTTGTGATTCGTAATCCGGATATAAATATATCGTATTGCCATATGTAGTCTATTGAGGGCTTGCACTTAAACTGATATAGCTTGTAAATTACATAGACATATAGTGATTTAGGTTTTATTGGTATTCATGTGATTTCTATCTCTTTTGTGGATATTATATGATATGGGCTTGGTTTATTGACAAATAGCCTTGTCTCACATTCGTGCTCCCGACTAGCATTCCTATGTGATTATTTATACTTGACATGAGGTGTTGGTAGTCTAGACGATGCAATAGGTGAAGTTAGGATCCCATATTTCTCCAATTTGAACCCCTCATCTATTAATTAGTTAAGTTTATGTTAAAATCAGTCTAGCTATTAAGTCACACTTTTATACTCGTTTGAGCAGACGAAAATAACTATAAGACTGTTGCATGATAGTTTAAGCCTAACTCCTTTTCTCCATGGGAACGAACTTTACTTATCAAATTTATTACTTGTCGACCTTGTATGCTTGCACGTGTTTTGTGCCCGTTTTGTTAACACCGAAATGGCGCAATAAGTTTTTGGCGCCGTTGCCGGGGAAAGTTGTTAGTTTATTACTATTGACATCAGTTTTTGTTAGATTTGTCTGACTTGAACAAATATCTTCTTATCTCATTTCTAACTTTATCTTTATTTGTTTTTCAGGTACTTGTGATTAGTTTTTGCACACACGAGCCTCCAATCTTGAGTTGGTGCCTCTGCAAGAGAGAATTAACGGCAGAGCGTGGAGAGCAAACACTAGAAATACTAACCAACAAGAGGAACCAGAACAACCCGAACAAATGGCAGACGAAGAGCAAAGAGCCGACAATAGAGCCTTGAGGGACTACACCATACCAAAAATTTCTGATCTGCAGTCCAGTATAGTTAGGGCAGCGATAGCTGCGAATACATTCAAAATCAAACCAAGGACACTACAGATGGTTCAAAATACTGTCCAGTTTGGGGGTGTAGCGAATGAAGATCCAAATGAGCATATCCTGAGCTTCATTGAGATATGCGACACCTTTAAATTCAACAACGTTTCGGATGATGCAGTGAAACTTCAATTATTCCCATTCACCTTGAGGGATAAGGCGAAGAGTTGGTTGAATTCATTACCCTCAGGATCAATCACCACGTGGGAAGACTTAGCACATAAATTTCTAACCAAATTTTTCCCCATGGCTAAGACTGCTTCCATGAGGAGTGCTCTGTCTCAGTTTGCACAGCAACAAGGGGATTCGTTGTATGAGGCATGGGAACGCTACAAAGAGATGCTCAGGAAATGCCCGCACCATGGAATGCTTGACTGGATGGTGATAAATTCATTCTATAATGGTTTGGGGTGGCAATCAAGGCCAATCATTGACGCCGCATCAGGAGAAGCTTTATGGGCCAAGGACTATCCTACAGCCTATGATCTGATTGAAACTATGGTGGCCAATGAATATCAGAATCCAACAACCAGAATGGTTTAACCTAAAGTGGCCGGAGTATTGGATGTGGATGCCATCACAGCATTGTCAGCACAGATGGCGGTCATGAATAAGAGATAGATTCTATGGCTGAGAACAGAGTTCAGCAAGTTGCATTTGTATGTGAGTTGTGTGCTAGAGCACACCCGACTGATCAGTGTGCCATCACTATTGAGTTGGTCCAGTTTGTCAGCAACTACCAGAAGCCTCAAAATCAGTTCCCAAACTTCTACCATCCAAACAATCAGAACCATCCTAACTTCAGTTGGAGCAACAACCAAAATGCCCAACAGCCTCAAACATCTCAACAAACTCAATACCATACACCACAACAACAAAATCAGTATCAACCTCCTCAACAACAACCATAACAAACATACCAAAATGCCCAACATTCCCAATATTAACCCTATCAACCAAAAGCTCAGCCACAGCAGTCCCAACAGCAGTATGTCCTGAGACAGTCACACCCACCCGAATTTCATCAACCACAACATCACTCCAGCTCCTAGTCATAAATAAGTGGAGAGGGCTGAAATAGAAGAACTTAAGTTGTTGGTTAAGAGTCAAACGGTATCTCTCAAGACATTGGAGACTCAAATTGGTCAAATCGCCAATACAGTCCTCAATAGACCGCAAGGGACTCTTCCAAGCAGTACAGAAGCGAATTTGGGGAGAAGAGACGGTAAAGAGAAATGCCAAGAAATCACCTTAAGGTCTGGGAAACAAACTGTTGAACCAGAGGCTGGCGTGGCCGCGCCCCAGGAAGGCCAAAACCCGGCGCTCCCGCGCCCAAGTGCAGAAAATGTTAAAGAAAATCTGAAGGATGGGAATGATGGGGGCAATGCAGTTGAAGCAGATAAGGAGGAAAACACTGAGAAAACCCATGTTCCACCCCAAGTAGTCTACCCTCCTGCACCATATCCACAAAGAATTCAGAAGCAGAAACTGGATAAGCAGTTCGCCAAGTTTTTAGAGGTATTCAAGAAACTGCAAATCAATATTCCCTTTGCTAAGGCGTTGGAACAAATGCCGAGCTACGTAAAGTTCATAAGGGGAATACTATTAAGGAAGAATAGGTTAGAAGACTATAAAATAGTGTCCTTGACAGAGGAGTGCAGTGCCGTCTTACAGGGAAAGTTACCTCCAAAGCTTAAGGATCCAGGGAGCTTCACAATTCTATGCTCTATTGGGAAGCTGTCCTTCAACAAGTGCCTATGCGACTTGGGGGCAAGCATAAATTTGATGCCACTATCGGTGTTCACTCAATTGGGTTTGCCGGCCTCTAAGCCGACAAGCATATCTTTGCAGTTAGCCGATAGATCCATCACCTACCCCAGAGGTATTATTGAAGATGTGTTGGTAAAGGTAGACAAATTCATATTCCCTGCAGACTTTATCATCTTGGACTTCGAGGAAGATAAGAACATTCCAATTATTCTGGGGAGACCGTTTCTAGCCACCGGGAGAACACTTATAGATGTACAAAAGGGAGAATTAGCTATGAGGGTTCAAGACCAAGAGGTGATGTTCAATATCTTCAAGGCTATGAAGTTTCCCACAGATGAGGAAGACTATTTCAGAATTGACACTGTCAACAGGATACTGCATGAGGAGACTGAACACTTGCTGAGTGTGGATCCATTGGAGAGTGCTCTACTGGGAGACTCAGACATATAGGAGACTGATGTGGTGGAGTGTATACAACTTCTGAATATGGTGCCTCAGATGCAAAAGTTTAAAATTCCCATCGAACCACTTGGACAGACGGAGGAGTCCTGAGGGCGACTAAAGCCTTCTCTTGAAGTGGCTCCCACACTTGACCTGAAACCTCTTTCAGATCATTTGAGATATGCATATCTAGGAGAATCTTGGACGTTGTCGGTTATCATCACTTCTTCTCTATCATTCGATCAAGAGAACAAATTGCTATGGGTCCATAGAGAGTTTAAATCAGCTATTGGGTGGACCATAGCTAACATCAAGGGGATCAGCTCTTCCTATTGTATGCATAATATAATCTTGGAGGATGACAGCAAGCCATCAATAGAGCAACAACGAAGATTAAATCCAATTATGAAGGAAGTTATCAAAAAGGAGATCCTTAAGTGGTTAGATGCTGGGATAATCTATCCGATATCAGATAGCTCCTGGGTGAGCTCAGTGCAGTGTGTCCCGAAGAAGGGGGGCATGACAGTCGTGACTAACAAAAAAATGAGCTTATTCATACCAGGATAGTTACGGGATGGAGAGTCTACATATATTATCGCAAACTAAATACAGCTACAAGGAAAGATCATTTCCCTCTCCCATTTATTGATCAAATACTGGATAGGCTAGTAGGCCACGACTACTATTGCCTCCTTGACAGTTACTTGGGGTATAATCAGATTGTAATAGCCCTCGAGGACCAAGAGAAGACCACCTTCACTTGCCCATACGGTACATTTGAATTTAGAAGGATGTCTTTCGGGCTATGCAACGCACCAGTAACTTTCCAAAGATGCATGATGTCTATATTCTCTGACATGGTCGAACACAATGTAGAAGTCTTCATGGACAATTTCTCTGTCTTTGGAGACTCTTTTGATATCTGTTTAGAGAATTTGGTATTGTTGTTGAGGAGATGTGTTGAGACTAACCTTGTTCTGAACTGGGAGAAATGCCATTTTATGGTAAAGGAAGGTATTATTCTGGGCCACAAAGTTTCTGAGAAAGGTCTGGAGGTGGATAGAGCTAAATTGGCTACCATCTAAAGTTTACCGCCACCATCCTCAGTAAAGGGGGTCCGTAGTTTCCTCGGGTATGCAAGCTTCTACCGGCATTTTATCAAAGACTTCTCAAAGATAACGAAGCCTCTGTGAAGTTTACTTGAGAAGGACATCCTGTTCCAATACAATGAGGAATGCCTGGTAGCATTCGAACACTTGAAATAGAAATTAACTACGGCTCTCGTCATTACAGCACCAGACTGGTCTCTCCCCTTCAAACTGATGTGTGATACAAGCGACTTCACCGTGGGGGTGGTATTGAGACAACGTAGGGATAAGGTCTTTCATGTGATACATTATGCAAGCAAAACCCTGATAAACGCCCAGTTAAACTACACCACCATTGAGAAGGAACTTCTTGCAGTGGTATATGCTTTTAATAAATTTAGGTCATATTTGATTGGCACAAATGTAATTGTATACATAGATCAGGCTGCGATCAGATACCTGATTTCAAAGAAGGATGCTAAGCCGCGACTCATTCGGTGGATACTTCTTCTTCAAGAGTTTGACTTAAAAATTAAAGATAGAAAAGGGACCGAGAACCAAGTGGCTGACCACTTATCTCTACTGGAGAATCCTGGGATGGATAGAAACGATAAAGTAATGATCAATGAGTCCTTCCTGGATGAGCAGTTGTTCGTGGTGCAAGGCGAGATGCCCTGGTTCGCAGATTTTGCAAACTTCTTAGTAAGCAATATTATCCCGTCTGACTTTTCTAGAGCCCAAAAGAAGAAGTTTCTGCGCAATGCTCGCTGGTGTAGTTGGGATGAGCCGTACTTATTTAGATAGTGAGCTGATATGATGATTAGACGGTGCGTCCCCGAGAGCGAAATGGAGAGCATACTGCGAGACTGCCACTCATCTGTTTATAGAGGCCATTATGGGGGCGAGAGGACCGCCGCCAAAGTGCTTCAGGCTGGTTTTTATTGGCCAACACTGTTTAAAGATGTGCATAACTTTGTCTAGAGCTCTGACCGTTGTCAGCGCGTGGGTAACATATCCAAGAGAAATGAGATGCCTCTAAATATGATCCTCGAGGTTGAAATCTTCGACGTATGGGGAATTGATTTCATGGGGCCTTTTGTCTCGTCTTGTGGAAATTTATACATATTGCTGGTGGTCGATTATGTGTCCAAATGGGTAGAGGTAGCAGCCTTACCAACCAATGATGCTTGGGTGCTCCTACGTTTTCTTTAGAAAAATATATTCACACGTTTCAGAACGCCTAGAGTCATCATCAGTGATGAGGGTACACACTTTTGCAATCGACAATTTTCTGCACTCCTGGCCAAATATGGGGTGAATCATCGTATTGCTACTGCATATCACCCCCAAACAAATGGCCAGGCAGAGGTATCTAATCGTGAGGTAAAGAGGATATTGGAAAAGATTGTGAATCCCACGAGAAACGACTGGTCTCTTAAGTTAGACGATACGGTGTGGGCCTATAGGACTGCTTATAAAACGCCGCTGGGGATATCCCCATATCAGCTTGTATACGGGAAGGCCTGCCACCTCCCCATGGAGCTTGAACATAAGGCCTAGTGGGAAATTAAGAAGCTGAATTTTAATTTAAAAGCTGCGGGGGAGAAAAGACTTCTCCATCTTAATGAGCTTGACCAGTTCAGATTGCAAGCTTATGAGAACTTAAAGCTATATAAGGAGAAGGTCAAAAGGTGGCATGACCGGAAGATTATGGAGAGAACATTTGAGCTGGGGCAGGCAGTGTTACTGTATAACTCGCGTCTCAGACTCTTTCCTGGGAAGCTAAAATTAGGGTGGTCAGGCCCCTTCACGGTGAAAACCGTATTCCCGCATGGCGTAATGGAAATCTATGACCAATACCCGGACAAGCCCTTTAAGGTGAACGGACAAAGATTAAAGCACTATTATGGCGGCGAGGTGACTCGAGAGAAGGTTGCATCGATTCTGTCAACCACTTGACCAAACTAGACAGAGTCTAGCTTATGGACTGTAAACAAGCGCTCGATGGGAGGCACCCCATCATCTCTATTTCTCCCTCAGTTTAATTCTTGCATCACATTTCTCTATATATCTCTCATATTTAATTCTGGTTACTAATCTCTACATTTCCCTTTCCCTATTTAATTCTAATCATTTGAAAATTGGTGAAAATTTTTGGATAGTTGTGGTGTTAGGATGCTCATTGCCTATATTTTTGGACATTAGGAATGTTGCATATATGTTTGGGAGTTAGAAACTCATTGCATATATTCATGGGATTCGAACGATCATTGCCTACATTTTTGAACTTAGGCATTATTGCACATATTTTTGGTGTTGGAAGCTCATTGGACATATTTTTGACATGTTAGCGTATTGCATATAAGCCTATAGCAATTTTTTTTGGGAATTCACATAGAAATGATTCACTTATATAGCATTGCTAAGGATTGAATAGTACATTTATCTCTTATAGGAAAATTATAAATATAGAATTCATGGCATCTTATTTTTGATTGCTATATGTGCAGGTAAGGAAAGTGTTTAAAAGTTGCTTCTTATGCCTTCATTGCATTGCTGCAGGAAAAGTAGGAAAATTTTAGTAGGGTTCAGGGCCGCGCGGCCACGCTAACCTCAAGGCATACAGCAGCGCGCCTGCGCCAATGATCAGTAACTCTAGAGATGACCCTGACCTGCGTGGCCGCGCCCCATATAGAGCCCTAGCCAGCGCGCACGCGCCCGATCTCAGCAACAAATAGTTTTATATGTTTAAAATCTAATTCCAGCCCTAATTCTCTACCTATCTCTATCTAGCCTTCCTCTCAACATATAACACCCTACTGTCGATTCCTATTTCATCCTCTACGAACTCTCTATATCTCTCGCAATTCAAACCCTAGCTCAATTCCCATAGATAACCCTCTCCTTTTCCTACCCAAATTCTCTATATCTTCATATTATATACCAAGCCTACATTCCCATACCATCACGCTCCAACAAAAAAAAAATTATGTCACAGTGAGATTGTTAGGGTTTGCTCAAGGTTTGTAGAAATTTTCAGAGACAAGTTTGGGGGTTTTTGTTCAGAATTCATAATCAAGGGTTTGCAAGGGTATTTTTTTGGACAATTCTCATTGGTCCTAAGCGTTCATGCTATGCCGCTTCTGCTTCTGCATTGCCTGCTCGCAGTGATCAAGACGATGACATCACCATTGATTTGACTAAATTCATAAATTTGGAGGCCCAAATAAAATATTACCGAATTACAGCCAAGACAGTGTTAAAAGAGAGGGGTTCTAAGCCCGCGAAAGAGGATGGGCAATTGCTGGCCATGATTCGAGAGATGCATTGGCAAGGAGTATGTGTGACACCACCACCGGTCCCTTTGGCTATCATCTGTGAATTGTATGCCAATGCCAAAGTGACGCAGAATGGCTTTTCGTTCGTTAGGGGCAAAATTATTGATTATCGCCCTACTGCAATTCGTGAGGTTTTGAATTTGCCATCAGTATCGTCTTAACAGGTGAACTAGGTCGAGGCAGAGAGGTTTGAAACTGACCTGGATCAGTTGCTTTGTGATTTGTGTGCGCCAGGCACAGTTTGGAAGATTAAGAAGGATACTACAAATGAGTATACCATGTTCCTCGCCTCTAGGATGAACAGATACGATAGGGCATGGAATCTGTTCCTCTGTGCCAACTTAATGCCATCCACGCACCAGCACGAGGTTACAGTAGAGAGAGCCATCATACTATGGGGGATTATCATGGGGAAATATATCGACGTTGGCCATTTGCTTCACCAGAACATGCTGCGTTGTATGAGGGGAAGCACCACAGGGTCCATTCCACATGCATCCGTGGTTGCCCATCTCTGTTCTGAAGTAGGCATCGAATGGGATGATGACCAGGTCCAAATGCCTAGTGGGGACGTTAATCATAGTACTATTAAGAATTTTGTGGATTAGGCTGGAGGCAAGGCAGACCCGAGGGGAAAAGGGTTCATTGTGTTAGCTCCTCCACCATTTCCGCCACCGCAACCACAGCCAGACGAGGCCGTAGCCCCTCCTCCAGCCGGTGACATACAACAGGGTCGCCAGTTTTGTCGTTTAGAGAGGAGGATAGACGCACTGCATAAGAGCTTTGCAGTGTTCGCTGATGGAATGACTTGTGCGCTGGCTGAGGCCTTTACACAGCAAGGAACAATGCTGGAGTGGCCTGTTTTCAGTTCCAACGTGTCATACCCGCCACCAGATTCACCACCCGAGGAGGGTGGCCATGCCGATCAGTAGGGGAGTTTCTTGACCCTTTACCTTCAATGGGGACATTGAATATTTCAAGTTTGGCGGTATTGGGTGTTAGTAGTAGTTGCATATAGTTTTAAATTTTTGCATTTAGTTTTAATTGCATTTAGTTAATTGCATATAGTTTTTATTGCATGATAGGTTGTATATAGTAGTTGCATTGCATTCTAGTATGTGTTAGTTAAATTCTGCAAAAAAAAAATTAATTTTAATTTTAATTTGTTTATTTAGCTATGTTTAATTGCATTGCATTGCGTAATCCCATTTGTTTAGCCTGTTGAATTCCAGTCTGGCCAATGATGACATTGAGATATGATAGATTTCTGAACTCTGTTAGTAGCTTAAGCTCAGTTATATTTTTATACATGATGTAATCTATACCTGTTGCTTTAATATCACCAGATAACATAATTTTGTCTTTACTTGCTTGTTGGCTAGATTAGTGCATGCTTGTCTTCTGAGGGGAAAATTTTTGTTTTTAATTGCTAGAATTGTGTAATAAAAGCAATAATGACCTTAACAACACTAGAATACAAGTTTGAGGGAAAACTTTGGGTATGCATGCTAATAAAAAGAAAAAGCAAAAGAAAAGAAAATAAGCTGTGAAAAAAAGAAAAAAAATAGAATAAACACCATAGCTAGCGAAGTCTTGTGGCCTTTGATACTCGAGCAAGTACGCCCTAGGGGATTGTCTCTACACCCAGTGCCCTAAGGCCTTTATAGTTTGGGAGTCGTTTGTCAAAAGCTCAATAAATGGGTATCATTGAAAAGCCTAAGAGGGCCTAGCATTGCACAGTCGGGTTTAATTGTGGGAAAAGTGCGAATATCGCCCTCGTGTGTGAATAAAAGCATATTAAGCCCTTGTTGCACTTCAACTTGTATCTATGTGTTGGTGTGGTCATTGTTTTATATAAATGAAAAATTCTGGTTTTAAAACCTCAATTTTTCTTCCGTAGAAGTATAGCATGTGGAATCTTTACCTCTGTCAAGCTTGTTTATAACATTGCATACACACACTACATCTTAGTAACAAGTTGTGATTTACAGATTGATTGTCTTTATAACTGTAGCTTGAGCCGATACTCTGTTCAGTGTTCTCGTTATTTCTCTGAGGCGCTTCTTATTGGAGTTCACATCATGGCTGATACTTTGGGATTCATTTTCATGTAGTTTAGTTGCATATCATGTAGTTTACATTTGTGTTTATTGCTTGAGGGAAAGCAATAGTTCAAATTTGGGGGTATTTGATAAGTAGGTTTTATACCTACTTATTGGATATCAACTTGCTATGATTATGGCTTAAACTCAAGCATTTTAATGTCTTTTAATGCGTTTTATCTTTGTTTTGCATATCTTAGGCAGGAAACTCAAGAAAGCATGGAATGGCATGATTATGGCAAGAAATGGCATGATATTGGCATGGTTTGGCAACAAGGCAAGGTAGGCCTGGCATGAGGAAAAAAGCACGAGAAAATGGGCTTAAATCAGCAAATGTGAAGGAGCAAGAAACAAGAAAAGAAGCAACAAGGATGCACAAGAAAGCAGCACAAAACCAGATTGCACCAGTAAAGTTCTGCAGCACACGCAGCCGAGTCGCCAGTAGAGTTAAAGTCTACGTGCCTGCGCCGAGTAGCAGGGCCAGAAGCCTGCTTTGGGTATCAGCGCGGCCGCGCCGGTCAAGAATTGCTGACTTTTTATTTTCTTCGACTGAGTGTAATCTTTATAAGGCTTTGTGTTGCATTGAACGAACTTGTCACTTCTCAGACTTACTTTTTATTATGGCATTGAAGTTTCTTACATTTCTAGGGTTAGAGAGCTAGGGAGCTTGAGAGCTTAACTCATCTTCTCTTCTAGTTCTAGTAGCATTTCCATTTCTAGGGCTCACTTTGGAGCTTGTTTGTGGTCTAAACTTGAGCTTTTTAGCTTATATTGAAAGGGGAACCACAAGATTTGCATTCTCTATCTCTCTTTTCTCTTCTTTCATTGTTGCTTCAAATGTTTAGCTTAAACCTATAATGGTTTGTGGTTCAGAGATGAACTAACTACCATTATGGGATTCTAATGGATCTTATTGCTTAGTCTAGGGTTTTATGCCTCTTTGAAATGTATGAGTGAAAATGTATGGATTGCCTAGCATTTGTTGTATTGTATGTTTAGATGTTTGATCAACATCTATTGTAATAGTTTATATGGAATTGAAAGAGGAAGTGTAAACTTAGATTTTGCCATGTTAGCTTATGTTCATGAAACTTGCATTTGATGAGTTTTATGATTCGTAATTCGGATAGAAATAAACTGTATTGCCATATGTAGTCTATTGGGGGCTTGCACTTAAACTGATATAGCTTGTAAATCACATAGACATATAGTGATTTAGGTTTTATTGGTGTTCATGTGATCTCTATCTCTTTTGTGGATATTATATGATATGGGCTTGGTTTATTGACAAATAGCCTTGTCTCACATTCGTGCTCCCGACTAGCATTCCTATGTGATTATTTATACTTGACATAAGGTGTTGGTAATCTAGACAATGCAATAGGTGAAGTTAGGATCCCATATTTCTCCAATTTGAACCCCTCGTTTGTTAATTAGTTAAGTTCATGTTAAAATCAGTCTAGTTATTAAGTCACACTTTGATACTCGTTTGAGCAGACAAGAATAACTATAGGACTGTTGCATGATAGTTTAAGCCTAACTCCTTTTCTCCGTGGGAACAAACTTTACTTATCAAATTTATTACTTGTTGACCGTGTATGCTTGCACGTGTTTTGTGCCCGTTTTGTTAACAACGAAATGGCGCAACAAGCCCTTGGAGACTTATTTCCCGGATTATGGGATCATGACAATTCAACAACTCCAACAAGAGAATATAGTCCAACCATGGAAAATGTATTTCGATGGAGCGGTAAACATGGAGGGTGCCGGAGCTGGAGTAGTCCTTATCTCTGGTATAAGAGAACAATATCCTGTGACTATCAAACTATAATTTGGCAACACCAACAACACAACTGAGTATGAAGGCTGCATAATGGGGTTGAAGTTAGCCCAATCCATGGGTATCAAACATTTACTAGTCTACGGAGACTCTAAATTGGCCATCCGACAAACCACGGGGGCATATCACACCAAAGAACTGCATTTGCTGCTCTATCACAGGCAGGTCGTTAACATATCTTTGGATTTTCAAGACATAGCCTTCATCCATATTCCTTGGACTAGGAATGACTTTGCTGATGCATTGGCGACGTTAGCTTACTTGTTCCACATATCCGATAGGAGTGGGATTCCCTGCATTAAATTCACAAGTCAGAAGGCCCCGACATATGGGAATTACATTGAAGACATATTAGATGAAATACCTCCTATCAAATAGCCTTGGTATCAAGACATCAAGGAATATCTCCAAGATGGATCTACACCCGCTGGGGCAAGCCAATCCGAATGAAAACGGATTCACAAAATGGCTATGAAGTTCTATCTGAGCAGAGATGCATTATACAAAAGGGATACTGGAATAGGCCTGTTAAGATGCCTTGATAAAGAGCAAGCCCAGAGATTGATGGATGAAGTCCAAGGCGGAGTCTATGGTCCACAAATGAGCGATCATCTGCTAGCCAAGAAGATATTAAGAATAGGACATTATTGGATCTCTCTCAAAGCTGACTGCGACGATCATGTCAGGAGAGATGCTTTCAATGCCAAGTACATTGAAATGCCATACATGCTCCTCCAAATGAGCTACACAACATGAGTTCACCATGGCCTTTCTCCATGTGGGGAATGGATGTGATCGGTCCAGTAGAACCAAAAGCCAATAATGGTCATCGATTCATCTTCACCATGATTGATTACTTCACCAAATGGGTTGAAGCTGCCTCTTTTCCCAAAGTCACGAAAGAGGCCATCATTGGTTTCATCAGAAACAATATCGTCTGTCGATATGGACAACCGGAGGTGATCGTATCAGACAACGCCAAAAACCTGAACAATCAGATGATGAGAGAACTATGCAGTAAGTTACACATCAAGCATCTCAATTCCGTCATCTATCGGGCCAAGATGAATGGTGCTGTCGAAGCGGCCTACAAGAACATTAAGAAGATTATGCAGAAAATGTCCACCAATTATAAAGAATGGCCTGACCTGCTGCTGTCAGACCCCAATTTTTTATGAATAAAATTTAATTTTCTTTATATATTATTTTGAAATAGTAAGGTGTTGATTTGATGAATGTGATAAGTTATGAGTGAGATGTGCGAATTTTACAAGGTAAGCAAGTGGTTATAAAATATTCATTGTTGTTGGGGAACATTCGTTTGGTCGTGGAATATTCTTCTTGTCGGGGAATATTCGTACGATGGCGCAGCCATTTGTGGGCCCTATAACGAAAAATTGTCAGATGAAGAAAACGGCAAGAATAAGTTTTTTAAAAATAACGGCAGAACTGTTACCATTAAACTGTTGAAATATCCGGTGATAATAATACAGTAATACGCGTTGTTGCACAGTAGCACACGGTATTGCACAATATTTCAAATTATTGGTTCTTACGTAAGAAGTCACTTACTCAATAATTGTTACAGTAATTACTGTTCAATATTTTATATTATTAATTCAATAATTGCTACATTGATAGTTACGGTTTAATATTTTATATTATTGATTCAATAATTGCTATGTTGATATTTTATATTATTGATTCAATAATTGCCACAGTAACCACTGCATAGTATTTCACATTATTAAAATCAATAATTTTCACACATATTATTTACATGATATTATTAGATAATATTATTGACAATGTCTAGAAAATTCTGTCAATGAAAGGGGTTAGGTTATTTAATTGCGCGCCAGTAAGGAGAAATCCTTATCGGAAAGCCCCTTCTTTCTTGGGAACGACCTGGTTGTCAATATTATAATTCTATAATATTAATTATAAATAATAATTGATTGTTGATAAATATAATAAGTAAATATTTATTTAATTTTGATATAAAGGGAAGAATTTTTAGTATGAGACATTTGTTGAAAGTCGGCATTTTATTTTTTTCGATAAAATATTTATTCAAATATATTATTATAACATTACATTATAATAGTATAATGTGATAATATAATAGTATAATTTTATATTTTAGATGATGACATTATTTTTATGGTATAAAAATAAAAGGAGGTGGAAGAGAGAAAATAAAATTGGAATCCTTTTTAATAGTTATAAATATTTTAAAATATATATATATATATATATATATATATATATATATATATATATAACATGTGATAAAAAGAAAAGAAAGGAGACCAAGTTGGTCTGGAGGTTTTTTTTTTCAAATTGAGTAGGCTGCAATTCAATCGCCTGCAGATTTTGTCAATCCTGGCGTGCTAAGCATTTCCTATAAATAGGGTGCTTAGTTAGAAATGAAAATCACACCTGAATCAGAAAATTTTCTCTCTATAATATTGAGCGTATTTCTTGTGAGTATTTAGATACTTTGAGTGTTGAAAACAGTGCACATTTTCCTCGTCATAATATCCGATATTCCAGTCAGATCGAGTATTATATTGAGGCAAGGGATATTATTTTTCTCGTATATGATGTTATTTCCTTTCAAGATTCATAAAGAATATTATTTTCATTCATATTCCATATTATGAAAGTGATAATATTTCATTTCAAATTCTCAAATTTGAACTTACTACGGTATGTATTGCTTCTATAATTCCTGAAATGATCAGAAATTCTTCGAATTTTGAGTTTCATTTAATATCATTTCACTGAAATATTGGTATGAATTTTATTATGAAATTTTTACGTTTTCATGTTGGGGTTACTATTCACGTATACAGCACTATTCACAAATACAGTACTATTCACAAAAAAATTAAATTTTATTTTCTTTGTCCAAGTTGTCTGTTATGGGTCCTATCTTTGATTGTATCCATGTTTTGATCTTCATTCTTGAATTTTGCTCCACAATTGATTATTATGGAGTATTCTTGAACTTGGATAAACTAAATTACGAATCCTTAATCTTTGTCCTTTATCTCACTGGATTGGTTATTTAAAATATTTTTTATCATCCTCAGTCTTAAATGGTGATACAAATGAATATTTTTAGTTTGTAGTGCAAAGATGAATGATTACCTGATGAATATCTTTGGCCCGTAGTGCAAAGATGGACTGATGTTGAGATGAACATGACCACTGGTGATACAAATATCTTTGGCCGTAGTGCAAAAATGAATATTTGATTTGAGATATATATTGATTGATGTTACAGGGATAAAATATTGATGATAGACTTTTAAATCATAGAAGATAGTGACATCATTTTCTACTTAACTCTTCTAATGATTTGTTATTTTTGCTGCAATTGTTGATCTAAAACATGTTGTCCATAATATTTTATCTGACTTGTTGAAGGCTAACGATAAATTATTCTCCATTATCTTAGTCATAATATTCTTTACTGGGCTAGTTGAGCTCACCCTTTTCTTTTATTGTCCTCTTCAGGAAATAAGAATGTCGTAGGGACTAGTCGAGGGACAGAGTGATGGTCCGAGTTAGAGCAGTAGTAGTCTTCACTATTTTTGTAAAATAGTGTGATAATAGTTGTAATGAAAACTTAGTTTGAGTATTTATATTTTCTACCTGTTTGTATTGACACTCACAGTTGTGTGGTCGTATTTTGCACGACCGTATGATATAACAGATTGTATTTGAATTCTGTACCATGTATTTGACGACTCAGAATGGGCTGAGTATTGAACCTATTTTGGGGCGTCTGTGACTCCCCAAAATAGGTCCAATCCAACCAACCCATTCTGGATCGCCAAATACATGATACAGAATCCAAATGCAACTTTTATATTACACGGTCATGCAAAATACGACCACACAACTGTGAGTGTGAATACAAATATGTAGAAAATATAAACATTCAAACTAAGTCCTCATTACAATTATTATCATACTATTTTATAAAAATAGTGAGGACTACTACTGCTCTAACTCGGACTATCACTCTGTCCCCCGACTAGTCCTTACGACATTCTCATTTCTTGAAGAGGGCAATAGATGAAAAGGGTGAGCTTAACTAGCCTAGTAAAGAATATTATGACTAAGATAATAAAGAACAATTTATCGTTAGTCTTCAACAAATCAGATAAAATATTATGGACAACAAGTTTTAGATCAACAACTGCAGCGAAAATAACAATGCATCAACAGAATTAAGTAGAAAATGATGTCTACTATATTCTATGATTTGAAAGTTCATAATCAATATTTTATCCCTGTAACATCAATCAATATATATCTTGAATCAAATATTCATCTTTGCACTACAGGCCAAAGATATTCATTTGTATCACCAGTTGGTCATGTTCATCTCAACACCTGTCCATCTTTGCACTACGGGCTAAAGATATTCATTAGGTAATCATTCATCTTTGCACTACAGGCCAAAGATATTGATCAAATAATCATCCATCTTTGCACTACAGGCCAAAGATATTCTTTTGTATCACCATTTAAGACTAAAGATGATGAAAAATATTTTAAAGAACGAATCCAGTGAGATAAAGGACAAAAATTAGAGATTCGTAAATCAGTTTATTCAAGTTCAAAAATACTCCATAATAATCATTTGTGGAGTAAAATTCAAGAATGAAGTTCAAAACTTGAATCCAATCAAAGATAGGAACCATAACAGACAACTTGACAAAGAAAAGAAAATTTTATTTTTTTGTGAATAGTACCATATTCGTGAATAGTGCCGTATACGTGAATAGTAACTCCGACATGAAAAGGTAGAAATTTCACAAGAAAAATCATACTTCGTGAATAGTACTCATGAATAGTACCGCATTCGTGAATAGTGCCGTATACGTGAATAGTGTCGTATACGTGAATAGTAACTCTGATATAAAAGGTTAAATCTTCATAATAAAATTCATACCAATATTTTGGTGAAATGATATTAAAGAAACTAACATCATTTACTTGAAAAATAACATCCCTTACCTCAAAAGAATAGTATTTCTGGCTGGAATATCGGATATAATACTAAAGAAAACATGCACTGAATAGCAACACCTAAAGTATCTAAATACTCACAAAAATACGCTCGATATTATAGAGAGAAAACTTCTGATTCTGGTGTGATTTTCAATTCTAACCTAAGCACCCTATTTATAGGAAAATGCTTAGAACGCCAAAGCAAATAATTTAATAAAATAATAATATTTTTTAAAAATTTTCCTACGCACACCACATCATTCTCATCAGCACAGACAAGTGGGTCCCACCCATATTAAAAATGTTTTTTTGTGAATTATTTTTTTATAACCCCAAAAATTAATTATTCCGGAACTTCAATAATTCATAATAAATGGCCCTTTTATTAGAAAATTAAGAATTTTATGTCCATTCCATAGAAAATTTAATTTTCTACAACTTTGTAGATGAAAGTTTTTTCAAAATACGAACGAAAAATGACCGAAATTCACATACGGATGATTTTTCACACCTCCATTTCGACAAAATACTGATAAAACACATCAGCACTAATTCCATCATTTATATCCACATAAAATAAATATTTTCCTATCATATAAATCAACAATTAATTATTCACAAATAATATTACAGAACTACAATATTGTCAACCAGGTCGTTCCCAAGAAAGTGGGGGATTTCCGATAAGGATTTCTCCTTACTGGCGCGTAATTAGGTGACCAAACCCCTTTCCTAGACAGAACTTCCTTAGATAATGCCAATAATGCTATCTAATAATATTATTCAAATAATATGAATTATTGATCTGATAACGAAAAATATTGTGTAGTAACAATTATTGGATCAATAATAATATAAAAATATTGTGCAATACCGTGTGCTACTGTGCAACGGCGCGTATTATTTTATTTTTAACATTCGGGTATTCCAACAGTGTTAACGGTAACAATTACGCCATTATTTTAAAAAACTCATTCGTGTCGTTTTCTTCATCCGACAGTTTTCCGTTATGGGGCCCACAAATGGCTGCACTGTCGTACGAATATTCCCCGACAGCAAGAATATTCCACAACCAATCGAATATTCCCAGATAACAATGAATATTTTATAACCACTTCCTTATTTTAAAATATTTGCGCATTTTACCCATAACTTACCACATTAATCAAATCAACCCCTTACTATTCAAAATAATATATAGAGAAAATTCAATTTTATTAATAAAAAGTTGGGCTCTTACAACCTCCCCTCCTTATAAAATTTCGTCCTCAAAATTGACGTACGTACCTGGTATGTCAAAAATGTGAGAATACCTCGTTTTTATTTCCAATTTTAACTCCCAGGTCATTTCTTCGATTCCAACTGTGACTCTCATGGTGCTTCAACCATTGTACCTCACAATGGTACCCATCAGTTTGCCACCACACATAAACGGCGTCCCCTACGGAGAGTCTGGCTTTGGTGCATCCCACACAAGAAGTCACCAGCGAGAGGCTCGGGGCTCTTCATAACTTATGGCTCTTTATGCTTTGCCTTGACACGTTGACACGTTAAACACCTCGAGATAAACTCCGCGGTCCCTCTCTTCATATTGCTCCACCAAAATGTATGTCAAAGATCACGATACATTTTGGTACTATTGCGAACGGTGTGTTGTGTGCTTCCATCATGATTTTATACTTTAAATCAGCATCGTTAGGAACACAAAGTCTGGCGTTGACTCGAAGTATTCCTTCTTCATCAATTCTCGCCTCTGGAGTAGCATCTTCTTGCAGCTTCTTCTTCACCTTCATCAGCTCCGGGTCTATAGCTTGAGCAGCTTTAACTTTATCAATTAAAGTTGGTTCTACGCGTATACTTGACATCATCACGTGGGTCCTTGGAGTCTTTAACTCTATCTCTATCCTTTGTAGGTCACACAAAATGGGCCTTTGTGTTGACAGCATCGCACTCGTTCCCGCATGTGATCTTCTACTCAACGCGTCAGCTACCACGTTCACTTTTCTAGGATGGTATTGGATGGTATTTTTGTAATCTTTCAACAGCTCGAGCCAACGTCGTTGTCGCATGTTGAGTTCTTTTTGGAAAAATATTTGAGGCTTTTGGAGTATATTAGGATGTCATTAATAATGACAACCACAAAATGATCCAAACAAAGAGATAAGATCAATAGGTAGGGTGAGGGTACCAATCTGAATCAAGAAATATTTGTAATTTGTAGATGTAACGAAAGTTTCACCCAACGGAGTTTCAACAGATAAGTCAAAGTCTAATTTCTCAGGAGTCAAGTTCAAATGTTGAGCACAAGCAGATGAAATAAAAGAATGGGCAGAACCGTATCTAATAAGATATAGACTTCGCAAGAGTTTATGATTAACTTACCCGTAATAACCTTGTTCGGGTTCCTCGCTTCTTAGGTAGTCATGACAAACGCTTTTCCAAGATTCACTGACTTTGACTTGTCTGGAACAACCTCTGGTGTCACCGTTTTAGCTGGATTTAACTTTGCTATAACGCACATTCCACCCTCAACTAATTCATTGCACTCCTGATCCATGATTTGAATCATTACTCTTCGATCCATATAGAATTGGGGTTGACCGCTCTGCACAGGGTAATTCCAAACTCGATATTGGATTCTCCCAATTGCTGTCCAAAAAGTGAAATCCATGTCGTCTATTTTGGCCTTCTTGGATCGGACGTCTCTTTCCAAAATATCAACGCGTCGTGCGGCTTTTACCCATGCATCCTCCATTCTCATTCGTTCAGTTATTTCTTCTTTCATCAGAATTTCGACAATTGGATTCTCAGCTTCCAGCTCTAATATCATATGCTCTGCCAGAGAGAGCTTCTGTTCAAGCCTCACATATAGAGTAGCAAAATCTTGAATTGTTGTATCCCTTGTTCCACGGCCGCCTGTCGTTCTTCACCATGCTCTTCTAACTCATGAATACGATTTTGCAGTTCTACATTCCGATGATAAAATTCTCCTAATAAATCTTCCTCAGGTTCCTCTTCTTCCTCACTCTCAGCTGTTACTTCTGCGACTAGCTCGGGTGCAACTATTAATTCTTCAATCACTACATAGATAACTACCGCTAAAAGTAAGACTACGAGTAGCGGTGCCTCAATGGTCTCAAATCCTCCATTGCTTAAATGTTCCGATGTCATTCTCAAATACTGCCATAAAATAAGGGTTAATTAAACAAATTAATATATCACATATTAACCCTATGCTCTGACTGACCAATTAAATACCACATAAGCTTAGGTAGGACATACTAGCGAAAGATTTACTCGTCTCTCCCCTCCTAGTTTTATTCCCCGATCTCCGCCAGAGATTATATCCCTAAGCTTGGATACCAACTGTGACGCCCCCAGAATAGGTCTAATCCAACCAACCCATTCTGGGTCGTCAAATACGTGGTACAGAATCAAAATATAACTTTTATATCACACGGTAGTGTAAAATACGACCACACAACTGTGAGTGTAAATACAAATATGTAAAAAATATAAACATTCAAACTAAGTCCTCATTACAATTATTATCACACTATTTTATAAAAATAGTGAGGACTATTACTGCTCTAACTCGGACCATCACTCTGTCCCCCGACTAGTCCCTGCGACATTCTCATTTCTTGAAGAGGACAATAGATGAAAAGGGTGAGCTCAACTAGCCTAGTAAAGAATATTATGACTAAGATAATAAAGAATAATTTATCGTTAGTCCTTCAACAAATCAGATAAAATATTATGAACAACAAGTTTTAGATCAACAATTGCAGCGGAAATAACAATGCATTAGCAGAATTAAGTAGAAAATGATGTCTACTATATTCTATGATTTGAAAGTCCATAATCAATATTTTATCTCTATAACATCAATCAATATATATCTTGAATCAAATATTCATCTTTGCACTACAGGCCAAAGATATTCATTTGTATCACCAGTTGGTCATGTTCATCTCAACACCTGTCCATCTTTGCACTACGGGCCAAAGATATTCGTTAGGTAATCATTCATCTTTGCACTACAGGCCAAAGATATTGATCAAATAATCATCCATATTTGCACTACAGGCCAAAGATATTCTTTTGTATCACCATTTAAGACTGAAGATGATGAAAAATATTTTAAAGAACGAATCCAGTGAGATAAAGGACAAAAATTAGAGATTCGTAAATCAGTTTATCCAAATTCAAAAATACTCCATAATAATCATTTGTGGAGCAAAATTCAAGAATGAAGTTTAAAACTTGGATCCAATCAAAGATAGGAACCATAACAGACAACTTGGACAAAGAAAAGAAAATTTTATTTTTTTGTGAATAGTACCGTATTCGTGAATAGTGTCGTATACGTGAATAGTAACCCCGACATGAAAAGGTAGAAATTTCACAAGAAAAATCATACTTCGTAAATAGTACTTGTGAATAGTGCCATATTTGTGAATAGTGCCGTATACGTGAATAGTGCTGTATACGTGAATAGTAACTCTGACATAAAAAGGTAAAAATTTTATAATAAAATTCATACAAATATTTTGGTGAAATGATATTGAAGAAAATAACATCATTTACTTGAAAAATAACATCCCTTACCTCAAAAGAATAATACTTCTGGCTGAAATATCGGATATAATACTGAAGGAAACTTTCACTGAATAGCAACACTCAAAGTATCTAATTACTCACAAAAATACGCTCGATATTATAGATAGAGAAAACTTTTGATTCTGGTGTAATTTTCAATTCTAATCTAAGCACCCTATTTATAAGAAAATGCTTAGAACGTCAAAGCAGAAAATTTAATAAAATAATAATATTTTTTAAAAATTTTCCTACGCACACCACATCTCTCTCATCAGCACAGACAAGTGGGTCCCACCCATATTAAAAATGTTTTTTGTAAAAAAATATTTATAACCCCAAAAATCAATTATTCCGGAACTTCAATAATTCATAATAAATAGCCCTTTTATCAGAAAAATACGAATCTTATGTCCAGTACATAGAAAATTTAATTCTCTACAACTTTGTAGAGGAAAGTTTTCACAAATTCCGAACGAAAAATGATTGAAATTCACATACGGATGATTTTCCACACCTCCATTTCGACAAAATACTAATAAAACACATCAGTACTAATTCCTTCATTTATCTCCACATAAAACAAATATTTCCTTATCATATAAATCAACAATTAATTATTCACAAATAATATTACAGAACTACAATATTGACAACCAGGTCGTTCCGAGGAAAGAGGGGGCTTTCTGATAAAGATTTGTCCTTACTAGCGCGCAACTAGGTGACCAAACCCTTTCCTAGATAGAACTTCCTTAGACATTGCTAATAATGCTATCTAATAATATTATTCAAATAATATAAATTATTGATCTGATAATGGGAAATACTGTGTAGTAACAATTATTGGATCAACAATAATATAAAAATACTGTGCAATACCGTGTGCTACTGTACAACAACGCGTATTACTTTATTTTTAACCTTTGAGTATTCCAACAGTGTTAACGGTAACAACTATGCCGTTATTTTAAAAAACTCATTCGTGTCGTTTTCTTCATCCGACAATTTTCCATTATGGGGTTCACAAATGGCTACGCCGTCGTACGAATATTCCCCGACAATAAGAATATTCCATGACCAACCGAATATTCCCCGACAACAATGAATATTTTATAACCACTTGCTTATTGTAAAATATTTGTGCATTTTATCCATAGCTTACCACATTAATCAAATAAACCCCTTACTATTCAAAATAATATATAGAGGAAATTCAATTTTATTCATAAAAAGTTGGGGTCTTACAGCGTCACAGCTGCCTCTAACCCAGTTAGCATACAGGACATCAATGTGTACCTCTACTAGGGCTACCCTTTATTCATTGGTCTATAGCATGGAAGCTGTCCTTCCCATATAAGTAGAGATGGAGTGCTTGCGGGTGTTAATCGACGCTCAGATGGACGAAGATTAGTGGTTGCAAGATCGGTACCACCAACTGTCCTTGATAGATGAAAAGAGGGTTACAACCATTTTCCACGGGCAGTTATATCAGCAAAGGATTGCTCAATCCTACAACAAGAAAGTCCAAATATGGCAATTCAAAGAAAACGACTTGGTGCTGAAGAAGGTTTTGGCCAATCAAGACGAAGCCAAAGGAAAGTTCCCCCCAAATTGGGAAGGCCCTTTCATTGTTAAGGAAGTGTTGACAGGAGTAGCTATCAGATTGCAAGAAATGGACGGGACCAAATTTTCCCAACTAATCAACTTAGACACCATAAAAAGGTACTATGTCTGAAACGCATGCATACCCACATCCTGGTCCTACAAATCAAATCAGGTTCGGTTTTCACTAAAAACCAGAACTATGAATGACCTGATCTCCCTCCACCCGGGAGTACGTAGGCAGCCATTTCTTGTGCGGTCAAACCAAACAAAAAGTATTCGTCATATGAAGGAGGTAGAGTTTATCAAATTGGAACAAAACAACATGACTGTGTCCAAGTACGAGGCTAAGTTCGTGGAGTTATCCCGGTTCGCATCTCATTTGGTGGATAATGAGGAACGTATGACACGGATGTTTCTGAGAGGTTTGAAACCCAAAATTCGTCAATACCTCATTTCTCACAAACTTTGTTTGTATTCAGATGTTGTGAACAGGGTACAATTATTGGAACGGGATGATGAGTCTGTTCAACCAAGGAAGAACAACCAAGGTCGTACCGATGGCAGCAGTCATCGGATCAATGATAACCAATGGGGAGGAAAGTATCATGACAGAAGCGATAACCACACAGGTGGTAATCGTGGCTACGATAATAGACGAAGTGAGTCGGGGGAGATTTCAAGAAGAGAAGGTACAACAATGAGAACGTGAAGACGTCAATAGCAGCACCAGCATCAACTGTTTCTAGGGGAGGAGAATGACCACTGGTCGTATGCTATAAATGCGGATAAGAGGGACACATCAGTCCAAACTGCACACAAAAATCCAAGGTGTGTTATAACTGTGGAAAGAAAGGTCACATAGCTCGAGTGTGTCCTGTAGCGAAACCAAGTTCAGCGGGGATGGTGACTCCAAAGGCTGTCCCGGACAAGTCAAAGTCAGTGGTTTCTGGAAGAGCTTTTGTCGTGACTGCCCAACAAGCGAGGAACCAGAACGAGGTGATCACGGGTAAGCGAATCGTAAACTCTTGCGAAGTCTATACCTTATTAAATACCGGTGCTACCTATTCTTTTATTTCACCTGCTTGTGCTCAACGTTTGAACTTGACTCTTGAGAAATTAGACTTTGACTTATCTGTTGAAACTTCGTTGGGAGAAACCTTCGTTACATACACAGTTTACAAATCTTGCTTGATTCAAATTGGTACCCTCACCCTACCTGTTGATCTTATATCTTCGAAAATACTTGCATTTGATGTGATTTTAGGAATTTACTGGTTAACCACTTATCATGCCAAAATTGATTATTTTCGTAAGGTTGTTCGTTTTCATATTCCTAATCAACCTGTTGTGCGAATTCAAACAACCAAACCATTAAAATCAATTAATGTCATTTCAAGTCATAAAGCTATTCGTTTATTAAAAAACGGATGTCAAGCTCTCTTAGCCCATGTCACTAATTTAAATCAGAATACGTCAGATTTGAATGATATTTCTGTTGTCAATAAGTTTCCTAATGTATTTCTTGGAGAACTTCCCGGTCTACCCCCAGAACGTGAAGTTGAATTCTTTATTGACCTTGAACCCGGTATAAAACCCATTTCTAAAACCCCATATTGAATGGCTCCTATTGAACTTCAGGAGTTAAAGGTCCAACTACAAGAGTTGTTAGATATCGATTTTATTCGTCCTAGTACATCTCCTTGCTCCTGTTTTAATCGCAAAGAAGAAAGACGGGAGTATGCGACTTTATATTGACTATCGGGAGTTGAACCATGTCACCATCAAGAATAGGTATCCGCTACCTCGTATTGATGACCTGTTCGACCATTTGCAAGGTGCACAATTCTTTTCAAAGATCGATCTTCGTTCTGGATATCATCAGTTAAAGATTAAAACTGAGGATATTCTAAAGACTGCTTTCAGAACTCGTTACGGGCATTATGAATTCTTAGTCATGTCTTTTGGATTGACTAATGCTCCTGCTGCTTTTATAGATATGATGAACCGTGTATTCAAGGAATATTTGGATCAGTTCTTGGTTATCTTTATTGATGACATCCACATTAATTCCAAAAGCCATGAAGATCATGAGCACCACTTGAAGCTGGTACTTCAAAGGCCGTGATAACAAGCTATATGCCAAGTTAAAGAAATGTGAGTTTTGGCTTGAGGAGGTAGCATTCCTTAGGCATATGATATCAAAACATGGAGTATCTGTTGACCCGACAAAGATTGAAGCAATACAAAGTTAGGAGCAACCGAAGTCGGTGACCGAAGTACGTAGCTTTCTGGGCTTAGCTGGTTATTATCGGAGATTCGTGGAAGAATTTTCTTGAATCGCTACTCCATTAACTCAGCTGAATTGGAAAGATACAAAATTCGTATGGAATGAGGAATGCGAGAAGAGCTTCCAATAGCTCAAGAGGAGACTCATTTCAGCACCTGTTCTGACAATACCATCTGATTCGGATTGATTTGTCATCTACAGTGATGTTTCGGGCAAAGGGTTAGGATGTGTTCTCATGCAACATGGGAAAGTCATAGCCTATGCCTCATGACAACTCAAAGAATATGAGAGGAATTATCCTACTCATGATCTAGAGTTGGCAGCAGTCATTTTTGCGTTGAAGATCTGGAGACACTACCTGTATGGTGAGAAAGTGGAGATTTATACGGATCATAAGAGCCTTAAATATTTCTTCACTCAGAAGGAACTCAACATGCGTCAATGACGTTGGCTTGAGCTGTTGAAAGATTATGACTATACCATCCAATACCATCTAGGAAAAGCGAATATGGTAGCTGACACGTTGAGTAGAAGATCATATGCGGGAACGAGTGCTATGTTGTCAACACAGAGACCCCTTTTGTATGACTTACAAAGGATGGAGATAGAGTTCAAGACTCCGGGGACCCACGTGATGATGTTAAGTATACACGTAGAACCAGCTTTGATTGATAAAGTTAAAGCTGCTCAAGCTACGACCCGGATCTGATGAAGATGAAGAAGAAAGTGCAAGAAGGTGCTATTCCAGAAGTAAGAATCGATGAAGAAGGAATACTTCTAGTCAACTCTAGACTTTGTGTTCCTAATAATTCTAATTTGAAGTATAGAATCATGATGGAGGCACACAACACACCATTTGCAATCCATCCTGGGAGTACCAAAATGTATCGTGATCTTCGACATATATTTTGGTGGAGCAATATGAAGATAGAGATCGTGGAGTTTATCTCGAGGTGTTTAATGTGTCAACGTGTCAAGGCGGAGCATCAAGTGCCAAAAGGGTTCATTGCAACCACTTGAGATTCCAAAATGGAAGTGGGAACACATCACCATGGATTTCATTACGGGTCTTCCCAAGGTTTCTAAAGACATAGATGCGATTTGGGTTATTGTCGATAGATTAACCAAGTCTGTTTATTTCTTGCCTATACGAGAGACTTATTCACTGGAACGTCTTGCTCATATGTACGTAAATGAGATTGTGAGGTTTCATGGTATGCCAGTATCCATAGTTTTGGATTGTGACCCAAGATTTACTTCACGATTTTGGGTCTGTTTGTAGAAAGCTATGGGCACAGATTTACAATTCAGTTCGGCATATCATCCTCAAACAGACGGGTAATCGTAAAGGAATATCCAAACTCTTGAGGATCTATTAAGACTCTGTGTTCTAGACTTCAAATGGAGTTGGGATAAGTACTTACCATTGGTGGAATTCTCCTACAACAACAGTTATCAGGCAAGTATAGGCATGACTCCATTCGAGGCATTGTGTGGAAAAATGTGTCATTCTCCAGTATATTGGGACGAGGTGGGTGAAGCAACATTGTTAGGACCAGAGTTAGTACGTATAACTATGGAAAAGATCCAAATGATCCGGCAACACATACAAACGGCACAAGATCGACAAAAGAGTTATGTGGATCTTCATCGAAGAGACGTGGAATTTAATGTTGGGGATCATGTATTGTTATGTGTTGCTCCATGGAAGGGAGTTACGAGATTCGGGAAGAGAGGAATGCTCAAACCACGATTTATTGGTCTATTTAAAATCCTTGACCGAGTATGAAATGTGGCCTATAAACTCGCTTTACCTCCAAGCAAGTCTCGTGTTCATAACATTTTTCACATATCCGTATTATGTAAATATGTGAAAGATCCAAACCACATTATTGAGTTAGAACCGGACGAGATATCTGAAGATTTAACGTACGAAGAGGTACATGTCAAGATCTTGGATAGGAATGAGCATGTCCTACGCTCAAATGTTATACCACAAGTTAAAATTTTATGGAGAAACCATGCTATTGAGGAAATGACCTGGGAGTTAGAATTGGAAATGAAAGCAAGGTATCCTCACCTTTTCGAAATACCAGGTACGCACGTCAATTTCGAAAACAAAATTTCATAAGGAGGGGAGGTTGTAAGACCCCAACTTTTTATGAAAAAGATTTAATTTTCTTTATATATTATTTTGAAATAGTAAGGTGTTGATTTGATGAATGTGATAAGTTATGGGTGAGATGTGAGAATTTTACAAAGTAAGCAAGTGGTTATAAAATATTCATTGTTGTTGGGGAATATTCATTTGGTCGTGAAATATTCTTGTTGTCGGGGAATATTCATACCACGGCGCAACCATTTGTGGGCCCCATAACGAAAAACTGTCAGATAAAAAAAAACAACAAGAATAAGTTTTCTAAAAATAACGGCAGAATTGTTACCGTTAAATTGTTGAAATACCCGGTGATAAAAATACAGTAATACGCGTTGTTGCACAGTAGCACACGGTATTGGACAGTATTTCAAATTATTTGTTCTTACGTAAGAAGTCACTTGCTCAATAATTGTTACATTAATTACTTTTCAATATTTTATATTATTAATTCAATAATTTCTACATTGATAGTTACTTTTCAATATTTTATATTATTGATTCAATAATTGCTACGTTAATATGTTATATTATTGATTCAATAATTGCCACAGTAATCACTGCACATTATTCCACATTATTAAAATCAATAATTGTCACACATATTATTTACATGATATTATTAGATAACATTATTGACAATGTCTAGAAAAATCTGTCAATGAAAGGGGTTAGGTTATTTAATTGCGCTTCAGTAAGGAGAAATCCTTATCGGAAAGCCCCCTCTTTCTTGGGAACGACCTGGCTGTCAATATTGTAATTCTATAATATTAATTATAAATAATAATTGATTGTTGATAAATATAATAAGTAAATATTTATTCAATTTTGGTATAAAGGGAAGAATTTTTAGTATGAGACATTTGTTGAAAGTTGGCATTTTCTCTTCTCCGATAAAATATTTATTCAAATATATTATTATAACATTACATTATAATAGTATAATGTGATAATATAATAGTATAATTTTATATTTTAGATGATGACATTATTTTTATGGTATAAAAATAAAAGGAGGCGGAAGAGAGAAAATGAAATTGAAATCATTTTTAATAATTATAAATGTTTTAATATATATATATTTATATATATATAACATGTGATAAAAAGAAAAGGAAGGAGACCAAGTTGGTTTGGAAGTTTTTTTTTTTTCAAATTGATTAGGCTGCAATTCAGCCGCCTGAAGATTTTGTCAATCCTGGCTTGCTAAGCATTTCTTATAAATAGGGTGCTTAGTTAGAAATGAAAATCACACCAGAATCAAAAAAAATTCTCTCTATAATATTGAGCGTATTTCTTATGAGTATTTAGATACTTTGAGTGTTGAAAACAGTGCAAGTTTTTTTCGTCATAATATCCGATATTCCAGTCAGATTGAGTATTCTATTGAGGTAAGGGATATTATTTTTCTCGTAAATGATGTTATTTCCTTTCAAGATTCATAAAGAATATTATTTTCATTCATATTCCATATTATGAAAGTGATAATATTTTATTTCAAATTCTCAAATTTGAACTTACTACGGTAGGTATTGCCTATAATTCCTGAAATGATCAGAAATTCTTCGAATTTTGCATTTCATTTAATATCATTTCACCGAAATATTGGTATGAATTTTATTATAAAATTTTTACCTTTTCATGTTGGAGTTACTATTCACGTATACGATACTATTCACGTGTACGACACTATTCATGAATACGGTACTATTCACAGAAAAATTAAATTTTATTTTCTTTGTCCAAGTTGTCTGTTATGGTTCCTATCTTTGATTGTATCCATGTTTTGATCTTCGTTCTTGAATTTTGCTCCACAATTGATTATTATAGAGTATTCTTAAACTTGGATAAACTAAATTATGAATCCCTAATCTGTGTCCTTTATCTCACTATATTCGTTCTTTAAAATATTTTTCATCATCCTCAGTCTTAAATGGTGATACAAATGAATATCTTTGGCCTGTAGTGCAAAGATGAATGATTACCTGATGAATATCTTTGGCCCGTAGTGCAAAGATGGATAGGTGTTGAGATGAACATGACCACTGGTGCTACAAATATCTTTGGCCGTAGTGCAAAAAGATGAATATTTGATTTGAGATATATATTGATTGATGTTACAAGGATAAAATATTGATGATGGACTTTTAAATCATAGAAGATAGTAGACATCATTTTCTACTTAACTCTTCTAATGAATTGTTATTTCCGATACAGTTGTTGATCTAAAACATGTTGTCCATAATATTTTATTTGACTTGTTGAAGGCTAACGATAAATTATTCTCCATTATCTTAGTCATAATATTCTTTATTGGGCTAGTTGAGCTCACCTTTTCTTCTATTGTCCTCTTCAGAAAATGAGAATGTCGCAGGGACTAGCCGGGGGACAGAGTGATGGTCCGAGTTAGAGTAGTAGTAGTCCTCACTATTTTTGTAAAATAGTGTGATAATAATTGTAATGAGGACTTAGTTTGAGTGTTTATATTTTCTACCTGTTTGTATTGACACTCACAGTTGTGTGGTCGTATTTTGCACGACCATATGATATAAAAGATTGTATTTTGATTCTGTACCATGTATTTGACGACTCAGAATGGGTTGCATATTGAACCTATTTTGGGGGCGTCACAGCTTCCTCTAACCCTGTTAGCATACAGGACATCAATGCGTACCTCTATTGGGGCTACCCTCTATTCATTGGTCTATGGAATGGAAGCTGTCCTTCCCATATAAGTAGAGATGGAGTCCTTGCGATTGTTAATCGATGCTCAAATGGACGAAGATTAGTGGTTGCAAGATTGGTACCACCAACTGTCGTTGATAGATGAAAAGAGGGCTACAGCCATTTTCCACGGGCAGTTATATCAGCAAAGGATTGCTCGATCCTACGACAAGAAAGTTTGAATACGGTAATTCAAAGAAAACGACTTGGTGCTGAAGAAAGTTTTGGCCAATCAAGACGAAACCAAAGGAAAGTTCGCCCCAAATTGGGAAGGACCTTTCATTGTCAAGGAAGTGTTGACAGGAGGAGCTATCAGATTGCAAGAAATGGACGTGATCGAATTTTCCCAACTCATCAACTCAGACACTATAAAAAGGTACTATGTCTGAAACGCATGCATACCCGCATCCTGGTCCTACAAATCGAATCAAGTTCGGTTTTCACTAAAAATCGGAACTACGAATGACTTGATCTCCCTCCACCCACGAGTACGTAGGCAGCCATTTCTGGTGAGGTCAAACCAAACAAAAAATTTAAAAACTCATCAAACCAAACTCAAAACCTAAGATAAATACCTCTCAAGCCTCTCTCACACAAAAATTGAACTACGAATGACCTGATCTGCCTCCACCCGGGAGTACGTAGGCAGCCATTCATGGTGCGGTTTGACCTTCAAGAAAAAATAAAAAATTAATAAAAAACCAATTCCAAGACACCGAAACAAATGAAACCTAAAAACTATCAAGCCTCCTTGGTCAGTAGGCCTATCTGAGATACTTTCTGCATCTCACTGTCAGTGCATCAAGGAGAAGCTCAAGATACATCAACAACAGCAAGTTATGAAAGAAGTGGTAATCACTCAGCAATGATAAAACATATCCAAACAGGGAACGAAATCAAAATATATTTCTCTGATATATAATACTGTTTGATATATACAGTGTCCTATACGTGACAAAAATGGCTGATCTAGTATGTGCAGGAAAAACAAAGATAGTCTATGGACCCATGGATAAGCCGGCCAACAGTGGCAATATGGCATCTCTCTCGGAAGATGGAGGAGCAGCTACGAGTGCAATACCCTCAGCCTCCATACGGGTCAAAACATCCACAGTTATCTACAGTGTGGCATTGATATATGCACTCATCTCAGTAACCAGACCATGAGTATAAGACTGGAGAGCAGTACTGTCAGTAATGTGGAAATCTCGGGAAGCTATAGCCTCATCCCTCTCCACAAAAGCAGCATCTCTGGCAATCAAAACCTCCTCAATCTCCTCATAGGCTGCATCTCTGGCAGATTAAATCTCATCCCTCTCAGTGAAAGCTGCGTTCGGGCGATCAAAGTCTCCTTAATATCAACGAAAGCAGCGTCACGAGAAGATTGAACCTAGTCTCTCTCAATCAATGTCATATCATGAGCGGCTCGAGTCTCATCCCTCTCAGCAAAAGCTATGTCTCTGCCAGACTAGGCGGTCAACAACAGGGCTCTAGCCCGATCTCTCTCAAAGGTCATCCTAGTTAGTGAATCTGCCAAAGCTGGATTTCTCCCTGCAGGAATGACCGATGGGCCACTAACTAATGCTGCTGTCAGACCCATGAACAACTCATCCTCAGTAGGAGACTCAGGATCCTCCATAGGCTCCTCCTCATCTAAATCCACTATCAGAGCTAACTGGATGAATGTAGCTGATGCTATATCTGTATCCAACCACGCTGAGTACTCTGGAGAACGATCCGGATGGCTACTGGAGAAATCAGCCCTATCCCTATGAGTCCAACACTCATACACTCGGATCAAATTAGCAGATGATATAGATGAAGCTGACATCCTCTGATCAACAGCCCCCTCGAACTGATGCAGGCTCTGAAATTGATCGAACTGGCCCATAACAGCTAGAGGAAGATAAGTAGTCACTCCCCTCAATCCCGCTAGGGGCAAATAGTCCATACCAGATGCATTGGTGATGAAGCTATAGGGGGGAGACTAGCCCTGAGTAGGGCAGAATCAAGAATAGATGTGCCATGCAGACAGAAATACTGACCATGACCCCGCATCTAAGCACTCCGCGGGGTGGAAGGAGTAAGATGTGGCTACCTCACGGGTGAAACAATACCCATGGGGTCAAAAAAATCCAATCGTTCATAGATGCGACATGAGCCATACATACAATAAAACCAAACTGCCTCTAAGAAAGCCGTCCGGGTGGGTACTGCAGTGGGTGGCTACTCTCAACATCTTGGCCAATATCATTGGTATGATGGTGCTACCCTGCCTAAGGACCCAAACCATAACTATCAATCCTACATCCAAATAGTCCAAGCGAAGCAGTATATAGACATGGACTATGATGCACATCAGCAAAACGTCTATCCTGGCCAAACGCCACGCCTCTGCCGATACAATAAAATCCCGGGCATGTCTATCGTAACTGTCAAGCTCACCAAATCGATCGATCAAAAAGTCGATGGAGATCACACGTTCAGAGATGATCTCATCCATAACTACGCTCTGGCGAAGACCTGACATCCGTATAAATGGTCTCCTCATATCACTGATCGCCGTACGAGCGCAGGGCACCTCTAAAGCTAAGCCAGTAAACCGCTGGTACTCCTTAAGGGTCAGAGTCAGCTCATGATGCCCAAAGTGAAAGAGCTGTCTATCGGGTATCCAACAGGATAAGATGCCATCTATAAACCTGTATGGCACCTAAAAGTCTACGAGGGCCAACGAATGCCCCAGCATCTGATCCACTGTCCCTCTGGCTGGGAAGGGTAGGCAGTCGTACCATGCTCTCAAGGATGATGCCACAATAGATGGTGGCGAGTGCTCGATACGGCTAATGGTAGATGACGACATCTGTATCACCGTATCACAAGACCATCCAGGGGTCAAATCTGAACTCATCTGTCTAAATGCATACATACGACATAATACATGCATGATGACAAATATAAAACATGATGCAATAGATATGAAATGTCATGCATATCTACAATAAACTATCTACTGCAAGAATCATCCTTGTCTAATAAATATAAAATAAAATAAAAAGTACAGGAATCTGTGGCCACCACCTAACTACTAACAGTGGTCTATCAAAATGGGGCACAGCCGCTCAAACAGCAAAAACAGTGGCCGACCAAAAGATATAGCTGCAATAGCTATCCAAAAAGATCCAAAATATCTACACTCAGGTGATTAACCTGCTCCATCTCCTCCGTGGACATAAAGTCGCGGTCATCAAGCATGTCTGGGCGGTATAAAGGAGGATCAGCTCCTGCAAAATTGCTGAAAAATGGACCTGAAGAGGGGCCCGCTCTTGAGCTAGAAAGGTCAAAAGAAGATGCCTCTAACGGATCTCTGCTAAGATGCCTGATGAATAAATGAGAACTCTCTAACTGTTAGGTCAGCCTTGTGATCTGGTCCAAATGAGTCGGCTCCCTGAGGCAAGCTATCTAGTCTGCTATCATCACATACCTGATAGTAGTGTGCATACAAGCCAATCATGTATGATGATAAAGCACGTACTTTGTAAACAATCTTATTTATTTATTAATAAAATATTCATTTATTAAAGGCATTTAATTATCTACATGGTGCTGTTTTTATAATATGTAAATAACCCATAGTTTTAAGCAATGCTTTTAGAATCATGATGATGATCATGCTAATGAGATCTAAATTCTTAGAAAGCTCTAAAACTAAAATAGTTCCCAATCGTGGGATTACTAAAAAGGGGATTAGTAAATCCGGATAGATTGGTACATATGTTGTTTGCTCATTGGATGAGGATGATTGATCTCATAATCATTTGTGTGGAGACACTAAAGCAAGTATGTAGGTGCTTATTGGAGAATAAGTTCACTGAACGTGACTCGCTATGGAATACCTAATTGAGTTTTACTCGCCTGTCAATAGGAATTCCTAATGTGATAGTAGTACAAGTGATCCTTGGACTTGAGATCATCATAGTATCTTGTATGTAATGAATTATACTTTGACTTATTCCTTAAAGTCCTTTAGGGTATATAAAAGGGTATGCTTGGGTATAATGAGTTATATATGGAGATAATGAATGATCAATAAAGAATCTACCACCTCTAGTAAAAGAGGAGATATGTCCTATGTGATTCGTTAAATGACAACCCAGGAATCCTTGGCCAAGGTAAAATGAAATTAGAAAGGAGTTTCTAATTTGCATTATTTGGAGTTGTGCATTTTCTAATCGAAATACATATAAATAAATAAAATAAGACTTGACAGTAAATTCATGTCTTATATTTAATTGGGACATTGTATGGTGGAAGGATTGAATTGTATGGTAACTATTTACTCACAGGTTCTTTTATGATTAATGTTGAAATCTATATTATCTAGAAAGTCGTTGATCGCTAGGGAGGCTTATCCCTATTGTAGAATAAATATTATTTATTTAAATAGATTATTAGTTTAATTTATTTATTTAAATAAGATTAGAATTGTTCTAATTGATTTATTCACAACCGGTTTAATATAGAGAACCTAAAGGGTCACACCATAAAAGGAAGAATAATTATTTAAGAAGGTAATGACATAATCGTAATAATGCATTAAGTGTAATTAATTTAATCTATAGTGATATAATAAATTAAATAGCTTAATGTTTATTATTTAATATTTTGGAAATATTAAATATAAATTAATAAGAGGAGTCTTATTAATATTATTACAATTATTATTATTTTAATTTCTAAAGGAGTTTAGTAATTAATTTAATATTAGTACTCTCATTATTCCTAATAAGATTAGGAGACAAATTAATTAAATGAATTTAATTAATTATTCCCCATGTGGTGGGAAGCCTAAATTAATTAAAGGAGTTTAATTAATTAAAAGAAATCCCATGTCTAATAGGATTAGAAGGGTTGACCAATATCTATATAAGAGGAGTCTTATAATAGATATCAGTTGAGGCAATTCCAATTTTGGATAGTACTCCTTTTCTATAGAAGATAGAAAACTAAGCCAACCACCCTCCTTCTTGATAATTCATCTTCTTTGGTAGATCACCTCTAGAGGCCAAACACTTGGGTGGCTAACATTGATCAAAGGAAGGAATCTAACCCGAAAATTCAAGGAGATCACGAAGAACAAGGAGTTGAACTCGTACCTGTGGAAGCTTTGTTTTACAAGGGTATGATTCCATAACTTCTTATTTATCGTTTTAAATTAATAATTTGCATAAAGGATGATCCGGGTAATGATTTTGTAGAAATTTTTTTAAACTCTGATATACCATGCTTCCGCTAATTTTTGCAATTTGATTGCATCACGATTTCGTACAAACCCAACAGTGGCATCAGAGCCAAACCTTTATGCAATTATTAATCTATTTTTTATTTCATATACATATGTGTATGTATTTAAAATAATTTATTGGGCATAATTTTATTGTATAAAATTATTATTTTTAAGAAAAAAAAAATGACGTTTTTTTTTAGACGAATCACAATTTTTTTTTTGGGGGTGCTAATCTTGAATTCTGCAAAGAAAATGTGTTGTCTCTTTCTTACTCCAAAAAGAAGGTGACCCATCAGGAAAGGACTCTTTTAATAAAAGAAGGTGACTTCTTTTTAAAAAATAAATGTGAATTTATATTATATATATATATATATATATATATAACCTGATTCGTTATATAATAAATACGGTAATATCAAATATATATATATATATATATGATATATTTATATATTATATTCTAAATAATTTTATAATTAAAATAAAGAGTTAATTTTAATCTTGAAATTGGATTTCATGCAATTTAAAATTGCCCATTAAATGATACTCATATATATATGAAATATTTTAATTCATGAGATGAATATTTATTTATTGATATATATGGTGATATGTATGATAATAAATGGGGATTAATTATGGACTATTTGACCAATGTGATTGGATTTTATTTTAGTTGAATGCTTGAATGAATGAGTTTTATTAAATGCGTTCTGTGTACCTTGTCTTCTCTAATTTTTTTTTCTTGATGTAAAATTCTATCTCCCTCCTATGTACTTCCCCTTGACTGCTGATCAAGGTTTCTATTTAAATTAAATAGTTTAATATAATAGAAATAGTTAAAATTATCTTGAAGAAATTGGAGACCAAGGAGCAAGGAGCGCGTGAAGACCTGTTTGTATGGAGCCCGGGTTTAAATGTAATAGTTATATTTAAATTTAAATTCTTGCACTCCTAGGTTTGACCTTTTGGTTCACTTGGTGGCTCTAGTGAACCAAACTAGAATAAAAGTCCATAATCAATCCGGGTAGAATATAGTATTCTATATTGCATGCTAAATATTATATATATTATATTTTATGCAAACATGCTTCGCATGTTTAATAAAATGACGCGTATTTTATATATATATGTGCATGCGCGCTAAACAAGATGAGACAAATAATAACAAACCCCTCAAAGAAATAATATTAAGTTCGAAGCGTTCAAATGATATTTGGAATATCGAACGTCGCCTTCTAGCATGATAAATTAATAGAGTATTAAATATTTAATATGAGCTTGTTGTGCTATCCACAAGGCGAGTATTACGTATTTAAGATGTTAATTAATCACATTTGATGCTTATCAAGAAAATTGAACGATCTAGTCTTGTTGTGCTATCCACAAGGACGAATATTTTTCTTTTTTGAATTTATGGAAGTGCTAGGCTGGACTTAACTTAAATCATTTTAGTTCGGATGTGCACACACTTGACCATTATAATTTAAGAGGCAAAATAAAAGGAGTTATATAGTGATGTAATTGACAAGAGTTGTCTACCTATTTATTTGTATATCGCTTGTTGTGCTATCCACAAGGTTATATACATTTGAAATGGGATCCTTATTTTCACTAGCAAATCTTTAATTAAATGTTGCCGAACTATATAAGTGAGGGTAATATAGTTTGATAAAAATAGTGGGAGTTACCAATTTAAAATAAAGACCAAAATTTATTTTGGTATGCAAAATTAATTAAATGAATGTTTGCTAAAATGTTGTCTTTTCACATACATAAATTTTAAAAATGGCAAAATCACTAATTTCACTGCGAAGCATACTTGATGCTAATAAGCTTACCGGGCCGAATTATACGGACTGTCTAAGAAATCTGAGAATAGTTCTCACTGCTGAAAAGATTTCTTATGTCCTAAACTCACCTGTCCCTGGAACTGTTCCAGAAACAGCCTCTGAGGAAGAGATTGCCACCATTGTAAAGTGGCAAGATGATGCATCTGTGGCTCAATGCATCATGCTCGCATCCATGAATAACGAGCTTCACCGTCAGCACGAAAACATGGATGCTCCTACTATGTTGATTCGCCTCAAGGAGTTGTATGGTGAACAAAGTAGGACTGCTAGATATGAGATATCTAAGGAGCTCTTCCGATCTCGGATGACCAAGGGCAAAGTGAACATAAAGGAACAAAAGAAATCTGATTCAGCTAGCAAAGGAATGTGCTTCCATTGCAACGAGCCGGGTCATTGGAAGATGAACTGCAAGAAGTTTCTGGCAAAGAAGAAGCTTGGAGAAGCTTCGACTTCCAATCAAGGTTTGTTCATGATTGAAATTAATTTTTCAGAAAGTCAAAATTCTACTTGGGTATTGGATACCAGCTGTGGTTCTCACATATGTAATAATGTGAAGGGACTGGTCAGAAGTAGAAAGCTGAACAATGATGAGGTGATCCTACGAGTGGGGAATGGAGCAAAGGTTGCTGCATTAGCTGTAGGAACTTATTATTTAGCAATGTCTTCGGGCAAGGCCATTTATCTTAATAATTGTTATTATGTTCCGAATATTATTAAAAACATTATTTCAATTTCTGTATTGGATATGGAAGGATTTAACGTTGTTATAAAGAACAATGGTTGTTCTATTTATAAAGACGATGTGTTATATGGTGTTGGAAATTTGCGAAATGGACTTTATACACTTGACTTACAAGAAAATATTTTTCAAATTGAATAAACTAAGAAAAGGAAAAGAGATGATATTAATTATACCTACATGTGGCACTGTAGACTCGGTCATATCAATGAAACAAGATTATCCAAGTTGTATAAAGATGGGCTCCTTGAGTTATCTGATTATGAATCATATCCAACTTGTGAATCTTGTCTCATGGGTAAAATGACTAAATCTCCTTTTAGTGGAAAAGGAGAAAGAGTTACAGAGTTGTTGGCATTGATTCACATAGACGTTTGTGGACCTATGACAACAAGTGCATGGGGTGGGTATTCTTATTTTATTACTTTCACTGATGATCACTCAAGATTTGGATATGTGTATTTAATGAAATACAAGTCAGAATCATTTGAAAAGTTCAAAGAGTTCAGAAGTGAAGTAGAGAAACAAACGGGCAAGAGTATAAAGATACTTCGATCAGATCGAGGTGGAGAATACTTAAGCAGTGAGTTTCTTAATTGTCTCAAAAAAAAATTGTATAATCTCACAATGGACTCCTCCATGTACACCACATTTAAATGGAGTATCTGAAAGGAGAAATCGAACACTGTTGGACATGGTTCGATCCATGATGAGTTTTACCGACCTTTCAATTTCTTTCTGGGGATATGCCCTAGAAACGGCTGCATACCTACTTAACAAGGTACCTACCAAATCTGCCCCAAAGACTCTATATGAGATGTGGAAAGGGAGGAAACCAAATCTTAAGCATGTTAAGACTTGGGGTTGCCCAGCTTATGTCAAAAAGTTTAAAAATGATAAGCTACAGACTAAATCCGATAAGTATAGATTTGTGGGATACCCTAAAGAAACTTTAGGGTATTATTTCTATCATCCAACTGATCAAAAGGTGTTTGTTGCGAAACATGCTGCCTTCTTGGAAAAGGAGTTTATCCATGAAGGGGTCAGTGGGAGTAAGATATATCTTGAAGAAGTTCAAGAACTACAAATTACCACGGATTAAAGTCAGGTACCTGACCAATTAGAAAAACCTACTATACCACACCCTGTTCGTAAATCTGGAAGAGTACCGAAGATACCTGAGAGGTATGGATTCGTTATAGAGGATGACGATGAGGTACACATCATGAATGATGATGATCCATTGAATTACGAACAGGCTATGAGTAATAAAGACTCAGGAAAATGGCTTGAAGCTATGAAATCTGAAATGGACTCCATGTATGAAAACAAAGTATGGACTTTGGTTTCACCACCTGAAGGCATTAAGCCTATTGGGTATAAATGGGTCTTTAAAAGAAAGACTGGAGCGGACGGCAAGGTAGAGACCTATAAGGCCCGACTGGTTGCAAAAGGTTTCAAACAAAGACAAGGAGTTGACTATGATGAAACCTTTTCACCAGTAGCTATGCTCAAGTCCATTCAGATTTTGCTTGCGATTGCAGCTTATAACGACTATGAGATCTGGCAGATGGACGTGAAAACGGCCTTCCTCAATGGGAAACTTGAGGAGGATGTGTATATGACACAGCCAGAGGGATTTGTTTCAAAGGTTGGAACAAATCAAGTCTGTAAGCTGCAATGATCTATTTATGGATTGAAGCAAGCTTCTCGTAGATGTAACATTCGTTTTGATGAGACAATCAAAGAGTTTGATTTTATCAAAAATAACGATGAACCATGTGTGTACAAGAAGGTTAGTGGGAGCGCAGTTTCATTCCTTGTATTATATGTTGATGATATATTACTGATAGGGAATGACATTCCTATGCTACAATCGATTAAAATCTGGTTATCTAAACACTTCTCCATGAAGGACTTGTGAGAAGCATCCTATATTTTGGGGATAAAGATCTATAGAGATAGATCTAAAAGGATGCTTGGTTTATCCCAAGGAACGTACATTGATGCAATGCTAAAGAGATTTAGCATGGAAGATTCCAAATGAGGTCTCATGCCGATGAGCCATGGAATACATCTCTCCAAGAAACAGGCCCCAAAGACACCTGAGGAGAGAGCCCGTATGAGTAAGATCCCTTATGCTTCTGCAATAGGATCTATCATATACGGTATGATATGTACTAGACCGGATGTTGCTCATGCACTTAGTGTAATGAGCAGATACCAGTCGAATCCAGGAGAAGAGCACTGGAAGGCAGTGAAGAATATCCTAAAATACTTGAGAAAGACTAAGGATATTTTTCTTGTCTACGGTGGGTCTGAATTAAAACTCGAGGGCTTCACAGACTCAAGTTTTCAAACAGACCAAGATGACAGTATATCTGTTTCGGGGAATGTTTTTACCTTGAACGGAGGCGCAGTGAGTTGGAAGAGTTCCAAGCAGTAAACAGTTGCTGATTCAGTGACAGAGGCAGAGTATATAGCTGCAAGTGAAGCTGTAAAGGAAGCTGTTAGGATGAAGAAGTTCATAACTGAACTTGGTATGGTTCCTAGCATTGGAGAAGCAATTCCCGTTTACTGTGACAACACAGGAGCAGTTGCACAGGCTAAGGAACCAAGGTCTCATCAAAAATCTAAACACGTGTTGCGGCGATTTCACTTGATCAGGGAGATCATTGAAAGAGGAGACGTCACCTTGGAGCGTGTAGACTCTCAAGACAACATTGCAGATCCATTTACAAAAGCTTTAACACAACAGAAGTTTGATCGTCACTTAGAGAAGATGGGTATGAGATACCATGGCAATTGGCTTTAGTGCAAGTGGGAGATTGATAGTAGTGTGCATACAAGCCAATCATGTATGATGATAAAGCACGTACTTTATAAACAATCTTATTTATTTATTAATAAAATATTCATTTATTAAAGGCATTTAATTATCTACATGGTGCTGTTTTTATAATATGTAAATAACCCATAGTTTTAAGCAATGCTTTTAGAATCATGATGATGATCATGCTAATGAGATCTAAATTCTTAGAAAGCTCTAAAACTAAAATAGTTCCCAATCGTGGGATTACTAAAAAGGGAATTAGTAAATCCGAATAGATTGGTACATATGTTGCTTGCTCATTGGATGAGGATGATTGATCTCATGATCATTTGTGTGGAGACACTAAAGCAAGTATGTAGGTGCTTATTGGAGAATAAGTTCACTGAACGTGACTCGCTATGGAATACCTAATGGAGTTTTACTCGCCTGTCAATAGGAATTCCTAATGTGATAGTAGTACAAGTGATCCTTGGACTTGAGATCATCATAGTATCTTGTATGTAATGAATTATACTTTGACTTATTCCTTAAAGTCCTTAAGGGTATATAAAAGGGTATGCTTGGGTATAATGAGTTACATATGGAGATAATGAATGATCAATAAAGAATCTACCACATCTAGTAAAAGAGGAGATATGTCCTATGTGATTCGTTAAATGACAACCCAGGAATCCTTGGCCAAGGTAAAATGAAATTAAAAAGGAGTTTCTAATTTGCATTATTTGGAGTTGTGCATTTTCTAATCGAAATACATATAATTAAATAAAATAAGACTTAACAGTAAATTCATGTCTTATATTTAATTGGGACATTGTATGGTGGAAGGATTGAATTGTATGGTAACTATTTACTTAAAGGTTATTTTATGATTAATGTTGAAATCTATATTATTTGGAAAGTCGTTGATCGCTAGGGAGGCTTATCCCTATTGTAGAATAAATATTATTTATTTAAATAGATTATTAGTTTAATTTATTTATTTAAATAAGATTAGAATTGTTCTAATTGATTTATTCATAACCGGTTTAATATAGAGAACCTAAAGGGTCACACCATAAAAGGAAGAATAATTATTTAAGAAGGTAATGGCATAATCGTAATAATGCATTAAGTGTAATTAATTTAATCTATAGTGATAGAATAAATTAAATAGCTTAATGTTTATTATTTAATATTTTGGAAATATTAAATATAAATTAATAAGATGAGTCTTATTAATATTATTACAATTATTATTATTTTAATTTCTAAAGGAGTTTAGTAATTAATTTAATATTAGTACTCTCATTTATTCCTAATAAGATTAGGAGACAAATTAATTAAATGAATTTAATTAATTATTCCCCATGTGGTGGGAAGCCTAAATTAATTAAAGGAGTTTAATTAATTAAAAGAAATCCCATGTCTAATAGGATTAGAAGGGTTGACCAATATCTATATAAGAGGAGTCTTATAATAGATATCAGTTGAGGCAATTCCAATTGTTGGAGAGTACTCCTTTTCTATAGAGGATAGAAAACTAAGCCAACCACCCTCCTTCTTGATAATTCATCTTCTTTGGTGGATCACCTCTAGAGGCCAAACACTTGGGTGACTAACGTTGATCAAAGGAAGGAATCTAACCCGGAAATTCAAGGAGATCACGAAGAACAAGGAGTTGAACTCGTACCTGTGGAAGCTTCGTTTTACAAGGGTATGATTCCATAACTTCTTATTTATCGTTTTAAATTAATAATTTGCATAAAGGATGATCCAGGTAATGGTTTTGTAGAAATTTTTTTAAACTCTGATATACCATGCTTCCTCTAATTTTTGCAATTTGATTGCATCACGATTTTGTACAAACCCAACAAGACCCAGGCACCATGTCTGCCATAAACTGGGTAGCACGAGTCTGAGCTCCAATCGTGTGAGGACTCCACTAGCTGCTGAATGTCTCCTGGCTGTAAGGGCCCTCTTATAGGGCAAAGCCGTCTACACCCACCACAGGTATATCTGTTAGTGGATGGATTAATGGCCAATGATGCCAAGCAGGAGGAGCAATGGGAATACAGATCTGCCCCGTAATACTCCTGATAGCACGCTCTCCTATGTAGAGCTCCTAGCCTCTCTTTATCAAAAACGGGACTCTGCGGGTCGATAATGCAAACTCCCGACCAGTGGGGAAGCATCCCTCAAATCTAACAGTCAAAAACTCGGAGGTATATGGGATCTACGAGATCGCTCCGGCTGTCAAAAGCTCCAACTGCAGGCAAGAATGATTAAAGCCCTCAGTAACAGGGACCTCCATCAAAGTGGAGTGATGCAAACGCCGTCCTTGGGGATAGGTCTCCATACCTAAAGCAGTGGTGGACCGTAGGCAAGGAAGCCTCTCATACATCCAAAACTGGCCATATAAATATCAAAAGTCCTCAGTGACCAAGAATGACAAATGTAAATGTAGAAATCAAAAAGGAACAAGAATGATGTACTCACCAGCAAAAATGGGTAGAACCCTAACCAAGCCTCCGTTAAACCCTCCAAAAGCATGCGCATACCTCAGAGAAAATAGGCAAAGGTGTAGTAACCCCAATCAAAGTCACTGAGGCGCTCTACATATCGGGTAGCACTGACCAGGGCAAAGGACACAGTCGATGAGTTGTCCGCCACAAAACAACCCCTGATGATCACCAGAAACAATCGCCTTAAGATGCGATCCTTAACCCTCTGATCATCTGGCAGAGGCTCAAGTAAAGCCCCACTCTGGGCAACTATGCTCAAGGGACTCGATCGAACAGTCCGACCCTTGATCGCCGTCACAAGAACTCCCAGTAGAGACCGAACGGCAGTGGGTGTGATGTCAGCCATGACAAGCATGGGCTCACCCTCGAACTCAATGCCGGTGATGAACCTCCAATCCATAGGCGTCATCATCACCTCACAGTCCAACAAATAAAGAGATTGAGTTTGTTGGAACCAACACTCATATAAAGCTCTCATATAACCTGTGCCCTGAGAATGGCAGAAGAAATAATGAGAATCCAGAGAGAAGAAAACTTCAAGTCACCTTATTGGTATAAAGAAATCACGATGGATGACGACTCAAGTCTCCCAGCAACTCCTAGGTTGGCACAACAATGCCCGGAAGCTCTGCACGTGGGGCCTTACCTGGGACGAGAGCAACAAAAGAAGCCTCCTCATCATCAATATCAATTGGCTGCTCGTCCTGTGCTGGACGAATCACCGACTCTGCTAAACTGTGAGGCTGCCGAGCTGGACGTGGCTGAGGAACATCAGAAGCTCGCCTCCGTCTAACACCTGAAACTACCCTGCTAGCACTGCTGGGTCTGTCTCTGTCCATCACCTGGACAAAGTCTCTAAATCACCTCAGAAAGGGTGTGGTAAGCCTAAAACCCGTGGCTTATTAATTTAAATCAGTACTTTATGCATTTCTAAGTCCTAAAATATGCATGGATCAGTCAAAAATCCCCAAAAGAAGCTAAGTCCTAAAACATGCATGGGTCAGTCAAAAATCCCTAGTAGAGTCAAAATTGCATGTTTATTAAATGGTCGGGCTTTTGAAAAATTTCACCAGAGTATCCTTTGTAAAATAGACTGTCCGCATGCACATAGGCATGTCTAGGTGGCCATTCATTAGCACACCTTCTCAAAAATAGGAATAGTTCATATTTATGAAATAAAAAAAAGTAAACCTCACATGGTAACCAAATTACCATGGACATTTTTAGTTGAAAATCCAGGCTCACTAGGCCTCAAAAAAGATGAGTAAACTGATCAAAAAGAACAAAATATGACTATCTCAGAATCTGAATTTTCTTACGTCAAAACGTGCATTACAGTAAGATATGCATACATATGAAGTCAGAAAATTTTTAGCAGGTCATATAGGTATACATTTTGCATACATTGCGTCTAAAAGCACACTGCATGGTTTACATATTTTTAACAGTCAAAACTTGCAAAAAAAGCACGTAAAATGTTACCTGCGATGCGCTGAACGGGTGGGAACTAACGGAATCTGAAATAGGCTGCTCGAACTCCTTAGATCTGAAAAAGAAGATCGAATTTTGTTTGAAACTCGAAATGAAATTGATTTCAAATGAACTCCCGCATTAAATATAAAGTCGCATGTAGAAGCAAGCCCACCTGCGGCTTCCGCACCTTTACTTAAGGCTCCCCAAGGTGGGCCCCGCTCCCTCCGACTCGGTTCAGTTCGAGTTAAACTAGAGTTTATATGTGCTGCCAAGTTAAATTTTAAGAAAAATCGCTACGCGATTGAGCGGTTTGTCCTGAAATCCAGCGTTTAAGTAGTTGAATCCTGACAGAAAGGGGAACTCCCTGAAAACCCTTGGTATTCATCCCGAAGCAATGTCTAGAGATCAATGATGAAGAATGCTGAGAAACTGCCGAGAAACTGCGTAAAACTGCCAAAAATCGCCACTTTCAAAGCTTCGGGTACAGACCGATGACAGTTCAACCGTTGGCTCAACCCCAGCGAAGCGTCGGGTACAGACCGGTGACAGTTCAGCCGTTGGCTGAACCCCAGCAAAGTATCGGGTATGGACCGGTGATAGTTCAGCCGTTGGCTCAACCCTAGCAAATCGTTGGGTACAGATCGATGACAGTTCAGCCGTTGGCTCAACCCCAGCGAAGCGTCGAGTATAGACCGGTGACAGTTCAGCCGTTGGCTCAACCCCAGCGAAGCGTCGAGTATAGACCGGTGACAGTTCAGCCGTTGGCTCAACCCCAACGAAGCGTCGGGTGCAGACCGATGACAGTTCAGTCATTGGCTGAACCTTAGCGAAGCGTCGGGTACAGACCGATGACAGTTCAGCCGTTGGCTCAACCCCAACAAAGCGTCGGGTACAGACCGGTGACAATTCAGCCATTGGCTCAACCCCGGGGAAGCTTCGGATACAGACCGGTGACAGATCAGTCGTTGGCTCAACCCCAGCGAAGCGTCAGGTATATGCCAGTGATAGTTCAGCCGTTGGCTCAACCCCAGCGAAGCATTGGGTACAGATTGATGACAATTCAGCCGTTGGCTCAACCTCAGCGAAGCGTCGAGTACAAACCGGTAACAGTTCAGCCGTTGGCTCAACCCCAGCGAAGCGTCGGGTACAGACCGCTGATAGTTCAGCTGTTGGCTCAACCCCTGCGAAGCGTCGGGTACAGACCGATAATAGTTCAGCCGTTGGCTCAACCCCAGCGAAGCATCGGGTACTGACTGGTGACATCTCAGCCGTTGGCTCAACCCCAGCGAAGCGTCGGGTACAGACAAATGATAATTTAGCCGTTGGCTCAACCTCAGCAAACCGTCAGGTACAGACCGAGGGAAGTATCAGCTGTTGGCTCAACCCCAACGAAGTATTAGTCATTGGCTCAACCCCATCGATGTCTCATCCGTTGGCGCAACCCCCACGAAGCATCGGAAGTGATCCGGTGACGGAAGCAATATAATAATCCATCCCCAATGATGGAATCTGTTATACACATCCTCAAAGGGAGCACCGAGAAGGATTGGTGATTCAAACTCCCTGTTTCAAACTACCGGTGTAAATTATCATCAAGATAGGCATTGGAAGAACACGCTGAGGTACTCGGTAACCGAGATGCATCCCCAGTGGAGAAACCGACATAAAGATACGACAAAATCAACCGGAAAGGAAAATGCTTTGTGAAGAGTCTCGACAGACATGGAAAACCATTGGTCTCAAACCAAGGTAGCATCCATAATATCATCTTCATCAAAGTTGGCAGGTTCATCACAGATAATCTCATCCCTAGCAGAACGAGATGAGAACAATCTGTGACAGACTAACTCTGATAACCTGTCAGTGGTTATCCTACCAGTAATCGTTTGACAGTGCTGCCACAAGGGTTATCACGATTAACGTTATCCCCAGCAGAAACTAACGTAATCAATCAAATGATAACCCTTCCCCCTCGAAGGTATCTGACATTCATGACATACCCTATCATGCATTGCATCCCCTTTGCATTTAAATTTCTAGTGTCTACTAATCTTTATCTTGTTCATTTCATTACATTACATGAACATGATAAAGAGGGGCATCTGTAGACACTCAAAATTTCGTTTCCCTATTACTAACACTGTAGGAGGGAAAGACTATCTTTCCAAATCAACCCCGGTCTCAATACCGGGCCATGAAATCAACCCTGGTCTCAATACCGGGACATCAACTCAACCCCGGTCTCAATACCGGGTCATCAGGTCAGCCCCGAACTCAACCCAGAAAGTACAGGTTAGCCCCGATCTCAACTCGGGAAGTACAGATTAGCCCCGATCTCAACCCGGGAAGTATAAATTTGCATCGGTCTCAACTCAGGAGGTACAGGTCAGCCCTGGCCTCAACCCGAGAGGTACAAGTCAGCCCCGATCTCAACCCGGGACGTACAGGTTAGCCTCGACCTTAACCCAGGAGGTACAACTCAGCCCTAGTCTCAACCCTGGAGGTACAGGTCAGCCCCGATCTCAACCCATGAGGTATAGGTCATCCCCGGTCTCAACCCAAGAGGTCAGGTCAACTTCAGAAACAATCTTGAAGCACCACAACATCTCTAGAGGAAAACCTGGAGGGACCAAGTCAGCCTTAGAGACAACACTGAGGACAAACATACTCGAATGGGATCCAAATCTTAGAAACAACCCCAAGAAGTGAACTGAAGGCCATGCCAACACTGTAGGCAACCCAGGAGGGGTAAAACAGTTATTTTACTAACTTTATGCTGATTCAATCAAAATCAAGCCGAATTGATGCCACCAAGGTCAGAACGAACCATAATAATGATCCCGAGTGTAAACAGCGCAAGACAGCTCAACGGACAAACTGTGTGGAATCGAAGACCTGGTTATGAACCCGTCTTCTTGGACCCGGAAAATGTTTTATCCCATGTTATTGTGACACTCTTGGCAAGGGCATTCTGGAAAGGTACATCACGCCTCAAACAGACGCTCAGATCAAAGTTAGAAAGTTTCAAACCTGATATTTTATTGCTCGGAGTGCACGCACTTCTATGCAACAGGACCCGCCACGTGGGCACTGCCACATGGAGCCATACCTCTACCTATGGCAATAGCAAGTAGAGTGGAGGCTTCTGGGTCTATATATATAAACTCACCCCCAGCTCATTTAAAGAATTCAGAAACGCTTTGAACCCCTGCCCGTTTGGTTTTTCAGCTATTTTCTTGTCTTTTAAACCTAAATTTTTTCACTCTAACACGTAGATATACTCACATACTACCACATATCAGAAAATAACCGATAAATTTGCACGTTTAAAGCATACGATTTGGCAAAACGCCTATCTAGCAGTCCATTGTGAGTATTTTTACGATCAGAAAGTTATTATTACTTCTTTGCACTTTTATACACTTGCATATCAAGTTTTGTTTTAGCACCTAAACGCATTTTTTGACATTTCAACAACTCGGATTGACGATCCGTCGCTTCCAGCAGCTTTTATATACTTGCATCTTCGTATTGAGAAACTTCGTCTGACTGGGTTATCTTCCCAGTCTGGGTTTGGCTTTTTTGAATATATTTAACTGTATATATATACTAACTTTTCAATTCTGTCAAGCCTGGATGTCAAATCAGCGATAGTTTACTGCTTATATATATATATATATATATATATATATATATATATATATAAGCAACATTCACCACACTAGGTTATCTTTTCAGTCTTGGTTGACTACTTTTCTTTATATATATATATATATATATATATATATATATATATTTACATTCCAATTCGGCCTAGATCATTCTGTGGCCTTTTTAATGCTTTTATATATATATATATATATATATATATATATATATATATATATATGCAACATTCACCACACTGGGTTATCTTCCCAATTTTGGTTGGCTACTTTTCTGTCTATATATATATTTACATTCCAGTTCGGCCTGGATCATTCTAGGGCCTTTTTACTGCTTATATATATATATATATATATATTTATATTTCAGTCCTGGCCTCGGAGTGAAATCCCACCGCCCTTTATTACTTTTCTATATATATTTACATTCTGTCTAGCCCGGATAATTTCGTGGATTTTATTAAGCTTTTATAAATATATATATATATATATATTTACATTTCAGTCCGAGCACCGGTGTGAAAATCCATCGCCCTTTAAAACTTTCATATATATAATTATATATATATTGCTTGATTCAGTTTTATTAAATTATTGCTTTAAATATTCATTTGATATGAATCAACACTAACATTTCTGTGGGCGAACTAGATTTCTTTAAATCTCGCCAACTCTAGCTTTCAAATGGTTCAAAATAGGTCCAGACAGAACCGAAAAGCTAGAATGGCTGAGATTTATTTAAATCTAACATTTTTCTAGTTTCAGTTATAAAAGCTACCTCACGGCCTTTAGATCGCTATCTAGTGGGAACGAGATGCTTCGGCCAGGTGCGAACTAGGATTTACTAATGAATCCTTGGTTCTAGCGATATTTGGATATATTTCTATACAAATTTAAGCTATGCAGGTTTATTAGCCTCCCTATGTGAGCCTAGGTGTAGACACTCAAAATTTCCTGCCCCGATACTAACACTATAGGAGGGTAAAACTGTCTTTTCAAATTAACTCTTATCTCTAATCAGACAGTTAAATCAACCCCGATCTCAATATCGGGCCATCAAATCAACCCTGATCTTCAATCGGGCCATCAGATCAACCCTTATCTCAATATCGGGCTATCAAATCAACCTCGATCTCCAATCGGGCCGTCAAATCAACCCCGATCTCAATATCGGGCCATCAAATCAACCTCAATCTCAATATCGGGCCATCAAATGAACTCTAATCTCCAATCAGACCGTCAAATCAACCCAAATCTCAATATTGGGCCATCAAATCAACCCCGATCTTCAATCGGGCCGTTAGATCTCAATATCGGGCCATCAAATCAACCCCAATCTCAAATCAGGTCGTCAGATCAACCCCGATCTCAATATCGGGCCATCAAATCAACCCCGATCTCTAATCGGGCCGTCAGATCAACCCCGAACTCAACATGGGGCAATTAAATCAACCCCGATCTCCAATTTGACAGTCAAATCAACCTCGAAATTAATATCGGGCCATCAAATCAACCCCGATCTTTAATCGGGCCGTCAGATCAACCCCGATTTAATATTGGGCCATCAAATTAACCCCAATCTCTAATCGGGCCGTCAGATGAATCCCGATCTCAATATCAAGCCATTAAATCAACCTCGATCTCTAATCGGGCCGTCAGATCAACCCCGATCTCAATATCGGGCCATCAAATCAACCCCGATCTCCAATCGGGTCGTCAGATCAACCCCGATCTCAATATCGGGCCTTTTAAATCAACTCTGATCACCAATATTGAGACAACCACAGCCTCGAACACCAGTCTCGGGATGTCAACTCAGCCTCGGTCTTAACCCTGGAGGTATAGATCAGCCCCGATCTCATCCCGGGAGCTACAGGTCAGTCCTGGTCGCAACCTGGGAAGTTAAGTCAACTTCTGGAATAAACATAAAGCTCCACAACATCTCCAGAGGAAAACCTAGAATGACTAAGTTAACCTTAGAAACAACACTGTGGACAAACAGACTTGAATGGGATCCAAGTATTGGAAACAACCCCACGAAGTCAACCGAAGGCCATGCCAACACTAAGGGCAACCCCGGGAGGGGAAAAATGGTCATTTTACCAACCTTAAGCCGATTCGGTCAAAATCAAGCCGAATTGATGCCACCAAGGGCAGAACGAATCATAACGATGATCCCGAGTGCAAACAGCGCAAGACAGCTCAACGGATAAACTGCGGGGAATCGAAGACCTGGTTATGAACCTATCTGCTTGGACCAAAAAAATGTTTTATCCCATGTTATTGTGACACTCTCGGCGAGGGCTTTCCAAAAAGGTATCGTACGCCTCAAACGGACGCTCTGATCAAAAGTTAGAAACTTTTGACTTTGACCTCGCGTTGCTTGGAGTGCAAGTACTTCGAGACGACTCAATCGGATATGTGGGCCCCACCAGGGGAGCCGCACCTCTACCTATGGAAATAGCAGGTATAACTGAGGCTCCCTGGCCTATAAATAAACGTGCAACCCCCCTTATTTGAAAAAAAAGAAATGCAGCGAACCACTGCCCGTTTGATTCTCTTACTTTTTCAGCTCTTCTAAACCCAAATTTTTTCACTCTAACACGTAGATATACCCACATACTACCACATATCAGAAAATAACCGGTATATTCTGACTTTTAGAGCCTACGATTTGGCAAAAAGCCCGTGTAGCAGTCAATTATAAGTATTTTTACTATCAGAAAGTGATTCCTACTTCTTTGCACTGTTTTGCACTTGCATATCAAATTTTGTTTTCTACATATATTCAGAACTTAGTTTCGTGACGTTTTTGTCAAAATTTGTTACATTTTTGTACATAAACTCAATTTCTGGCATTTCTACAACTCGGATTGACGATCTGGCTGCTCTAACAGCTTTAGTGCACCAGCACCTTCGTTTTAAGCAACTTTGTAGGACTGAGTTATCTTCCGAGTCCGAGTTTGACTTTTTTGTGTTTATTTAACTGTATATATACTAACTTTTCAGTTATGTCAAGCCCGGATGTCAAATCTGAGGTAGTTTACTACTTTTCTATATATTTATACATATATACACAGCCTGCACCACCACTAGGTTCTCTTCCCATTCTTAGTTGACTACATTTCTGTCAATATATATATTTATATATTTATATATTTTTTTGCTGCCTAGATTATTCTGTGGCCTTTATTGTGACGCCCCCAAAATAGGTTCAATACTAACCCATTCTGAGTCGCCAAATACATGGTACAAAATTTCAAATACAAATCTTTTATAACAAAAGGCCGTGAGAAATACGACCATACAACTATGAATTTCAATGCAAATCGTATATAATACGAAATACAAACATTCAAATTCATTCCTTATTCATTATAATTATTATCCCACTATTTTATAGAATAGTGAGGACTTCTATAAATCTAACTCTGATCATCACACTGTTCCCCGACTAGTCCGCGCAACATTCTCATACCCTGAAGAGGACAATAGATGAAAAGGGTGAGTTCAACTAGCCCAGTAAAGAATATTATGACTAAGATAATAGAAAATAAATTGTCGTTAGTCTTTAACAATTCAGATAAAATATTATCGATAACAAGTTTTAGATTAATATTCGCAGCGAAAATAACAATTCATTAGAAGAGTTAAGTAAAGAATGAAGTCTACTATCTTCTATGATTTAAAAGTCCACCATCAATATTTTATCCCTATAACATCAATCAATATACATCTCGAATCAAATATTCATCTTTGCACTACGGGCCAAAGATATTCATCAAGTAATCATTCATCTTTGCACTACAGGCCAAAGATATTCATCAAGTAATCTTTCATCTTTGCACTATAGGACAAAGATATTCTGTTATATCACCATTTAGGACTGAGGATGATGAAAACAATACGAATAACAAATCAAGTGAGATAAAAGACAAATATTAGATAATTTATCCAGAGTTCAAGAATGAAGATCAAAACCTGGATCCAATCAAAGATGATTTGGAAATAAAAAAAATATTTTTTTTACCGTGAATAGTACCCTATGAATTGTAACTTGTGAACTCGACATGAAAAGATAAAAATTTCACAAGAAAGTTCAGACCAATATTCCAGTGAAATAATATTAAATGAAGCGCAAAACTCAAGGAATTTCTGATCATTTCAGGAATTCTAGAAGCAATACTTACCGTAGTAAGTTTAGAGTTAGGAATCTGAAATGAAATAATATACGAAACTGCAATTAGATTTTCACCTGTCTGGCGGTAGTCCGTTCAGACAGATTATTTCAACAATTTAATAACAACTAAAAATGAAGGGTTATTCACCAGGCATGCGGTAGTCCGCATAGACAGCTTATTTCCACAGAATAATAAAGAATGGAATAACAACATGATTTCACCATGCATGCGGTAGTCCGTGTAGACATGTTATTCCAACAGAATAATAAACAATGGAATAACAACTCTTACGAGTATTGAAATAAAATAACTCTCTTCATGAATACGAAAGAAATAATACCCCTTACCTTAAAAATTTCGAGACTGCACTAGTGTAATAGCAGAATACTCATCTTCTTTCTCTCTTATTCTCTCTATACTTTCTCTCTCTATAGCTTTAGTGAATTGGTGAGAAATAATTAAAAAATGAGCTTCTATTTATAGGCTCGGCAGAGTAAGGGTAAAATAGTCTTTTCGCCATAATTTATGACATCATCGCTTATATCATCGATCCTATGACATCATTGCTTACCTCATCGCTCTGATGACATCCTTGCTTACCTCATCGCTCCGATGACATCATTGTTTGCATCATAAGAGTTTAAATTCAATTTGCACTCTTTCACCTCGTTTAACTTTTATACCATGAATTTACTATAATAATGTTACCATTCAAATTATAAAATTCATACTATTATATAATCACATCATACTACTATAATGTAATATTATAATAATATATTTGAATGAATTATTTTATCGGACAAGATAAAATACCAACTTTCAACAAATGTCATATGTTAAAAATTCTTCCGTTTAAATTCACATTGAATAAATATTTCCTTATCATATATATCAAAAATTAATTATTCACAAATAATATTACAGAACTACAATATTGACAACCAGGTCGTTCCCAGGAAAGAGGAGGCCTTCCGATAAGGATTTCTCCTTACTGACGCGCAATTAATCAACCCCTTTCCTAGACAGAACTTCCTTAGACATTGCCAATAATACTATCTAATAATATTATTCAAATAATATGAATTATTGATTTGATAATTTGAAATAATATGCAATGATAATTATTGAATCAATAATATAAAATAGCAAAGTAGCACTTATTGATATAAAATATCAACGTAGCAAATATTAAACCAATAAACTATTATGCAATTATTCAATCAATAATATAAAATATTGAACAGTAATTATCGTAAAAATAATTGAGTAAGTGCCTTCCTACGTAAGAATCAATAATCCAAAATAATGTGCAATGCCGTATGCTATTGTGCAACACCACATATTACTGTATTTTAACCACCGGGTATTTTAACAGTACTAATGGTAACAGTTTTGTCGTTATTTTTATAAAAAGGTTTCTTCTGTCGCTTTCTATATCCGACATTCATTCCGTTATGGGGTCCACCAATGACTGCGTCGTCGTACAAATATTCTCCGACAAAAAGAATATTCCTTGACCAAAAGAATATTCCCCGACACAACGAATATTTAATAACCACTTGCTTACTTTATAAACTTTGCACATTTCACCCATAACTTATCACATTTATTAAATCAACACCTTACTATTTCAAAATAATATATAAAGAAAATTAAATCTTATTCATAAAATTTGGGGTCTTACAACCTCCCCTCCTTATAAAATTTCATCCTCGAAATTGATGTACGTACCGGTATGTCAAAAAGGTGAGAATACCTCGTTTTTATTTCCGATTTGAACTCCCAGGTCATTTCTTCGATTCCAACTGTGACTTCCATGGTGCTTCAACCGTAGTACCTCACAATGGTAACTATCAATTTGTCACCACACGAAAACGACGTCCCCTACTGAGAGTCTGGCTTCGGTGCATCCCATATAAGAAGTCACCAGCAAGAGGCTCGGGGCTCTTCACACTTTATGGCTCTTGATGCTTCGCCTTGACACGTTTACACGTTAAACACCTCGAGATAAACTCCGCGATCTCTCTCTTCATATTGCTCCACCAAAATATTTGTCGAAGATCACGATACATTTTGGTACTTCCAGGGTGGATTGCAAACGGTGTGTTATGTGCATCCATCATGATTCTATACTTTAATTCAGAGTTGTTAAGAACACAAAGTCTGGATTTAACTCGAAGTATTCCCTCTGCATCGATTCTTGCTTCTAAAATAGCACCTTCTTGCATCTTCTTCTTCATATTCATCAGCTCCGGGTCTGTAGCTTGAGCAACTTTAACTCTATCAATTAAAGCTGGTTCTACGCGTATACTTGACATCATCACGTAGGTCCTTGGAGTCTTGAACTCTGTCTCCATTCTTTGTACGTCATACAAAATGGGTCTTTGTGTTGACAGCATCGCACTCGTTCCCGCATGTGATCTTCTACTCAACGCGTCAGCTACCACGTTCAATTTTCAAAATCTTTCAACAGCTCCAACCAACGTCGTTGTCGCATATTAGGTTCGTTCTGGGTGAATAAATATTTTTTAGGTTTTTGGAGTATATTAGGATGTCATCCATAATGACAACCACGAATTGATCCAAATATTTCTTAAATATTCGGTTCATCATGTCCATGAACGCAGCATGGACATTAGTCAATTCGAAAGATATAACTAGAAATTCATAATGCCCGTATCGAGTTCTGAAAGCAGTCTTCGGAATATCCTCAGTTTTAATCTTCAGCTGATGATATCCAGAACGAAGATCGATCTTTGAAAAGAATTGTGCTCCTTGCAACTGGTCGAACAGGTCATCAATACGAGATAACGGATACCAATTCTTGATGGTGACATGGTTCAACTCCCGATAGTCAATACAAAGTCGCATACTACCGTGTTTCTTCTTTACAAATAAAATAGAAGTACCCCAAGGAGATGTACTAGAACGAATAAAATCGATGTCTAACAACTCCTTTAGTTGGACCTTTAACTCCTGAAGTTCAATAGGAGTCATTCGATATGGGGTTTTAGAAATTGGTTTTGTACCGGGTTCAAGGTCAATAAAGAATTCAACTTTATGTTTTGGGGTAGACCAGAAAGTTCTTCGGGAAATACATCAGGAAACTCATTAACAACAAAAGTATCATTCAAATCTGATGTATTTTGATTTATATCAGTGATATGGGCTAAGAAAGTTTGTCATCCGTTTTTCAATAAACGAATAGCTTTATGACTTGAAATGACATTGATTGATTTTAGTGGTCTGGTTGTTTGAATGAAAGCTAACAACCTTACGAAACAATCAATTTTGGCATTATGAGTGGTTAACCAATTGATTCAAAAAAAATCACAACAAATGCAAGAATTTTCAAATATATAAGATCAACATGTAGGGTGAGGATACCAATTTGAATCAAGCAAGATTTGTAAACTGTAGATGTAACGAAGGTTTCCCCCAACGGAGTTTCAACTGATAAGTCAAAGTCTAATTTCTCAGGTGTCAAGTTCAAACGTTGAGCACAAGTAGGTGAAATAACAGAATGGGTAGAATCGGTATCTAATAAGGTATATACTTCGCAAAAATTTGTGTTTAACTAACCCGTGATAAATTCATTCGGGTTCCTCATGTTTTGGGCAGTCACGACAAACGCTCTTTAAGGAACCACCGACTTTGATTTGTCCGGGACAGTCTTTGGTGTCACTATCCCAGCTGGTCTTAACTTTGCTATAAAGTCCATTCCACCCTCAACTGCTTCGTCGCACTCCTGATCCATGATTTGAATCATTACTCTTCGATCCATATCGAATTGGGGTTGACCGCTATGCACAGGATAATTCCAAACTCAATGTTGGATTCTCCTAATTGCTGTCCAAAAAGTAAAATCCATGTCGTCTATTTTATCCTTCTTGGATCGGACGTCTCTTTCTAAAATATCAACGCGTCGTGCAGCTTTTACCCATGCATCTTCTATTCTCACTTGTTCCGTTGCTTCTTCTTTCAGTTGATCGTTAACATTTGCATTTTCAGATTACAACTTTAATATCATATGCTCTGCTAGAGAGAGATTTTGTTCAAGCCTCGCATATCGAGTAGCAAAATCTTGAATCTCTGTATCCCTTTCTTAAATTATTGTATCCCTTTGTTCCACGGCTATCTGCCGTTCTTCACCCTGCTCTTCTAACTCATGAATACGATCTTGCAGTTCTACATTTCGATCATAAAATTCTCCTAATAATTCCTCCTCCTCAGGTTCCTCTTCTTCCTCACTCTCAGCTACAACCTCTGCAACTAGCTCGGGTGCAACTATTAATTCTTCACTCACCACAAGAATATTTCTAATTTCTTCTTCTCCCGACATTACATTATCCTGGTTGGTGATTAAAGGTGGCTCCACGGTCTCATTCACTCCATTGCTTAGATTTTCAGCTGTCATTCTCAAATACTTCCATAAAACAAGGGTTAATTAAATAAACTAACATATCACATATTAACCCTATGCTCCGACTGACCAATTAAATACCAAATAAGCTTAGGTAGGACACACTAGCAAAGGTTTTTACTCGTCTATCCCCTCCTAGTTCTATTCCCAGATCTCCGCAAGAGATCATATCCCTAAGCTCTGATACCAACTGTGACGCCTCCAAAATAGGTTCAATACCAACCCATTCTGAGTCGCCAAATACATGGTATAGAATTTCAAATACAAATCTTTTATAACAAAAGGTCGTGAGAAATACGATCATACAACTATGAATTTCAATGCAAATCATATATAATACGAAATACAAACATTCAAATTCATTCCTTATTTATTATAATTATTATCCCACTATTTTATAAAATAGTGAGGACTTCTACAGATCTAACTTTGATCATCACACTGTTCCCCAACTAGTCCCCGCAACATTCTCATTCCCTGAAGAGGATAATAGATGAAAAGGGTGAGCTCAACTAGCCCAGTAAAGAGTATTATGACTAAGATAATGGAAAATAAATTATCGTTAGTCTTCAACAATTCAGATAAAATATTATGGACAACAAGTTTTAGATCAATATTCGCAGCGAAAATAACAATTCATTAGAAGAGTTAAGTAGAGAATGAAGTCTACTATCTTCTATGATTTAAAAGTCCATCATCAATATTTTATCCCTGTAACATCAATTAATATACATCTCGAATCAAATATTCATCTTTGCACTACGGGCCAAAGATATTCATTTGTATCATCAGTTGGTCATGTTCTTCTCAACACCTGTTTATCTTTGCACTACGGGCCAAAGATATTCATCAAGTAATCATTCATCTTTGCACTACAGGCTAAAGATATTCATTAAATAATCTTTCATCTTTGCACTACAGGCCAAAGATATTCAGTTATATCACCATTTTAGACTGAGGATGATGAAAACAATACGAATAACGAATCCAGTGAGATAAATGATAAATATTAGAGAATTTATCCAGAGTTCAAGAATGAAGATCAAAACCTGGATCCAATCAAAGATGATTTGAAAATAAAAAAATATTTTTTTTACCGTGAATAGTATCTCGTGAATAGTAACTCATGAATAGTAACTCGTAAATAGTAACTCGACATGAAAAGATAAAAATTTCACAAGAAAGTTCAGACCAATATTCCAGTGAAATAATATTAGATGAAGCACAAAACTCAAGAAATTTTTGATCATTTTAGGAATTCTAGAAGCAATACTTACCGTAGTAAGTTTAGAGTTAGGAATCTGAAATGAAACAATATACAAAACTGCAATTGGATTTTCACCCATCTGGCGGTAGTCCGCTCAGACAGATTATTTCTATAATTTATTAACAACTGAATACGAAGGGTTATTCACCAGGCATGCGGTAGTCCGCGTAGACAGGTTATTCCCACAGAATAATAAAGAATGGAATAACAACAGGATTTCACCTATGCATACGGTAGTCTGCGTAGACAGGTTATTCCAACAGAATAATAAAGAATGGAATAACAACTTTTACGAGTATTGAAAGAAATAACTCTCTTCATGAATACGAAAGAAATAATACCCCTTACCTTAAAAATTTGGAGACTGTACTAGTGTAATAGCAGAATACTCTTCTTCTTTCTCTCATTTTCTCTCTATACTTTCTCTCTTTATAGCTTTAGTGATATGGTGAGAAATAATGAAGAAATGAATTTCTATTTATAGGCTCGACAGAGTAAGGGTAAAATAGTCTTTTCGCTATAATTTATGACATCATCGCTTATATCATCGATCCTATGAACTCATTGCTTACCTCATCGCTCCGATGACATCATTGTTTGCATCATAAGAGTTCAAATTCAATTTGCACTCTTCCACCTCGTTTAACTTTTATACCATGAATTTACTATAATAATGTTACCATTCAAATTATAAAAATTATATTATTATATAATCACATCATACTACTATAATATAATATTATATTAATATATTTGAATGAATTATTTTATCGGACAAGATAAAATACCAACTTTCAACAAATGTCACATGTTAAAAATTCCTCCGTTTAAATTCACATTGAATAAATATTTTCTTATCATATATATCAAAATAATATTATTCACAAATAATATTACAGAACTACAATATTGACAACTAGGTCGTTCCTAGGAAAGAGGGGGCCTTCCGATAAAAAATTCTCCTTACTGGCGCACAATTAATCAACCCCTTTCCTAGACAGAACTTCCTTAGACATTGCCAATAATGCTATCTAATAATATTATTCAAATAATATGAATTATTGATTTGATAATTTGAAATAATGTGCAATAACAATTATTGAATCAATAATATAAAATAGCAAAGTAGCACTTATTGATATAAAATATCAACGTAGCAATTATTGAACCAATAAAATATTATGCAATTATTGAATCAATGATATAAAATATTGAACAGTAATTACCGTAACAATAATTGAGTAAGTGTCTTCCTACGTAAGAATCAATAATTCGAATTACTGTGCAATAGCGTGTGCTACTGTGCAACACCACGTATTACTGTATTTTAATCACCGGGTATTTCAGCAGTACTAACGGTAACAGTTTTGCCGTTATTTTTATAAAAAGGTTATTTTTGTCACTTTCTATATCCGACATTCATTTCGTTGTGGGGTCCACCAATGATTGCGCCGTCGGACGAATATTCTCCGATAAAAAGAATATTCCTCGACCAAACGAATATTCCCCGACACAACGAATATTTTATAACCACTTGCTTACTTTGTAAACTTTGCACATTTCACCCATAACTTATCACATTTATCAAATCAACACCTTACTATTTCAAAATAATATATAAAGAAAATTAAATCTTATTCATAAAATTTGAGGTCTTACATTTATACTACTTTTTGCACCCTTCACCATTACTGGGTTATCTTCCCAGATCATGGTTGACTACATTTTTGTACATTTACATTTCAGTTCGGCCTGGGTTATTCTGTGGCCTTTTTATTACTTTTATATATAAATATGCATATATAAGCAGCCTTCACCACCACTGGGTTCTCTTTTCAGTCTTGGTTGACTACTTTTCTGTCAATATATATATATATATATATATATATATATATATATATATATATATTTCAATTCCAGTCCGGGTGCCGGTGTGAAAACCCATCGCCCTTTATAGCTTTTGTATATATAACTGTGTATATATTAATGCTTTAAATATTCATTCGATATGAATCGGCATTTTTCAGTTTCAAAAGCAACGTCGAGTCCCTTTGATAACTATCTAGTGGGAACGAGTTGCTTCAGCTAGGTGCGAACCAGGATTTACTGATGAATCCTTGGTTCTAGCAATATTGGGATGTATATCTGTTTCTGTACAAATTTGAACTGTGCAGGTTTATTGGCTACTCTCATGTGAGCCTAGGAATCGTGGGGTTTATGATCAAATCGATCAGAATCTGATTCCCACGATGGACAAACTTCGCTTTACGAATGTACCCTACCAGATTTTCTGTAAAATGTACATGCAAAGACCTTAAAACGGTTATCCAAATTTAAGGTCTCAATATAGTGAAAAATATAGTTTGTCGTGTCAGAATCTCTCCGATGGCTATTATGCCCATGAGGAGACCGACACTTGTATTTATTTCTTTGGTCGAGGATGCCTCACAGCTCGACAATCACCATTCAAACTGTGCCTTAAGGCTATAAAGATAAAAAAAATGAAAGTATCAACAGGCTTCAATTCCTATACTAGCGTAAAGGTTTGATAAACCAGTTTTCAAAACATCATTTTCAATTCAATCAAAAGAAAATCTTTTGCAAATCAAATCAAATACTTTTACAAATCAAATCAAAGACTTTTTGCAAATCAAATCAAACACTTCGTATATAGGTTCAACGAAGCAAAGCATTACTTTCAATCAATCAAACATAGGCCCAATTTTCAAAACAACATTCACACACGCATTTCAATTTTAAGGAAAATATTAACACGATTGCGGTACCGTGTTTACACAGGAGTTGTGGGGTGCCTAACACCCTCCCCACACTTAACCAAGATCCCGAACTCAAACTTTGTTTTCAAAGATCAAGTTTCGACAGTGTCCAACAATTGGGCCTCTTTCAAACAAAACTCGGTTGAGTTGGTACAACCATTTTAAATCTACTAACTGGCGACTCTGTAAAACGTTCAAATCGTCAACATGATACATGTTGGCCTTTTCCTAAAAAACCCTTCAAAACCTTTTTTCGCAATAAAAAAGAGTGAGGGTAGAGATAACTTAGGAAGAGAGAAAGATCCGGGTTGTGATCCGACCCGCGAATTTTTTCCCAACGTCGACAGGTGGCGACTCTGCTGGGGATAGTAGAGGGCTTAGGACGCTTTTAAATCTTTTCAAAGAATTTCCCTTTCAAAACTATAAATGCATGAATTCTGCGTCTTTACATTTAATGAATGCATGAATGTTGCGTCTTTACATTGAATGGATGTGAATGATTACTTTTTTGCTTTTTAGTGCTTCGCACCAACTGTCATCATATGCATACGGTGATAGCGATGTATGTGAATGTATGTTGCGTGTTCCTCTCACAAGGAGGCAAAACCCGTCGGTGATAAGTAATGTCTCTGGGGACGGCTTAGTCTCTGGGGCTTGTGAAAATGCACCACCCAAATTTGCTCCAATTGAAAGATCGGATTAATTTCTCCTCTAGTAGATTGCGATGATCTGGGTACCTTCATGCCAAAAAAAGTCGCAAGAGTAGCCTAAGATAGGTCAGCCGCTGATTAACCAAATCCAATGGGAAACTTCTTCATGCCTTCCTCTTTCAATTCAATGTCCAGTTTTCAATATTTTCTTCTTGTCATCCTGTCATAAAAACAACTGACCTCTGTTTTATAGGATAAAATTAAAAACCACATCATGCATCCTATCCCTATCTACCTCAGGAAATTAACACGCCTACATTTTGTTGTAGGTGAAAAATTGGTCCCGTCACTAGATCTAAGTCTAAAAAAGCACTTAGTCCATCCACGGACATGGCTTCGAGTGCTATAACAGAATCCACCCCTGTATCTAGGGAAGAGTTCAAAGGACTGAGAAATCAGATAGCTGAACTAGCCAGTTTTCTGACAGAACAAAGCAAGGCCTTTAAAGGGAAGCAAACCCAAACTCATACAGAACCAGGAGCACCTGATGGTAGTGGTAGTCAAGAGACCGAAAAGACCAAGACTCAGATTCCCGGACCATAAAACCAGGACACAACCAACAAAACCCCTGAAATCACCACCCTCAACAAGAACAGGAAGCGGGTGACCTTCTCATGAAAGTACAACAAATGGAAGAAACTCTCCGGTCTATCAAAAGGACTGGGGCATTTGGAAGTGTTAATTACTCCGACCTTTGTATTTTCCCCGGGGCTCGTTATACTGAAAAATTTTGAACTCCTAATTTTGAGAAATATGATGGATTGGGAGATCCATATACACATCTGAAAGTGTTCATCGGAGAACTCGGATCCTATCAGAGGATAAGAAGCTTCGAATACAACTATTCCAGAAAAGTTTGACTAGAGAAGCCAGAGCCTGGTATGCCCGTCTGGACAACTCTAAGATTCATAGTTAGGAAGAGTTAGCCCATGCCTTCCTCAGTCAATACAGCTTCCAATCTCAGCTGGCTCCAGACAGATACCAGATAACCAAAATCAAGAAAAAGAACACTAAATCATTCAGAGAATATGCCCAACGATGGAGGCGGGTGGCAGCACAATTCACCCTAGCCATGAATGAATCTGAGATAGTCATGACCTTCATCGACATCCAAGAGGCGCCATATAGGAGAGGGTCTTAGAAGGCATAGGAAAATCATTCTCTGAAATGATCAAGCACAGTGAAATGGCAGAAATAGAGCTCAAATCCATGAAGATCAAGAACCTAACCGCCCTCGAAGCTGTTGCTGAACATATCCAGTTCGAAAATTACGGGAGTAATCCCCGGAGGGTACACAAAAAGAAAGATGAAGAAGTATCCTTAGTGTTGCAAGGACAAAATCCAAGGGGCGAGGCAAGCAGTATTCCCATTCAAAAGAGGAACTATACCCCTTTCTAAACTCCAGCACAGCCTTCAAACCCTCCATTCCAGAAAAATATGGAGGTCAGGTGTCAAAGAACTTTCACCCCTCTAGGGGATTCACTTGAGAACGTATTCAAACTTCTGACTGCTCAGAAGAAGATTGTCCAACTCCTTCCACCCACCAATACCGGTGGACAAAATTTTAATCCAAGCAAGAAATGTGCTTATCATTCTGGATCTCCAGGCCATGACACACAAGACTGTTGGTCTCTCAAGCAAAAAATACAAGACTTGATCGACAACGGAGAGATTGTAGTAACAAAGCCTGAACAACCGCATGTGCTGGACAATCCTCTTCCACAACATAAAGAGGAGAATGTCAACATGATCAGCAGCACGAGTGGAGAAGGATCCAAATACCTTCGTTATATAGGAGAATCAACTCCATCCAGTAATAACACCCCAGACAGTTGGGAAGTCTCCGAAAGGAGGTTCTTGATAGAACAAGAAATGAAGTCTATCAAAGAATAAATCGACTAATTAGCAGAACTGGTCGTCTACCAACATCAGATCACCAGAAAAATGATCAAACGGGCCAACCAGTCGGACATCGATTGCCCTCCCACACCGGAGATCATTTCCCCGATGAATCAATATCAGCCTCATGAGAATGAACTCGGGACCAATAGGGTGACCAAAGAAGAAGGCATCCAAACTAGTGGAAAATTCCTATTTCAAAGGAACTTCACCAACTTAAACCAGTCAATGGAAGAAATCCTCCAGATGCTAATCCTTGAAGGAATGGTTGCATATTTGTTACCTCTACTGAACCCTCAGGCCAGAAAGTTCAAACTTAACCAAATATGTCAGTATCATTCCAATTCATACCGAGGATTGCTGGGCACTTCGCAACCTGATTTAAGACATGATTGAAAGCGATGAATTGATGAGGGGAAATCAAGTTCTCGACCTCCCAGATGAAGACACTCTCTAGATCCCCACTGTATGGAACCAGAACACAGTGGCTGTTATATCATGCGATAGGGAGTCGACCCTCAAACCCTTAGTATTTCTAGGGAAAAGGGTCCAAGAGATATAAAATCCTTTATAGGTGGCCGCACACGAGCCTTTAATCTTTCCCTTCAGACCCCAGTATCCAATTATCAGTTTGAAATGAGTCCCATGGAACTATGGGAACAATGAAGGGTCCACCTCAAATAACATTACCGTTGTGCCAAAGGACAATCCATTATACCTGCCTCAGCGGGTGATTAAACCAGTCATCAAAGCCAAAGCAAAGGTGAACGATGAGAAGATTGAAGAGTTTCTCAACAAAATGGGACACAATGAAATCAAGGTGGTGCAAGACCTAAAAGATGCACCCAAGCAAATGTCTATCCTAGATTTGGTCTTATCCTTAGTGGGTCATCGCAACATTCTAGTGAAAGTACTAGAAGAAGCCTATCTGCCACATACCGTAGATATCGAGAAATTCCGTCACGTGGTGGAACACATTTTCAACAACAATATGATATCTTTCACTAATAATGATATCCCTGCAGAAGGAACGGGCCATCATAAGTCCCTGCATATAGTTGTGATGTCTCCGGGTATGTAATCAAAGGTGACGGAGGATCATCTCTCAACATATGTCCCTACGATACTTTAGAAAGAATGAAAATTAACCCGAACCAGATCAAAACCAGTTATGTGGTCATTTGGGCTTTCGATGGATCGCGACGCCAAGCTATGGGAGAAATAGAACTACCCTTAGAGTTTGGCCCATACACTTTCTACGTATCCTTTCAGGTGCTCAATATCGCCACTGAATATAACCTATTGCTGGGCAGGCCCTGGATTCATATGGCAGGAGCAGTGCCATCCACCCTCCATCAACAGCTCAAATACATTATCAACGGTAACCTTATCACGGTCAATGCTGAACCAGAATACCCTGTCAGCATACAAAGAGACATGTCAGTGATCAGCCTGGACGCAGGGATTGAACCTGCAAGTTTTCAAGCCCTGGAGGTGAGTGATACCCAGTATCTACCAATTGGGGCACCAGCCCTGAAGCCTAAGGTCTCCACCAAAGTAATGACAGTGGGCCAGGAAATGGTATCCCTGGGTTTCCAACCTGGAGAAGGGTTAGGAAAGAATCAGCAAGGTATCAAGAGCCCGATTCAAATCCCTAGTAAGATTGGGAGAGCAGGACTAGGATTTCCATCATGGTTAAACCACTGGAACCCACATAAGCATCCCAAGGCTCATGCTTCCACCGTATTGCTGTCAAACCTTACTAATGCTGGATGGGTAAAACCAATGAGGAAGATCCCTATTGTGGTATCATCAATAGTGTTTCCTCTAATTATACCTGTCAATAAAAGAAAAGCCCTCAAGTACGAGGCAGATAGCGAAAAGGGAAAAGAAAAGATCATGTATGAAGGACGAGACCCATTCGCTAATATACGGGTCAACATAAACTACGAGGGTATGAATGATGCGATCCTAGACAGCGAAGACGAGGATCAGATTCAAATTCCTCTCATCAAGAAGGAAAAGGGGTGCAGTTCAAAGAAAAACCCCGCCCCTATTATAAAGGATGTCTCAGTCATCATTCAAGACGAGGTAGATAATAACAAATCCTTGATCCTTCCTGGTTCATGAGGATCTGACCTTGGATAACTGGAGCAGTGTCCCTTGCCTCGGTCAAAAAGGGTAAAGGGGCAGAGAGAGTGCATCTGCCCTTTAATCATGCTTTCATTTACTGCTAACTTTTGATTGCACAGCTATAACATTAACTTTGTCATGCGTTGCAGAATGCTTTGTATATTTAAGCAGTTGTATATATCTAAGATGAAAGCCTTTTTGTTTTCAGGACTCAAGCATTGGATATATTTATCTCTGCTGATGAGATGCCAACCTGTTAAAGTGACTACGACTTTGATGTAGAACTGAACTTCGACTTGATGGATATTGATCAAGAGGAGGAAGATGACTATAGGGTGCCCGAGGAGATCAAAGAATGGGTCAAAGACAAACCCAAACCAAACCTTGACCAAACCACTACTATCAACATAGGAACCTCCAAAAACATCAAAGAAATCCAAATAGGTTTAGACCTTGCATCAAACCAAAAAGCCGACCTGATCGAACTCCTAACACAGTTCCAGGATGTATTAGCATGGTCACATGAAGACATGATTGGCCTCTCTACTGACATTGTCATCCATCGAATGCCCATCAAAGACGGGTTCATGCCAGTCAAATAAAAGCTCAGGCGATTAAAACTTGAATGGAGTCTGAAAGTCAAAGAAGAAGTTGTTAAGAAATTCAATGCAGGGATTATCATGGTATCAACCTACCCAGAGTGGTTTTCCAACAAAGTACCCGTGCCTAAGCCCTGAGGGAAGGTACGAGTATGTGTGGATTACAGGGACTTGAACAAGGCCTGCCTTATGGATAACTTCCCAGTTCCTTTCATCCACATCCTGATCGATAATACTGCGCAGTACGGCATGTATTCCTTCGTAGATTTCTTTGTTGGTTACCAATAAATAATGGTTGCTGAAGAGGACCAGGAGAAAACAACTTTCATCACTCCTTAGGGAACCTTTTGCTATAGACTACTATCCTTCGGCTTTATCAATTCCAGAGCCACGTATTAACGAGCCGTGATGGCCCTGTTTCATGACATGATGCACAAAGAAATAGAGGTCTATGTGGATGACATCATCATTAAATCCCGGAGGGAGGATGATCACATCGACCATCTCAGGAAGCTATTCAATAGGTTACGCAAGTACAACCTCAAGCTAAATCCCTCCAAATGTGCTTTTGGCGTCAAAGCAGGCAAGTTGCTAGGATTTTTGGTGAGTAGTCAAGGCATCGAGCTCGACCCTGCCAAGATCAAAGCCATCATTGAGATGCCGGTACCTCAGACAGAGAAGGAGATACGGGCATATGCCAATTCATTTCCTAGCTCATAGCAACCTGTGAACCCATATTCAAGTTACTAAAGAAGAATTCGTCTACCAAATAGAATGAGGATTGTCAACAAGCCTTCCTTACTATCAAGAAGCAGCTGATCGAAGCACCAATTTTGGTACCTCCGAGGGATGGAGTCCCCTTGTTCATGTACCTGTCCGTCACTGCCAATGCAATGGGCTGCATGCTAGGACAGAAAGATGATAGTAGCAAAGAAAGAGCCATCTAATACATCAGCAAAAGATTCAGCAATGGGGAATAGAAATACACCCTGATCGAGAAAATATGTTGCGCATTAGCATGGGCCGCAATGAGGTTACAACACTACCTCTAGGGCACACGACCTACCTCATATCCCGCATGGATCCACTCAAATACGTATTCAACAAGCCAATGTTGAACTGTCGACTGTCCAAATGGCAGTTGATCCTATAATAATTCGACATTGTCTACGTGACTCAAAAATTAATCAAGGGTCAAGGCATTGCAGATCAATTAGCTGAAGCACCTTCAGGAGGGTTCGAGCCCCTGGAGACTTATTTCCCAGATGATAGAGTCATGACAATTCAATAATTCCAGCAAGAGAATATAGTCCAACCATGGAAAATATTTTTTAACGAAGCAGTAAACATGGAAGGTGCCAGAGCTGGGGCAGTCCTTATCTCTGGTACAAGAGAACAATATCCTATGGCTACCAAACTTTAATTTGGCAACACCAACAACATGGCCGAGTATGAAGGCTGTATAATGGGGTTGAAACTAGCCCAATCAATGGGAATCAAACACCTACTGGTCTTTGGAGACTCTAAGTTGGTCATTAGATAATCCACTGGGGCATATCACACTAAAAAACTGCATTTGCTGCCCTAACATCGGCAGCTCATCAAAATATCCTTAGAGTTTGAAGACATAACCTTCAACCATATTCCTCGGAGTAGGAATGATTTCGCTGATGCATTGGCAACGTTGGCTTCATTAATTCGCATATCCAATAGGAGTGGGTTTCCCAACATCAAATTCACAGTTCAGAAAGCCTCGACATATGGGAATTACATTGGAGAAGTATCAGATGAAATACCTCCTGTCAAGAAGCCTTGGTATCAAGACATCAAGGAATATCTACGAGATGGATCTACACCCGTTAAAGCAAGCCAATCCGCGAGAAAGTGGAGTCATAAGATGGCTATGAAGTTCTATCTAAACGAAGATGCCCTCTACAAAAGAGATGCTGGAATAGGCCTGTTAAGATGCCTTACTAAGGAACAAGCCCAGAGACTAATGGATGAAATTCACGGTGGTGTCCGTGGTCCACACATGATCGGTCATCTGCTTGCCAAAAAGATATTAAGAACAGAACATTACTGGATCTCACTCAAAGTTGACTGCGACGATCACGTCAAGAGATGTTTTTAATGCCAAGTATATGGAAGTGCCATACATGCTCCTCCGAATGAGCAACAAAATATGAGTTTGCCATGGCCTTTCTCCATATGTGGAATGGATGTGATCGGTCCAGTGGAATCAAAAACCAGCAATGGTCATCGATTCATCTTCACCATGATCGATTACTTCACCAAATGGGTTGAAACATCCTCTTTTCCCAAAGTAACCAAAGAGGTCATCATTAGTTTCATCAAAAACAATGTCGTATGTCGATATGGACAACCAAAGGTGATCATATCAGACAACGCCAAGAACCTGAAAAATCAAATGATGAGAGAACTGTTCAGCAAGTTCAACATCAAGTATCTCAACTCTGTCATCTATCGGCCCAAGATGAATGGTGCTGTCGAATCGGCCAACAAGAACATCAAAAAGATCATGCAAAAAATGTCTGCCAATCACAAAGAATGGCTTGACCTGCTGCCCCTTACCTTGTTAGCATACAGGACGTCAATGCGCACCTCTACTTGGTTTACCCCCTATTCATTGGTCTATGGCATAGCAGCAGTCCTCCCCATAGAGGTAGAGATGGAATCCTTACAAGTATTAATCGATGCTCAGTTAGACGAGGATTATTAGTTACAAGACCGATACCACCAACTGTTCCTGATAGATGAAAAAAGGGCTACAGCCATTTTCCACGGGCAGTTGTATCAACAAAGGATTGCTCAATCCTACAACAAGAAGGTCAGAATACGGTAATTCAAAGAAAGAAACTTGGTGCTGAAGAAAATCCTGGCCAATCAAGATGAAGCTAAAGGAAAGTTCGCCCCGAATTGGGAAGGCCCTTTCCTTGTCAAGGAAGTGTTGACAGGAGAAACTATCAGATTACAAGAAATAGACGGGATCGAATTTCCCCAACTCATCAATTCAGACGCCGTGAAAAAGTACTATATCTGAAGCACATGCATGCCCGCATCTAGGTCCTATAAATCAAATCAGGTTCGGTTTTCACTATAAAGCCAGAACTACGAATGACCTGATCTCCCTTAACGCGGGAGTACATTGGCAGCCATTTCTGGTGTGGTCAAACCAAATAAAAACTCAAAAACTTATCAAACTAAACTCAAGACTTATACTTTTCAAGCCTCTCTCATACAAAGCCATAACTACGAATGACCTGATCTCCCTCAACCCGGGAGTACGTAGGCAGCTATTTACTACGCGGTTTGACCTTTAAGAAAAAACAAAAACCAATACGAAACCAGATCCAAGACACCGAAACCCTATAAAGCCTGAGAACCATCCAGTTTACCTGATCAACAGACCCATCTGAGATACTCCCTGACATCTCAACTGTCAGTCCATCAAGGAAAAGCTCAGGATACATCCACAATAACAAGTTATAAAAGAAGTGGTAATCACTCAGCAATGATAATACATCTCCAAACAGGGAAGTGAATCAAAAAAATATATTTCTCTGATATAAAACTGTTTGATATATACATAGTATCCTGTACATAACAAAAATGGCTGATCTAGTCTGTACTGGAAAGATAAAGCTAGTCTATGGACCCAAGGATAAGCGGGCCAGCAATGCCACCATAAGATCTCTCTCTGAAGATGGAGGAGCAGCTGTAAGTGCAATACCCTCAGCCTCCATACGACTCAAAACCTCCACAGTCATCTGTAGTGTGGCACTGTGGTCATCAATATATGTGCTCATCTCAGTAACCAGGCCGTGAGTATAAGATCAAAGGGTAGTACTGTCAGCAATGTGGAAATTATGGGAAGCTATAGCCTCATCCCTCTCCGTAAAAGCTGTGTCCCTAGCAATCAAAGTCTCCTCAATCAAATCAAAAGCTGCATCTCTGGCTAAGCAAATCTCATCCCTCTCCACTACAACTGCATCTCTGGCAGATCGGAGCTCCTCTCTCTTTATCAAGCCAACATCCTGACTGACTCGAAGTGCGTCCCTCTCAGCCAAAGATATATCTCTGTCAGATAAGGCGGTCAACATCTGCGCTCTAGCTGAATCCCGCTCAAAGGTCATCCTGAATAGCGAATCTACCAAAGCCAGATCTATGCTTGAAGGAATAGTCGGTGGGTGGCTAACCGAAGCAGCTGTCAAGCCCACAAATAGCTCATCCTCAGTAGGAGACTCAGGATCCTCCATAGGCTCCTCCTCATCAGAATCCAAAATCGGAGATAAATGAACAAGTGCAGCTGCTGCCAAATCTACCTCCAACTATGTCGAGTACTCTAGAGAACGGTCCGGATGGCTACTGGAAAACTCAGCCCTCTCTCTATGAGTCCAACACTCATATACTCTAATCAAAATGGCTGATGACATAGACGACGCCGACATCCTCTGATCAGCAGACCCCTCGAATCGGTGCAAGCTCTAGAACTGATCAAACTGGCTCATAATAGCCAGGGGATGATAAGTAGTCACTCCCCTCAAATCGGCTAGGGGCAAGTAATCCATGCCAAGCACATGGGTAATGAAGCTATATGGGGAGGCTAACCCTGAGCATAGCAAAATCAAGAACGGATGCTCAATATCCGACAGAAATGCTGACCACATCTCGGCATCAGTACACTCTGCAGGTTGAAATGAGCAAGATGTGGCTACCTCATAGGTAAAGCAATATCCATAAGGCCTGAAAAATTTGATCGATCGGATATAGGACATCAGCCATACATATAGCAAAACTGAGCTACCTCAGAAGAACCCCTCCAGGTGGGTAATACAATAAGTGGCTGACTGCAGCGTCTCAACTAATATCATCGGAATAATGGTGCTACCCTGTCTAAGGGCCCAAACAACAACTACCAATCCCACATCCAGCTGATCCAAGCGCACCGGCATGTAGACGTATGCCACAATACACATCAGCAGAATATCTACCCTGGCCAGATGCCACGCCTCTGCTGAAACAATAAAATCCCCAACATATCGATCATAGCTATCAAGCTCACCAAAGTGATCAATCAAGAAGTCAATAGAGATCACCCATCCAGAGATGATCTCATCCCTCACTACGCTCTGGCAAAGACCTAGACAAAGTCTCCAAATCACCTCAGAAAGAGTGTGGTAAGCCTAAAACCTGTGGCTTATTATTTTAAATCAGTGCCCTATGTATCTCTAAGTCCTAAAACATGCATGGGTCAGTCAAAAATACCCAGTAAAGTCAAAAATGCATATTTTTCAAAAGATAAAACTTAAAAACATGCTTGGGTCAGTCAAAAATCCCCAGTAGAGTTAAAATTGTATATTTATTAAATGCTCGGGTTTTTAAAAAAATTTCCCTATGGCTCCCCAGGGTGGGTCCCACTCCCCTGGGCTCGGTTCGGTTCGGTTTGAAACGGAGTTTCTATGTGCTGTCAAGTCAAATATGAAGAAAAATTGCTACGCGATTAAGCGGTTTGTCCTGAAATCCTGCGTTTAAGCAGCGTAATCTTGACAGAAAGGGGGACACTCTGGAAACCCTTGGTATTCATCTCGAAGTCATATTCGGGGATCAGCAATGAAAAACTGTTCAAAACTGCCAAAAAACTTCGTAAAACTACCGAAAAACGGCACAAAACTGCTGAACACTGCCACTTTCAAAGCGTCGGGTACAGACCGAGTTCAATCCAGCCGTTAGCTTCAATCCAGCAAAGTGTCGGGTACAGGCCAAATCTAATTCAGCCATTGGTTCAGCCCCAGTGAAGTATCAGGTACAGACCGAATCCAATTCAGTCGCTGGTTCAGTCCCAGCGAAGTATCGGGTACAGACCGAGTTCAATTCAGCCGTTGGTTCAGTCCCAGCGAAGTATCGGGTACAGACCAAATCCAATTCAGTCGTTGGTTCAGCCCCAGCGAAGTATCGGGTAAAGACCGAATTCAATTCAGTCATTGGTTCAGCCCCAGCGAAGTATCGGGTACAGACCAAATCCAGTTTAACCGTTGGTTCATCCCCAACGAAGTATCGGGTACAGACCAAATCCAATTCAGTCGTTGGTTCAGCCCCAGCGAAGTATCGGGTACATACCAAATCAAGTTCAGCTGTTGGTTCAGCCCCAGCAAAGTATTGGGTACAGACCAAATCAAATTCAGCCGTTGGTTCAGCCCTAGCGAAGTATCGAGTACAGACCGAATCCAGTTCAGCCGTTGGTTCAGCCCCAGCGAAGTATTGGGTACAGACCGAATCCAGTTCAGCCATTAGTTCAGCCCTACAGACCGGATTCAATTCAGCCGTTGGTTCAGTCCCAATGAAGTATCGGGTACAGACCGAGTTCAATTCAGCCGTTGGTTCAGTCCCAATGAAGTATCGGGTACAGACCAAATCCAATTCAGCCGTTGGTTCAGCCCCAGCGAAGTATCGGGTAAAGACCGAATTCAATTCAGTCGTTGGTTCAGCCCCAGCGAAGTATCGGGTACAGACCAAATCCAGTTCAGCCGTTGGTTCATCCCTAACGAAGTATCGGGTACAGACCAAATCCAATTCAGCCGTTGGTTCAGCCCCAGCGAAGTATCGGGTACATACCAAATCAAGTTCAGCCGTTGGTTCAGCCCCAGCAAAGTATCGGGTACAGACCAAATCAAATTTAGCCATTGGTTCAGCCCTAGCGAAGTATCGGGTACAGACCGAATCCAGTTCAGCCGTTGGTTCAGCCCCAGCGAAGTATTGGGTACAGACCGAATCCAGTTCAGCCATTAGTTCAGCCCCAACGAAGTATCGGGTACAGATCGAATCCAATTCAGCCGTTGGTTTAGCCCTAGCGAAGTATCGAGTATAGACCGAATCCAGTTCAGCCGTTGGTTCAGCCCCAGCGAAGTATCGGGTACAGCCCGAATCCAGTTCAGCCCCAACGAAGTATCAGGTACAGACCGAATCCAATTCATTCGTTGGCTCAATCCCAGCAAAGTATCGGGTATAGACCAAATCCAATTCTGCCGTTGGTTCAGCCCCAGCGAAGTATCGGGTACAGACCGAATCCAATTCAGCCGTTAACTCAATCCCAACAAAGTTTCGGGTACAGACCAAATCGAATTCAGCCATTGGTTAAGCCCCAGCAAAGTATCGGGTACAAATCGAGTCCAATTCAGCCGTTGGTTCATCCCCAGGGAAGTATCGAGTAAAGATCGAGTTCAATTCAACCGTTGGTTCAGCCTCAATGACGTCTTAGCCATTGGAGCAACCTCCGCGAAGCATCAGAAGTGATCCAGTGACTGGAACCATATAATAGTCCATCTCCGATGATGGAATCTGTTATACACATCAATAAAAGGTGCACCAAAAAGAATTGGTGATTCAACCGCATATTGCCAAATAACGGCATAAACTTTCATCAAGATGGACATTGGAAGCCTCCAAGAAGGAGACTCGATAATCGAGAAATGTCCCCAGCAGAGGAGCCTTTAGAAATGTGCAACAGCACCAGCCGAAAGGAAATCACCCCTGCAAAGAGTACCGCCAAACAGGGAAACCATTGGTCTCAAACTAAGGTAGCATCAGTAGTATCATCCCTATCTAAATCAATGAAGCTATCGCAGTGAACGTCATCCCCAGTAGAAAGTGACAAAAATAGTTCGCGGTAGCCTGGTATTGACATGCCCAGCAGAAATGTAAAAAACATTTCAGTTTATATTCGTCAAATAAACATCAACAACACCTATGGGAATCAAACTGTTGGTATCAGCCCCAACACAAGCACCGATAAAGGTAAACAATTTACATTGCGATCTACATTGCGATTTGCGAAGCAATTTACGATGCGATCGGCGATCTGTGATCTGCAAAACCATTACAACATTTATTGCATTGCATCATTGATATATTTGCATTTCAAGTGTCTATAAATCTTTATCCTGCTCATTCCATTACATTATGAAAGCATGATAAAGAAGGGCATCTGTAGATATTTGAAATTTCCTGCCCCGATACTAACACTATAGGAGGGTAAAACTGTCTTTTCAAATTAACTCTGATCTCCAATAGGACCTTCAAATCAACCCTGATCTCAATATCGGGCCATCAAATCAACCCTGATCTCCAATCGGGCCGTTAGATCAACCCCAATCTCAATATCGGGCCATCAAATCAATCCCAATCTCCAATTGGGCTATCAGATCAACCCCGATCTCAATATCGGGCCATCAAATCAACTCCGATCTCTATTGGACCTTCAAATCAACCCCGATCTCAATATTGGGCCATCAAATCAAACCTGATCTTCAATCGGGCCGTCAGATCAACCTCGATCTCAATATCGGGCCATCAAATCAACCCCGATCTCTAATCTGGCAGTCAAATCAACCTCGATGTCAATATCGGGCCATCAAATCAATCCCGATCTCCAATCGGGCCGTCAGATCAACCCCAATCTCAATATCGGGCCATCAAATCAACCCCGATCTCCAATCGGACAGTCAAATCAACCCTGATCTCAATATCGAACCATCAAATCAACCTCGATCTTTAATGGCCGTCAAATCAACCACGATCTCAATATCGGGCCATCAAATCAATCTCGATCTCCAATTGGGCCGTCAGATCAACCCCGATCTCAATATCGGGCCATCAAATCAACCTCGATCTCCAATCAGGCCGTCAGATCAACCCCGATCTCAATATTAGGCCTTTCAAATCAACCTCGATCACCAATATCGAGACAACCACATCCTCAAAAACCAGTCTCGGGATGTCAACTCAGCCCTAGTCTCAACCCGGGAGGTACAGATCAGCCCCGGTCTCAGCCCGGGAGGTACAGGTCAGCCCTTGTCCCAACCCGGGAAGTCAAGTCAACTTTGGGAACAAAACTAAAGCTCCAAAACATCTCCAAAGGAAATCCTAGAATGACCAAGTCAACCTCAAAGACAACATTGAGGACAAACAGACTCAAATGGGATCCAAGTCTTGGAAACAACCCCAGAAAGTCAACCAAAGGCCATGCAGACACTAAGGGAAACCCCAAGAGGGGAAAAATGGTCATTTTACCAACCTCAAGTGGATTCAATCAAAATCAAGCATAAGTGATGCCATTAAGGTCAGAACGAACCATAACGATGATCCCGAGCGCAAACAGCGCAAGACAGCTCAAAAGGCAAAATACGGTGAATTAAAGACCTGGTTATGAACCGGTCTTCTTGGAACCAAAAAATGTTTTATCCCATATCATTGTGACACTCTTGGTGAGGGCTTTTCGAGAAGGTATCGCACGCCTCAAACGGACGCTCCGATCAAAAGTTAGAAAGTTTTGACTTTGACCTCTCGTTGCTCGGAGTGTACGTACTTCGAGACAACTCAACCGAACACTTGGGCCCCACCAGGGGAGCCGTACCTCTACCTGCGGTAGCAGAAGGTAGAGCTGAGGCTTCTGTTCTATAAATAAACGTGCACCCCCTCATTTGAAAAAAAAAACGCAGCGAACCTTTGTCCGTTTGATTCTCTTACTTTTTCACCTCTTCTAAACCCAAATTTTTTTCACTCTAACACATAGATATACCCACATACTACCACATATCAAAAAATAACCGGTAGATTCTGACGTTTAGAGCTTATGATTTGGCAAAACGCCCGTGAAGCAGTGCATTGTAAGTATTTTTACGATCAGAAAGTGATTCCTACTTCTTTGCACTGTTTTGCACTTGTATATCAAATTTTGTTTTTTAAATATGCTCGGAACTTAGTTTCGTGGCCGTTTTCATCAAATTTTGGTATATTTTTGTACATAAACTCAATTTCTGGCATTTCTACAACTCGGATTGACGATCTGGCAGCTCTAACAGCTTCAGTGCAGCAACACCTTCGTTTTAAGCCACTTAGCCAGACTAGGTTATCTTCCCAGTCCGGGTTTGGCTTCTTTTTTTTGTTTATTTAACTGCATATATACTAACTTTTCAATTCTCTCAAGGTCGAATGTCAAATCCGAGGTAGTTTACTACTTTATATATATTGATGTATATATAAGTAGCCTTCACCACCACTGGGTTCTCTTTCCAGTCTTGGTTGACTATATTTCTTTCAATATATATATATATATATATATATATATATATATATATATTTATAAACTTCTGTCCGACCTGAATTATTCTGTGGCCTTTATACTGCTTTTTGCACCCTTCACCATTACTAGGTTATCTTCCTAGTCCCTGCTTGACTACATTTCTGTACATTTACATTTCAGTTCGGCCTGGATTATTCTGTGGTCTTTTTACTACTTTTATATATAAATATGCATATATAAACAGCCTTCACCACCACTGGGTTCTCTTCCCAGTCTTGGTTGACTACTTTTTTGTCAATATATATATATATATATATATATATATATATATATATATATATATATATTAAAATTCCAGTCCGGGCACCGGTGTGAAAATCCATCGCCCTTTACAGCTTTTATATATATAACTGTGTATATATCTTGGCTTTACTTGCTTTTCAATAAATTAATGCTTTAAATATTCATTCGATATGAATCGACATTTTCTAGTCAAAAAAGCAACCTCGCGTCCCTTAGATTGCTATCTAGTGGGAACGAGTCCCTTCGGCCAAGTGCGAACCAGGATTTACTGATGAATCCTTGGTTCTGGAAATATTGGGATGTATATCTATTTTTGTACAAATTTGAACTGTGCAAGTTTATTGGCTACTCTCATGTGAGTCTAGGAATCGTGGGGTTCATGATCAAATCGATCAAAATCTGATTCCCACGATGGACAAACTCCGCTTTACGAATGTACCCTGCCAGTTTTTTCTGTAAAATGTACATGCATAGACATTAAAATGGTTATTCGGATTTAAGGTCTCAACATAGTCAAAAATATAGTTTGTCGTGTCAGAGTCCCTCCGATGGCTATCATGCCCATGAGGAGATCGGCACTTATATTTATTTCTGTGGTCTAGGATGCCTCGTAGCCCGACAATCACCATTCAAACTGTGCCTTAAGGCTATAAAGATAAAAAAATAAAAGTATCAACAGGCTTCAATTCCTATGCTAGCGTAAGGGTTTGATAAACCAGCTTTCAAAACATCATTTTCAATTCAATCAAAAGAAAAGCTTTTGCAAATCAAATCAAATACTTTTACAAATCAAATCAAAGACTTTTTTCAAATCAAATCAAACCCTTCGTTTATAGGTTCAACAAAGCAAAGAACTACTTTCAATGAATCAAATATAGGCCCAATTTTTAAAACAACATTCACACACGCATTTCAATTTTAAGGAAAATATTAAAAAGATTGTGGTACAGTGTTTACACAGGAGTTGTGGGATGCCTAACACCTTCCCCACACTTAACCAAGCCCCCGAACTCAAACTTTGTTTTCAAAGATCAAGTTTCAACAGTGTCCAGTAATTGGGCCTCTTTCAAACAAAACTCGGTTGAGTTGGTACAACCATTTCAAATCTACCAACTGGCGACTCTGTAAAACGTTCAAATCGTCGACATGATACATATTGGCCTTTTCCTAAAAAACCCTTCAAAACCTTTTTTCACAATAAAAAGAGTGAGGGCAGAGATAACTTAGGAAGAGAGACAGATCCAGGTTGTGACCCGACCCGCGAATTTTTTTCCCAACGTCGACACTAGGAATCCTGGGATTCATGATCAAATAGATCAGAATCTGATTCCTACGATGGACAAACTCCACTTTACAAATGTACCTTGCCAGTTTTTTTGTAAAAATATACATGCAAAACACCTTAAAATGGTTATCCAGATTTAAGGTCTCAACATAGTGAAAATGTGGTTTGTCATGTTAGAGTCACTCCGATGACTGTCATGACCATGAGAAGACCGACACTTGTATATAAGTTGTGGTCGAGGATGCTTCGCAGCCCGACAATCACCATTCAAATTGAGCCTTAAGGCTGAAAAGATAAAACTGAAGTATCGATATGCTTCAATTCCTATGTTAGCGTAAAGGGTTTGAAAATCTTCTTTTAAAACATTTTTTCAATAACCTTATCAAAAAAAAAGAAGCTTTTGCAAATCAAATCAAACACTTTTTCAAATCAAATCAAAGACTTTTTGCAAATCAAATCAAACCCTTCGTATATAGGTTCAAAGATGCAAAAACATACTTCTAATCAAACATAGGCCCAATTTTTTTTCAGCATTCACACATACATTGCAGATTAAAAAGGAAAATATTGAAAAGATGCGGTACCGTATTTACACGAGAATTATGGGGTGCCTAACACCTTCCCTACACTTAACCAAGCCCCTGAACTCAAAGCTTTGTTTTCAAAGATCATGTTTCGATAGTGTCCAGCAATTGTGCCTCTTTCAAATAAAACTCGGTTGAGTTGGTACAACCATTTTAAATCTACCAACTGGAGACTCTGTAAACATTCCATCGTCGACATGATACATGTTGGTCATTTCCTAAAAAACCCTTTAAAATCTTTTTCACAAATAAAAAGAGTAAGGGTAGACAAAACTTATAAAGGGAGAAAGATCCGAGTTGTGACCCGACCCGCGGATTTTTTCCCAACATCGACAACCCGGATCATCCTTTGTGCACATTTATTAATTAAACGAAATAGATGGAGATTAGATTCATACCCTCATAGAAACTAGTTTCCTCATGTACGAGTTCAACTCCAATTCGTTTCGCGTTCAACTTGAATCCACCGGGTTGATTCATTCCTTTGATCAATGTTAGCCACCCAAGTGTTTGACCTCTAGAGGTGATCCACCAAAAAAGAATAAGAATTCAAGAAGATGGGTGTTTGGCTAACTCATAGTTTTTATCTCTATAGAAAAGATGTACTCTTCCAACTCTTGGAATGAAGTGTGTAACCTTGTTCCATAATAAGATTTTTTTTATTTATAGATGTAGGCAACCCTCCTAAATAATTTAGGATTAAGATTTCATATTAATTAATTAAACCCTTTTAATTAATTAGGTTTTCCAATCTTATTAGGAATAATTAATTAAACTCCTTTAATTAATTAGCCTTCTAATCTTATTAGGAATATATATGAGAGAGTATCTTATAAATTAATTTCCAAACTCCTTTAGAAATTAATTAATAATAATAATAATAATAATAATAATAATAAGACACCTCTTATTAATTTATATTTAATATTTCCAAAATATTCAATAATAAATATTAAGCTATTTAATTTATTCTATCACCATAGATAAAATTAAATACACTTAACTTATTATTACGATTATGACATTTGCTTCTTAAATAAATATTCTTCCTTTTATGGTGTGACCCTTTAGGTTCTCCATATTAAACCGTTTGTGAATAAATGAATTAGAACAATTATAATCTTATTTAAATAAATAAATTAAACTATTTAATTCATTTATATAAATAACATTTATTCTACAATAAGGGTAAGCCCATTTAGCGATCAACGACTTTCCAGATAATATAGATTTCAACATTAATCATAAAAGAACCTTTGAGTTAATAGTTACCGTACAATTCAATCCTTCCGCCATACAATGTCCCAATTAAATATAAGACATGGAATTACTATCAAGTCTTTTTGTATTTAATTATATGTATTTCGATCCTAAATGCACAACACCAAATAATGCAAATTAGAAACTCCTTTCTAATTTCATTCCACTTTGGTCAATGATTCATTGGTTGTCATTTATCGAATCACATAGGACATTCTCTTCTTTTACTAAAAGCGGTAGATTCTTTATTGATCATTCATTATCTCCATATATAACTTATTACATCCAAGCATACCCTTTGATATATCCTAAGGGTCTTAAGGGACATGTCAAAGTATAACTTATCATACACAAGTTACTATGATGATCTCAAGTCTAAGGGTCACTTGTACTACTATCACTTGAGGAATTCTTATTGATATGCAAGTAAAATTCCATTAGGTATTCTTTAGCGAGCCACGTTCAGTGGACTTATTCTATAATAAGAACCTACATACTTGCTTTAGTGTCTCCATACAAATGATCATGAGATCGATCATCCGGCCTCATCCAATGAGCGACCAACGTATGTACCAATCTATCCGAATTCACTAATCCCCTTTTTAGTAATCCAATAATTGAGAACTATTTTAGTTTTAAGTTATCTAATAATTTAGATCTTATTAGCATGATCATCATCATGATTCTAAAAGCATTGCTTAAAGCTATGGGTTTATCACATTTTATTATAACAGCATCATGTACATAATTAAATGCCTTTAATTAAATAACTCTTTTATTAATAAATGAATAAGATTGTTATAAAGTATATGTTTTATCATCAAACATGATTAGCTTATGTGCATACTACTTTCAATCTTAACATGTTGAACATAGTCTTAATGCAGTTTATTTTCATAGTGATGAACTAACTTTATTTCTAAGATTGCAATGTAACCTAATGATTAGTTAAATCAAATTTCTTTTCTATTTATTATAGTGAATCGCATGTGAATGGGTTGTTATGTTTTATGCTTCATGTATTAATTACTTAGACAAGTGACTAATATGGATATTTATATGATATTGGAAAATAGATTATAAAGTATAGATCTGAATATAATAACGCATGTTATAATCATTCTTCTTAGGATTGAATGCATAAATCGCATATAGAATAGGAATATATCTATTTGCCATGTGTGCTTGTGAGAGTCTAGTCTTAATGACACCTAGCCTACTTTATTTGACCATAGGAATATAGTGATTTATGTAGTTAGAAGATATTAATATGACCATCGGGAGAGGCTTATGTATACATAGAATTCTCGGTTGACCATTCTAGTGATTTACAGAATAAAGAGGATAGTTAGAAGATTAAACGAAGCATTATGGGAGTTGTAATCTTAGCTTGTCTTATTTGATATAAATCTTTGTTCATCAATTTACTTTGTTAATTATAATTCGCTGGACAATCCATCTTTAATCAATTGTTTAGATAAGATTGCATTGATATAATTTTAGTACTTGAATAGCTTAGATACTATTTCCTCATGGGTTCGACACTCGACTTATCTTTATACTACTTGTTGACCGCGTATACTTGTGCGTAATTTATCGGTTGCGAAATTGACCAACAACACTTAATAGCCACTTAATGTTTAAGATAACTTAATAGGGGACACAATCAATTAATTGCAAGTCTAGATAATGTGATTCATGCATTATGACTCACCTCTTGTCCCCTTCACCTTGCCATATTACCGGCCACAATGGGCTAAAATGCCTCTCCTTTATACTCCTTTATCCCACATAGGATAAACATCAAATTTCCTAGATTTAGCTCCAAGTCTTTAGGGTTTAACCTTAAGACTTGAGCCATGGCTCAACCCTAGCCAAGCCACCTTATAACTTAGTCTTAATGATAAGTAGGTTTTTAACCTACTTAATAGGTATTTCTTAGCTTGATATATTGTTATTACTTAAGTGTGCATGTTACTTTTCATATGTTTTGTGTGCATTTGTAGGATTGGAGTGAAGCTGAGCTTAAAGGAACAAAAAGGAGGATTAAAGAGAAAAAGAATTTAAAGACAATGTTGCTGACAGCCAGGCGCGGGGAGCTGGCTCAATACTAACTGAGGCGCGGGCCGCGCCGCATAGCCATGAAAGATACAGCATACCTAGCGCGGGGCGCGCCAGGCAATGAAGGAGACGAGCGCGAGGCGCGCTAGGCTGATGAACTAGGCAAATTTAGTGGATTTTTGCAAAGTTGATGAGGAATAGGATTGTAGACTTCCTTACTAGACTAGGGTTTTGACTAGACTATATATATCAGTTGTTTTATTAGGTTTAGACTATCTTTTAAATCATCTTTTATCGGATATTCTCTGGGATTGCTTGGAGGCTATAAACCCTTATTTTGAAGATTCAAGCATGTCAGGCTAAGTTCTTTATTTCAATTCTGAAGTGATGTTAAACCTCAGTATCAATTTATGGTTTGATTAAGTATATAATATTTATTCTTTCATATTGAGATTTATTCTGATTATCCATATAAACTTTCACGTGTGTTATTCAATTGACTAATTTGATTTTTGCAGGATTAAATTAGTAAATTAATATCATCTGTTAGATTAAGACATGTTTAAAGCAAATGAAGTGTGTCTAATCTAAGTAACAATTAATGATATTTTATTGTGGTCAAGCTTTGAAATATTGTTAAGATTTTCAAAAGACAAGTTAAATAATTCTTAATTGTGTAATTATTGCTTGGAATAATCTAATTCTCATGCTTAATGCTTCTATTATATTAAATCTAGGATGATAGTTCTAGGTTGTATGTTAGTTAGAATATTTTGTTCGCGATCGTCGCATTAGATTTACACTTAAGGAGAATTTCGGGTAATTTGCGATCGCGGTTATCTAGGATTATTAATCTCATTGAAAGGGTAAATAGTATAATAACTCGATTAAATCATAATTGTGAAAAGGGGATACTGAACTGAGGTTTTGAACTCTTTTACTCATTGATATTTTCAATAACTCACTTTAGTTAATTTAAACTGTTTTCAAAACTAAAAACCCCTAATTCATTGGAAATCATTGGATAATTAAAATATAATTCACTCTCTGTGGGATCGATCCTTGCTTATAACTATACTAGTTCTTGAATTAGTTGAATAAAGAGTAAGGTGAATTTTGTAGTGCTAGGTGACAGCTACCAAATTTTGGCGCCGCTACTGAGGAGTGTTATTTGTTTTTATTTATTCAATTGTTTTCATATTTTTTTTATGCCTCGATCCTTTCACTCTCTTGATTTGAAATTTGATCCATAAATAGAGAGAACCGCGCGAAGGCTTTGGACAAAAGCTCGGAAAAACCAAGGGTCACTTGCAGATTCTGAAGAAGCTCCATCACCGGGCCTCAACATCGCACTCACACTACTTTCGGACCAATCTTCTTTAAGCGATTCAGAAAAGGAGATGGCGGTGCCAAATAACAGGACTTTGAAGGAGTTGTCAACTCCTAATCTTACTCAACAACCCCTTTGTATTGAATATCCTGCTTTGAATGTTGCATTTGAACTAAAATCTAGACTAATTCACCTTTTCCCTACTTTTTGTGGTCTTACAGGTGACGATCCGTACAAGCATTTGAAGGAGTTTCATGTGGTGTGCTCGACCATGAAGCCACATAATATTACGAAGGAGCAAATTAAGCTGCGAGCTTTTCGTTTATCACTGGCGGACTTAGCAAAAGAATGGTTGTATTATCTCTCCTCAAGATCAATACAATCATGGAACGACATGAAGAGGCTATTTTTGGAGAAGTTCTTTCCTGCTTCAAGAGTAGCCAACATATAGAATAAAATTTGCGGAGTCCGACAATTCAGTGGTGAAACGTTGTATGAGTACTAGGAGAGATTTAAGAAGCTTTGTTCCAGCTGTCCACCTCACCAGATTAACGATCGACACCTCATCATCTACTTTTATGAAGGACTCATACCCATGGATAGAAGTATGATCGACGCTGCTAGTGGAGGAGCATTAGTGGATAAAACACCAGAGGCTGCAAAGAATCTGATTGCAAACATGGCCGCTAATGCACATCAATATGGAACACGGAATGATCATCCAGCACAAAGGGTAAGTGAGGTAAGCACGACCAATGTAGAATAACAGATTTCTAACTTAACTGCTTTGGTGAAACAATTAGCTACAGGTAACGCACCAGTTGCACAAGCTTGCCAAATCTGTTTAATGGCGGGGCACCCTACAGATGCATGCCCGACATTACAAGAGGAAGATAGTACACAACAAGCTAATGCAGTGGGGAATTACCAAGCACATCCATAGAGGAAATATGACCCTTTCTCCAACACATACAATCCAGGATGGAGGGATCATCCTAACTTTAGTTATGGAGGTGCTAGGCCGCAGGCGTAAGGGTTTTACCCAGTTAAACCGCAGTTTCAGCCCAATCAACCACAGTACCAACCCAAACCAACAGCACCGGCCAATCTAGAACATCCTTGGAGGACATGTGAGAACCCGAATTTTTAGATATTATTAAATAAGGATTTAATAAATAAAACTCTTAAAGTGTGAGATGGGTTCGAATAAGAGTATATATATATGTGATATGAGGTATGTGATATTATATTGCATAGGGTAATATAGACTATGTAATATATGTTTTTGTGATTAATAAATATACTATTAATATATATTTGTTATTTAGCGTAGAGACGATTCAGTGGAGATAAAGAAAGTGGATAAATTCCTATCGATATTAAATAATTTATAGAATTATTTTATCATAGTAAGTTGGTGACATTAAATATCCTTAATGTGTATAATCACCATATTCTCGTGTATGTGTTTTAATAACTAGTATGCTTATAATATAGGTTGTTGATAAATCTTAAGCTATCCGTGAACGGGTTTGGATAGTGAAGCATGAGTTAGTTAAGGGAATTAACTAACAAGAATAAATATTAGTTAATTTAAGTTGAGAGTTATATTATGGAATAATATAATGTGAATATTGAACCTTAATTAACTATGGTGATATAGTATAGGGTTTAATTTACTTAAGTAAATGAGTGAATTAATAAGTGTGTTGAATATGTAATTATAGTTGATACTTTTATATATATTACTTAGAATAGTAATATGTGAGAAAGTCTAATGTACGCAGAACGTTAAATATATATATACGTTATTAAAGGGAGATGGAAATCATTATTTTATTTAAATAAATATTTAATATTTGAAGAAATTATTTTAAGGACAATCTATGGAAAAGAAAGAGAACTAATTATTATATATTTCTAATAAAGGGTATTAAAATAATTTCTAATATTGAATTATTTTAATAAAAGGAGGAAATGTTATTTTTGAATAATAATATCACCTTATATATTTTGTATAAGGTGTGATTGATTAATGTGATAGATATATTACATATTTGCTATATGTAAATAAATTGATGAAAACAATTTATTATAATAGAAAATAAACTTATTACAAATTTTCTATATATAATGTACATGTGCCGTACATGTGATTATTTTATCTTGAGACAATAAGTAAATTATTTTCTAATAATGAATATCCTTATTTGGAGAAAACATAATATTTTATGTTATGGCTAAATACATAATTTTTAATGTATTTTCAAAAGGAGTTTAATTTATAAATGAAAACTAAGTTATTTTAATAACTTGAGTTGCTATAGTACCGTAAGTGTTATAAATAATATTTGAATATTCTAATTATAATATATTTATATGTGGACCTTGGACTTAATAGTTCTAATTTAATTGAACATGTTATAAGTAGTAATGTGGTGAGAGATGAGTAAGTGATGAGAATAATAATAAGCTTAAGATTAAGCTTGTGGGAGATGCCTTGTGTGGCACGATAGTAGATTTGTTGATAAATTAATTAATTCAAGGACGGAAGAATTATTAATTAAATAATTAAGCTATATTAATTGTTAATTTTATTATAATGGTATATTGAATTATTATTATTGCGAGTGATAGCATGATAATAAGTATATTGTTTATAAATATAATAAGATTTATATTTATTTAATGTGGTAATTAACTATATAAATGTTAATTAATTGTTATGGAGACTAATAATTATATTGGTTGATGAAGGATGAATTAATTAATATTAATTAATTAATTAATTGCCATTGAATATAATAATATATAAACGAGTAGATTATATTTGCTCAACTAGTCGACATATGCAAAGGATGCGATAATTAAACCGTTAGTACATGGTAGCTAACTATATATTATACATATAATACAAGGTGACACATTAATATGGCTACACATGATATATATAGACTATATAATAAGATTAGAAAATAAATATGTACATGAGGTAATGTGAGTACATGTGTGAGTGAGCTAAGTACCACATGGATATTATAAGGAGTAAGCAATTGTTAATTGATATTGTTTTTACTAAGTTATTATAATTATAATAATAACCGTTATGAGGATGAATAATAATGATACCCCATTTGAAATATGTAATTGATATTAAGGAAAATGTACATGAATTATATGGATGTACCCTTATTTGATTACGTTGTATTTAAAAGGGACATTGTGACTTAAAAATATACTATGTGTACATATATTATATAACCAAAGTGTATATATATTATGTGTACGGATATATAACCCAAGTGTTATATTACACTTTGCAAGTTGCTGAGTTCCTTGGTCTTGTCTCTAAATGAGAGTCCATTCACGTGAGAAGCTAGCCTACTCTACCTTCCTTCTCAATTTCAGCATTTTAGAGCTAATGAGTATGGGGGGAGTGGATTTCATAATGGATTTCACCAACTCCTCACCAACTTTTTATTAACCACCATGTTCTTGTTTCTTCCGTTAGTTGAAAATGATGAGCAAAGTCATGGACTGTGTGTTAGAATTTCTATAAGTACAGCCTCTCTTCTTCTATTTTCAAATTGCTAAAATTCTAAGTTGAGTTTGTATAAGTTTTCTGAGAATAAGAGTGAGTATACTGATATTGAAGGAGAGTGGTATAGCATCAAGCAATTCATTGCAGAGGTATAACATTTACATCTATATTCTTCAATTTTCAATTCTTAATTTTTGGATTAAGAACGAATTGGATGTTAAGTTGATTAGAGAACGTTATTAGTTGCTATAATAGCTTATAAACATGTTAGAACTATTACGTAGCATGTTTAAATTCGAGTTGGTGAAGAAATTCTGAGTTTGGGCTGGTTTCTGCCGAAGTAGAGCAGTCACTGGCTTGGCCGGACACCGGCGCAGCTGCGCCGGGTTTATACCTGGTACCTGCGCAGCTACGCAGGGTCCTAGGTTCTGTTTTTGGTCAGACCCCGGCGCAGCTGCGCCGGGTTTATGCATGATAGCTACGCAGCTGCGCAGGGACTGCACCAGCAGCTTTGTGTTCTTTTGTGGTTTCTGTCCATGCTAGCATATGATATCACTTTGGAAAGGCTTGAATACTGATTTACTTATTGTGTATGAGTTCTTTAATATAACGTACACATTGGTGAACATGCTAGCACATATTAGGAAAGGAAACCTCATGTTTTGTAAAATAAACTTATGGTTTCAAACATGAACTTTGAGGTCGTGTGGCAGTTATAGTTGGTGCCTTCTGTTAAAATTTAGGCGTGAAAGATTGACTTAAATATTCTTGAACATGAGTTTAACATATAGTTGACAGTCCCTTTTTGCATATCATGACTTGCTTTAGTTACGTAATGTATGTTTTCTAAAGAAAGTAGGAAACATTAATAATGAAGTTGACGAAACTTGTGATATTAAATTTTGATATTTAACACAGGCGTATTGTTGAAGTCACGAGTGTATATAAACATGAAGAATGATTCAAGGTTGTATTGCATGTGCTAAACTACTTTGACTTGGTATAAAACGATTTCAAAGGAGAACTATGACAATTTTGTAAACTAAGTTGCTTGAACATGGTATATCTAGATTCTTATATTTTTGAGCCTACATGCTAGTGTTTTAACATCACTTAGATGGCATATATGTGCACACACCTTGTTAGACACTATGAAAGTTAGTTAAGCATGAATTAGACATGTTTTAAAGCAAGAAAAGATGCTAGTCATGCGTATATGATGAAGATATTTGTAAGCATGTGCATTAACATTATTATGGCACCTCGCATGCATACATGATGAAAAGAGTAGCCTTGCATGATTAGTTAAGCATGATAAGGATTGTGCAAATAAAACTTAGAAAGTTTAAAAGTAAGATGGACAACATTGAGTCACTTGCATTCTAACTTTATGTGCAAGCAAGATAGAACTTGTAGGCCTCTAGTTATGATTGATATGTGCACCCCGCTAGTTAACCGTATTATGCACTATACGAGCATGTTTTAAAGTAAGTTTTGAAGACAAACTATACTAACTATATGTAAATAGATTAGTGGTAGACGGGCATGTGTATGTGAAGAATGGTAGTAAGTACGTAAGGTTAAAGTATACTTATACGTACATAATTATTCTAGGAATACGATAAGAATGTGAGACGAAGGTTCTAAGAACCAAGCTAGACAACAATGTAATACTTATTATTATATTGAGAATGTATGGAAGTGTATAACTGATGGGTGTGATCTCTATGATTAATATAACTGTGTAGGATTACACAAAGTGTAGAGATTCTTAAGCAGTTAAGTCGTAGTTATTAAACTACGAATCAGGCAAGTCTTTCAGTTCCTATTTGATATATGAATTCAATAACTGTTAGTGAATTATATTATGCTGTGATAATGTGAACTTATATATGAATTGTATATGAGATATAAATGAGATTGAAAGTTGATCTTTGATGATATACTTGTTATGTGAAAAGTAACATGCGTAGTAAATATAAACTGTTTATAAATGCATGAACTGAGTATGATGTTATATGCTATGTGATGCATGAAAACTGTTAGAATTGCTGAGCTGTCGAGTTCATTCTTGCAAATAACCACTTTTACAGGTTAAGAACTTACAATAAAGACTTCGTGCTTGTTGATTGATAAAGATAGATAGTATCGCAATGAAGAATACTATTTAGATTATTATTCGAACCATGTTTAGGTTCTTGTAGTACTGTAAAGATGTATTAGATAATACATAGAGGATATTAAGTTAAAATGTATGCGATTATACAGAAATTTGAATAGAGTGAATCATGATATAGTTTGATTCAGGAAAATATAATGGATTTAAGTTATGGAATCAATAAAAGATTTTGTTCAAGGAAGACTGAAAAAGTTTAAATTAATTCGCATTTTAGTAACATCGAATATGATGTAAAGACGAGATCTTGGATATAAATAGAATTTATATTCTAAATTGTAATAAACAAAGTTGTATTCTTTTACTAATGATTAAAAGATGTAATAGTTTGACTATAGTAGTATCGTGACTGCACCGAATCCGAGGTTTCGAAGGAACGTGGATTTGGGGGCGTCACAGGACATGTTTAAGGCGTTCATGCAATAGACACAACAATTCCAACAAGAGACAAAGTCTTCCATCCACAGCTTGGAAAGTCAAATGAGCCAATTAGCCACTACTGTAGGTCGGTTGGACTCTCAAGGTTCAGGGAAGCTTCCATTGCAAATTGTTGTGAACCCAAAGGAGAATGCCAGTGCCATAACCCTGCGGAGCGGAAAGCAGATAGAGACACCTATATCTACAGTTGAGTCAGTGAAAGAACAAATCAAGGAGGAACCAGAAAAATTAAAGGCACATCTTAACCCTCCTTGTCAGATTAATGATATTCCACTTCCCTTCCTTCATAGAGATTCTAGAAATTCAAAGAAAAATGAACAGGATAAAGAAATTCTAAAAACATTTAGGAAAGTAGAAGTGAATATACCATTACTTGATGCAATTAAACAAGTGCCATGGTATGTGAAATTTTTAAAAGAATTATGCACTAATAAGCGTAAATTAGAAAATGATGAGAAAGTCACAGTTGGGGAGAATGTATCAGCTGTTCTACAAAGAAAAATGCCACCTAAATGTAAAGATCCAGGCATGTTTATGATCCCATATAAAATAGGAAACACTAGATTTGAGAAGGCCATGCTAGACTTAGGAGCTTCAATAAATGTGATGCCATTATCTCTTTATAAGTCTCTTAATCTTGGACGTTTGAAAAATACTGGTGTTATTATTCAATTGGCGGATCGTACTAACACCTACCCCCGAGGGGTAGTTGAAGATGTCTTGGTGAAGGTGAACGAACTAATCTTCCCTGCAGATTTTTACATAGTGGATATGGAAGATGATACATCCCTGAACCCATCACACATCTTGCTAGGAAGACCTTCCTAAAGACAGCAAGGACTACGATTGATGTTCACAACGAAACCTTAATAATGGAATTTGATGGCGAGAAGATTCAATTCAACATCTATGATGCCATGAGGTACCCTAGTGATATTTGTTAAGTTTTTGCAATTGATGCGTATAACTCTTTAGTGCAGCAAACTTTTGAACAAATTCAAAGAGATAGCTTGGAGGTGGCTATTTCCATCAGTATGGACATGGATGGGACATATGAAATTGAGCACAGACAAGAATTGAAGGAAACTATGGCTGCACTACATTCATTGCCTAAACACACAGATAAGCATACAGTCCAATTAATTCAATTACCTGTAACTCATCAAAAATTATTACCATCTGTGGAGCAAGATCTAACTCTTGAATTGAAACAATTACTGGCACACTTGAAATATGCATATTTAGGGACTAACGAAACATTACCTAATTACTATTAATCTAACCAAAGTGCAGGAAGAAAAATTATTGAGAGTCCTTAGGGACCACATCATAGTGTTTGCTTGGACTATAGCAGACATCAAGGGTATTAGTCCCGCGATGTGCGTGCATCGAATTTTATTAGAAGAAGGAGCTAAACCAACGAGAGATGCACAAAGACGATTGAACCCACCGATGATGGAGGTAGTGAAGAAAGAGGTAATTAAATTGCTCGATGCATGAATCATCTACCCCGTCTCTGATAGTCAATGGGTAAGTCCAGTACTGGTAGTTCCTCAGAAATCCGTTATCACAGTTGTCAAGAATGACAATAATGAGTTAGTGCCCACACGATTGCAAACAGGTTGGAGAGTGTGTATCGACTATAGGAGGTTGAACACCATAACTAGAAAGGATCACTTTTCCCTTCCTTTTATTGATTAAATGTTATAACGTTTAGCTAGGCATTCTTATTATTGCTTTTTAGATGGTTTTTTAGGTTATAATCAGATTGTGATTGCACCAGAAAACCAGGAAAAGACCACATTCACTTGTCCCTTTAGAACATTTGCTTACCGGCGAATGTCCTTTGGACTTTGTAATGCCCCAGGTACTTTTCAACGATGCATGGTGAGTATCTTTTCTGATCTTTTAGAAGAATGCATCGAAATCTTTATGGATGATTTCACAGTTCATGGAGATTCATTGGATGCCTATTTAGATAATCTGACACGTGTTTTGGATAGATGTTTAGAAACAAACCTTGTGCTCAATTGGGAAAAATGTCACTTTATGGTAGAACAAGAAATTGTACTTGGTTATGTAGTGTCAGTTAATGGTTTAGAAGTAGATAAAGCTAAAATTGATATTATATCTGCATTGCCTTACCCCGTCAGCGTGAGGGAGATACTCTCTTTTCTTGGACATGTAGGATTTTATCGCAGGTTTATCAAAGATTTTGCCAATATAGCATTGCCCTTATGCAAGTTGCTTCAGAAAGATGAGGAATTCCAGTTTAGTGATGAATGCAAGGTGGCTTTTGATACTTTAAAGAAGTCATTGACGTCAGCCCCTATCATTTAATCACCAAATTGGAAGCTCCCGTTCGAGATAATGTGTGATGCAAGCAATTATGATGTCGGCGCCGTTTTAGGCCAAACAATTGACAAAGCTGTCCACGCCATCTACTATGCCTCTAGAACGTTGAATGCTGTTCAGATAAACTATTCTAGAACAAAAAAAAAACTTTTATCTATTATATTTGCATTAGAAAAATTCAGATCATATCTACTCGGTACTAAAGTAATATGCTATTCTGACCATGTTGCTCTCAAGTACTTGCTGACCAAGAAAGAATCCAAACCTCGAATCGCAAGGTGGATCTAGTTGCTGCAAGAATTAGACTTGGAGATAAAGGATAAAAAGGGTGCGGATAACTTGGTGGCGGATCACTTGAGCAGAATTCTTAAGGAGGAGGAAGCACTACCATTACATAATATGTTCCCGGATGAGCATCTGCTGTCTATTGGCAACACAACTCCATGGTATGCCTATATTGTGAATTTTCTGGTAAGTGCGTATTTACCAAGTGATTTTTCCAAATCTTAGAAAGAAAAGCTTAGGAGTGATGCAAAACATTATGTGTGGGATGACCCATATTTTTGAAAATTTTGTGCTGATCAGATAGTTAGACGTTGTGTACCTGATGATGAATTCAACTCTATTCTAACTTTCTGTCATTCCTATGCATGTGGAGGTCATTTTGGACCTAAGCAAACAGCACGTAAGGTGTTAGAGAGTGGTTTCTTTTGGCCTTCAATTTTCAAAGACTCTTATTTGTTTTGTAAATCGTGTGAAAATTGTCAAAAGACTGGTAATATATCTCATAGGAGTCAAATGCCACAAAACCCTATCCTAAATGTTGAAATCTTTGATGTATGGGGAATTGATTTTATGGGACCTTTTCTTGTTTCTTTTGGGAATATTTACATCTTATTAGCAGTTGATTATGTTTCAAAATGGGTTGAAGCTAAAGCCACTAGGACTGATGATTTTAAAGGTGTTGCAGATTTTGTCAAGACTAACATTTTTGTCAGGTTTGGAGCACCACAGGCCATCATTAGTGGTCGCGGCACTCATTTCTATAATAGGGTGTTAGCATCCTTGTTTAAGAAGTACAACGTTCTTCACAGGGTATCTACATCCTACCATCCGCAGAGCAATGGCCAAGCAGAGGTATCCAACCGAGAGATCAAGTCCATTTTGGAAAAGGTAGTCAACTCGAATAGAAAAGACTAGAGTCTTCGATTAGATGATGCACTATGGGCATATAGGACGGCATACAAAACTCCAATAGGTATGTCACCTTATAGGCTCGTGTTCGGGAAGCCATGCCACTTACCTGTAGAGCTCGAACATAAAGCTTTCTGGGCGATCAAACAATACAATATGAATATGGATCAAGCTGGTGTCAATAGGAAGCTGTAGTTACAAGAACTCAAGGAGTTACGGACCGAAGCATACGAGAGTTCTAAGCTGTACAAAACAAAGACAAAAGCTTTTCATGATAAGAAGATTTTGAGGAAAATTTTTACTGTGGGACAGAAAGTCCTTTTCAATTCATGATTGAAGTTGTTTCCAGGAAAATTGCGCTATCGCTGGGAGGGACCATTTGTCATCACTCATGTTTTTCCGCATGGTGCAGTTGATATCCAGAATTTGAAGACGGGAAATGTGTTCAAAGTAAATGGCTATAGGCTAAAACGGTTTCTAGATAGCAATCACATTGAGGAGATTGAGGTCGTGATGCTAAGGGATCCGGCTTCCGGATAATTGATTATAATTACAGTCGAGCCAACGACGTTAAACACGGGCTGCTCATTAGGAGGCAACCCAATTTCTTGACTTTTTAGTCGTATTAGTATTAAATTTAATATATATAGATAGATGCGATCTTATCTTCATATACTTCACTTTCATTAAGTGCAGGAGATAGAGCAAGGAGAATCAAAAGAAACAAAACAAAATTTTTTCAAAATTTCACTTGTTAGGCGTGGGCCGTGCTGATATACAAAGGCCCCACGCGCGGGCGCGCTCCCTATACAGTAGCTCAAAGTCAAAAATTATCAGGTGGGCGCGGTGCGCGCTAGAGCTCCAGAAACTTTCACGTTTTCCATCTACACGGCGCGGGCCTCGCTGACTAGAGAAGAGACCGGGCGCAGGGCGCTCCGATCGGCAGACTCAGTCTTTCAAAATAGGTTTTTAGTTTTTATTTTCGTTCTCCTAACCCAAATCAACTTCATTCTCTCTATACAAACACCCGAATCCCACTCTAAGTACATAGCTCCCAATCCAAATCATATTCTACTTCCACTTCCCATCTCTAAACCTAACCCAATACAACCAATCATTCAATTTCACCCTTTCACTGCTCCCACTTCTGAATTCCTCACTCCCGAAATTCCTCACCACATTCACCTTCTTCAAACACAACTTGGAAGTAAGCGATATTGGAGGAATTGGAATTGGAAACAAGGGATTAGAGGTAGTTCAATCATCAAACATCAAATTGCACCAACAATCAAGAGGTAACAAAGGTATTCATTAACATTGGATTATGTTCTTGCCTATAGGATCATATTTTTCATTAAATTGTTTGTTGATTATATTGGGACTCCTTGGATTACTGAAGACCCAAGGTTGAATTGTATTGCTTATATTTGGGATATTTGATCTAACAAAGTGTACTAAGTTTGGGGAAGAGACATTGTCGCCCACCAAGTGTTCGATAAATTACTTCAACAGGATTTCAAAGGCTATTATCAAATTATTGTGAGCAATTTGACACAAGAGCTTCATCATGACATCAAAAAGGGCAAGGACTTCATCTTCTAGTGCTCCTCCCCATTTTGATGCCACCCGATTTGTGAGCGAGGGGACGTCAACACGCTACGCCAAGGTCATTGACAAAAAGACTTTGATACTAAAACGAGGGCTGAAACCCGATGCAAATATTAATGGCGACATGGCACTAATGATAGTGGAAAGCACTTGGTTCCAGTTGGTTGAGCAACCAAAGCCAGCGGTAATCAACACTGTGAATGAATTTTAAGCAAACGCCATTGAACACGTTGGTCGTGTGGTCATGGTTTGGGGCAACCCGGTGTCCTTCGACGCAGCGGCAATCAATGACTATTTTGGGGTGGAGACACCACAGACAGACCACTATGAGGATCACTTTCCCAATTTGGATGAAATCATAGCTCGCCTTTGCAAGCCTGGGACTCAGTAGGTGACAAATGCAGAAATCGGAGAAAAAGTCCACTTCCCACAAGCCACATTGAGTCGATATGGGAAGGCCTGGTACGCCTTTTTATGTGCTCGCCTCATGCCAACGCATCACCAAAATAGCTTCACTAAAGAACGAGTAAGGCTTCTCTACGGCATAGTCACTCATGAGGTCGGTCCAAATAATGCTATCGATATATTTAATGTTGACATCGGCCTCTGCATCCAACAGTCCATTGACTGAGCACTGAGGGGGAGTACCACCAGCGGCTTGCTACATGGTTTTCTGATCACCGATCTGTGCCACAAAGCAGGTGTTTAGTGGTACACCTCGGAGCCAATTCTTCAACCAATGGCCGTCATTGACCATCGAACCATTGAACAATACAAACCTTGGACGGGAGCACGGTCACATCCGCGGGGGGAAGGGTTCATCATGATTCCACCATCCACACCACCCTCCCCGCCACATACTAACGAGCCATTGGATGAAGAGGACGAAGCCAAGTCGCCAGCCACTTTTCACCAATGCTGTCAACAGAGGAGTATGCGACTTGCTCATCGCCAAGAGGCTATGCACATCTACAACGTTGGGGCCTTTACCGCTTTAGTCGATGCATTCTCGCGCTTCTCACCAAACTCCGGCCTAGTCTAGATGCCTGTACCTCCAGTCCTGCCAAGATACCCCCCATCCGACGAAGATGATTCTGACGAACATTGACTCGTTGCTCAGGGAAGTCCTCGTCGTCTTTATTATTTCTTATGCCAAGTAATGAGGACATTCCTTGATTTAAGTGTGGGGGGATTAAAAATTCAAATTTTTGTGTTTTAAGCATATAGATTAGGTTGCATATAAAGTAGATTTTAATTTATTTTAATTTGTTTAATTCATTTGCATCTTACAAAAAAAATCAATCAAAAATATTTCATTCATTTAGGAATTTTATCAGTAGAAGCATGCATAGTACATAGAGATTGAGCAGTAAGTCAAGGTAAAGAAATACATGGTTGATAATTTTGATTCTCACTAAATCTTGCATAAAATTGAGATTCGTGATCTGATTATTTTGAACATAGTAACATCATTGCATGATTTTGATTTTCTCTCAACTTTCAAGCACACCGATTGATTGTCAGTAGTGATTAGGGATTCATGTGTAATAAGAACACGAACACTTACTTGATCGCAGATTAGAGATAGAGAATTGGCTGAAACATAAGTTTGGGGGAAGTAAGGCTTAGAAAAGAAAAATAAAGAAAGGAAAAATTAAAAAAATACTTATGAAATAAAAATTAATTTACTTTGACCTCGTGGCCTTTATTACTGGGACAAGTAAACCCTAGGGGATGTCTTAACACCTAGCCCCCTAAAGCCTTCGGTTTGGGAGTTGTTGGCCAAAATTTCGTTACATGGATGACATTGAAAAGCCTAAGGGAGTTGAACATTACACAAGTCAGAAATATGAAATAAATTGGTGGGATGGAGCGTTAAAACGCACCCACGAAGCATGAGCTTTGATGTTAATCTTATATTACTTATTTAGCCTGATTTTCGTAATGCTTATGTGGATGCCATATTTGTGTAGTTATCTATGTTAAAGTAGGATGTTTGTTGGGAATAATCATGTGAATCACTTTGAACTGCTGATATGAAATTGGACACACGCGCACGGGAGAGGATTAGGGTCATGTATGTGATGTGATGATACAAGAGTCTATGATTGGTCATCAGTCAAGATGGATTATGAGCTAATAGTGTTAATTTGTAAGGATTATAAACCTGTGTTTGGTTACTGAGATTTTTGCTCGATTGTGTTAGGTTGCATTCATTCTTTTAGTTGTATTCATTGTGTTTGTTGGCTTGAGGACAAGCAATTATTCAAGTTTGGTGGTATTTGATAAGTAGGTTTTTAACATACTTAATAGGTATTTCTTAGCTTGATATATTGTTATTACTTAAGTGTGCATTGTAGACACTCAAAATTTTCACTGTCCCATCACTAACATTGTAGAAGGGCAGAGCCGTCTTTTCAAATCAACCCTGGTCTAAATATCGGGCCTCCAACTCAAAATCGGCCACCAATGTCGGTCCGTCAATTCAAATTCGATCACCAATATCGGTAAATCTAAATTAGACCACCACTGTTGGTAAATCCAAATCCGATCCCCAATATCGATAATCCAGATCTGATCTTGAATCGGACCGTCAATCCAGCTTCGATCTCCAATCGGACCGTCAATCCAACTCCGATATCCATTCCGACCGTCATTCCAACTCCGATCTCAAATCAAACCATCAATCTAGCTCTGATCTCTAATCGGACCATCAATCCAGTTCCGATCTCCAATCGAACCGTCAATCTAGCTTCGATCTCCAATCGGACCATCATTCCAGCTCCGATCTCCAATCAGACAGTCACATCGACCCCGATCTCAATATCAGGCTATCAACTCAACCTCGATCATCGATCGGGCCGTTAAGTCCAACCCCGATCTCAATATCAAGCCTTCAAATCAGCCTTGGCAGCAACCTAAAGAGTACAAGGCAGCCCTGGCATCAACTCGAGAGGTACCGATTAATCTTGATCTCAATATCAGGCCATCAAGATTAGCCTCGGTCAAAACCCGGGAGGTACAGGTCAACCTGGACATCAACCCAGGATATGTCAAGTCATCCCCGATTTCAGCCCGAGAAGTACAGATCAGCCCCGACGTCAATCCGGGAAGTGCAATTCAGCCCCAAAGACAACCCTGGGAAGCCAGATCCATCAAAGGTCGTGCCGACACCACAGGCAACCCCGGGAGGGCCAGAACAATCATTTTACCAACTCTTAACTGATTCGGTCAAACTCAAGCCGAATTGATGCCATCGAAGTCAGAACGAACCACAACAACGATCCCGAGTGCCAACAACGTAAGAAAGCTCAACGGACAAACTGTGGGGAATTGAAGACCTAGTTCTGAAGCCATCTTCTTGGACACGAAAAATGTTTTATACCATATCAATATGACACTCTCGGTGAGAGCTTTCTGAAAAGGTATCGCACGCCTCAAACGGACGCTCCGATCAAAAGTTTAAAAGTTCCGACTTCGACTGCGTGTTGTTTGGAGTGCACGTACTTCGAGATGACAGAACCCAACACGTGGGCCCCACCTAGGGTAGCTTCACCTCTACCTAAGGCAGCCGTAGGTAGAGATAGGGCTCCCTGGCCTATAAATAAACGTGCACCCCCCTTCATTTTTAAGTTTTCGAAACGCTGCGAAGCTCTACCAGTTCAATTTCTCGACTTTTACACCTCTTCCAAACCCAAATATTTTCACTCCAACACGTAGATATACCCATATACTACCACATATCAAAAAATAACCTGTAGATTTGGACGTATAGAGCCTACGATTTGGCCAAAAGCCAATATTGCAGTCCATTGTAAGTATTTTTATGATCAGAAAGTCAATACTACTACTTTGCACTGTTTTCCACTTGCACACAAAGTTTCATCTTCTAAATATGCCCGGAACTTAGTTCTGCAGCCGTTTTCATCAAAATTTAGTACATTTCTATACATAAACTAAATTTCTGGCATTTCTAAAACTCGGATTAACGATCCGTCAGCGTCAGCAGCTTCAATGCACTAGCACACACGTTCTGGCAACTTCGCCGGACTGGGTTATCTTCCCAGTCCTTTTTTGTAAATGTTTAACTGTTTATGTACTAACATTTCAATTCTGTCAAGCCCGGATTTCAAATCCGAGGTAGTTTACCTCTTTTATATATATTGACGCATATATAAGCGACTTTCACCATCTCTGGTTATCTCATCAGACTTGGTTAACTACATTTCTGTCAATAAATATATATATATATATATATATATATATATATATATTCAGTCCGGCCTGGATCATTTCATGGCCATTATACTGTTTTTGCACACTTTGCCATACTGGGTGCTCTCCCTAGTGAATGATATTTTTCATACCAATCATAAAATGTAAGGTTCTCTTGATTAATCTTAATAAATTTTTTTCATTTATTAACTATTTTATCTCTATCATGCTTATCGTATTTATTACGAAAAGCATACCTTTTATCTCTATTAGATATGGAATTAAAATCTGCAACCAGATTGTCCGCATCTAATTTAAATGCTTTTGTAATGACTCTTAACTGATGATTAATAGGGGCTTCAAAGTCCGAAGGGGTAGGTCCTAAAGAAGTAATAGGAGAAATATCTTGTTCTTCTTCTCAATTCCAGTCTGGGCTTGCAAGTGAAAACCCATCGCCCTTTTACATCTTTTGTATATATATAATTATATATATATATATATATATATTACTCTACTCAATTTATTCAACTGCTACATTTAACATTCATTTGTATATGAATCTGCACTAACATATCTGCGGGCAGACTAAATTTATTTAAATCTCGCCAATTCTTGTTTCTAAACGATTCAAAACCTCCAGACTGAACCGGGAAGCTAGAATGGCTGAGATTTCTTTAAATCTAGCTTTCATTCTAGTTTCAGCTTCAAAAGCAACCTTGCGTCCCTTAGATCGCTATCTAGTGGGAACGAGACGCTTTGGTCACGTATAGCCAGGATTTACTAATGAATCCTTGGTTCCATTGCAACGTGAATATGTATATATATATATATATATATATATATCTGTTTCTATACAAATTTGAACTGTGCAGGTTTATGGGCTACTCATATGTGAGCCTAGGAATCGTGGGATTCATGATCAAATCGATCGGGATCTGATTCCCATGATGGACAAACTCCAATTTACAGATGTACCCTTCCAGTTTTTCTATAAAATGTATATACACAGACCTTAAAAAGGTTATCCGGATTTAAAGTCTCATCATAATGAAATTTAAATTATCGTGTCAGCGTCCCTCCGATGGTTTTCATACCCATGAGGAGACCGACACTTGTATATTTCTGTGGTTGAGGATGCTTCGCAGCCCAGCAAATCACCATTCACATGTAGCCTTAAGACTATAAAGATAAAAATTTAAAAGTAGCGATACGCTTCAATTCCTATTGCAGCGTAAGGGTTTCATAAACTAGCTTTTAAAACATCATTTTCAATCAAAAGAAAAGCTTTTGTAAATCAAATTAAATGCTTTTTCAAATCAAATCAAAGACTAATTTTCAAATCAAATCAAACCCTTCGTATATAGGCTCAACGAAGTCTGTCAAAGCTTTCAATCAATCAAATCAATAGGCCTAATTTTCAAACAGCATTCACTCACGCATTCCAGTTTTAAGGGAAATCTTGAAAAGATGCGGTACCGTGTTTACACGGGAGTCGTGGGGTGCCTAACACCTTCCCCACACTTAACCAAGCCCCCAAACTCAAAACTCCTATTTCAAAGTTCAAGTTTCGACAGTGTCCAGCAATTGGGCCTCTTTTCAAATTAAACTCGGTTGAGTTGGTACAACCATTTTCAAATCTACTAACTGGCGACTCTGTTAAAACATTCAAATTGTCGACATAATACATGTTGGCCTCTTTCCTAAAAAACCCTTCAAAACCTTTTTCCTAAATAAAAATAATAAGGTTAGAGAGAACTTAGGAAGATCGATTTGAGGAAATTCGGGTTATGAACCGACCCGCGGGATTCTTAAATTTTCCAACGTCGACAGGTGGTGACTTTGCTGGGGACAGTAGAGGGCTTAGGCCGCTTTCGAATTTTTTCAAACATTTTCCTTTCAAAACTATTGAATCCTTGAAATCCTGTGTCTCCACAGTCAATAGATGAGTGAATGATTTGTCTTTACATTAAATGAATGTGAATGAATGCTTTCCTGCTTCTTAGTGCTTCGCACCCAACTGTCATTTCATGCATAAATGGTAAGGCATGATGTATAAGAATGTATGTGGTGTGTCCCTCTCATAAGGAGGATAACTCGGTCGTTATTAAGTAATGACTCTAGGGACGATTAAGTCTCTGGGGGTGCCTCATGAAAATACACCACTCAGATTCACTCCAGTTGAACGATCGAATTAATTTCCCTTCTAGTAGATTGCGATGATCTGGGAGCCGTCATGCCGAAACAAAAGCCGCGAGAGTAACCTAAGATAGGTCAGCCATTGATTAACCAAATCCGAAGGAAAGCTTCTTCAGGCCTTCCTCTTTCAATTCCATGTCAAGTCTCCAATTACTGAGGAGCACAATGCAAATGACATAATGAAAGATTTATTTTCCTGTCAGATAAATATCCTATCATCCTGCCATCTAAATAACTAACATCGGTTTAATAAGATAAACACTAAAAAACACATCATGTATCCAACCCTTACCTAACTCAGGACATTGACACGCCTACATTTTGTTGTAGGTGTAAAAATTGGTCCGGTTACTAGATCTAAATCTAAAGCACCCAGTCCATCCACGGACATGGCTTCCAGTGCTCAACCAAAATCCACCCCGTATCTAGGGAGAAGTTTGAAGGACTGAAAAATCAGATAGCCGAGTTAGCTGGCTTTCTACGATAACAAAGCAAGACCCTTAAAGAGAAAAAATCTCAAGCTCACGCAGAACCAGGAACATCTGGTGGTAGCAGTGGCCATCAAGAGACAAAAAAAGTCAAAACTCAGATTCCTAGACCATAGAACCAGGACACAACTAACAAAACTCCAAAAATCACCCCCCTCATCAAAGAACAGGAAGCTGGTGACATTCTCAAGAAAGTGCAACAAATAAAAGAAACTCTTCGGTCAATCGAAGGAACCGGGACGTTTGGAAGTGTCACTTACTCTGATCTATGCATATTCCCCTGGGTGCGATATCCCGAGAAATTTCAAGTCCCTAATTTTGAGAAATATGACGGAATGGGGGATCCTTACACACACCTGAAAGTCTTCATAGGAGAACTCGGATCCTATGCTGAGGATGAAAAGCTTCGAATGCAACTATTCCAAAAGAGTCTGACCGGAGAAGCCAGAGCTTGGTATGCCCGCTTGGACAACTCCAAAATTCATAGTTGGGATGAACAGGCCCATTCCTTCCTCAGCCAGTACAGTTTTCAATCACAGCTGGCTCCCGACAGATATCAAATAACCAAAATCAAGAAAAAGAACACTGAATCATTCAAAGAATATGCCCAACAATGGAGATGGGTCGCCGCACAAGTCACCTCAGCCATGACTGAATCTGAAATAGTCATGACCTTCATCGATATCCAAGAAGCACCTTATTATGAGAGGGTCCTAGCTGGAATAGGAAAACCATTCTCTGAAATGATCAAGCATGGAGAGATGGCGGAAATGGGGCTCAAATCCGGGAAGATAAAAGATCTAACCGCCCTCGAAGCTGTCACCGAACATATCCAATCCAAAAATTACGGGAGTAGTCCCCGGAGGGTCCATAAAAAGAAAGACGAAGAAGTCTCCTTGATCTTACAAGGACACAATTCAAGGGGCGAGTCAAACCACATGCCCATTCAAAGGAGGAACAATACCCCTTTCCAAGCTTCAGCACAGCCTGCAAACCATCAATTCCAGAAATACAAGGAAGTCAGGCGTCGAAGAAATTTCACCCCACTAGGGGATTCCCTCGAGAATGTGTTCAAACTTCTGACAGCTCAGAAGAAGATTGTTGAACTTCTTCCACCAACCAACACTAACAGAAGATGCTGAAGAAAATTTTGAGAAGCTATTCCTGATGGAGCAGTTGGCTGAACTGGTCGTCTACCAGCATCAACTCACCAGGAAGATGCTGAAGAAAATTCATCAATCTATTGGCAGTCATTCTCCTCCGACGAAAATCAATTCCATTCCCAATTGGGATCATTGCCAGTTGCACGAACAACTAATGGTAAAAAATGAGTATACCCAAGAAGGTAGAAAATTCTTGTTTCAAAGGAATTTCACCAATCTGAACCAGGCAATGGAAGAAATCCTCCAAATGATGGTCAACGAGGGGATGGTTGTAGATCTATTACCCCCATTAAACCCTCAATCCAGAAAATTCAAACCTGACCAAATATGTCAGTACCATTCCAACTCTCCCGGCCATGATACGGAAGAATGCTGGTCACTTCGTAACCTAATTCAAGACTTGATTGAGAAAGGTGACCTAATCAGAGGATATCAAATCCTCGACTTGGCAGATAAATATAGCCTCTGGATCCCCAATGTATGGTACCAGGACATAGTGGCTGTCGTATCCTGCTATAAGGAATCAATCCTCACCCCTGGTACTGACAAGGAAAGGGGTCCAAGAAGTCCAAAATCCTGTGAAGGTGGTTGTACCTCAACCTCTACTTTTGCCCTTCAGACCTCAATATCCAATCCTCAGTCTGAAGAAGGTCCCATAGAACTACGGCGACATTGAAAGCTCTACTTTAAACAACATTTCCATCATGTCAAAGAATAATCCATTATACCTGCCTCAGCGAGTAATTAAACCAGTTACCAAAGCAAAAGAAAAGGTGGCTAAAGAAAAGATCACAGAGTTCCTCAACAAAATGGGACACAATAAAATCAAGATAGTGCAAAGCTTGAAAGACGCACCCAAGAAAGTGCCTATCCTCGACCTGGTTTTATCATCAAAAGACCATCGCAACATTCTAGTGAAGGTACTAGAAGAAGCACATTTGCCACACAAGGTAGACATAGAAAAAGTCTGTCATGTGATAGAACACATCTTCAACAGCAATGTGATTTCTTTCACGGACGATGATATCCCGGCTGAGGGAAGGGGCCACCACAAGTCCCTGCATATAGCTGTAATGTCCTCCGGATACGTGATCATAGGAGTACTTATTTACGGATGATCTTCCCTCAACATTTGTCCATATGACATGTTGGAAAGAATGAAAATCAATCCGAACTGGATCAAAACCAGTCATATGGTCATCCGGGCTTTCTATGGATCTCGCCGCCAGGCTATGGGGGAAATCAAGCTTCCTCTAGAAATTGGTCCACCCACTTTCAACGTATCCTTCCAGGTGCTCAGCATTGCCACTGGATACAATTTGCTGTTGGGCAGACCATGGATCCACATGGCAGGGGCAGTGCCATCCACCCTCCATCAGCAACTCAAGTACATCATTAACGGCAGCCTCATCACAGTCAATGCCGAACCAGAATACCCTACCTACATACATTGTGACATGCCGGTGATTAGCCTGGATGCGGGGATTGAGCCTGCGAGTTTTCAAGCCTTCAAGGTAAGCAATACTCAATATCTACCAATCGGGGCACCAGCCCTAAAACCTAAAGTGTCCATTGAAGTAATGATTGTAAGCCAAGAAATGGTATCTTCGGGTTTCCAACCTGGAGAAGGGTTGAGAAAGGATAAGCAATGCATCAAGATGCCAGTCTAAATCCCAAGTCAGATGGGAAGAGCATGATTGGGATATTCATTCGGGTCAAGCCACCGGAATCCACATAAACATCCCAAGGCTCATACCTCTACAATTTCGATCCCAAACCTCACAAATGTCGGCTGGGTGAAACCTACGAGGAAGATCCCGACTACAGTATCAGCCATGCTATTTTCTCTAGTCATACCTGTCCATAAAAGAAAAACCCTCAAGCCTGAGGCAAACAGTGAAAAGGGAAAAGAAAGATCATGTACAAAGGACGAGACCCGACCCATTCGCTAACATGAGAGTCATTCTCAACTACGAGGGTATGAATGACGAACTCCCCAACAGTGACGACGACCATATCCAAATTCCTCACATCAAGAAGAGGAATGATCTACAGAAAAGCCTTGGTCCTATTCTCAAGGATATCTCAGTCATCATCTAGGACGAGGCGGGCGAGCATAATTCCTTGATTCTCCCAATTCATGAGAATCTGACACTGGACAACTAGAGCAGTGTTCCTTGCCTAAGTCGAAAAGGGTAAAGGGGCAGAGAGTACATCTGCCCTTAATCATGCTTTCATTTACTGCTTACTTTTGATTGCACAGCTAGAGCAGTAACTTTTGTCATGTTTTGCAAATGCCTTGTATATTTAAGCAATTGCATATATTAATGAAAGCATTTTTGTTTTCAGGACCCAAGCATTAGAGGTGTGTGTCTCCGCTGATGAGATGCCAACCTGTCAAGATGACTCCGACTTGGATGTAAAATTGAACTTCTACTTGATGGATATTGATCAAGAGGATGAAGATGACTATGAGGTGCCAGAGGTGATCAAGGAATGGGTCAAAGACAAACCCAAACCAAATCTCGACCAAACCTCCACCATCAACATAGGAACCTCCGAAAACATCAAAGAAATCCAAATAGGTTTAGACCTCACACTAAATCGGAAAGCCGACCTGATCGAACTCCTAGCACAGTACCAAGATGTGTTTGCATGGTCACATGAAGACATGATCTGTCTATCCACAGACATTATCATCCATTGAATGCCCATCAAAGAAAGGTTTAAACCAGTCAAACAAAAACTCAGGCGATTAAAAAACCTGAGTGGAGTCTCAAAGTCAAAGAAGAAGTCGTTAAGCAATTCAAAGTCGGGATCATCATGCTATCAACATACCCCGAATGGCTATCAAATATAGTCCCCGTACCTAAACCGGGAGGGAAGGTACGAGTATGCGTGGATTACCGGGATTTGAACAAAGCCTGCCTCAAGGACAATTTCTCGGTACCTTTCATCCACATTCTAATTAACAATACTGCACAGTATGGCATGTATTCATTCGTGGATTGCTTTGTTGGTTACCATTAAATCATGGTTGCTGAGGAAGACCGGGAGAAAATAGCCTTTATCACTCCTTGGGGAACTTTCTGCTACCTACGACTATCCTTCAGCCTCATCAATGCCGGAGCAATATATCAGCGAGCCATGATGGCTCTTTTTCATGATATAATGCACAAAGAAATAGAAGTCTATGTTGACGACATCATCATCAAATCCTAGAGGGAGGATGATCACATAGACCATCTCAGGAAGCTGTTCAATAGGTTACGTAAATACAACCTCAAGCTAAATCTCGCCAAATGCGCTTTTGGGGTCAAAGTAGGCAAACTGTTAGGATTCCTGGTGAGCAATCGGGGTATCGAGTTAGACCCCGCCAAAATCAAAGCCATTACTGAAATGCCCATACCTCGTACAGAGAAGGAGATATGTGGATTCCTGAGAAGGATCAACTTCATAAGAAGATTCATTTCCCAGCTCACAGCAACCTGTGAGCCCATTTTCAAGCTGTTAAGGAAACATTACTCTACCACGTGGAATGAGGATTGTCAACAAGCCTTCATTGCCAACAAGAAACAGCTGACTGAAGCTCCTGTTCTGATACCCCCAAGGGATGTAGTCCTTTTGTTCATGTACCTGTCCGTCAATGCCAATGCAATGGGCTGCATGTTAGGACAGAAGGATGGTAGTAGCAAGGAAAGAGCCATCCACTACATCAGTAAACGATTCAGTAATGGGGAATAAAATACACCCTGATCGAGAAGACATGTTATGCATTAGCAAGTACCGCTATGAGGTTGCAACACTATTTTCATGGGCACACGACCTACCTCATACCCCGCATGGATCCCTCTCAAATATGTATTCAACAAACCAATGCTAAATTATCGACTGTCCAAATGGCAGTTAATCCTACAGTAATTGGACATTGTCTACGTGACTCAGAAGTCAATCAAGGGTCAAGGCATTGCAGATCAATTAGCAGAAGCACCTTCAGGAGGGTTCGAGCCCTTGGAGACTTATTTATCGGATGATGGGATCATGACAATTTAACAACTCAAGTCTGAGAATACAGTCCAACCATGGAAAATGTATTTCGACGGAGCGGTAAACTTGGAAGGTGTTGGAGCTAGGGCAGTCCTCATCTCCGGTACAGGTGATTAATATCCTGTGGCTACCAAACTTCAATTTGGCAACACCAACAACACGGTCGAGTACGAAGGCTGTATTATGGGGTTGAAGTTAGCCCAATCCATGTCTATTAAACACTTACTCGTCTTTGGAGATTTCGAGCTGGTTATCAGACAAATTACCAGCGCGTATCTCACCAAAGAACTGCATTTGCTGCCCTACCATCGGCAAGTTCTCAAAATATCTCGGGAATTCAAAGCAATAACCTTCGTTCACATTCCTCGGGGTCGAAATGACTTTGCTGATGCATTAGCAACGTTGGCTTCATTAATCCGCATGTTCGATAGGAGTGGATTTCCCAACATTCAGTTCACGATTCAAAAAAGCCCGATATATGGGAACTATGTGGGAGAAGTATCAGATGAAATACCTCCTGTCAAGCAGCCTTGGTTTCAAAATATTAAGGAATATCTCCGTGATGAATCCACACCCGCTAGTGCAAGCCAATTAAAGCAAAAACGGATTCTCAGAATGGCCATAAAGTTATATCTAAGCGGAGACGTACTTTATAAAAGGGATGCTAGAATAGGCCTATTAAGATGCCTCGACAAGGAGCAAGCCCAAAGACTAATGGATGAAGTCCATGGCGGAGTCTGTGGCCCATACATGAGCGGCCATTTGCTGGCCAAGAAGATAATCAGACAGAACATTACTGGATCTCTCTCAAAGCTGATTGCGATGATCACGTCAAAAGATGTTCTCAATGCCAAATACATGGAAATGCCATTCACGCTCCTCCAAATGAGCTGCATAACATGAGTTCACCATGGCCTTTCTCTATGTGGGGAATGGATGTAATAGGTCCAGTGGAACCCAAAGCCAGCAACGGTCATCGATTCATCTTCACTATGATCAATTACTTCACCAAATGGGTTGAAGCAGCCACTTTTCCCAAAGTCACAAAAGAGGTCATCATCAGTTTCATCAGAAATAATGTCATCTGTCGATAGGGACAACCGGAGGTGATTGTATCAGACAACGCCAAGAACCTAAACAATCAAATGATGATGGATCTGTGCAGTAAGTTCCACATTAATCATCTCAATTCCATCATCTATCGGCCCAAGATGAACGGTGCTGTCGAAGCGGCCAACAAAAATATCAAAAAGTTCATACAAAAAATGTCCGCCAATCACAAGGACTGGCCTGACATGCTGCCTCTCACCCTGTTAGCATACAGGACTTCAATGCGCACCTCTACTGGGGCTACCCCCTACTCGTTGGTCTATGGCATGGTGGCAGTCTTTCCCATAGAAGTAGAGATAAAATCTTTGCGAGTCTTGATCGACGCTCAAATAGATAAAGATCAATGATTGCAAGACCGGTATCATCAGCTGTCTCTAATAGATGAAAAGAGAGCTACAACCATTTTCCACAAACAGTTGTACCAACAAAGGATATCCATATCCTATAACAATAAGGTCCGAATTCAACAATTCAAAAAAAATGACTTGTTGCTAAAGAAAATCCTGGTCAATCAGAAAGAAACCAAAGGAAAATTTGCCCCAAACTGGGAAGGCCCTTTCATTGTTAAAGAAGTGTTGACTGGGGGCGCTATCAGACTGTAAGAGATGGATGGGAACAAATTTCCCCAACTCATTAATTCAGACACCATAAAAAGGTATTACATCTGATACACATGCATACCCTTATACGGGTCCTACGAATCAAATCAGGTTCGACTTTTAAGTAGAAAGCGGAACTACAATTGACCTGATCTCTCTCAACCAGGGAGTACGTAGGCAGCCATTTCTAGTGCGGTCAAACTAAACAAAAAATCCAGAAATCCAAAAATTAAAAACATCAAATCATCACGGCACCAGCCGGAACTACGAATGACCTGATCTCCCTCAACCCGGGAGTACGTAGGCAGCCATTTTTGGTGCGTCAAACCAAATAAAAACATAAAAACTCATCAAACCAGACTAAAAATCCAAGATAAACTCTTTTTAAACCTCTCCAACTACACAACTAGAACTACAAATGACCTGATCTCCCTCAACCCGGGAGTACGTAGGCAGCCATCTACGGCGCTGTTTGACCTTCAAGAAAAAATAATAATAAAGACCAGTTCCAAGACATCAAAGAAAAAGAAAAGCTAAATTCTATCAATCCTATCATGGTCAATAGACCTATCTGAGATACTCCCTGACATCTCAACTGTCAGTCCATCAAAGAAGAGCTCAAGATACATCAACAACTGCGAGTCAGCAAAGAAGTGGTAATCACACATCAATGACAATACATCTCCAGTCAGGGAAGTGCATCAAAAATATATTTCTCTAATATATAGAAAAATTATTTTATATACATAATGCCCTGTACATGATAAAAATGGGTGATCCAGTATGTGCAGGAAAATAAAGCTAGTCTATGGACCCAAGGACAAGCGGGTCAGCAATGCCAGCATGACATCTCTCTCTAAAGATGGTGGAGCAGTCGTAAGTGAAGTCCACACGGCTCAGAACATCCACAGTCATCTGCAAGGTGGCACTATGGTCATCAATATAAGAACTCATCTTGGTGATCAAACCATGAGTGTAAGATTCGAATAGCAGTACTATCAGTAATGTGGAAATCACGGAAAGTTATAGCCTTATCCTTCTCCACAAAAGATGCGTCTCGAGCAATCAAAGTCTCCTCGATCTCAAGCTGCATCCCTAGCCGAGCGAATCTCGTCTCGCTCTACAACTGCAGTATCCAAAGCAGAGCAGAGCTCATCCCGCTCAATTAATTCAGCATCCAAAGTGACCCTGAGACCATCCCTCTCAGCAAAAGCTAAATCTCTGCCAGATAAGGCAGCCAACATCTGTGCTCTAGATGAGTCTCGCTCAATGGTCATCCTGAATAGTGAGTCTGATAAAGCCAGATCTGTCCCCACAAGAATGGTCGGGGAATCGCTAATCAGAGCAGCGGTCAAGCCCGGTAACAGCTCATCCTCGGTAGGAGAATCTGGATCCTCTATGGGCTCCTCCTAGTCAGAGTCCACACCAGAAGATGAAGAAGCATCTGCAACCACTCCAATCTCTGCCTCCAACCATACAGAATACTCTAAAGAACAGCCAAGATGGCTACTAGAGAAATCAGTCCTCTCCCGATGAGTCCAACACTCATATACTCTGACCAAGTCGGCGGATGACATGGAAGAAGCCGACATCCTCTAATCAGCAGACCCCGCAAAATGGTGCAAACTCTACAACTGATCAAACTGACACATGACTGCCAAAGGATGATAAGTAGTCACTCCTCTCAAACCCGCTAGGGGAAAATAATCCAAGCCAGATGTATGAGTAATAAAGATATATGGGGATGCTAGCCCTGAGCATGGCAAGATCACAAACGGATGCACAATATCCGACAGAAATGCCTACCAAGACTCTGCATCAATGCATTCCGCAGGCTGAAAAGAGAAAGCTCTGCATGTCTCATGAGTAAAGCAAAAACCCCTAGGCCTAAAGGATCCAATCGGTCGTATATGGGATATTAGCCATATATACAACAAGACCGAGCTGCCCCTAAAAAACCCCTCTGGATAGGTACTGCAATATGTGGCGGATCTAAATGTCTCAGCCAATATCATCTGGATGATGGTGCTACCCTGTCTAAGGGCTCTAACCACTACTACTAATCCCACATCTAGATGATCCAATCGCAACAACATGTAGACATATGCCACAACACACATCAGCAAAATGTCTATCCTGGCCGCATGCCATTCCTCTGCTGAACAAACAAAATCTCCGACGTAGCGACCATAGCTGTCAAGCTTGCCAAAGCACTCAATCAAGAAGTCCATAGAGATCACGTGCCCCAAAATGATCTCATCCATGACTACACTTTGACGGAGACCGGACAGTCTGATAAAAGGCCTCCTCATATCACTGATCGCCGTCCAAGCGCACGACAACTCTAAATCCAAGCCAGTAAATCTTTGGTACTCCTCCAGAGTCGGCGTCAGCTCACGCCGTCTGAAGCAGAACATCTGCCTGTCGGTAATCCAGCAGGGTAGAAGGCCCTCAACAAATCCTATCGAAACCCAAAAATCAACAAGGGCCAATGAATGCCCCAACATCTGGTCCACAGTCCCCCTAGCAGGAAAAGGCAGACTATCAAACCAGGACCTCAGTGATGCTGCCACTGTAGATGGTGGTAAATGCTCAATACGGTAGACTACAAACGATGTCATCTGTAGCACCGTACCACAGGACCGTCCAGAGGTCAAGTCAAGCTACAATTGTCTGAATGCATACACATGATATAACGCATACATGATGACAGTAACATAAACATGATGCAGAAGATAAGATATAGCAGGAACATCTATAATAAGCTATCTACTGCATACAACATCCTTGTATCCTGATACAAAGTGAAAGGAAAAATACAGGGAAAATGGGGCACCCCCACCCAACTACTACAGTTGTCTATCAAAATGATGGGTCAAACGCCGAATAGCCAAAACAATGGCTGACCCAAAAAGTATAGCTCCAATAGCTATCAGAGGAAGTCGTAGACATCAGTGTCAAATCGATCAACCTGGTCCATCTCCTATGTCGGCACAAAGCTACTAGGATCAGGGATATCTGGGCGATATAAGGGAGGATCTGCCCCTGTATAACTGCTGCTAAATGGACCTGAAGAGGGACCTGCTCCTGAACTGGATGGGTCAAAAGAAGATGCCTCTGATGGATCTCGGCCAAGGTGCCTGATAAAGAAATGAGCCTGCTCCAACTCCCTGGTCAGATCTGCTATCTGGTTTGCATGAGTCGGCTCCCTGAGACAAGCTATCCAATCCGTTATCATCACGGATCCTGGCACCATGTCTGCCATAAATTGGGTAGCCCGAGTTTGAGCTCCAATAGTACGACAACTCCACCATCGACCAAATGCCTCCTGGCTGTACGGACCCTCTGATAGGGTAAAGCCATCAATGCCCTCCAAAAGGATGTTTGTCAAAGGCACAGTCAATGGCCAATGATGCCAAGTTAGAGGAATAATGGGAATGTGGATCTCTCCTGTAATGCTCCTAATAGCACGCTCTCCAAGATAGAGCTCCCAACCTCCCGCCTTTAACAACGGTAACCTACGGGTCGATAAGTCAAACACCCTGCCAGTAGGGACTCCTCCCTCGAATCTGACGGTCAAGTGCTCGGATGTGTACGGCGTCAAGGTGAACAAATCTGTTGTCAAAAATGCCAACTGTGGGCATGAGTAAATCCCTCAGCAACAGGGACCTCCGTTAAAGTGGAGTGATGTCATCTCCGTCCTCGAGGATCGGTCTCCAGACCTAAAGAAGTAGCGGGTCGTAGGCAAGGAAGCCTCTCAAATGCCCAAAGCTGACCATGTAAATACCAAAAGTCCTCAATGATCAAGACTGACAAAAATGCTAAAATTAAAAAGGTACAAAAAGATGTACTCACCAGCAAGAACGGGTAAAATCCTAACCAAGCCTCCGTCGCACCCTCCGACAGCATGCACATGCCCCGGAGAAAATAGGGAAAGGTATAGGAGCCCCAATCATAGTCACTAAGGCGCTCTACACGTCGAGTGGTGCTGATCAAATTGAAGGACACAGTAGACTAGTTGTCTGCCACAAAACAACCCCTGATGATCGACAAAAATAATCGGCTCAGAATGCAATCTCTAGCCCTCTGGTCATTAGGTGGACGCATTTGCAAAGTCCCATCTTGGGCATCTATACTCAAGGGACCAGATTGGACTGCCCGACCTTTGAATGCCATCGTTGGGACTCCAAGCAGGGACCGAAAGATAGTGGGTGAAATGTCAGTCATGACAGGTACTGACTCCCCCTCAAACTCAATGCCGGTGATTAATCTCCAGTCCATAGGAGTCAACATCACCTCACAATCCAGCAAATAAAGGGACTGAGTCTGGTGGAACCAGCGCTCAGACAAAGCCCTCATATACCCCCAGGGGCAACGACGGGGAAGGATTGAGAAAAAGGCCTAAAATCCCCAGCCATCTACAATCTCCCTATAATCCTCATGCAAAGTGTGATACAGGGAGTGCACACTAAACTAATTCCCTCGAGGCTGCGTAAAGCCAAGAACCTGCATCAAAAAACCAACAAAAATCAAAAACCTTGTGCCCCAGAATGGTAAAAAGGAAGAAAATAATCCAAAGAGAAGAAAGACTTCAAGTCACCTCATTGGCGTGAAGATATCTCGAAGGATGTCAACTCAAGTCGCCCAGTAGCTCCTGAGTAGGCACAACAATGCCTAGGACCTCCGCACGTGGAGCCTAAGCAGGAGCAGGAATGGCGAACGGAGCCTCCTCATCATTCATATCTAATGGCTACTCGTCCTGTGCGGGACGAACCCTACCCTCTACCAATCTATGAGGCGTCCTAGCCGGACGTGGCTGTGGCACATCAGACGCCCTCCTATGTCTAATACCCGAAGAGACCCTACTAGAACTGCTGGGTCTATCACGATCCATCTACGACAACAAGTCTCCAAATCACCTCAGAAAGGGTACAGTAAGCCTAAAACTTGTGGCTTATCATTTTTCAATCAGTCCAGCATATATCTCTAGGTCCTAAGACATACATGGGTCAGTCAAAAATACCCAGTAAAGTCAAAACTGCATGTTTTCAAAACCTAATAACTCAAAAATTGCATGGGTCAGTAAAAAATTTCCCCACAGAGTCAAAAATGTATGTTTTTAAAGCCTAAGATTTTGGAAAAATTTCGCCAAAGTCTCCTTTGTAAAATGGACTATCCACATGCACACAGGCATGCCTAGGTGGCCATTCAGTAACACACCTACCCAAAACAGAAGCAGTTCATATTTATGAAAGAAAATCAAAAATTAACCTCACATGGTAGCCAAATTACCATGGACATTTTTAGTTGAAAAATCAGGCTCACCAGGCCTCAAAAAGGATGATTAAACTGATCAAAAAGTTTAAAATTGACTATCTCAGAACCTGAATTTTCTTACATCCAAACGTGCATTACAATAAGATATGCATACGTATGTAGTCAGAAAATTATTTATAGGTCATATAGGCATGCATTTTTCATACATTACGTTTGAAAGCACTCTAGGTGGTTCGCATGCTTTTAACGGTCAAAAACTGTGAAAAAAGCATGTAAAATGTTACCTGCGCTGCGCTGAACGCGGAGGAACTGACGAATTCAGAATTCGATCGCCAGAACTCCGTAGATCTGAAAAAGAAGATCAAAAATGCTTTCGCTGCTCAAACAGGAAACTTGCAAAATGAAAACTCTCGAGCTCCATTTAAAGCCCAGGTAGCCGCACCTCTACCTGTGGCTATCGCACCTCTACTTGCGGCTGTCACACCTCCACCTGTGGCAGCCCAGGTGGATCCCACTTCCCCTGGGCCCGATTCGATTTGAGTCGAAATAGAGTTTAAACGAGCTGCCAAGTCAAATCTGAAGAGAAATCGCTACGCGATTGAGCGGTTTGGCCAGAAATCCTGCGTTTAAGCAGCGTTATCCTGACGGAAAGGGAAATTTCCCGAAGAACCTTGGTATTCATCCCGGAGCCTTGTCCAGGGATCAACAAATCAAACTGCAGGAAAAACTGTGCAAGAATTGCGCAAAACTGTCGAAAACTATTATTTTTCAAAGTTTGGGTACAGACCGAAGCAGTTTCAGCCGTTGGCTCAGCCCCAGCGAAGTTCGAGTACTGACCAAAGTCGTTTCAGCCATTGGCTCAGCCCCTAGCAAAGTTTAGGTACTGACCGAAGCAGTTTTAGCCATTGGCTCAGCCCCAGCGAAGTTCGGGTACTGACCGAAGCAGTTTTAGCCGTTGGCTCAGCCCTAGAAAATTTCGGGTACTGACAGAAATAGTTTCAGCCGTTGGCTCAGCCCAGCGAAGTTCGGGTACTGACCGAAGCAGTTTCAATAGTTGGCTCAGCCCCAGCAAAGTTCGGGTACTGACCGAAGCAGTTTCAGCCATTGGTTCACTCCCAGCGAAGTTCGGGTACTAATCGAAGTAGTTTCAGCTGTTGACTCAGCCCTTGTAATACCCGAGAATTTCCTAATATTAATAAATGAATATATTAATGGAAATGAATATTTATTCGTATATAAATGGTTTTTGTGAGTCAACTCAATTATATTAAATTGAATAATTATAATAATTGAGGAAAATGTGGAGTTTATAATAAACTCGTGAAAGCCTTGTGTGGCACAGTGATGGGATATTTTAATGGTAATATTAATTGATGATGTGGGGATTATTATTATTACAAGTAATATAATAATAATAATCAACGTGTTCATAAATATAATAAGATCCATATTCATGTGATATTTAATCGTGTAAGTGATAATCAATTATGGTGAATATTAATAATTTCATTGATCCATGAGAAATGGAATATTAGCGGCGATTAACAATATGTTAATTATTATTACAAGCGATAAAATAATAATAAACCACTTGTTTATAAATATCTTGAGTCGAACCAGGCACGGCGCAGCTGCGCTGGCATTACAATGCGGCGTAGCGCAGCTGCGCAGGGCCCCTGCTACAGATTTTTGATTTTTGCTTCCTGCTTGATGTCTGCTACATGTTAGTTGATGAAATAAAATAGAACAAGCATGTTGATATGATTAATGCATATATATGGACTTGTTAAACTAGTATGAGCATGTTATATTTGGATCACTTACGTGAACGATGAAGTTATAGATTTTCGAAATAAACTTAGGATTTCAAAATGGACGTTAATTCGTTGTATCCATTTTAGACAATCTAACTTTTGAGACACATTTGTATGACCTAGAAATAGATGAAATGTATGTTCACTTGTGTAGATAAGTTTCATAACGAAATACGAGCATGCAAACCTCATTAATAACGGAAATGTAAGTTTTTACAAATGAACTTTTGACATGTATGTACCATATATGAGTTCTAATTTTTTCGAGCATGTTCATATGGCCTTGAAATGTATGTCGGACATATTGACTTATGTATATGGATTTCATAATATAACATGAACATGTTAGACCTTATTAGTGAGCTTTACTAATGAAAATATAAGCTTTGATTATGAACCTTAACATGCTATTGCGAGTTTCGTATTCTGAAGTTTATGGACATATAAGATAGTACTCTTAGACTCACTCATGTATCATACATGTATGCCTACCATGCTAGATGCCATGAAATCAAGCTAAGCATAATTGAAGCATGTTTTCGAACTAATAACAATGATAGTTACATGTATGCGATATGAACATTCATGAGTATGCTTAATACAAGTTATATGAATATCTTATGTGTTTAAAAAGCGAGCATGTTAGATGTTATGAATTTGTGTCCTTGAATTACTTTAAGTATTGACTTAAGAACCTATACCATGTATGATTGGATTTGGAAAAGTTATACAAGCATGAAAGTATCCTTTAATATGAATACATACTATGTGATATCATATGTTGGTACTTGAATATGATTTTGACGGTTAACTTATAGAAATGCCATAACTTACTAAAATAAAATATATTTAGTATTGATTGTGGTCTTATATGATATTAATGATATGAGAATAAGTTTAAACTCAAAAAGAGGAATGTTAAGGATAAAAGTTATATTAATATGATACTATATATGGTATAACTGTGTAGCTAGGATAAAACTTAGCTTATGTGTCGATCGTATATCTGAAGATAAGATACGATGTTAAACTATATGAATAATGAATAAATTATATTACAATAGGGATTTAAAAGTGTTGAATTACTTTACGTGGATAAACTACGCTTAAGGCAAGTTTCCTAACTTACACTCTTTTACGGTGTAAGTATTCTATCCTTGTATATTGTGAGCTAGTTTCTTTACTTACTCGTTTGAATTGAATTAGCATACTTGAACTCTTATTTCATTAAAGCTATTATTCATGTTGAACTTGGTATTGTTCTTGAATATTGTGAAAGTGTCTATGCCATTTAATTCGGCTAGACTTATATTATTAAAAAGCCACCCAAAACCAATTGATTAATGTAGGATCTTGTATTTGACTGAGAAGAACAACCTTCTTTGATAGAAAAATATAATTGTCGGAGAACCGACACGCGCACTTGAGTATGATTGATTGTTATGCATAACGTAGGGTACTTTAGGCTGATCACCTGTTGTACTTGTTTTTGATTTGGGTTATCTGTTTAATACTGCTAATTCTAGTAGAAGTTCATAGTCCTTAGTGACTGCTCAGTATTTAGTTATCTTGAAATCTTGAATTGATTTATTATTTAATCACATTGATATTATTCTGTCCTTAGCGACTGTTATTAAGAACTGTTGATATTCTTATTATCCTTGAACTATCAAACCTTGCTATACCCTTTCGAGAATTGAGATTTATATTACTCACCCTTATTGTATATTACTTGTTGGGAAATTTGTGCTCATTCTTGTTTTCCCTAAAACATTTCAGTTAAGGCAGAGCAGTGTGGACCTTCGAGCACAGATAAGAGTAAGGGAAAGGCTACTGAGTAGCTTTAATTATGTAGGACTTATGATTGTAATAAAGAACTTATGATATTATATACTAGTTAAGATTATTTATGCTTAAGATATGTCTATGCTATGTAATCACTTTTTAAGTTACGAGACCTTGGGACGTGAATAAATTATATTATTTAAATGTAATTTATTCGGTAATAGTTATGTATTATTCCGTTGTGTGATGCGATATTTAGTCGTATTATTATTATGATGTATTATTGTGAGAACGTGACGAACCGAATTTGAGTGACCAAGTGGCGGTCCCGAATTTGGGGGCGTCACAGCCCCAGCGAAGTTCGGGTACTGACCGAATCAGTTTCAACCGTTGGTTCACCTCCAGCGAAGTTCGGGTACAGACCGAAGTCTATTTCAACCATTGGCTCAGTTCCAGCAAAGCTGGGTATAGACCGAGATCCAATCTAGCCGTTGGCCCAACCCCAATGATGCTTCAACCATCGGACTAGCCGATGAGACATCAGGAGATGATCTCGAGGAGGAAGTCCTGTAATATTCCATCCCCACGGAGAATAGATGATGGAATCTATTATACACATCCTCAAAAGGGGATTATTAATCGAGGTCGATGATACATACTCCTGTGGTGAACTACTAGTGCAGACTATCGTCCAAGTAGGCGTTAGAAGCTTCAGTCGAAATAACTCGATAAACAGAAGCTATCCCCAGCAGAGTATCTTTCAATCGATGAACATAGACACCCTTGATCTCAAATCAAGGAAGCGGCCATAACATCCCCATCTGGGAGGTCAATCAACAACAATTATATCAATCTCATCAGAATCTATAAAGTTATTGCAGAAGACGTCGTCCCTAGTAGATCAAGACAGAAAAATCTATGATAGCTTATCTTCACCAATCTCACCAGAGGTAAGAAGGCTATCATGAACATCGTCATCCCCATCAAAAGGTGACGAAAACCGTCTTTTATAGCCCCAAATCTGATAACTCATCAGGGAGGGTTAATCAACGATAATCGTATTAACCTCAATGGTCGTCACGAGTAACGTTATCCCCAGCTGACAATGACGTGAAGTAATCCGTGCTGACCCTACACATGACATGCCATGCACTACCAGGCATCTACGTTGGCATTTCTAGTGTTTACTAATCTTCATCCTGCCCATTCCATTGCATTGCATGGGCATGATAAAGAGGGGCATCTGTAGACACTTGAAATTCTCACTGCCCCATCACCAACATTGTAGAAGGGCAGAGCCGTCTTTTCAAATCAACCCTGGTCTCAATACCGGGCCACCAACTCAAAACCGGCCACCAATGTCGGTCCGTCAATTCAAATCCGATTGCCAATATCGATAAACGTAAATCCGATCACCAATATCGGTAAATCTAAATCTAACCACCACTGTCGATAAATCTAAATTCGATCCCCAATATCAATAATCTAGCGCCGATCTCCAATCGAACCATTAATCCAGCTTTGATCTCCAATCGGACCGTCAATCCAGCTCCGATCTCTAATCGGACCATCATTCCAGCTCCGATCTCCAATCGGACCATCAATCTAGCTCCGATATCCAATCGAACCATCAATCCAGCTCCGATCTCCAATTGGACAGTCAGTCTAGCTCCGATCTCCAATCGGACCATCAATCCAGCTCTGATCTCCAATCGAACAGTCAGATCGACCCCAATCTCAATATTGGGCTATCAACTCAACCCCGATCATCGATCGGGCCATTAAGTCTAACCTCGATCTCAGTATCGGACCTTCAAATCAGCCTCGATAGCAACCTGAAAGGTACAAGGCAGCCCCGGTATGAACCAGAGAGGTACCGAGCAATCTCGATCTCAATATCGGCCCATCAAGATTAGCCCCAGTCTCAACTGGGGAGGTACAGGTCAACCTAGACATCAACCCAGGACATGTCAAGTCATCCCCATTCTCAGCCCGGGAAGTACAGATCAGCTCCGGCGTCAATCCGGGAAGTGTAATTCAGCCCCAGAGACAACCCTGATCCATTAAAGGTTGTGACAACACCACAGAAAACCCCGGGAGGAGCAAAATAATCATTTTACCAACTCTCAATTGATTCGGTCAAAATCAAACCGAATTGATGCCATCGAAGTCAGAACGAACCACAACAACGATCCCGAGTGCCAACAATGCAAGACAGCTCAACGGATAAACTGCGGGGAATCGAAGACTTGGTTCTAAACCTGTCTTCTTGGACCTGAAAAATGTTTTATCCCATGTCATTGTGACACTCTTGACAAGGGCTTTTCGAAAAGGTATCGCACTCTTCAAACGGACGCTCCGATCAAATGTTTGAAAGTTTCGACTTTGACTGCGCGTTGTTCTGAGTGCACGTACTTTGAGATGACAGAACCCAACACGTAGACCCCACCTAGGGTAGCCGTACCTCTACCTGTGGCAACTGCAGGTAGAGCTAGGGCTCCCTAGCCTAAAAATAAACGTGCACCCCCCCTTCATTTTTAAGTTTTTGAAACGCAGCGAAGCTCTGCCAGTTCAATTTCTCGACTTTTACACCTCTTCCAAACCCAAATATTTTCACGCCAACACGTAGATATACCCATATACTACCACATATCAGAAAATAACTGGTAGATTTGGACGTATAGAGCCTACGATTTGGCAAAAAGCCGGTATTGCAGTCCATTGTAAGTATTTTTACGATCAAAAAGTCAATACTACTACTTTGCACTGTTTTCCACTTGCACACGAAGTTTCATCTTCTATATATGCCCAAAACTTAGTTTCGTGGCCGTTTTCATCAAAATTTGGTACATTTCTGTACATAAACTAAATTTCTGGCATTTCTAAAACTCGGATTGACTATCCGTCAGTGCCAGCAGCTTCAATGCACTAGCACACAAGTTCTGGCAACTTCGCCGGACTAGGTTATCTTCCCAATCCGGGTTGGACTTTTTTGTATATATTTAACTGTTTATGTACTAACATTTCAATTCTGTCAAGCCCAAATTTTAAATCCGAGGTAGTTTACCGCTTTTATATATATATTCGCATATATTAGCGACTTTCACAATCTCTGGTTATCTCATCAGACTTGGTTGACTACATTTTTGTCAATATATATATATATATATATATATATATATTCAGTCCGACCTGGATCATTTCATGGCTATTTTACTGCTTTTGCACACTTCGCCATACTGGGTGCTTTCCCCAATCACTGGTTGACTACTTTTCTGTCAATTTTAATTCTAGTACGGGCACCGGCTTGAAAACCCATCGCCGTTATTACTATTTTAGATATATATATATATATATATATATATATATATATATATATATATATATAAAACTGTAAATAGCCACGAAATAATCCAGGCTGTGACAAAAATGAAATATATATATATATATATATATATATATTTCAATTCCAGTCCGGGCTTGCGAGTGGAAACTCATCACCCTTTTACAGCTTTTGTATATATATAATTATATATATATATATATATATATATAATGCTTTAGTCAATTTATTCAACTGCTGCATTTAACATTCATTTGTATATGAATCTGCACTGACATATCTGCGAGCGGACTAGATTTATTTAAATCTCGCCAATTCTAGTTTTCAAACGGTTCAAAACCTCCAGACTGAACCGGAAAGCTAGAATGGTAGAGATTTCTTTAAATCTAGCTTTCATTCTAGTTTCAGCTTCAAAAGAAACCTCGCGTCCCTTAGATCGCTATCTAGTGGGAACGAGACGCTTTGGTCACGCGCAACCAGGATTTACTGATGAATTATTGGTTCCATTGTGACGTGAGGATGTACATATATATATATATATATATATATATATATATATATATGTTTCTGTGCAAATTTGAACTGTGCATGTTTATGGGCTACTCATATGTGAGCCTAGGAATCATGTGGTTCAAGATCAAATCGATCGGGATTTGATTCCCATGATGGACAAACTCCAATTTACAGATGTTTCCTGCCAATTTTTCTGTAAAATGTACATACACAGACCTTAAAATGGTTACCCGGATTTAAGGTCTCATCATAATGAAATGTTAATTGTCATGTCAGCGTCCCTCCGATGGTTTTCATACCCATGAGGAGACCGACATTTGTATATTTATGTGGTCGAGGATGCTTCGCAGCCTGGCAAATCACCATTCACATGCAGCCTTAAGTCTATAAAGATAAAAATTTGAAAGTAGCGATACGTTTCAATTCTTATGGCAGCGTAAGGGTTTGATAAACCAGCTTTCAAAATATCATTTTCAATCAAAAGAAAAGCTTTTGTAAATCAAATTAAACGCTTTTGCAAATAAAATCAAAGACTAATTTTCAAATCAAATTAAACCCTTCGTATATAGGCTCAATAAAGTCTGTCAAATCTTTCAATTAATCAAATCAATAGGCCCAATTTTCAAACAGCATTCATTCACGCATTCCAGTTTTAAGGGAAATCTTGAAAAGATGCGGTACCGTGTTTACACGGGGGTCGTGGGGTGTCTGACACCTTCCCCACACTTAACCAAGCCCCCGAACTCAAAACTCTGATTTTAAAGATCAAGTTTCGACAGTGTCCAACAATTGGGCCTCTTTTCAAATTAAACTCGGTTAAGTTGGTACAACCATTTTCAAATCTACCAACTGGCGACATTGTTGCAACATTCAAATCGTCGACATAATACATGTTGGCCTCTTTCCTAAAAAAACCTTCAAAACCTTTTTCCTAAATAAAAAGAATAAGGGTAGAGAAAACTTAAGAAGATCGATTTGAGGAAATTCGGGTTATGAACCGACTTGCGGGATTCTTAAATTTTCCAACGTCGATATACATGTTACTTTTCATATATTTTGTGTGCATTTGCAGGATTGGAGTGAAGCTGAGCTTAAAGGAATAAAAGGGAGGACTAAAGAGCAAAAGAATTGAAAGACAATGTTACTGACAGCCAGGAGCGGGGCGCGCTGGCTCAATACTACCTGAGGCACGGGTCGCGCCGCATAGCCAGTAGAGATACTGCATACCTAGCGCGAGGCGCGCCAGGCAATGAAGGAGACGAGCGCGGGGCGTGCTAGGCTGACGAGCTGGGCAGATTTAGTGGATTTTTTTTATTGCAAAGTTGATGAGAAATAGGATTGCAGACTTCCTTACTAGACTAGGGTTTTGACTAGACTATATATATCAGTTGTTTTATTAAGTTTAGACTATCTTTTAAATCATCTTTTATTGGATATTCTTTAGGATTGCTTGGAGGCTACACACCCTTGTTTTGAAGATTCAACCATGTCAGGCTAAGTTCTTTATTTTAATTTTGAAGGGATGATGAACCTCAGTATCAATTTATGGTTTGATTAAGTTTACAATATTTATTCTTTCATATTGAGATTTATTCTGATTATCCATATAAACTTTCATATATATTATTCAATTGACTAATTTGATTTCTGCAGGATTAAATTAGTAAATTGATATCATCTGTTAGATTAAGATATGTTTTAAGCAGACGAAGTGTGTCTACTCTAAGTAACAATTAATGATATTTTATTGTGGTCAAGCTTTGAAATATTGTTAAGATTTTCAGAAGACAAGTTAAATAATTACTGATTGTGTAATTATTGCTTGGAATAATATAATTCCCATGCTTAATGCTTCTGTCATATTAAATCTAGGCTGATACTTCTAGGTTGTATGTTAGTTAGAATCTTTTGTTGGCGATCGTCGCATTAGATTTACACTTAAGGAGAATTTTGGATAATTTGCGATCGCGGTTATCTAGGGTTATTAAACTCATTGAAAGGGTAAATAGTATAGTAACTCGATTAAATCATAATTGTGAAAAGGAGATACTGAACTGAGAAATTGAACTATTTAACTCATTGATATTTTCTTATTAATTCACTTTAGTTAATTTAAACTGTTTCCAAAACTAAAAACCCCCCAATTCATTGGAAATCATTGGATAATTAAAATACAATTCACTCTCTGTAGGATCGATCCTTGCTTATAACTATACTAGTTCTTGAATTAGTTGAATAAAGAGTAAGGTAAATTTTGTAGTGCTAGACGACAGCTACCACTTAACCCTTGGCTCAACCCTTAGCCAAGCTCTCCAAACCCTAGGCTCAACCTTTGGCTCAAACCTAGCTAATTCTTAATTTCTTAGTCAAGCCTTGAAATTCTTAGGCTTAATTAGTCCAACTAATTCTAGTTAAATATTTTCTTATCCAGTTAGGTTTTCTAACTTTTTTGGTTACGTTTTCGTAATACGCTCAATTAGCCGAAAAATCGGCGTTCAATTTTCAAAAATTCGATTTCGCCATCGATTCCTCTTTTTCGAAAAAACATTATGTCCTAATTTGAAAATTCAAAAAAAAATGAATTTACTTTTTTAGCGTGAATAGTATTTTTACGTCTTTTTCTCAGAAAAAAATTATTTTCCACATTTACCCTTCAAACACTCAAAAACGCTCACAATCCATGTTTTGTGGTCATATTACGACCATAAGATACATAAAACTCAAATTATCCATAAAAATCTCATTTTATTAGATAATTTCTTATAAATCCTAATTACAAGGATATTCGATCTTTTGCGATCATTACAATGGATATTAAATACCATGGTGATTGGCTTTAGTGCAAGTGAGAAATTGAAAGTAGGATGTCCTTAATCCAATCACATTAGATGTGATGAGCATTTACTTTGTAATCTTGTTCATTTATTAATAAAAAAAATTTATTTAATACAAATGCATTCTTTATCCATGTTTAGTTGGTTGAATTAAATAAATGAGATAAACTCATAGTTTTGGAGCAATGCTTTTAGAATCATGATGTTAATCATGCTAATGAGATCTAAATTCTAGATAACTCAAAACTAAAATGCTCCTAATCGTTGGATCACTAATGTGGGATTATTGATTTCGGATAGATTAGTACATACTATGTTTGCTTTGTTAAAGATGATGATTGATCTCATAATCAATTGTTTGGAGACACTAAAGCAAGTATATAGGTGCTATCGACGTCGAAAAAAAATCCGCAGGTCGGGCCAAACCCGGATCTTTCTCTCTTCCTAAGTTATGTCTACCCATACTCTTTTTATTTGTGAAAAAAAGATTTTGAAGGGTTATTTAGGAAAAGGCCAACATGTATCATGTCGACGATTTGAACATTTTACAGAGTCACCAGTTGGTAGATTGGAAATGGTTGTACCAACTCAATAGAGTTTTGTTTGAAAAGAGGCCTAATTGTTGGACACTATCGAAACTTGATCTTTGAAACCAAAGTTTTGAGTTTGGGGGCTTGGTTAAGTGTGGGGAAGGTGTTAGGCACCCCACAACTACTGTGTAAACACAACCGTATCTTTTCAATATTTCCCTTTTAAATCTACATTGTGTGTGTGAATGCTAGAAAAAATTGGGCCTATGCTTTGATTGAATGTATGTTTATGCATCGTTGAACCTATATACGAAGGGTTTGATTTGATTTGTAAAAATGTTTGATTTGATTTGCAAAAGCTTCTTTTTTCAATAAGATTATTGAAATGATATTTTGAAAGCGGGTTTTCAAACCATTACGCTAACATAGGAATTGAAGCATATCGATTCTTCAGTTTTATCTTTTTAACCTTAAGGCTTAATTTGAATGGTGATTGTCGGGCTGCGAAGCATCCACGACCACAAAATATATACAAGTGTCGGTCTTCTAATGGGCATGACAGTCATTGGAGTGACTCTGACACAACAAACCATATTTTCACAATGTTGAGACCTTATATCTAGATAACCATTTTAAGGTCTTTTGTATGTATATTTTTATAGAAAAACTGGCAGGGTACATCTGTAAAGTGGAGTTTGTCCATCGTGGGAATCAGATTCTGATCAACTTGATCATGAATCCCACGATTCCTAGGCTCACAAAGAAAAGCCAATAAAATCTGCACAGTTCAAATATGCATAGAAATATATATTTACATCCAGATGTCGCCAGAACCAAGGATTCAACAGTAAATCTTGGTTCGCACCTGGCCGAAGCGTCTTGTTCCCACTAGATAGCGATCTAAGGGCCGCGAGGTTGCTTTCATAATTGAAACTAAAAAAAGGCTAGATTTAAATAAATCTCAGCCATTATAGCTTCCTGGTTCTGTCTGGACCTATTTTGAACCGTTTGAAAGCTAGAGTTGGCGAGATTTAAAGAAATATATTTGGCCGTTAGAAATGTCAGTGCCGATTCATATCATATGAATATTTAAAGTAATAATTTAATAAAATGAGGAAAGCAATATATATATATATATATATATATATATATATAATTATTATATATATACGAAAGTTGTAAAGGGCGATGGGTTTTCACTCCGATGCCCGGACTGGAATTTAAATATATATATATATATATATATATATATATTAATAAAAGCTGTAAAAAGCCATGAAATGATCCAGGCTTGACAGAATGGAAATATATATATATAAAAGCGGTAAAAGGCGACGAACATTCTATCCTTTGCCCGGACTGAAATTTATATATATATATATATATATATATATATATATATATAACCTGTAAAAAAGACACAGAATTAACCAGGCTCGACAGAATTGAAAGATATATATATAAGCTGTAAAAGGGCAATGGACATTCTATCCTAGGCCAGGATAGATATATAAATATATATATATAGACAAAATTAGTCAAACCAAGACAGGGAAAATAACCCAGTCCAGTGAAGGGTGCTGATATATATATATATATAAAAGCAGTAAAATATCGCGGATTTGACATCCGAGCTTGACAGAATTGAAATATTAGTATATTTATAGTTAAATATATAAAAAAAATAAAAGCTAAACCCGGACTGGGAAGATAACCCAGTCCGGCGAAGTTGCTCAAAACGAAGATATTAGTATATAAAAGTTGTTAGAAGTGACGGATCGTCAATCCGAGTTGTAGAAATGCCAAAAAATGCACTTAGTTACTAAAATGTACCAAAAGTTAACAAAAACGGCCACAGAACTGAGTTTCGGGCATATTTAGAAAACAAAACTTGATATGCAATTGTATAACAGCGCAAAGAAGTAGTAATAACTTTCTGATCTTAAAAATACTCATAATAGACTGCTACACGGGCTTTTTGCCAAATCGTAGGCTTTAAACGTCCGAATCTACCTTTTATTTTTTGATATGTGGTAGTATGTGCGTATATCTACGTGTTAAACAAAAAAAATTTGGGTTTGGAAGACAAGAAACTGGCTGGAAAACCAAACGAGCAGAGGTTCAGAGCGTTTTCGAATTATGAAATGAGCTGGGGTGAGCTCATATTTATAGACCCAGGAGAAGCGGGTCAACACGCGGCTGCCGCGGGTCCACCTGCGGCTCCACGCGACAGGGGCCCCGTGGTGGGTCCTATTATCTCGAAGTACGTGCACTCCGAGCAATGTAAAGTCCAATTCAAAACATTATAACTTTTAATCGGAATATTCGTTTGAGGCGTGCTGTACCTTTCCGAAAAGCCCTCTTCAAGCGCGTCGCAAAAGCATGGGAGAAAACCTTTTCTGACTCCAAAAAGACATGTTCATAACTGAGTCTTCAATTCCTTGTTGTTTGTCCGTTGAGCTATTTTACGCTATTTCCACTCGAGATCATTGTTATGGTTTGTTTTAACCTCAGTGGCATCAATTCAGTTTGAGTTTGACCGAATCAGCTTCAAGTTGGTAAAATGACCGTTTTGCCCCTCTCGTGGTTGCCCTTAGTGCTGGCATGGCCTTTGGCTAACTTCCTGGGGTTGTTTCCAAGGTTTGGATCCCATTTGAGTCTGTTTGTCCTCAGTGTTGTCTCTGAGGCTGACTTGGGCCTTCCAAGTTTTCCTCTGGAGATGTTGAGATTGGGGCTGACCTGTACCTCCCGAGTTGAGACCGAGGCTGACTTGTACTTCTCGGGTTGAGACCGGGGCTGACCTGTACCTCCCGGGTTGAGACCGGGGTTGACCTGTACCTCCCGGGTTGAGACCGGAGCTGACCTGTACTTCCCGAGTTAAGACCGGGGAAGACCTATACTTCTCGGGTTGAGACCGGGGCTGACCTGTACCTCCCGGGTTGAGACCGGGGCTAACCTATACCTCCCGGATTAAGATCGGGGCAGACCTGTACCTCCCGAGTTAAGATCGGGGCTGACCTATACTTCCCGGGTTTAGACCGGGGCTGACCTGTACCTCCTGGTTTGAGACTGGGGCTGACCTGCACTTCTAGGGTTGAGACCGGGGCTGACCTGTACTTTCTGGGTTGAGATCGGGGCTGATTTGATGGCCCGGTATTGAGACCAGGGTTGAGTTGATGACCCGATATTGAGATCGGGGTTGAGTTGATGACCCAGTATTGAGATCGGGGTTGAGTTACCGACCCGGTATTGAGACCGGGGTTGATTTGATGACCCGATATTGAGACCGGGGTTGATTTGACGGCCCGGTATTGAGACCGAGGTTGATTTGATGACCCAGTTTTGAGGTCGGGGTTGACTTGCCAACCCGATATTGAGACCGAGATTGAGTTGAAAAGACAGTCTTGCCATCCTACAGTGTTAGTAACAGTGAAACAAAATTTCAAGTGTCTACAGATGCCCCTCTTTATCATGTTCATGCAATGCAATGGAATGAACGGGATAAAGATTGGTAGACACTGGAAATATGACAACTGCAGGATATGTTCTGAAAGTTGGATACCTTTGAGTGGAATGGGGCTGTTCCTGATTATTTTACCCCATTATCTGCTAGGGATATTGTCGGCGTTGGTTTTAAAAAATCTGCGGGTCGGGTCACAACCTGGGTCTTTTAATCTCTTTTCCTAAGTTTTCTCTACCCTCACTCTTTTTATTTAGAAAAAAGGTTTTGAAGGATTTTTTACGAGAAAGGCCAACATGTATCATGTCGATGATTTGAAGGTTTTACAGAGTCGCCAGTTGGTAGATTTGAAATGGTTGTACCAACTCAATCGAGTTTTGTTTGAAAGAGGCCCACTTATTGGACACTATCGAAACTTGATCTTTGTAAACAAAGTTTTGAGCTCGGGGGCTTGGTTAAGTGTGGGGAAGGTGTTAGGCACCCCATGACTCCCGTGTAAACACGGTACCGCATCTTTTCAATATTTCCCTTTAAAACTAGAATACGTGAGTGATTGCTGTTTGAAAATTGGGCCTATTGATTTGATGGATTGAAAGTAGTGCTTTGCTTCGTTGAACCTATATACAAAGGGTTTGATTTGATTTGAAAATCAGTCTTTGATTTGATTTGCAAAAGCATTTAATTTTGATTTTCTTTGAAAAGTTTTTCTTTTGATTGATTTGAAAATAATGTTTTGAAAGCTGGTTTATCAAATCCTTACGCTGCCATAGGAATTGAAGCTAGTTAATACTTCCAATTTTATCTTTATAGCCTTAAAGCTGAATGTGAATGGTGATTTGTCGGGCTGCGAAGCATCCTCAACCACAGAATATTTAAGTATCGGTCTCCTCATGGGTATGAAAACCATCGGAGTGACGTTGAGACGACAATCAATATTTTTTCATTATCATGAGACCTTAAATCCGGATAACCGTTTTAAGGTCTATTTACATGTACATTTCTACAGGAAAAACTTGTAGGGTATATTTGTAAATCGGAGTTTGTCCATCGTGGGAATCAGATTCCGATCGTTTTGATCGTGAATCCCACGATTCCTAGGCTCACATATGAGGAGCCAAAACCTGCACAGTTTAAATTTGTACAGAAATAGATAAATATCCCAAAATTGCCAGAATCGAGGATTCATTCAATAAATCCCGGTCCGCACGGCCAAAGCGTCTCGTTCCCACTAGATAGCGATCTAAGGGACGCGAGGTTACTTTTGAAGCTGAAACTAGAAAGAAAGCTATATTTACAAAAATCTCTGCCATTCTAGCCTCCCGGTTCAGTTTGGGGGTTATGAACCGTTTGAAAACTAGAATTGGCGAGATTTGAATAAATCTAGTCCGCTTGCAGAGATATCAGTGTCAATTCATATAAGATGAATATTTACAGCAGCAGTTGAATAGAAAGCGAGTAAAGTAATATATATATATACAAATTTATATAAAAGTTATAAAAGACGATGGGTTTTCACGCCGGTGCCCGGACTGGAATTGAAATATATATATATATATATAAAGGATTGAATCCCTGTGATCCTTGTATCAGACACAGTCTGATTAGTTTTTATAAAAAAATTTACAATTTTTTTTTTTGAAATCAACAATCGTTGACCAAAATTTCGATGAAATTTTTTCTCCTTTATTAAAATTAAACATAATTTTTTGGGGGGAAAAGGATTGAATCCCTGAATTTTTTTTTGGGTCGAAGGAATAGGGGATGGTGATCTCTTTGAGAAGAAGATCAACAGCACCCACCGGCGAGGAAGGAGTCGGACCTCAACAGTCAACAGTCAGACGACGCTGGCCCCCCATGGTCCTAAAGTTATCGGATTCTCCAGTCATCATTAGATGCAATCAATGCATCCGACAAAGTCAAAAGTAAAGGACAACTTTACTTTAGTAAAAATAATTTACTTAAGTAAAAGTAAATGTAAATACTTTAACTTTAGTTAAATATTTTTACTTTACCTTTAGTAAATGTAAAAGTAATTTACTTTTAACCTAAGTTAAATATTTTTAACTTAAGTTAAATGTTTCTTACTTTAGTTAAATGTTTTTACTTTTAACTTTAAGTAAATGTAAAAGTTACTTCAGTAAATATAAACCGGTAACTTTAGTTTCTATTTAAATGAACTCAAGTGTTAAAGTTCATTAGGTTTTGTTTGGAGAAACCTCATAGAGGTCTCTCCTCCTTCTCTCCCCCTTCTCTCTACCTTCTCTCTAGTTAGAAGAAGGTCAAAGCCCTTATGGTTTCGGCCTCCCTTAGTAAACATTTCCAGATTAATGTAATCTTTCCCAAATGTTTATAATTAAAAGAAAGAGATTACTTTACCGATTCACCGGTCATCTTCTTTTAGTTTCAAAAATTATTTTAAGTTTAAAGTTTTATTTAAACTTTTCGTCCGCTGTTAAATGCAAAAGGCGGAAGAAGAAGAGAAAAGTGTGAAGCGCATACAAATCTGAATCACAACTATAGTATAACTATAAGAAATGATAACAACAGTTCATATGAATTAATAACAGATTTAAATAAATAAATTTTTATTGAAAGAAAAGAATTACATACAGATAACTGAAGATAACTTACAAGTAGACTCGATTATAGAAAGCCTAACATGGTATAACTAAGAAGAAGGCAAGAGGGTTAAAGATTTATCAGATAGGAATCTGAGTCTTTCTAAACTCTATTAGATTTCTAATCCTGCCTCAAACAAATGACTACGCTTCTCTTATATAGAATAAGAAAAGGTAAACAGATTACAACTCAATAATTACGAAACATCTTTAACTATTAAAGAACAGTAATGCTTTTACAAAAGACATAAGCATTATTGAACCTTTTGACTAAATACAGAAGCATTATTACAACTTTTGAATAAAATACAGACTCATTATTATAACTTTTGACTAAAAACGACCAGATGGCCGACAAAAGAAAATGACTCAGCAAAACAACAAATCGTCCTGACTTTAACTTTCGGCTGCTTTTGAAAAGAAGCACGCGATGATGACTTTTTTGAAGGCAACAGTCTCTCTCTGCCTGTCGTTTGTGACTGTAGGCATCCTAGGCAAAAGGATCCTGGGCATCCTAGAGGCTAATACTGTCGTATGGATCAATTGGACTGGATACTTCATGACTGGATTTTAACGAAGATGATGAGCAAATTGAGGGAACACTATCCTCACTGAGCTTATCAACTCATTTTTGAATGAGCCGGGCTAACTGTTTTAACTCAGCATTAGAATAATGATCAATATCTGTAAAATCTAACTTTGTATGAGAAGATTTTTTGGATTTACTAGAAGAAGATTCCTTGAGAGGAACTGATTTAATAGGAGTAGGATTAACTGGAAATTCCATTTGAACTTGACCAATAATGCGATAATTATCAAATTTATCCCACCATTTAATAGAAAACTCACGAGTCACATAAGTCAATTAACTAATATGATTGCGAGTAATAATAGATTTATCTTTGGCTGACTCAAGATTAATTTCAGCAGTAGGAGAATAAAATCCATAATTCCATTTAAGGATCCATAGAACTTTATATTTACTGATAAACTGAAGCATAACTGGAATACAATCATTTTTAGGATTGTTTGGACATCTACAGCAAAAATGAGTAAAAACTGACTGAAGCTCAATAGGCAAAACACTATGGATGAGACCGAATCTTTCCCACCATAGAACAATCCAATGAGGAATTTAACTTTTAAATTTGTGGTCGAACTGAACGAACCACAAATGACTGAAAGAGGGAGTTTGGAACAAAAAGACTCTATTTCAAGCTTCCATATAATCATAATAGCAAAACTGGCTATCGTGATTATCTAACTGACGAAGATCAGAAGGATGATTACCCCAGTCAGACATGGAAGTAATCTGTTTAATATAAAGAGAATGATAGATGATCTTAGGACTATCATTTCTATCATAAATAGGCTTGGCATGAATTGACTGGGTTTAGAGAAGAATATCCTTATAATACACGAGGGATCTATAAGGAGCAAGAGGAAGAAAGTGACAACCAGTTGGGAAGAACTGGGAAGCCAATTTAACTGGATCGTCAACAGATTTCATATGAGATTCAATATAAAATAAATTGACTGAATAAATAGGGACGTACTATGATTGTTGACCAGGGTTAGGGTTACTAGAGGAAGACGAAGCAAAGGGATCAATGGGCTTTGGTGACTGGGCCAAAACCGTATTGTAAGGCTTTGGAACAGTACCAAGAACAGTATACCTATTAGCTACATCAATAGGAGTAATTGGGGCAACTGGATGAGGGATTAAGGCTCTCTTGGGCATTTGACTTGGGCCAGAAGAGGGCCGAACTGCATTGTTCCTGCCTCTCACACTCATTTGTCTGGGGTACCTGAATTAATAAATTCTCTCGTAAGAAAATCAGGAACAGAATTTTGACTTCCTTTAATATACTCAATATCAAAATCGAAAAAGCTCAAAATAGATTGCCATCTTGCAAAAATATGCTTAGCAGCAATGTTTTTAACATCCTTTTATAAAATATATTTTGCTGACTTGGAATCAATTCAAACCAAAAATCTTTGATTTAATAAATTATTTTAAAATTTACTAATACATAAAACCAAATATAAAATTTCTTTTTTAATTGTACTATAATTAAGTTGAGCCTGATTCCATGCGCCAGAGTGAAATCGAACAATTTGTTCAGAGAAAGCAGGAGTTAATTTCTGCTTCAGAATGCCACCAAAACCAATATCAGAGGCATCAGTTTCAACAATTTTAAACGTAGATTCATTGGAAATGCCAAGGCAAGGCAAAAGCTTAACATATTTTTTAACTTGTTGGACGATGGAAGTATGCTCATCAGTCCAAGGAGGAGGGTTTTTTTGTAAACGAAGAAAAAGGGGTTTACAGATTTTTCTAAGGTTTTGATAGAATTTACCAACATAATTCAGATATCCTAAAAATCGCTGAAGTTGAGTTTTGTCAATGATTTTATCTGGGAATTTATCAGCAAATTGAATTACTCGTTGAATAGGACGGACAGACCACGATGAATATCATGACCTAGAAATTTGACTTTTGTTTGGAACAAACTACATTTTGTAGGGGACAAAACCAAACCATTAACCTTAATAGCTTTAAAGAACAAATTCAAATGTTTGAAGTGTTCGTCGATTTACTTGGAGAAAACTAAGTTATCATCAATGTAAACAATGATGAAATGACTGAAAGGATTCAAAATTTCATTGAGAATATTTTGGAATTCACTAGGGGCATTCTTGAGACCAAAGGCTTGAACGACCCATTCATAATGACCAAAGGGAGTGGTAAAAGCAGTTTTATACCTATCACTAGGATGGATACTAACTTGCCAGAACCCTGACTTGAGGTCAAATTTACTAAAAATAGTAGCGTTACTAAGCCGGCTAAGGAGATCTTCCTTATTAGGTAAAGGATACCTAATCCATTCTAAGACCTTATTAAGGGGCTTGTAATTAATAACTAGCCTGGGAACTCCTCTCTCTTTCTCAGCTTCATTGTTAACATAAAAAGCTGGACAAGACCAAGGTGATTTACTATGTTTAATTAATCCTTTTGCAAGTAAGTCGTTAATTTCTTGTTTGCAAAGTTCCAATTGCTGATGACTCATTTGAATAGGTCTAGCCTTAGTAGGAATTAGGTACTCCTTAAATTCCTTAGCATAAGGTAGCCTAACCACGTGCTTTCTTTTGTGCCAGAAAGCATTAGGAGAATCTGCACATAAGTTTTTAGTCATAAACACCCGAAGTTCTTCAATCTTATCTTGAATTTTATCAAGAAGAAGAAGATCTTCAACTTGTTTATATTTAATCTCTTGTTTTAAGAATTTTAACTGAGAAGTCTTACAGCTTAACAGATTAAGTGATTTTGAAATAGATTCATCTTAAATAAATTTCAAATCCCTTTCTCTGGGTTGAGTAATGAATTCAAAAACAACCTTTTGACCTAAATGCTCAGTAGTCAAACCATTATTACTAGTAGTAAATAGATATAATAAATATATAAACGGAAGTCCTAAAATAATCTTATCTGTCAAGTTGCGAATTAAAACAAAAGAAGCTTTAAAAAACATATTATCTTGGCAAATATGAACCTTAGGAAGTTTATATTTTGATTCCATCATACTACCATTAGCAGAATTCAATCGTTCACTAGTTTTTTTATAGAACTTAGTAGGTATCAAACCTTCTTGAATGCAATTAAGATCTGCACCAGTGTCAACTAGAGCAGGAAGCTGAATTGCAAAAGTTCCATCAATAACTAGGCAAACAATAATATACCATTTTTGAATGGTAATATCTTTTAATCTTTTTAATGAATTATCTTGAACCATAAGAATTGACGCGTCATCTTTGACATTAGAAGATTCAGCTTTTTCTTCATTATCTGACGAATCAGTAATGTGAAGCTCTGAACTTTTTGTAGCCAAAGAAGCCATTTCTTTGCGCAAATCAGAAATCTCAGTCTTAAGACCAGAAATTTCTTTTTTAAGTTTATTAACTTCTTGGTTTAATTCGGGAAGGGTAACTTCTCTATCCGAGGTTTTAAATCTTTCTAAGGTTTTATTAAGGCTGATAACAGGCTTATCTCTACCCTTAATAACCTTATTCTTTCCAAAATTATTTTTAGAAAACAAATCTTTTAACTGTTTCATGTATTGCAGTTTTAACTCCTCGTCTGTAATTTTACTAATTAATTCAATTAACAAAGAGCTCTCTTGGTCATCTTTGCTAAGAACATTAATAGTTTTACAACAATCAGACCTGCAATTATCAGTACAAAGAGTGACTTCGTTTTCTTCACTAGGAGTTTGATTAATAATTGTTACTATCAGCAGCATCATTCTCAATCCTTATTAACTCTAAAATTTTATCAGTGTCTTCGACAGAAATATTTAACTGACTCAATTTTTGTTTAATTTTACACTCACTCTTGTAAATACCCTTTTTACCATAATTATAACAAGTAATTTTACTCTTGTCTTGAGACTTAGAATTAGACTTTTTACTATGTGATTTCTTGCATGACTTGGGCTTTTCATAGTAGTTGTCTTGATTTTTAGACTGACTGGAACGCTTTTTATGATGCTTACTAGTTTTGCATTTTTCAATATGTTTCTTCCGTTGTTTTCTTCTAGAGGGAGCAACAGGAGGTAAACCATATTGTTCACAAAATGTTCCAAGCTCATATTTAGCTTTCCTCTTATCTTTAGCAGCTTGTTTAGCAATTTTGAAATCAATACACATTTTTATACCAATCTTTTGAATATAGCTGATTATATCATCATAAGTAAGGTTATCATAATCAATATATCCAAGAATTTTACTAAGTTCTTCTCTAACTTTGTGAGCAAATAAATTAGGCAGACCGTTAACAAACTTTTCTTTCCAGAAAGGTTTGTTACTATCACTACGCATCATGACTCGAGAAATAAAAACATCTTTGTACCACCTAAAATCACTTAAAGTGGGACAAGTGAGATTACTTAACTGATCATGAATTCTCTCAGTGATATTACTAGGGGTTCCAATAAAATATTTTATTATAGTGAAAATTAATGTATTAATACCATCAGGAATACCAATAAATCTTTAACCCTCTTGCTTCTTCTTAGTTATACCATGTTAAGCTTTTTATAATCGAGTTTACTTGTAAGTTATCTTCAGTTATCTGTTTGTAATTCTTTTCTTTCAATAAAAATTTATTTATTTAAATCTGTTATTGATTCATATGAACTGCTGTTATCATTTCTTATAGTTATATATATTGACTGAAACGTAGTCAACCAAGATTGGGAGGAGGACCAGTGATGGTGAAAGCTGCTTATATATGCATAAATATATATATATATATATATATATATATATATATATATATAAAAGCAGTAAAAAGACCATAGAATGATCCAGGCCGAACTAGAATGTAAATATACAGAAAAGTAGTCAACCAATGACCCAGTATAGCGAAGTGTGCAAAAAATAGTACAAAGGCCACGAAATAGTCCAGGGCAGACAGGAATGTAAATTGCAGAAAAATAGTTAATCAGTGACTGGGGAGATCACCCAGTATGGCGAAATGTGCAAAAAACAGTATAAAGGGCAATGGGTTTTCACACCCGTGCCCGGACTAAATTGAAATATATATATATATATATATATATATATTGACAAAAATGTAGTCAACCAAGACTGATAAGAGGACCAGTGATGGTGAAAATCGCTCACATATGCGTAAATATATATATAAAAGCGGTAAACTACCTCGGATTTGACATCCGAGCTTGACAGAATTGAAATGTTAGTATATATATAGTTAAATATATACAAAAAAGGGCCAAAGCGAAACTAGGAAGATAACCCAGTCTGACGAAGTTGCCAGAACGTGTGTGCGAGTGCATTGAAGCTGCTGCAGCTGACGGATCGTCAATCCGAGTTGTAGAAATGCCAGAAAATCAGTTTATGTACAAAAATGTACCAAATTTTGATGAAAACGGCCACAGAACTAAGTTTCGGGCATTTTTAGAAAACGAAACTTAACGTGCAAGTTTATAAAAGTAAGAAGAAGTAATATTCACTTTTTGATCGTGAAAATACTTATAATAGACTGCTACACGGGCTTTTTGCCAAATCGTAGGCTCTATACGTCCAAATCTACCGGTTATTTTTTGATATGTGCTAGTATATGGGTATATCTACGTGTTAGAGTGAAAATATTTGGGTTTGGAAGAGGAGTAAAAGTCATAAAATTGAACTACCAGAGCTTCGCTGTGTTTTTTGATTCTTGAAAATGAGGGGGGTGGCCTCATATTTATAGACTAGGGAGCCTCCACTCTACCTGATGCTACCGCATGTAGAGGTGCAGCTACCCTAGTAGGGCCCACGGTGCTGGGTTTCATCATCTCGAAGTACGTGCAGTCCGGACAACGTGCAGTTAAAGTCAAAACTTTCTAACTTTTGATCGAAACTTCCGTTTGAGGCGTGCGATACCTTTTCAGAAATCCCTCACCGAGAGTGTTGCAATGACATGGGATAAAATGATTTTTGGGTCCTAGAAGACGGGTTCATAACCAGGTCTTCGATTCCCCGTAGTTTGTCTGTTAAGTTATCTTGCGTCGTTTGCACTTAGGATCGTCGTTATGGTTTATTCTAACTTCGATGGCATCAATTCGGCTTGAGTTTGACTAAATTGACTAAAAGTTGATAAAATGACCATTTTTCTTCTCTCGGGGTGCTCCTTGGTGGATCTGGCTTCCCAGAGTTATCACTGGGGCTGAACTGCACTTCCCGGATTGATACCGGAGCTGATCTGTACTTCCCGGGCTGAGACCGGGGATGATTTGACACATTCTAGGTCAATGTAAAGGTTAACTTGTACCTCCCGAGTTGATGTGGGGAATGACTTGACGGCCCGATATTGAGATCGGGATTGATCGATATCTCCTGGGTTGCTGTCGGGGCTGATTTGTACCTCTCGGGTTACTGCCGAGGCTTATTTGTACCTCTTAGATTGCTGCTAAGGCTGATTTGAAGGTCCAATATTGAGATCGTGGTTTGAACTGATGGTCCGATAGAAGATCGGGGATGATCTGATGATCCGATTGGAGATCGGGGTTGATCTGACGATCCGATTGGAGATCGGAGCTGGATAGACGGTCCGATTGGAGATCGAAACTGGATAGATGATCCGATTGGAGATCAGAGCTGGATTAACGGTCTGATTGGAGATCAAAGCTGGATAGATGGTCCAATTCGAGATCGGAGCTGGATTGACAGTCCGATTGGAGATCGGAGCTGGATTGACTGTCCGATTGAAGATCGTAGCTGGATTGACGGTTCGATTGGAGATCAAAACTGGATAGACGGTCCGATTGGAGATCGGAGCTGGATTGACGGTTCGATTGGAGATTAAAATTGGATAGACGGTCTGATTGGAGATAGGACCTGGATAGACAATTCGATTGGAGATCGGAGCTGGATTTACTGTCCGATTGGAGATCAGAGCTGGATAGACGGTCCAATTGGAGATCGAAGATGGATAGATGGTCCGATTGGGGATCGGAGCTGGATAGATGGTCTGATTGGAGATCGGAGCTGGATAGATGGTTCGATTGGAGATCAGAGCTGGATAGACGGTATGATTGAAGATCGGAGCTGGATAGACGATTCGATTGGAGATCGGAGCTGGATTGAAGGTCCGAATGGAGATCGGAGCTAGATTGACAGTCTGAATGGAGATTGGATTAGGATTGAAGGTCTGATTGGAGATCAGAGCTGGATTAAAGGTCCGATTGGAGATCGGATCTAGATTAAAGGTTTGATTGGAGATCAAAGCTTGATAAATGGTCCGATTGGAGTTCGGAGCTGGATTGACGGTCCAATTAGAGATCGGAGTTGGATTGACCGTCCGATTGGAGATCGGAGCTGGATTAACGGACCGATTGGAGATCGAAGCTGGATTGACCGTCCGATTGGAGATCAAAGCTGGATTAATGGTTTGATTGGAGATCAGAACTAGATAGACTATCCGATTAGAGATCGGAGCTGGATTAACGGTCTAATTAGAGATTGGAACTGGAGAGATTGTCCTATTAGAGATCGGAGCTGGATTAACTGTTCGATCAAATATCAGAGCTGGATAGACGATTCGATTGGAGATCGGAGCTGGATTGACCATCTAATTGGAGATCAGAGCTGGATTAATGATCTGATTGGAGATCAAAGCTGGATTGACCGTTCGATTGGAGATCGGAGCTAGATTGACAGTACAATTGGAGATCAGAACTGGATAGACGGTCCGATTAGAGATCAAAGCTGGATTGATGGTCCGATTGGAGAACGGAGCTGTATTGACGGTCCGATGGGTGATCGGAGCTGGATTAACCATCCGATTAGAGATCGGAGCTGGATAGACGGTCCAATTAGAGATCAGAGCTGGATAGACGGTCCGATTAGAGATCAGAGCTAGATAGACTGTCCGATTGGAGATCGAAGCTGGATAGACGGTTCGATTGGAGATTGGATCTGGATTGAAGGTTCGATTTGAGATCAGAGCTGGATTGACCGTCTGATTGGATATCGGAGATGGATTGCAGGTCCGATTGGAGATCAGTGCTGGATTGACGGTTTTGTCCTCCCGCCTTATTCGTATTAGGCTAAGGAAAATTTCGAGTGTCTACAGATATCACTAATAGGCTATCGTGAAGTGTTTTTGTCATTTTTTGCTGGGGATGACGTCAGTCATGATAGCCTAAGTGAATTCTTGGTTTGAAACCCAAGGTTTTCCCTCATCCATCGATACTCTCCGTGGAGCATATTTCCTTTTGGTTGATATTGGTATACCTTTCGGCAGGCTCCTCTAGTGGGGATACATCCTTGTTATTGAGTTACCTCCATGATTGTTCCCGATGCCTATCTTGACGATAATCTACACCGGTAGTTTGCCACAGGAGATTGAATCACCAATCTATCTCGGTGCTCCCTCTAAGGATTTGTATAATAGATTCCATCATCTGTCTTTTGTGGGGATGGATTATTATATTACTTCTGCTACCGGATCATTCCCGATGCCTCGCGGGGGTTGTGCCCACGGTTGATGTGCCATAGATCTATACCCGAAGCTTCGCTGGGGTTGAGCCAACGAATAAATTGTCCTTGGTCTGTACCCGACGCTTCTCTTGGGTTGAGCCAACTGCTGAACTGTCCTCGGTCTGTACCCGACGCTTTGCTGGGGTTGAGCCAACGGCTGAACTGTCCTCGGTCTGTACTCGACGCTTCGCTGGGGTTGAGTCAACGGTTAAACTGTCACCTGTCTGTACCCAACACTTCGCTGGGGTTGAGTCAACGGTTGAATTGTCACCGGTCTGTTCCCGACGCTTCGCTGGGGTTGAGCCAACGGTTGAACTGTCATCGGTCTGTACCCGACACTTCGCTGGGGTTGAGCCAACAATTGAACTGTCCTCGGTCTGTACCAGACGCTTCATTGGGGTTGAGCCAACGGCTAAACTATCACCAGCTTGTTCCTGACACTTCTCTAGGGTTAAGCCAACGGTTGAACTGTCACCGGTCTGTACCTGAGGCTTCACTAGGGTTGAGCCAATGGTTAAACTGTCCTCAGCCTGTACTCGACGCTTCGCTGGGGTTGAGCCAACGGCTAAACTGTCACCGGTCTGTACCCGACGCTTCACTGGGGTTGAGCCAATGGTTGAACTGTCACCGGTCTGTACCCGACACTTCACTGGGGTTGAGCCAACGGTTGAACTATCCTCGGTCTGTACCCGATGCTTCGCTGGGGTTGAGCCAACGGCTAAACTATCCTCGGTCTGTGTTCGACGCTTCGACAGTGTTGATTTTTGTTAGTTTTGTGCCGTTTTCGGTAGTTTTTCAGCAGTTTTCACCATTGATCCCCGGATATGGCTTCGGAATGATAACCAATGGTTTTCACAAAAATTTTCCTTCTGTTAGGAATTCGCAGCTTGTACGTAGGATTTCAGGACAGTCCGCTCAATTGCGTAGCAGTTTTTTCTCAGATTTGACTTTTCAGCTCATATGGACTCCGTTTGAACTCGAATTGGACCAAGCCGGAGAGGGAAGGACCCACCCTGGGGAACCGCATGTAGAGGTGCGGCAGCCGTAGGTGGGCCCACTTCTACCTGCCTTTTTAAAATGGGAAGCAACGGGCTCATAAACTTATTTTCATTTCGAGTTTCAAACGGAATCCGATTTTCTTTTTCATATCTACGGAATTCGGGCAGCTTTTTTCAGATTCCGTCAGCGGTTGCACATTCTGCACATCTTAGGTAATGTTTTATATCCTTTTTTCGCAAGTTTTAACTGTGAAAAGCATGTCAACCACGTAGGGTGCTTTTAGATGCAATGTATAAAAAATGTATGCCTATATGACTTGCTAAAAATTTTCTGACTTCATAAGTATGCATATTTTACTGCAATGCACGTTTTGATGTAAGAAAATTCAGATTTTGAGACAGTCATATTTTGCTCTTTTTGATCAATTTACTCATCCTTTTTGGGGCCTAATGAGCCTGGATTTTCAACTAAAATGTCCACGATAATTTGGCTACCATGTGAAGTTTACTTTTGATTTTATTTTATAAATATGAATTGTTTCTATTTTTGGGAAGGTGTGCTACTGAATGGCCACCTAGACATGCCTATGTGCATGCGTACATCCCATTTTACAAAGGAGACTCTGGCAAAAAAAATTTAAAAGCCCGAGCATTTAATAAACATGCAATTTTGACTCTATTGAGGATTTTTGACTGACCCATGCATGTTTTAGGACTTAGAAATTTGAAAAACATGCAGTTTTGACTCTACTAGGGATTTTTTGATTGACCCTTGCATGTTTTAGGACTTAGAAATGCATAAAATACTGATTTAAATTAATAAGTCACAGGTTTTAGGCTTACCACACCCTTTCTGAGGTGATTTGGAGACTTTGTCCAGGTGATGGACCGAGACAGACCCAGTAGTGCTAGTAGGGTAGTTTCAGGAGTTAGACGAAGGCGAGCTTCTAATGTTCCTCAGCCACGTCCAGTCCGGCCGCCTCGCAGATTAGCTGAGTCGATGATTTATCCAGCCCAAGACGAGCCATCGATTGATATAGATGATGAGAAGGTTCCTTTTGCTGCTCCAGTCCCAGGCCAGGCATCACGTGCAGAGCTTTCGGGCATAGTTTTGCCAACCCAGGAGCTTCTGAGCTATTTAAGTCGTCATCCATCGAGGTTTCTTCACGCCAATGAGGTGAATTGAAGTTTTCTTCTCTCTGGATTCTTTTTCTTTCATTTGCCATTCTCGGGGTGCAGGTTTTTGATACGGGTTGGTTTTTGATGCAGGTTCCCTGCTTTACGCGGCCCAGAGGGAACTGGTTCAATGTGCACTCCCTCTACCATACTTTACACCAAGAGTATAGGGACATCGTTGACACCTGGGGGTTTCAGGCATTCTTTTCTATTCTTCCCCGTCGTTGCCTCTGGGTTATATGAGGGCTTTGTTTGAGCGCTGGTTCCACCAGACTCAGTCTCTTTATTTGTTGGACTGCGAGGTGATGATGATGCATATGGATTGGAGGTTCATCACCAGCATAGAGTTCGAGGGTGAGCCCATGCCTGTTGTGGCCGATATTACACCCACTGCCGTTAGATCGTTGCTGGGAGTTCCTTTGTCGATGCTCAAGGGTCGGACGATCCGATCTAGTCCCTTGAGCATAGATGCCTAGAGTGGGGCTTTACTTGAGCCTCTGCCTGATGATCAAAGGGTTAGGGAACGCATCATGAGGCGATTGTTTCTGGTGATCATCATGGCTTATTTTTTGGCGGACAACTCGTCGACTGTGTCCTTCGCCCTGATCAGTGCTACCCGACATGTATAGCGCCTCAGTGACTTTGATTGGGGTTCCTACACCTTTGCCTATTTTCTTCAAGGCATGCGCGTGCTCTCGGAGGGTTTGACAGAGGCTTGGTTAGAGTTCTACCCATTTCTGCTGGTGAGTACATCTTTCTTGTACCTTTTTGATTTCTGCATTTACATTTGTCAGTCTTGGTCACTAAGGACTTTTGATATTTACGTGGCCAGTTCTGGGTATATGAGAGGCTTCCTTGCCTATGACCCGCCACTGCTTTAGGTCTGGAGACCTATCTCCGGGAATGGCATTGGCATCACTCCACTCTGACGGAGGTCCCTGTTGTTGAGGGTTTTACTCATTCCTGCCTACATTTGGAGGGTTTGACAGCCGGAGCGATCTCGTGGATCCCATATACCTCCAAGTCTTTGACTGTTAGATTTGAGGGAGGCTTCCCCACTGGTCGGGAGTTTGCATTGTAAACCCGTAGAGTCCTGTTTTTGACAGAGGGAGGCTGGGAGCTCTATCTAAGAGAGCGTGCTATCCAGAATATCACAGGTCAGATCCGCATTCTCTTTGTTCCTCCTGCTTAGCATCATTGGCCATTAGTCTAGCCACTAACAGATATCCCTATAGGGGGCATAGACGGTTTTACCCTATCAGAGGGCCCTTACAGCCAAGAGGCATTCAGCAGTTGGTGGAGCCCTCGCATTATTGGAGCTCAAACTCATGCCACCCAGTTTATTGCAGACATGGTGCCTGGGTCTGTGATGATGACAGAATGGATAGCTTGCCTCAGGGAGCCTACTCACTTGGACCTAGATTACAGGACTAACCCAGGAGTTGGAGAGAACTCATTTATTCATCAGGCATCTTGGCCAAGATCCGTCAGAGGCATCTTATTTTGACACTTCCAGCTCAAGAGCGGGCCCCTCATCAGGTCCATTTTCTAGCAGTTTTGCAGGGGCTGATCCTCCCTTGTATCGTCCAAACATGCCTGATGACTGCGACTTTGTGTCCACAGAGGAGATGGAGCAGGTTAACCACCTGAGTGTAGATATTTTGGATCTTTTTGGATAGCTATTGTAGCTATATCTTTTGGTCGGCCACTGTTTTGGCTATTTGGGCGGCTGTACCCCATTTTGATAGACCACTGTTAGTAGTTGGGTGGTGGTGCCCCATATTCCTATACTTTTTATTTTGCTTTGTATTATCAGATAAGGATGATGTTTGCAGTAGATATTTTATTATAGATATGCATGATATTTCCTATTATCGCATCATGTTTATCATTGTCATTATACATGTATTATGCCATGGATATGCATTCAGACATATGAGTTCAGATTTGACACCTGGATGGTCTTGTGATACGATGATACAGATGTCGTCGTCCATCGTCAGTCGTATTGAGCATTTACCACCATCTGTGATGGCATCATCCTTGAGATTGTGGCATGAGAGCCTGCCATTCCTAGCCAGAGGGACAGTGGATTAAATGTTAGGGCATTCATTGGCCCTTATATAGTTTTAGGTCTAGTATGGGTTCGTGGATAGCATCTTATCCTGTTGGATACCTGAGAGATAGGTTTTTTGCTTCGGGTGGCACGAGCTGACTCCGACTTTAGAGGAGTATGAGCGGTTTACTAGTTTAGCCTTAGATTTGCCCTGCTCTCGTACTGCGATCAGTGACATGAGGAGACCGTTTCTTCGGATATCTGGTCTACGTCAGAGTGTAGTTTTGGATGAGATCATTTATAGACATGTGATCTCTATAGACTTCTTGATCGATCGTTTTGGTAGACTGGACAGCTATGATCGTCATACTGGAGATTTTATTATTTTGGTAGAGGCATGGCATTTGGCCAGGATAGATGCTTTGTTGATTTATATAGTAGCCTACATCTATATGCCACTTCACTTGGACCACCTAGATGTCGGATTGATAGTCGTGGTTCAGGCCCTTAGACAGGGTAGCACCATTCTTGCAATGATATTGGCCGAGATGCTGAGAGCAGCCACCCACTGTAGTACCCACCCGAAGGGGTTTTTTAAAGGCAATTCGGGCTTGCTGTACGTATGGCTCATGTCCCATTTACGACCAATAGGCTTTTTCAGACACCAAGGGTATTGTTGCACCTGTGAGATAGCCATGTCTTACTCTTTTCAGCCAACGGAGTGTACCGAAACAGAGACATTATCAGTATTTTTGTCTGATATTGCGCATCCATTCTCAATTCTGCCATGCTCAGGGCTAGTTTCTCCCTATAGCTTCATCATCTACGCCTCTGGCATGGACTACTTGCCCCTAGCAGGATTGATGGGAGTGACTACTTACCATCCTCTGGCTGTTATGGGCCAATTCGATCAGTTTCAGATCCTGCATCAGTTTGAGGGGCTATTGATCAGAGGATGTCAGCTTCGTCTATGTCATCTGCAGATTTGATTAGAGTGTACGAGTGTTGGACTCATAGGGAGAGGGCTGATTTCTCTAGTAGCCATCTGGATCGTTCTCCAGAGTACTCAGCGTGGTTGGAAGCTGATATAGCATCAGCTGCATTCATCCAGTCAGCTCCGTTAGTGGATTCAGACAAGGAGGAGCCTATGGAGGATCCTGATTCACCCATTGAGGATGAGTTGTTTATAGGTCTGACAATAGCATTAGTTAGTGATCCGCCGATCATTCCTACCGGGACAGATCTATGTTAGGTAGACTCACTAGCTAGGATGACCTTTGAGAAAGATCAGACTAGAGCGCTGATGTTGACTGCCCTGTCTGGCAGAGATATAGCTTTTGTGGAGAGAGATGAGGCTCGAGCCACTCAAGGTATGACATTGGTTGAGAGAGACGAGACTCGATCTTCTCGAGATGTTGCATTTGTCGATATTGAGGAGACTTTGATTACCAGGGACGCAGCTTTTATTAAGAGGGATGAGAGTCGATCTGCCAGAGATGCATCTTGCGAGGGGATTGAAGAGGTTTTGATTGCCAGGGATGCTATTTTTGTGGAAAGGGACGAGGCCATAGCTTCCCGGGATTTCCACATTGCCGATAGTACTGCTCTCTAATCTTATACTCATGGTCTGGTTGTTGAGATGAGTGTTTATATTGATGATCACATCAAGACTATGCAGATGGATGTGGATGTTCTGACTCGTATGGAGGCTGAGGGAATTGCGCCTGTTGCAGCTCCTCCATCTTCAGAGAGAGATGTCATGTTGGGTCCATAGACTAGCTTTATTTTTCTTGCACATACTAGATCAGCCATTTTTGTCATGTACAGGACACTATGTATATATCAAACAATATTATATATTAGAGAAATATATATTGATTCACTTCCCTGTTTAGATATGTATTGTCATGGCTGAGTGATTACCACTTCTTTCATGACTCGTTGTTAATGATGTATCTTGAGCTTCTCCTTGATGGACTGACAGTGAGATGTCAGAGAGTATCTCATATAGGCCTACTGACCAAGGAGGCTTGATAGTTTTTAGGTTTCATAAGGTTTCGGTGTCTTGGGATTGGTTTTTATTGGTTTTTGTTTTTTCTTGAAGGTTAAACTGCACCATGAATGGCTACCTACGTACTCCCGGGTGTAAGAATCATTCGTAGTTCAATTCTTTTTGTGTGAGAGGTTTGAGAAGTGTCTCTTTTGAGTTTGGTTTGATGAGTTTTTTGAATTTTTTGTTTGGTTTGACCACACCAGAAATGGCTACCTACGTACTCTCGGGTTGAGGGAGATCAGGTCATTCGTAGTTCCGACTTCTAGTGAAAACTGAACCTAATTTGATTTGCAGGACCAGGATGCGGGTATGCATGTGTTTCAGATATAATACCTTTTTATGGTGCCTGAGTTAATGAGTTGGGGAAATTCGGTTCCGTCCATTTCTTTCATTCTGATAGCTCCTCCCGTCAACACCTTCTTGACAATGAAAGGGCCTTACCAATTAGGGGAGAACTTTCCTTTGGCTTCGTCTTGATTAGCCAAAACTTTCTTCAGCACCAAGTCATTTTCTTTGAATTGCCTTATTCGTACTTTCTTGTTGTAGGATCGAGCAATCCTTTGCTGATATAACTACCCGTGGAAAATGGTTGTAGCCCTCTTTTCATCTATCAGGGATAGTTGGTGGTACCGGTCTTGCAACCACTGATCTTCATCCATCTGAGCGTCGATTAACACTCGCAAGGACTCCATCTCTACATCTATTGGAAGGACTGCTTCCATGCCATAGACCAATGAATAGGGGGTAGCCCCAGTTGAGGTACGCATTGATGCTCTGTATGCTAACAGGGTTAGAGGCAGCAGGTCAGGCCATTCTTTGTGATTGGCGAACATTTTTTGCATAATCTTTTTGATGTTCTTGTTGGCCGCTTCGACAGCACCATTCATCTTGGGTCGATAGATGACAGAATTTAGATGCTTAATGTGGAACTTGCTACATAGCTCTTTCATCATTTGATTGTTCAAATTCTTGGCGTTGTCTGATACGATCACCTCCGGTTGTCCATATCAACATACGACATTGTTTCTGATGAAACCAATGATGACCTCTTTGGTGACTTTAGGAAAGGAGGCAGCTTCAACCCACTTGGAAAAGTAATAGATTATGGTGAAGATAAATAGATGATCATTGCTGGCTTTTGGTTCTACAGGACCGATCACATCCATTCCCCACATGGAGAAAGGCCATGGTGAACTCATGTTATGTAGCTCATTTGGAGAAGCGTGTATGACATTTACATGTACTTGGCATTGAAAGCATCTCCTGACGTGATCATCACAGTCTGCTTTGAGAGAGGTCCAATAATGTCCTGTTCTTAATATCTTCTTGGCCGGCAGATAACCGCTCATATGTGGACCACATATTCCACCGTGGACTTCATCCATCAATCTCTAGGGTTGCTCTTTATCAAGGCATCTTAAAAAGCCTATTCCAGTATACCTTTTGTATAGTGCATCTCCTCTCAGATAGAACTTCAGGGCCATCTTGTGAATTTGCTTTCGCTCTGATTGGCTTGCCCCAGCGAGTGTAGATCAATCTCGAAGATATTCCTTGATGTCTTGATACCAAGGCTGTTTGATAGGAGGTATTTCATCTGATATGTCTCCAATGTAATTCCCGTATGTCAGGGCCTTTTGACTTGTGAATTTGATGCAGGGAATCCCACTCCTATCGAATATGTGGATCAAGGAGGCTAACGTCTCCAATGCATTAGCAAAGTCATTCCTACCCCGAGGAATATGGATAAAGGTTATGTCTTGAAAATCCAGAGATATGTTAATGACCTAACAATGATAGGGCAGAAAATCCAGTTCTTTGGTGTGATATACCCCAGTGGTTTGTCTGATAACCAATTCAGAGTCTCCAAAGACTAGTAAATGTTTGATACCCATGGATTGGGCTAACTTTAACCCCATTATGCAGCCTTCATACTCGGCTGTGTTGTTGGTGTTGCCAAATTATAGTTTGGTAGCCACAGGATATTGCTCTCCTATACCAGAGATAAGGACTGCCCCAGCTCCGGCACCCTCCATGTTTACCGCTCCATCAAAATACATTTTCTATGGTTGGACATGTATTCTCTTGTTTGGTTGGACTGTATTCTCTTGTTGGAGTTGTTGAATTGTCATGATCCCATCATCTGGGAAATAAGTCTCCAGGGGCTCGAACCCTCCTGATGGTGCTTCGGCTAGTTGATCTACAATGCCTTGACCTTTGATGGACTTCTGAGTTACATAGACAATGTCAAACTATTGTAGGATCAACTGCCATTTGGACAGTTGACAATTCAACATTGACTTATTGAATACATAGTTCAGTGGATCTATGCTGGATATGAGGTAGGTCGTGTGCCCATGGAGGTAATGTTGTAACCTCATTGTGGCCAATGCTAACGTACAACACGTCTTTTCGATCAGGGTGTACTTTTGTTCACCACTGCTGAATCTTTTATTGATGTAGTAGATGGCTCTCTCCTTGCTACTATCATCTTTCTGTCTCAGCATACAGCCCATTGCATTGGCATTAACGAACAAGTGCATAAATAGAGGAACTCCGTCCCTTGGGGGTACCAAGACTGGTGCTTCGATCAGCTGCTTCTTGATGGCAAGGAAGGCTTTCTGACAATCCTTATTCCATTTGGTGGAGGAATTCTTCCTTGGTAGCTTGAATATGGGTTCACAGATTGCTGTAAGCTGGGAAATGAACCTGCTTATGAAATTAATCCTTCCCAGGAACCCGCGTATCTCCTTTTCTGTTCGAGGTGCTGGCATCTCATTGATATCTTTGATCTTGGTAGGGTCCAACTCAATGCCTCTATTGCTCACTAGGAATCCTAACAACTTGTCTGATTTGACGCGAAAAGCATATTTGGCGGGATTTAGCTTAAGGTTGTACTTACATAACCTGTTGAACAGCTTCTTGAGATGGTCAAGGTGATCATCCTCCCTCCGGGATTTGATGATAATGTCATCCATATAAACCTCTATCTCCTTGTACATCATGTCATGAAATAGGGCCATCATGGCTCGCTGATATGTAGCTCCAGCATTGATGAGGCCAAAGGATAGTCGTCTGTAGCAAAAAGTTCCCCAGGGAGTGATGAAAGAGGTTTTCTCCCTGTCCTCTTCAGCAACCATGATTTGATGGTAACCAGCAAAGTAATCCACAAAGGAATACATGTCGTATTGCACTATATTGTCTATCAAGATGTGGATGAAAGGTACTGGGAAATTATCCTTGAGGTAGGCTTAGTTCAAATCCCAATAATCCACGCATACTCGTACTTTCCCTCTGGGTTTAGGTACGGGAACTATGTTTGACAGCCACTCTGGGTATGTTGATACCATGATGATACCAGCTCTGAATTATTTAACGACCTCTTATTTAACTTTTAAACTCCATTCAGGTTTTAAAGGCCTGAGCTTCTGCTTGACTGGCTTAAATCCATCTTTGATGGGCATTCGATGGATGATAATATCAGTAGACAAGACGATCATGTCTTTATGTGACCACGCAAACACATCCTGAAACTGTGTTAGGAGTTCGATCAGGTCAGTTTTTTGATTTTGTGTAAGGTCTAGACCTATCTGGATTTCTTTGATGTTTTTAGAGGTTCCTATATTGAAAGTGGTGGTTTAGTCGAGGTTCGATTTGGGTTTGTCTTCGACCCATTCTTTGATCTCCTTGGGCACCTCATAGTCATATTCCTCCTCTTGATCAATATCCATCAAGTCGAAGTTCAGTTCTACATCAAAGTTGTAGTTATTGTGACAGGTTAGCATCTCATCAGCATTGACAAACAAATCCAACTCTGGAGTCCTGAAAACAAAAATGCTTTCACTTTAATATATGCAACTGCTTAAATATACAGAGCATTCGGCAAAGCATGATAAAAGTTACTACTATAGCTCTGCAATCAAAAGTAAGCAGTCAATGAAAATATGTTACAGGGCATATGGACTCTCTGCCCCTTTACCCTTTTTGACTGAGGCAAGGGACACTGCTCCAGTTATCTAGGTTTAGATCCTCATGAGCAGGGAGGATCGAGGAATTATGGTCGTCTGCTTTGTCTCGGATAATGACTGAGACATCCTTTATAATAGAGCTGGGGTTTTTCTTTAAAATGCCCCCTTTTCCCTTCTTAATGCGAGGAATTTGAATCTGATCCTCGTCGTCACTGTCTCGGATCTCATCATTCTTACCCTCGTAGTTTATGATAACCCGCATGTTAGCAAATAGGTCTCGTCCTTCGTACAGGATCTTTTCTTTTCCCTTTTTGCTATCACCCTCAGGCTTTGAGGATTTTCTTTCACTGGCCGGTATGATTAGAGGAAACAACATGGTTTATATCACAGTAAGAATCTTCCTCATTGGCTTTACAAAGCCAGCATTAATGAGGTTTGGCAGCAGTATGGTGGAAGCATGAGCCTTAGGATGCTTATGTGGGTTCCGACGGCTTGACCCAGATGAATAACCCAATCCGGCTCTCCCTGTCTGGCTCGGGATTTGGACTCGACTTGTAATACCTTGCTGATTCTTTCCTAACCCTTCTCCAAGTTGGAAACCCAAATATACCATCTCATGGCCCCACTATCATCACTTTAGGGGAGACATTAGGCTACAAGGCTGGTGCCCCAACTGGTAGATATTGAGTATCACTCACCTCCAAGGCTTAAAAACTAGCAGGTTCAATCCCTGCATCCAAGTTGATCATCGGCATGTCTCCCTGTATGCAGACAGGGTATTTCGGCTCGGCATTCACCGTGATTAGGTTGCCGTTGATAATGTATTTGAGTTGTTGATGGAGTGTGGATGGCACTGCCCCTGCCATGTGGATCTATGGCTTGCCCAACAACAAGTTGTATCCAGTGGCGATGTTGAGCACCTGAAAGGACACATAAAAAGTGTGCGAACCAATCTCTAGTGGAAGTTCTATTTCTCCCATAGCTTGCCGGCGAGATCCATCGAAAGCTTGGATAACCACATGACTGGTTTTGATCCAGTTCGGGTTGATCTTCATTCTCTCCAAGGTGTCGTATGAACAGATGTTGAGGGATGATCTTCCATCTATGAGCACACCTCCGATCATATACCCGGATGACATCACTTCTATGTGTAATGACTTGCGATGATCCGTCCCCTCTGCAGGTATATCATCATCTGTGAAAGATATCACATTGTTGTTGAAAATGTGTTCTACCACGTGCTGAAATTTCTTGGCATCCACGGTATATGGAAAATTGAGCTTCTTGCAGTACTTTCACCAGAATGTTGCTATGATCCACTGATGATAAGACCAAGTCTAGGATGGACATTTGCTTGGGTGCGTCTTTTAAGCTTTGCACCACCTTGATTTCATTGTGTCCCATTTTGTTGAGGAACTCTTCGATTTTCTCTTCAACCACCTTTTCTTTAGCCTTGATGACTGGTTTAATCACCCGATGAGGCAGGTATAATGGATTCTCCTTTGGTACAATGGCAATGTTGTTTGAGGTGGAACCTTCGTCATTCCCGTAGTTCCATGGGACCCTCTTCAGACTGATAACTGGATACTGAGGTCTGAAGGGCAAGATTAAAGGCTCGGGTGCGGCCACCTTCACAAGATTTTGTGTTTCTTGGACCCCTTTCCCAGGCAGTACTAAGGGTGTAAGAGATGACTCCTTATCACAAGAAATAACAGCCACTATATCCTGATTCCATGTAGTGGGAATAAAGAGAGTGTCTTCATCTGGGAGGCCGAGGAATTGGTTTCCTCTTATCAGTTCACCACTCTCAATCATGTTCTGAATTAAATGACTAAGTGCCCAGCAATCCTCAGTATCATGGCCCGGTGCATTGGAGTGGTACTGGAAGATTCTGTCAGGTTTGAATTTTTTGGATCGAGGGTTTACCGGGGGGAGCAAGTCTGCAACCATTCCCTCGTTGATTAACATTTGGAGGATTTCCTTCATTGGCTGGTTCAGATTGGTGAAATTCCTTTGAAAGGCATATTCCCGACCTGCTTAAAACTTTTCTTCCTTTACCATTTTGTCTGCCCAGGGTTCTTGTTGATGAAAATGGTAATGATCCCTCATGGGAATGGGACTAATTTCTAGTGTCGGAGGACTAGCCTCATGTTGGTTAGATTGGTTGAACAGTTGTCTGGTGACCTGATGTTGGTATATGATCAGTTCTGCTAACTGTCCAATCTGTTCTTTGATAGACTTGATCTCCTGTTTTATCAAGAATCGCCTTTCTGATACTTCCCAACTGTCTAGGCTATTGTTGTTGGATTAAGACGACTCTCCGACGTATCGGAGGTACTTGGATTCTTCTCCATTTCCTATACTGATCTTATTGACATTCTCTTCTTTATGTTGTGGAAGGGGATTGTCTTGTACGTGCGGTTGCTCGAGCTTTGTTACCACAATCTCTCTGTTGTCAATTAAGTCTTGAATTTTGTGCTTGAGAGACCAACAGTCTTGTGTGCTATGGCCTGGAGATCCGGAATGATAAGCACACTTTTTGCTTGGGTCAAAATTCCGTCCACCGGTGTTGGTTGGTGGAAGGAGTTAGACAATCTTCTTCTGTGCTGTCAGAAGCTATAGCATATTTTCGAGTGAATCTCCTAGGGGGTGAATGTTCTTCGACGTCTGACCTCCATAGCTTTCTAAAATGGTGGGCTTGAAGGCTGTGCAGGAGCTTAAAAAGGGGTATAATTCCTCCTTTGAATGGGCATACTGCTTGAATCACCCATTAGATTATGACCTTGCAATACTAAGGACACTTCTTCCTCTTTCTTCTTATGTGCCCTCCGGGGATTACTCTCATAATTCTCGGACTGGATATGTTCGGCCACAGCTTATAAGGCGGTCAGGTCCTTGATCTTCCCAGACTTGAGCCCTATTTCTGCCATTTTGCCTTGTTTGATCATCTCAGAGAATGGTTTTCCTATGTCTGCTAGGACCCTCTCGTAATACATAGCTTCTTGGAAGGTCATGACTATCTCAGACTCATTCATGGATGGGGTGACTTGTGCTGCAACCCGTCTCCATTGTTGAGCATATTCTCTAAATGACTCAATACTTTGTTTCTTGATTTTGGTTATTTGGTATCTGTTTGGAGCTAGCTGAGACTGGAAACTGTATTGACTAAGGAAAGCATGGGTCAACTCTTTCCAACTGTGAATTTTGGAGTTGTCTAGACGGGCGTACCAGGCTCTAGGCTCTCCGATCAGACTCTTCTGAAATTATTGCATTTAGAGTTTCTCGTCCTCTACATAGGATCCAAGCTCTCCAATGAATACTTTTGAATGAGTATAAGGGTCTCCCAATCCATCATATTTCTCAAAATCAGGAGTTTTAAATTTTTCGGGATAACGAGCCCTAGGGAATATACAGATGTCTAAATAATTGACACTGCCAAATACCCCAGTCCCTTTGATTGATCGGATGGTTTCTTCCATCTATTGTACTTTCTTCAGAATGTCACCAGCTTCCTGTTCTTTGTTGAGGGTGGTGATTTCAAGGGTTTTGTTGGTTGTGTCCTGGTTTTGTGGTCCAGGAATCTGAGTATCTGTCTTTTCAGTCTCTTGATTGCCACCAGGTGTTCCTGGTTCTGTATGACCCTGTGCTTTCGTCCCTTTAAGAGCTTTACTTTGTTCTCTCAGGAAACTGGCCAATTTGGCTATCTGGTTCTTCAGTACTTCAAACTCTTCCCTAGATACAGGGGTGGATTCTGGCTGAGCACTGGAAGTTATATCCATGGATGGACTTAGTGCTTTCTTAGACTTAGATCTAGTAACAGGACCAATTTTTCACCTACAATAAAATGTAGGCGTGTTAATTTCCTGAAGTAAGTAGGGATAGGATGCATGCCATGATGTGTTTTTATGGGTTTTTAATCTTATCCTGCAAAATAGAGGTTACTTGTATTGATGATAGGATGACATGACAAGATGTATATAACAAGGAATGTAAAATTTTATTATGATAATTACATTATGCTCCTTTATATTGGAATTGAAAACTTGAAATTGAATTGAAAGAGGAAGGCATGAAGAAGCTTTTCATCGGATTTGGTTAATCATAGGCTGACCTATCTTAGGCTACTCTCGCGGCTTTTTCGGTATGAAGGTCCTCAGATCATCGTAATCTACTAGAGGGGAAGTTATTCCGATCTTTCAACTGGAGCGAATCTGAGTGGTACTTTTTCATGAGCTCCAAAGACTTAGTCGCCCTCGAAGACATTACTTATTATCGACCAGTTTGCCTCCTGGTGGAGGAATCACACATCATACATTCACATATATCGTTCCTTACCATTATGCATATGATGACATGGGTGCGAAGCACTAATATAGGTGTGAAGCACTAAAAAAATAGGAAAGCATTCATTCACATTCATTCAATGTAAAGGCATAGCATTCACGCATTCATTCCATGTAAAGACGCAGCATTCACACATACGTAGATTTAAAAGGGAAATGCTTTGAAAATATTTGAATGCGGCCTAAGCCCTCTACTATCCCCAGCAAGGTCGCCACCTATCGACGTCGGGAAAAAATTCACGGGTCGGGTTTAACCCGGATCTTTCTCCCTTCCTAAGTTATGTCTACCTTTACTCTTTTTATTTTTGAAAAAAAGGTTTTGAAGGGTTTTTTAGGAAAAGGCCAACATGTATCATGTCGACGATTTAAACGTTTTACAGAGTCGCTAGTTGGTAGATTGGAAATGGGTGTACCAACTCAACCGAGTTTTGTTTGAAAAGAGGCTCAATTGCTGGACACTGTCGAAACTTGATCTTTAAAACTGAAGTTTTGAGTTCGGGGGCTTGGTTAAATGTGGAGAAGGTGTTAGGCACCCATAACTCCCGTGTAAACACGGTACCGCATCTTTTCAATATTTCCCTTTTAAATCTGTAATGTGTCTGTGAATGCTGGAAGAAATTGGGCCTATGCTTTGATTGGAAGTATATTTATGCATCGTTGAACCTATATACGAAGGGTTTGATTTGATTTGCAAAAAGTCTTTGATTTGATTTGCAAAAGTGTTTGATTTGATTTGCAAAAGCTTCTTTTTTAGATAAGATTATTGAAATGATATTTTGAAAGTAGGTTTTCAAACTCTTACACTAACATAGGAATTGAAGCATATCGATACTTCAGTTTTATCTTTTTAGTCTTAAGGCTCAATTTGAGAATGGTGATTATCGAGCTGCGAAGCATCCTCGACCACAAAATATGTACAAGTGTCAGTCTTCTCACGGGCATGACAGCCATCGGAGTGACTCTGACACGACAAATTATATTTTCACTATGTTGAGACCTTAAATCCGGATAACCGTTTTAAGGTCTTTTGTATGTACATTTTTACAGAAAAATTAGCAGGGTACATCTGTAAAGTGGAGTTTGTCCATCATAGGAATCAGATTCTAATCAATTTGATCATGAATCCCACGATTCCTAGGCTCACAAAGAAAAGCCAATAAAACTTGCACAGTTCAAATATGCACAGAAATATATATTTACATCCAGATGTCGCCAGAACCAAGGATTCATCAGTAAATCCTGGTTCGCACATGGCCGAAGCGTCTCGTTCCCACTAGATAGCGATCTAAGGGCTGCGAGGTTGCTTTCATAACTGAAACTAAAAAAAGGCTAGATTTAAATAAATCTCAGCCATTCTAGCTTCTCGGTTCTATCTGGACCTATTTTGAACCGTTTAAAAGCTAGAGTTGGCGAGATTTAAAGAAATCTAGTTCGCCAGTAGAAATGTCAGTGCCGATTCATATCAAATGAATATTTAAAGCAACAATTAAATAAAATGAGGAAAGCAATATATATATCTATATATATATATATAATTATTATATATATACGAAAGCTATAAAGGGCGATGGGTTTTCACTCCGATGCCGGGACTAGAATATATATATATATATATATATATATATATATATATATATATATATATATATTAATAAAAGCTGTAAAAAGCCACGAAATGATCCAGGCTTGACAGAATGGAAATATATATATAAAAGCGATAAAGGACGACGGACATTCTATCCTTTGCCCGGACTGAAATTGAAATATATATATATATATATATATATATATATAAGCTATAAAAGAGCCACAGAATTAACCAGGCTTGACAAAATTGAAATATATATATAAAAGCTGTAAAAGGGAAATGGACATTCTATCCTAGGCCCAAACAGAAATATAAATATATATATATATAGACAAAATTAGTCAAACCAGGACTGGGAAGATAACCCAATCTGGTGAAGGGTGCAGATATATATATATATATATATATATATATAAGCAGTAAACTACCGCGAATTTGACATCCGGGCTTGACAGAATTGAAATGTTAGTATATATATAGTTAAATATATACAAAAAAAAAAAGCTAAACCCGGACTGGGAAGATAACCCAGTCCGGCGAAGTTGCTCAAAACGAAGATATTAGTATATAAAAGCTGTTAGAAGCGACGGATCGTCAATCCGAGTTGTAGAAATGCCAGAAAATGGGCTTAGGTACTAATATATACCAAAAGTTAACAAAAACGGCCACGGAACTGAGTTCCGGGCATATTTAGAAAACGAAACTTGATATGCAAGTGTATAACAGCGCAAAGAAGTAGTAATAACTTTCTGATCATAAAAATACTCACAATGGACTGCTACACAGGCTTTTTGCCAAATCGTAGGCTTTAACGTCCGAATCTTTCGGTTATTTTATGATATGTGGTAGTATGTTATCTACTTGTTAGAGTGAAAAAATTTGGGTTTGGAAGATAAGAAAATGGCTGGAAAACCAAACAGGCAGAGGTTCAGAGCATTTTTAAATTATAAAATGAGCTGGGGGTAAGCTCATATTTATAGACCCAGGAGAAGTGTGTCAACCCACGGCTACTGTGGGTCTACCTGCGGCTCCACGTGGCAGGGGTCCCATCATCTCGAAGTACGTGCACTCCGAGAAATGTGAGATCCGATTCAAAACTTTCTAACTTTTGATCGGAGCACTCGTTAGAGGCGTGCTATACCGTTCTGGAAAGCCCTCCCCGAGCGCGTCGTAATGACATGGGAGAAAACCTTTTTTGAGTCCAAAAAGATGGGTTCATAACCGGGTCTTTGATTCCTCGCAGTTTATTCGTTGAGTTGTCTTGCGATGTTTCCACTCGGGATCATTGTTATGGTTCGTTTTGACCTTAGTGGCATCAATTCGGCTTGATTTTGACTAAATAGGCTTCAAGGTTGTAAAATAACCATTTTGCCCCTATCGGGTTTGCCCTTAGTGCTGGCATGGCCTTTGGCTGACTTTCTGGGGTTGTTTCCAAGGTTTGGATCCCATTCGAGTCTGTTTGTCCTCAGTGTTATCTCTGAGGCTGACTTGGTCCTTTCAAGTTTTCCTCTAGAGAGGTTGTGATGTTTCAGGATTATTTTTGAAGTTGACCTGACCTCCCGAGTTGAGACCGGAGCTGACCTGTACCTCCTGGGTTGAGACCGGGGCTGACCTGTACTTTTTGGGTTGAGATCGGGGCTGACTTGTACCTCCCGGGTTGAGACCGGGGCTGACCTGTTCCTCCCGGGTTAAGACCAGGGCTGACCTATACTTCCCGGGTTGAGACTGGGGCTGACCTGTACTTCCCGGGTTGAGACCGGGGCTGACCTGTACCTTTTGAGTTAAGACTAGGGCTGACCTGTACCTCTTAGGTTGAGACCGGGGCTGACCTGTACCTCCTGGGTTGAGACTGGGGCTGACCTGTACTTCCCGGGTTGAGACCGGTGCTAACCTGTACCTCCCGGGTTGAGACCGGGGCTGACCTGTATTTCCCGGGTTGAGACCGGGGCATATTTGATGGCCGGATATTGAGATCGGGGTTGAGTTGTTGGCCAGGTATTGAGACCGGGGTTTAGTTAATGACCCGGTATTGAGATCGGGGTTGAGTTGATGACCCGGTATTGAGACCGGGGTTGAGTTGATGACCCGGTATTGAGATCGGGGTTGAGTTGTCGGCCCGATATTGAGATCAGGGTTGATTTGATGAACCAATATTGAGACCGGGGTTGATTTGGCTGCCCGGTATTGAGATTGGGGTTGATTTGACGACCCGATTTTGAGACCGGGGTTGAGTTGCCGACCCGGTATTGAGACCGGGGTTGAGTTGAAAAGACAGACTTGCCCTCCTACAGTATTAGTAATAGTTAAACAAAATTTTGAGTGTCTACAGGTGCTTAGTGGAGAATAAGTTCACTGAACATGACTCGCTTAAAGGAACCTAATGGAGTTTTACTTGTCTGTCAATAGGAGTTCATAAAGAGATAGTAGTACAAGTGATCTTTGAACTTGAGATCATCATAGTATCTTGTATATGTTAGGTTATATTTTATTAAATTTTTTAATATTTTAGGGTTTGTCCGGATATAATAAATTACATATGGAGATAGATGAATGATCAACAAATGATCTACCACTTCTAGTAAGGGGAGAGATTGTCCTATGTGATTCGATAAATGACAACTCAGAAATCCCTGGCCAGGGTGAATGGAAATTAGAAAGTCGTTTCTAATTTACATTAATCGGAGTTGTGCATTTTAGAATAGAAATATATATAATTAAATGAATAAAACTTGACAGTAATTCCATATTTTATATTTGATTGAGTCATTGTGTGGTAGAAGGATTGAATTGTACGGTAACTATTTACAGGTTCTTTGTGATTAAACGTTGATTTCATATTATCTGGATAGTTATGATACATTATTGTAAGATGTCACTCATAATGTAGAATAAATATTATTTATTTATATTTGGATTAAATGAGTTTAATTTATTATAAATAATATTAGAATTGTTTTAATTTATTTATTCTACTATCGGCTTAATATTGTACCTAAAAGGTCATGCCATAAAAACAGAAATTGAAGTGATTGACTTAATAATAATAAATTAAGTGTATTTAATTTATTCATGGAATAAATTAAATAACTTAATATTTATAATTATGTATATAGAGGGATACTAATTATAAATTAATAAGAGGAGTTTTATTATTTATTATTATTATTATTTAGTTTCTTATTAGATTGCGGATTAAATTAAAACCCTAACTCTTAAAAGGTTTAGGAGAGAGGGTTAGTCTATAAATAAGAGGGGTCTTATTTGTGGGATACACTAATACTATTGCAAGTATTCTCAAAATCATAAGGCTATGCTTGTTTGCAATGATTACACTTGAGATAAGACTATTAATCCCAAATGTCTTGTTTATTTTTAAATTTGGACTTGGGACTACTAGTCCAGTGATTATAAAATGACTTAATGTAGGGGATTATTTAATAACATGTTCAATCAAGTATTGTAATTGTGACGCCCCCGAATTCGGACCACTCGTATCTCAAATTTGGTGCATCACGATCTATTTCTAATAACATACTAAAATCTCATGCAACGGAATAATAGAATAATTTACATTGTTATTACATAAACAATCTTGTCCCAAGGTCTCGTGACCGTTACTACATCATTTCAATAATTAAACTTAAAGCCTAACTTAAACATAAATTTTTTTCATCCCTTAATACATTGTCATAATATTAATATTAGTTCTCCCTATCTTAAAGGACTACCAAAGCCTTACCCTTCCATTTGTCCTTCCCCGAGGTACCGCCTTGCTCTGCCTTAACTGTAATGTTTTTAGGGAAGCAAGAATGAGCAATAAATTTCCTAGCAAGTAATATAGCAATAAGGGTGAATAATATGAAGTTCAAATCCCAAGGGTATAACAGTAAATGATAGTTCAAGGATAACAAGAAGTATTAATAGTTCTCAATAAATGTCGCTATGGACTAAAAGATATCAACAGGATTCAAGTTTAACCATTTCAAGGTTCAAGAATAACGAACACTTACCAGTCGCTAAGGACTATGAACTCTTACTAGAATTAACAGTATTATGCTGAAAATCCAATAAAAACAAGTACAACAGGTGATCAGCCTAAAGTACCCTACGTTATGTATAATATTTAAACATGCTTGTATGTGCGCACGTCGGTTCCCCGACAGTTATATAATTTCCCCTTCAATGAGAGCTGTTCATCTCAGTAGATTTATAAGAGTCGGCACCAAGACAATTAGTTTGGATAGCTTTCTAACACATGATAATAGTCTAGCCGAATCAAATGGCTTAGACGACTTTTAGGAATAATAAGTTCACTTCTCGTAACATGAGTCAAGATATGAAATCAATTTTATGATTATAAATAGTAATCATACGAGTGTTGATATTTTCTCAATATAAGTATGTTTGATATAACAATAATTCGAAGTTTCTCAAGAAGAATTAAGATTTAGGTACTTGCATTCAATTATAAGAATGAAGTTAGGGAACTTGCATGTAATATCAAAATCAAATGAAGTTATGAAACTTGCCTTTTGCGTAGATTATAAACCTAAAGCTTAACGACACTGCGAGGTCTTATAGTATCCTATTTGTGTATACATATATACACATTAGCTATGCCAACTCGATATACATAAGTTGGAAATCCTACATGTATTCCATTACGCACATTATATAATTAGTTCATATGTTACTACATAATCAAACAACATAGCTTTATAATTGTTGTTGACTTAGCGTTTTGAAAGTTTTAGAAACACTTATCAATTCTTAGTTTCCTATAGTCAACATATACATTAACACTTGAACATCCTATTGATCATGTATTGCAGTTTTAGGATAGCAATATAATCATGCATCAAGTTTCAAATTAAAAATAACATAAACTGTTCACACTACAGGGCGGCGCGGTCACGCTGGATTTAGAGTAGGGAGTGGCGCGGTCGCGCTGCTCCCTGTCCAAACCAGTACTGTATTAAGCCTGCATGAACCTAGCCCACTTAATAGCATGCCTTGATGATGATACATGCAAAATATACATGTTATGAGGTTTATGATTAGCTTTGGTTCCCGTCTTACTTTAAGTTTACCTCTAATCTACATACTTTTATATCAACTTTTCATTTAACAAGGCCTAATGAGTTTAATTCTTAAAAGACTTCTCATGTTTAACCATTATACTACATAATGAGGTTAATAAACCTTAAATATGCATGCTCAAGTTATTCTACTCATGTATTCCAAATTAGCATAGTTTTACTCCTTTAGAACTCATTTGAAACTATCCTTGACTAGTTCGCAACATACTTAGCTAGATAGGTGTACATGTCAATCATGTCTAGATGCATAACATATCTTATCATGATAGTCATAAATTTCAGAATGCAACATAGGATAGTTATCAACAAAGTTAGTTTTCAAACTCCTAAACTTTTCTTGAAAATCTCATGTTAAATCAACTAAACATGCAAGACACTTTGGATTCATATATCATGTTATTATATACCAAACCAAGCCATATAAGCATGCTTAAGGTTAGAACTTAAAAGACATAAGGTTTGTCAAGTTTCGTTTTTCAACTTATAAGCTTCCTTTTACAAACTCCACCTAAAGCAAGCTAAAGTGACTTATTATAACTAAAGTAACATCAATCCATATGTCATGGTCATTTATAGGCATAATCAAGTTAAACTATCATGCTCAACATATCAGAAGCAACAAAATGGGATTGCATGACTGCCAGTCGGCGCGCCCGTGCTGTGTTTGTACTGGGAAGTGGCACGGTCGCGCCACTCCGGTACAGACATAGACTTGGCTTCTGCTTCTGCAGAACTCAAATCCAATTCAGAAACCATTCATTTAACATGCTTACAAGTAACCACAATGCTTCGTACATGCATAAAACTTAACTAACACCATAGATATCAACTCACAATCAATTTAACGATGAATTCATGATAATTCTAAAAAATTCGTCAAGCTTGAAATCAAGAACATAGAGTAGGAGTATTACCTCTGTGAAGTTAAATTGGTACTTCCTTGACCCAAATTTTAGATCGCTCACTCAAGCCATTAACTCACACTCGAATTGCAACTTACAGACAATCTAACAAAATGAATTTGAGAAGAGAAGTCTTCCATTTATAGAGAAACTAGGGACCAATTCATAATCCTTTCTCAATGAATCAAACCAAGGGAAGAAGGAAGAAGATGATTGGTATTGATGAGTTAGTGGAATAGTGGCTAACCACCCCCATCAACCCACTCCCCTTGCCATGATCATCTTCATTTGCAAGCTAGTTTGGGCATGAGAGGTAGACTATGTGACGAACGAGAATTTTATAATTTAATTTGAATATTTATTGAATTAAATAAAAATTTTGATGATTTATTTATTGAGTTATCGATGTTTTAATTATTGAGTTAAATAATTATTTGATGGAATTTTGGTAGATTAATTTAATTATATATGTTACATTGATTAAATTAATGTGGAGATTTTTATAGTTCAAGTATGTATTTAATTGAGTTTACTTTATTAAATGAATTATTTAATAATCATAATATTATTCTAATTAATTTAATAATTAATTAGAGATTCAATGATTTGACATAATTAATAAATAAGAATTTTAATTATGTGATGATGTGATTTAATGAGGATTATTATATTTTATTTAATTGAATTTAAATAAGATTATTTGATTAATTAGAAGTATGACATTAAACTATATAATAAGCATTTAATTAGAATAAAGGGAAAGGAGTTACTAAAGGGACAAACAAACTTGCCCTTAAGATAATGGGTATCAGTTAATTAACTGACCCACTACTTTACCAGTTATGTCATATACGTATTATATATTATATACCTTATGTTATATATCAGATAGCATATATCATATACGAGAGAGAAATTTAGAGAGAAACTTAGAGAGAAGAAGGAGAGTTTGAGAGAGAGATTAAAGGTTTGGAGAAAACATAAGAGAGAATTCTAGCAATTTGAATCAATAAGCAAAGGGTAATTCCTTTATCTGAGTTTTAATTTCATGTTCTTAATATTTCTCCATTAACATATCTTGAAGTTCTCTGTAACAATTTTGGTGATGAATACTTGAGATATGATCATATATGTGTTAATATATGTTCATAACACATTTTCTATCATATTTTCATGTTTTAAAACAATCAATTTCATGTAATTATGCTTTAATCAAAGTTTCATGAGTTATAGAGTATGAAGAACACGTATATGGCCCTTATATACAAAATATCATGCTTTAATTGGTTAGTTAACATGAAATTGATAGTTGATTATGATCATGCATGTTTAAACGAACAAAACAAAATATTAACGGACAAATTCAGAGTTATAACGAATCTGTAACGTTGAATTTCATGAATTATCTCGAAACTTTTCAAAATATCAAAAAATAGTGAATATATGTGATTTGATTTGAGTAATTACGTGATCTAAAGTGTTAAAAATATGTTAGAATTATTGTATGATCTTTCTGTGAAGTTTATACTTCATGGGAATCACTGTACTTGTTTAATTTAGATTTATTTGGCCTTATAGGCAATTTTTCGCAAAACGTTCCTGAACCAGCCGAGGCCACCAGCCCCAGCGGGTCTAAAGCCTCCCCAGCGAGCCCCTTGCAAAACCCATACCCGCCCCAGCGGGCCTAACCCCCGCCCCAGCGAGGGGGTGCAGAGAAAAATATTTGTTTGACTCGTTTGTGTAATTTTAAGCCATAATATGATGAGTTAACCTAACCTAATGAACATGATAACATGATGAGCATTGTCGACATCGGGAAAAAATCCGGTTTGAGTTGGACCCGAATCTTTCTCTCTTCCTAAGTTTTGTCTACCCTTATTCTTTTTATTGTGAAAAATATTTTGAAGGGTTTTTTAGGAAAAGGCCAACATGTATCATGTCGACGATTTGAACGTTTTACAGAGTCGCCAGTTGGTAGATTTGAAATGGTTGTACTAACTCAATCGAGTTTGTTTGAAAAGAGGCCCAATTGTTGGACACTGTCGAAACTTGATCTTTAAAACCGAAGTTTTGAGTTCGGGGGCTTGGTTAAGTGTGGGGAAGGTGTTAGGCACCCCACAACTCCTGTGTAAATACGGTACCGCATCTTTTTAATATTTTTCTTTCAAAAAATGCAATATGTGTGTGAATGCTGGGAGAAATTGGGCCTATGTTTGATTTGATTTGAAAGTGGTGTCTCGCTTCGTTGAACCTATATACGAAGGGTTTGATCTGATTTGCAAAAGTCTCTTTTTAGACAAGATTTATTAAAATGATATTTTGAAAGCAGCCAAAATTTGGTGTGCTGTCGCAGACAACCAAAAATAAACCTTACTGCGAAAAATAATTATGTAGTAGTGCAAGTAAGAGTCGATCCCACAGAGACTGGTTAATCTATTTTTATATACTTTGTATTCCACAAGAGGGGATTTTTGATTGTTGTTAATTAAAATAACTAATGTATAAAATAAAGTAACGAATTAAATCAAGAGAACAAACCTTGGGTTAAGTCAACTTCCACCTTAGAAACATACACTGATCATTGACTCAAGCATACACAATTAATATCTTGAATATTCATCGTTAGAATTAATTCCATGTCTTTCCTTAATTTTAGTTAGATAGAAACAAGCGATCTAAATAACCCTAACTACTAAACAACCTTAGACAAGCGCTAAAAGTTTAATCTAGTAGAAGCTTTAAGAATTAGAAAAATCGATGAAGCTAAACAACACAAGCACAAGCGGTTGCATTTCATTTAGTTGAATATTTTTCCTAAGATATAATAATCTCGTGATCTGTAGTTAATTATTAATCTTAGTTGCTTCGCAAATTAGAGTGACCAAACAATTACGGATTCGATATCTAATTTAGCAGTAGATTTCAGTGAATAATAAACTAGTATGCATCCTAGCAATTAAACAAATCAATCATATAATTCAAGCACAGAAAAATAATCAATACTCAAAATAATAATTGAACAATTAAAATCAATTAGATTTCACAGTGTATTTAATCCAAGGCTTCCGTCTCCTTAATCCAAGAACAATAAATTAGCTACACATGGCTATGAAAATCACCAAAGGAATAGAGAGAAAAAGTATTTTCTCAATACAAGATGATCCCCCCTCAGCTTTATTAAGTCCCTCTTTATATTATATAATAACAGCCCTAATTATACTCTAATTGCTTTCGTCCAATTCCACTTCGCAAAAGGAGATGTGCAACTGATTTCTGCCTTCCCTTTATGTTGCCGAGTCCAATTCGTAAAAGGGAAAGAAATAGCTGCTGTGTTCCTTTCTCTATCAAATCCGTGGGCCCCCATGATGAAGCATTAATTTGCATGGATTAGAATGCATGCTTCCTTTATTTTCCATCCCTTTAATTAATAAGCTTGGCACGTGAGCTACTAACATTAAGGTAAACCATGACCCACATATATTGATTTTAAGCTGCTAACGTGTGGGCTGCTCCTTCTTTTTAATTCCTATAATTGCATGGCTTAATTGTTCCATTACACCAAGTTGCTTAACTGTAAGCCCATTCCTTTGCAAGGCTGCTCTATTTCCTATCCAAGCTGCTTTGCTCATTTGCTGCACCCGTGGCCCAATTGAAGAATTGATTTCTTGCTGCATGTTGAAACCGAATTGGGTTTCTAAAAGCCCACAAATTTATTCTTTTTTTGCATTTATTTGTCTTCCTTGGCTCAACTGTACCCAAAATAAAAATATAAGAACAGTGAATGTATTTAGGTACAAAATAAATATAAAAGAATAAGTATTAAGGGAATAAAATACAACATATTTCATCCTTATCAAATTCCCTCACACTTATCTTTTGCTCGTCCTCGGGCAAAACAAAAATAAACTATAACACAAAAATTCAACTAAACAAATTACGCCAAACTTGAGCCACGAATTAATACGAACTTCAACATAGACCTCAAAGTTTCAAAACAATAACTTTTGGAAAACTTCAAAACAATATATCATCTGAAACCCAAATTTATCTATCAATCTTACTTTATTCTCAACCCCTTGTGCGTGTGTGTGAATCCACCTGTATCAAACTAGTCAGACTACAGAAAAATTTATGAAATCGAAGTCTTAAAGGAAAAAGATGAACTCAACCACTTGTTTTCTCACAAATCTCAGTTAAAACCAACAGATAATATCAAAGGATCAAAAGGCTTTTCTTTCTTATATTTTTCTTTTCTTTGGTAAGTGCATTTTATGCTCCATCTTACCTGCGAGTGCGTTTTACGCTCCATCTCGCATGTCACGTGTTTATGAGTGAGTGCGTTTTACGCTCCATCTCATCCCACCACATGAATCCTTTCTTTTTCTTTTAATATTTTTTTTTCTTTCAATCTTGCAAAATTTTTGCCTAAATCATTTCCCTTTTCTTAAACAATACCTTATATCAACTTCAAGTGGTGATTAAACAATTGAGAGAGTTCAAAGTTTCTTCCCTAGACATTCAACCAGATAAAGTTTTTTTCAAGTCAAAACTAGGTCAAACAAATGGATATGTGCTTAATAGTGAAGGGTCTCAAATAAAGTAGTGATCAACAAAGAAAATCAAATTTAGATTACCCAATGTCTATCAGTCCTCCCAAAAGTTATTACAAAGAAATCAAGATTTTTATCATTGGTCAAAAATCAAAGTCCAAATTAACTTATTTCTCAAGTGACAATTCCTAAAACTACTCCATTTTCGTAGGAAACACGATTGCACTTAGCATGTGCAACAAGCCTTTAAACCCCAAGGTTAGCCCAAGTGGACGAGTTTTGTCTCGTGAGGGTTTGCAGTGAATGTACCCACAAAATTCAAAATAAATATAATAAAAAATAAAAAATTTGGAAAATATCTAAATGCTTCCCCCCCCCCCACTTAAAACTTACATTGTCCCTAATGTAAAGTAAAATGCAAAGAAAAGTAGAGAGATACTCCCCTATGGGTTGCCTCCCATGCAGCGCCTTTGTTTATGGTCGTTGGCTCGACTCGATATTGCCTTTAAGTTAATCTGTATAAACCGGATCCTCAAGATCCATATTCTCCACCTTATCTTCTTGGAAACCCTCATGAAAATATTTGAGTCGATGACCGTTCACCTTGAACACTTTAGAAGTTGCTAAACTTTTGATTTCAACTGCTCCATGCTGGAAAACATTAGTAATAACAAAAGGTCCATTCCAACGAGAACGTAACTTACCTGGAAATAAACGAAGCCGTGATTGGTAGAGAAGAACTTTTTGACCAATTTGAAATTCTTTCCTAGATATCCTTTTGTCATGAAAAGCTTTCGTTTTTTCCTTGTAAATCCGTGCACTTTCATACGCGTCATTACGAATTTCCTCTAACTCTTGTAGTTGCAACTTCCGGTGTTCTCCACTTTCATCCATATTCATATTGAAGCTCTTAATAGCCCAATAAGCCTTATGTTCCAACTCAACGGGTAGGTGACATGGCTTCCCAAACACTAATCTATAAGGTGACATACCAATGGGTGTCTTGAATGCAGTTCGGTAAGCCCGTAAAGCATCATCTAAGCGCAGACTCCAATCTTTCCTACTTGGGTTAACCGTCTTTTCAATGATTACCTTGATTTCTCTGTTTGACACCTCTGCTTATCCATTGGTCTGCGGGTGATAAGCAGTTGACACCTTATGAGTCACATGGTACTTCCTCAATAATGCTCCCACTGTTCGATTGCAAAAATGAGTTCCTCGATCACTGATTAGAGCTCTTAGAAAGCCAAACCTAGAAAAAATGTTAGACTGAATAAAATCTGCAACCACTTTAGAATCGTCAGTCCTGGTGGCTTTGGCTTCCACCCATTTCAAAACATAATCAACAGCGAGTAAGATATAAGTACAACCGAAAGAGACAGGAAACGGTCCCATGAAATCAATTCCCCAAACATCAAAAATTTCACAATATAATATGGGGGTTTGCAACATCTCATTTCGTTGGGAAATATTACCCGTCTTTTGACAATTATAGCATGACTTACAAAATAGATATGAATCTTTGAAGAGAGACGGCCAAAAGAAACCACATTCTAATACTTTCCTTGCTGTTCTCTTGGTTCCAAAGTGACCTCCACAAGCATAAGTATGACAAAAAGTAAGAATCGACGCAATTTCACTTTCAGGGATGCATCTTCGTATCACTTAGTCGGCACAGTGCTTCCATAAGTAAGGATCATCCCATACATAGTGCTTGGCATCACTTTTGATTTTATCTTTTTGAGCTTTAGATAAACTAGAAGGTAAGATGTTAGTAGCCAAATAATTCACAATATTTGCATACCATGGCATGGTTGTGCTTGCAGAAAATAATTGTGCATCGGGAAACTCTTCTTTCAGTTGAAGTTCATCATGCACATTCACTAAGCGACTCAAGTGATCCGCAACACTATTTTCCGCTCCCTTTTTGTCCTTAATTTCCAAGTCAAATTCACTCAAGAGAAGTATCCATCTTATCAATCTTGGTTTTGCCTCTTTCTTTGTCATCAAGTAACGAAGAGCTGCATGATCAGAATATACAATGACTTTAGTACCAAGCAAATAAGATCGAAATTTTTCTAAAGCAAAAACAACAGCTAAAAGCTCTTTTTCTGTTGTAGAGTAGTTTCGTTGGGCATTATTCAAAGTTCTCGACGCATAATAAATGGCATGTGATGCTCTTCCGATTCTTTGGCCCAAAACAGCGCCTACGGCGTAGTCACTTGCATCGCACATTATCTCAAAAGGCATGGTCCAATCAGGTTGTTGAATAACTGGAGTGGATGTCAGTGATTCCTTCAATTTATCAAACGCCTTGCGACATTTCGCGTCAAATTCAAACTCAGCATCCTTTTGTAGTAGATTGCATAGGGGTGATGCTATTTGGGAAAAGTCCTTGATAAATCTCCTATAAAAACCTGCATGTCCAAGAAAAGAACGAATTTCCCGAACACTAGTGGGATATGAAAGAGATTGTATAATGTCAACTTTAGCTCGATCTACTTCAATTCCCTTAGATGAAACAACATGACCCAAAACTATACCTTGTTCAACCATAAAATGACATTTTTCAGAGTTTAAGACAAGGTTAGTTTCTATGCATCTTTGAAGAATAAGAGTAAGGTTTTGCAAACATTTATCAAATGAGTCTCCATAAACTGTAAAATCATCCATAAAAACTTCCATGATATGCTCTATGTAATCTGAAAATATGCTAACCATACACCTCTGAAAAGTGGCCGGAGCGTTGCAAAGTCCGAAGGCCATGCGGCGATATGCGAAGGTACCAAACGGGCATGTGAAAGTAGTCTTCTCTTGGTCTTCTGGGGCAATTGCAATTTGGAAGTAACCTGAATAACCATCAAGAAAACAATAATAAGAATGACCAGCTAATCGTTCAAGCATTTGATCAATAAAAGGTAATGGAAAATGGTCCTTGCGGGTTACAGCATTCAATTTTCTATAATCTATACAAACCCGCCACCCATTTTGAACTCGGGTGGGAACCAACTCGTTATTTTGATTTTTCACCACAGTTATTCCAGTCTTCTTAGGAACCACTTGAACTGGGCTAACCCAACTGCTATCTGAAATAGGGTAGATCACTCCGACATCAAGAAGTTTGAGAATTTCTTTCTTCACGACATCCATCATGGGAGGGTTCAATCTCCTTTGTGGTTGACGGGAAGGTTTCACTTCATCCTCCAGCAAGATCCGATGCATGCATGTGGAAGGGCTTATTCCTTTAATATCAGCTATCGTCCATCCAATGGCCTTCTTATGCTCCTTTAGAACATGCATGAGTTTCTCTTCTTGTGATGCACCAAGTGTATTGGATATAATCACTGGTAATGTTTTTCCCTCTCCAAGGAATACATATTTGAGATGACTAGGAAGATCTTTCAAATCGGGAACTGGTGCCTGCACAACAGAGGGTAAAGACCTTTCATTAGAAATTGGCAATTCAACGTAACAGATGTTACCTGATTTTGGAATGTCATCCAAAGCTGTTATAGTTGATTGCAACTCGGTGCTCAAGGTCAAAATCGCATTTCCTTCATCAATGTCTTTACTAAGTGCAATTTCCAATTCATGCTTCCCATTGAGTTCAAAGATTTCCTGTGCTAAAGAGTCAATCACATCAACCGAATAAATAGAATTATCATCAGTGGGATAACGCATGGCATCATAAATATTGAACTTAACAATTTCGCCATCAAATTCCATTGAAAGTGTACCACTATGAACATCTATTTTAGTCTTTGATGTCTTTAAAAATGGTCTTCCTAGCAAAATAGGAGCATTTTGGTCACCGTTTTCCATATCAAGCACATAAAAATCAGTAGGAAAGATCAAATTATTGACTCGCACAAGAACATCCTCAATTACACCTTTGGGATAAACATTAGATCTGTCAGCTAGCTGTATTACAATACCAGTTTTATTCAAAGGTTCAAGTGACAGATTAGCATGTATAGAATATGGCATAACATTTATCGAGGCTCCTAAGTCTAACATGACTTTTTCAATTTTTGCGCTACCTATCGTGCATGGAATAGTGAACATACCCGGATCTGGGCACTTAGTAGGTAGCTTTCTTTGAATGACTGCGGAAATATTTTCTCCTACCTTCACCTTTTCATATTTTTTCATTTCCTGTTTCCTCTTATGTGTACACAATTCTTTCAAAAATTTAGCATAACGAGGTACTTGTTTGATAGCATCTAACAATGGAATATTTACCTCGCATTTACGGAAAGTTTCATATAAATCTGAATTTTTCTCGTATTTTCTATTTTCTGTTAAAGCAAGAGGGAAAGGAGGTACCGGTTTATATTCAGAGAGAGGAGGAAATTTACGCAGTTCATCCTTGTCATTCAGAACACTGCTGTCTGCTTCGTCTTTTTCTTTATCTGCCTTGTTTTGATCTTGTGGTGTAGGCATTGTCTTTTCTGGAACTTCTATCTCCTTACCATTTCTCAATGTGATTGCACTTGCATTTTCTTTTAGGTTCACCACTGTTTGGGAAGGTAATTTTCCTGAACTTTGTGCCTCCAATCGACTAATCGCAGTTGCCATTTGTCCCACTTGCGTACCCAAATTCTGAATACTTGCCCTTGTTTCCTGTTGAAAATTTAAAGTGTTAGTGGCAAGTGTTTTAACAATATCTTCTAAAGACATACTAGGGTTAGAAGTTTGGCCCTGTTGTTGTCTGTTGGGATACGATGGTTTGTACTGCTGATGAATTGGAAAATTTTGAGGTGCTGGTTGACTTGCTTGTGGGTTCCCGTAGCTAAAGTTAGGATGATCCCTCCATCCAGGATTATATGTATTTGAAAAAGGATCATATTTCCTTTGTGGTTGCCCAGGAAATCCTCCTGCTGCATTTGCCTGCTCAACGAATTCTTCTTGAAGAGTTGGGCATGCATCTGTCGGATGTCCTACTACCGCACAAATCCCGCAAGCTTTTACCTGCTGTGTGTTACCTGCACCCATTTGACGAACAAGAGAAGTTAAACTCGCAAGTTGTTGTTCAATAGCAGAAATTTGTACCTCACTAGCATTCCTAGATACAGAATCAAGTCTAGTGCCAAATTGTTGAGAGTTGGCTGCCATCAATTAGATTTCTTGCAGCCTCGGGACTCTTATCCACCAACGCTCCGCCACTAGCAGCGTCAATCATGCTTCTCTCGGTACAATTGAGACCTTCATAAAAATACTAGATGAGAAGCTGATCACTGATTTGATGGTGAGGGCAACTAGCACATAATCTCTTGAAACGTTCCCAATACTCATGTAGGGATTCTCCGTTGTTCTGCCTCACACCACAAATTGACTTCCGTATGTTGGCTGCCCTTGAAGTTGGAAAATATTTCTCTAAAAAGAGTCTTTTGATCTCTTCCCATGTGGTGATACTTCCGGAGGGAAGATAGTAGAGCCAATCCTTAGCTGAATCTTTCAAAGAAAATGGGAAGGCTCTTAGCTTGATCTGTTCTTCGGTTACTCCGGTGGGTTTCATACTCGTGCATACCACATGGAATTCCTTCAAGTGTTTATGGGGATCTTCACCTGTCAAACCATGAAAAGAAGGTAGAAGATGTATCAGTCCAGATTTTAATTCAAAATGAGTGTTAGTATCAAGATTAGGGAAAGTTATGCATAAGGGCTGTTGATTCAAATCAGGAGCCGAAAGCTCTTTCAAGGTTCGATTTGCTGCCACGACTCCCTTTTCTTCACGAATTTCCCGAGCTTCCTTCCTTAATCTGCGACAAGTTCTCTCTATCTCTGGATCAAACTTTAAATCACCTTGATTAGTAGATCGAGTTTCAGGCATAAACAATCAAGGAAATTCAAATTACCTATAAAAAGAAATTAAAATTAAAATAAGAATTACAAAAAAAACAAAAAAAATAAAAAAAAATCAGTCCCCGGCAACGGCGCCAAAATTTGGTGTGCTGTCGCAGACAACCAAAAATAAACCTTACTGCGAAAAATAATTATGTAGTAGTGCAAGTAAGAGTCGATCCCACAGAGACTGATTAATCTATTTTTATATACTTTGTATTCCAAAAGAGGGGATTTTTGATTGTTTTTAATTAAAATAACTAATGTATAAAATAAAGTAACGAATTAAATCAAGAGAACAAACCTTGGGTTAAGTCAACTTCCACCTTAGAAACATACACTGATCATTGACTCAAGCATACATAATTAATATCTTGAATATTCATCGTTAGAATTAATTCCATATCTTTCCTTAATTTTAGTTAGATAGAAACAAGCGATCTAAATAACCCTAACTACTAAACAACCTTAGACAATCGCTAAAAGTTTAATCTAGTAGAAGCTTTAAGAATTAGAAAAACCGATGAAACTAAACAACACAAGCACAAGCGGTTGCATTTAATTTAGTTGAATATTTTTCCTAAGATATAATAATCTCGTGATCTGTAGTTAATTATTAATCTTAGTTGCTTCGCAAATTAGAGTGACCAAACAATTACGGATTCGATATCTAATTTAGCAGTAGATTTCAGTGAATAATAAACTAGTATGCATCCTAGCAATTAAACAAATCAATCATATAATTCAAGCACAGAAAAATAATCAATACTCAAAATAATAATTGAACAATTAAAATCAATTAGATCTCACAGTGTATTTAATCCAAGGCTTCCGTCTCCTTAATCCAAGAACAATAAATTAGCTACACATGGCTACGAAAATCACCAAAGGAATAGAGAGAAAAAGTATTTTCTCAATACAAGATGATCCCCCCTCAGCTTTATTAAGTCCCTCTTTATATTATATAATAACAGCCCTAATTATACTCTAATTGCTTTCGTCCAATTCCACTTCGCAAAAGGAGATGTGCAACTGATTTCTGCCTTCCCTTTATGTTGCCGAGTCCAATTTGTAAAAGGGAAAGAAATAGATGCTGTGTTCCTTTCTCTATCAAATCCGTGGGCCCCCATGATGAAGCATTAATTTGCATGGATTAGAATGCATGCTTCCTTTATTTTCCATCCCTTTAATTAATAAGCTTGGCACGTGAGCTACTAACATTAAGGTAAACCATGACCCACATATATTGAATTTAAGCTGCTAACGTGTGGGCTGCTCCTTCTTTTTAATTCCTATAATTGCATGGCTCAATTGTTCCATTACACCAAGTTGCTTAACTGTAAGCCCATTCCTTTGCAAGGCTGCTCTATTTCCTATCCAAGCTGCTTTGCTCATTTGCTGCACCCGTGGCCCAATTGAAGAATTGATTTCTTGCTGCATGTTGAAACCGAATTGGGTTTCTAAAAGCCCACAAATTTATTCTTTTTTTGCATTTATTTTGCTTCCTTGGCTCAACTGTACCCAAAATAAAAATATAAGAACAGTGAATGTATTTAGGTACAAAATAAATATAAAAGAATAAGTATTAAGGGAATAAAATACAACATATTTCATCCTTATCATTATCAAACCCTTACGCTCACATAGGAATTGAATCATGTTGATACTTTCATTTTATCTTTTCAGCCTTTTGGCTCAATTTGAATGGTGATTGTCGGGCTACGAAGCATCCTCGACCTCACAAAATATATACAAGTGTCGGTCTCCTCATAGGCATGATAGCCATCGGAGGGACTCTGACACGACAAACCATTATTCTCATTATATAAGACCTTAAACCCGAATAACCGTTTTAAGGTCTTTCGGATGTACATTTTTATAGAAAAACTGGCAGGGTACATCTGTAAAGTGGAGTTTGTCCATCGTGGGAATCAGATTCTGATCAGTTTGATCATGAATCCAACGATTCCTAGGCTCACAAAGAGAAGCCAATTAAATCTGCACAGCTCAAATATGTACAGAAATATATATATACATCCAGATATTGCTAGAACCAAGGATTCATCAGTAAATCCTGGCTCGCACATAGCCGAATCGTCTTGTTCCCACTAGATAGCGATCTAAGGGCCGCGAGGTAGCTTTTATAGCTGAAACTAGAAAAATACTAGATTTAAATAAATCTCAGTCAATCTAGCTTCCCGGTTATGTCTGGACCTAGTTTGAACTGTTTGAAAGCTAGAGTTGGCGAGATTTAAAGGAATCTAGTTCGCCCGCAGAAATGTCAGTGCTAATTCATACCAAATGAATATTTAAAGTAAAAATTTAATCAAAATGAGTGAAGAAATATATATATATATATATATATATATATATATATATATATATTTATACGAAAGCTATAAAGGGCGATGAATTTTCACTCCGGTGCCCGGACTGGAATATAAATATATATATATATAATTATATAATTATAAAAGCTGTAAAAAGCTACGGAGTAATCTAGGCTTAACAGAATGGAAATATATATAAAAAATTGTAAAGGGCAATGGGTTTTCACTCCGATTCCCAGACTGGAATGGAAATATATATATATATATATATATATATATATATATATATATATATATATATATATATATATATATTTATAAAAGCTGTAAAAAGCCATGAAGTAATCAAGGCTGGACAGAATTGAAATATATATATATAAGCGGTAAAGGGTGGTGGGTTTTCACTCCGAGGCCCGAACTGAAATGGAAATATATATATATATTTATAAAAGCTGTATAAAAGCCACAGAATGATCCAGGCTGGACAGAATGTAAATATATATATATATATATATATATATATATATAAAAGCGGTAAAGGGTGACGGACATTCTATCGTTTGCCTGAACAGAAATATAAATATATATATATATAAGCAATAAAAAGGCCACAAAATGATCCAAGCCAAACTGGAATGTAAATAATAATATATATAGTTAATATATATATATATATATATATATATATATATATATATATATATATATATATATATTAAAGCAATAAAAAGGCCACGAAGTATAAATTCAGGCCCAAATAAGTCAAAAAAATTTATATATATATATATATATATATATATATATATATATATATATATATATATATTGTTATTATATATTTAAAAGCAGTAAACTACCTCGGATTTGACATCCGAGCTTGACAAAATTGAAAAGTTAGTATATATACAGTTAAATATAGACAGAAAATAGTCAAACCGGGGCTGGGAAGATAACCCAGTCCGGTGAAGGGTGCATATACATATATATATATATAATATATATATATGTAAAAGCTGTTAAAAATGACGGATCGTTAATCCGAGTTGTAGAAATGCCAGAAAATACGTTTATGTACTAAAATGTACAAAACTTAAGCAAAAACGGCCACGAAACTGAGTTTCGGGCATATTCAGAAAGTTAAACTTAACGTGCAAGTGTATAAAGTGCAATGAAGTAATATAAACTTGCTGATCGTAAAAATACTCACAATGGACTGCTACACGGGCTTTTTGCCAAATCACAGGCTTCAAACATCCGTTTCTACTGGTTAATTTTTGATATGTGGTAGTATGTGGGTGTATCTACATGTTAGAGTAAAAAAATTTGGGCTTGGAGGACAAGAATATGGCTGAGAAACCAAACGGGCAGAGGTTCAGAGCGTTTTTCAATTATCAAATGAGCTGGGGGTCACCTCATATATATAGACCCAGGAAAAGCAGCTCTACCTACGGCAACCACAGGTAGAGGTGCTGCTCCATGTGGCTGGGCCCACTTAGCAGGGCTCATTACATCGAAGTACGTGCACTCCGAGCAATGCGAGGTCAGATTCAAAACTTTTTAACTTTTGATCAGGGCGTCCGTTTGAGGCATACGATACCTTTCCGGAAAGCCCTCGTCGAGAGTATCGCAATGACATGGCAGTAAACCTTTTTTGAGTCCAAAAAGATGGGTTTATAACCAGGTCTTTGATTCCTTACAGTTTGTCCGTTGAGCTGTCTTGCGCTGTTTTCACTCGGGATCATTATTACAGTTCTTTCTGACCTTGGTGGCATCAATTTAGCTTGAGTTTGACCGAATCAGCTTTAAGTTGGTTAAATGACCATTTTGTCCCTCCCGGGGTTGCCTTCAGTGCTGGCATGGCCTTCAACTGACTTCCCGGGGTTGTCTCCGAGGTTTGGATCCCAACCGATTCTGTTTGTCCTCAGAGTTATCTCTGAGGCTGACTTGGTTCTTTCAGGTTTGTCTCTAGAGATGATGTGAGGCTTCAAGGTTGTCTCCGAAGTTGATTTGGCCTCTCGGGTTATGACCGAAGCTTAATCTGACCTCCCGGGTTGTAACCGGGGTTGACCTGTACCTCCCAGGTTGAGACCGGGGTTGAACTGGCAACCCGGTATTGATACCGGGGTTGATTTAATGTCCCAATATTGAGATCGGGGTTGACCTGTACTTCCCGGTTTGAGACCAGGATTGAACTGGCTTCCTGGTATTGAGATCGGGGTTGACCTGTACCTCCCAGGTTAAGGCCGGGGTTGACCTGGCTTCCCGGCATTGAGATCGGGGTTGAACTGGCATCCCGGTATTGAGATCGGGGTTGATTTGACGTCCCGGTATTGATACCGGGGTTGACCTGTACTTCCCGGATTGAGACTGGGATTGAACTGGCTTCCCGGTATTGAGACTGGGGTCGACCTGGCTTCCCAGTATTGAGACCGGGGTTGAGTCGTAAAGATAATTTTGCCCTCTTGCAGGGTTAGTAACGGGAATACAAAAATTTCAAATGTCTACAAGCATGTAATACAATACTATAACATGTTGTTGACATGTATAATATAATTTGAAGTTTCATGTTAATAAACTATGTGTGAACTTGGATATTAATGTCGTAAGACTTGATTACGATTGTCTAAGAGTTCATATTATGTGGTATGCATGCTGTGATTCGGATTCATGTTATGTGGTTAGTTAACAAGTTAATATTATAAACTAAGTTGTTAAGTTGAACTTAAGTATGAAGTTCAACAGTTAAACGCAGTGGTTATGGAACTAATCGATGTCATATACATAACGTAATGTGTAGGACGTTGAGGAAGTGAATTGTAATTATATTTGTAGCTTGTGCACGAGGCAAGTTTCTAAACTTTACTTTTATATTAAGCAAGTTTCCTAATCCTTATTTTATGTTAAGCAAGTTCCTAAACTTTACTTTCATTCAGCAAGCTTCCTAAATTCAAAGTTATTCATTGAGCAAGTTCTATACTTATGATTCTATATCAATCAAGTTCTTATTCCTGTTTATTCAAGTTAAGATTTTGTAAGAGTTATTATAAGCATTGTAAAGTATTACTTCAGTATACAATCCTTATTCAATTGTATACCCTCGAGATTTATATTACAATTTGATTATCAATTATTGTTGAACCTTGTAGGGCTAGCGAACCCTTATTGATTCGACTAGTCCATAGTTGATGAACGTTCTAAAATTGAGAAATGTTATTGAACTTATCCAAAACAAACTTCCTTTGGTGCGGACTCTGATGTCAAACTGAGTTGAACAACCCTTTCTTTAGGGGATTATTTACGCTTTAGCGTTGAGATATTGTGCACAGTATGGTTCTAAAGGCTGATCCCCCTAAGTACGAGTAGTAGAGTCCATATAGTCTTATGACTGTTAAAGGATTAAAGTAGAAATACTTGACAACCTGGGACATAGTTCAAGGTCTTATGACCCTCAGATGTTCTTTTGATTCTTGTTATTCATTCTTGATTCAAAAGTCGAGCTTTCTTTATTAAGAATTCTTGATTCACACGCATGTTATTATTATCATTATATTATTATACTTGTGGGAAATCATGCTCACTCTTGCATAATAACATTGCAGTTAAGAACGAAAGGTCCGACAAGCCTTCCACTAGCAAATGCAAGGGCAAAGTCAACAAGTGATGAAGACTTGTTGTTTATTTGATAATATTTGTCTAAGACTTATGTTGTGATGTTTAAGACTTATTTAATTGTTTACATTTTCTCATTTGAGATTTAAGGTTAAATCAAACTGGGATTTAATTATGTATTTATTATTCAGATGTTGTAACCCCATAAGGGGAAGTGATGGAGATGTTTTTATCTATTTCATGGTTTGGTTTTATTATGTGTAAATAGATATATGATATTTGTACAGTGAGAACCAAATCCAGTGAAAATTAAAGTAACCGGATTTGGGGGTGTCACAGACTAGGCCAATAGCCATTACACGTGAATGAAGAAAAGGGTCATTGAATATGGGACAACTCCTAAAACTCAGCATTTGTAAATTAATACATGTATACTTAGGTTTTTAATTCTTTTTGAGTGTACACTTGAACTTCTAATGAGATAATATTATTACATTGTAGTAAGTTGGGGAGTATATATACGCATATTTATATAATCCATGTTCATTTGGTTAGTCCAAATAATACCAAAATATAATTTAACTGAGCACTATCAACCCATATTTTCATAAAACTTTATTATTTCAATTACACATAATTATTGAAATAAATATTTATTTAATCAAATTTAATTTTCCCCCATAACATTAAAGTACACATTTAATTTACTCACCACTCATCATGTTGTCACATAAGCTTATTTATGTATCTCTAATAGAATTATATGATCCACCTAATTTTATCATATAATCACTTGTAATGTCACACCTTATTTTATTTTAAATAGATGTAGTCACTTTATAACATATGATCACACATTACACATTATTGTACATAGCAATAATTTAATAATAATAAATATTAATCTATCATACCCTTTACTCATTAATATGCTATTACTCTTAACAACAATTAATTAAAAAATATAATGTTAATTAATCATTCACTTATTTAAATCATTCCTTCTTTAATTTAATTAAACCATCACTTAGTCCATTATCGTGCCACACAAGGTATTTCATAAGCTCATCTTAAATTCTCCACATTTCTCAATTATCATAATTTCAATTTAATTTAATTGAGTTATCTCATCTCATACCACATAAACATCTATATTAGAATAAATATTCACACATTTATTAATATTATTTATAAAATTCACGAGTATTACAATAATCCCCATTATTTGAGACTAAAAATTTCTGAACAAAAATTAACCTCGTTTTCAATTTCAGTTCAGTCGGTTAGGAATCAAATGATCAGCAATGAGTTGGACCAATAATTTAAATCACCACGGTGAAAGTCCACTTTTAAGATTATATATATATATATATATATATATATATATATACCAAAAGGCGAAAGAAGGGAAGAAGAAGAGTTGCGCATACAAAACTGAATCACAACTATAAGAAATGATAACAGCAGTTCATATGTATTAACAGAAGTTTAAAATAAAATAAACTTTTATTGATTAAAGAAATAATTACAAACAGATAACTTGAGGTTACTTACAATCAGACTCGATTATAGAAACCTAGCATAACTAAGATACAAGGCAAGAGGGTTGAAGATTAGTCATATAGGAATCTGAGTCTTCTCAAACACTCTGAGGGATATCTAAATCCTGCCTTCTACAAATGACTGACCCTCTCTTATATAGGAAAGAGAAAGGCGAACTGATTACAACTCAATAATTACAAAACATCTTTAACTATTGAACAACAGTAATGCTTTATCAAAAGATGAAAGTATTATTACAACTTTTGATTATTACAGACGCATTAATACACTTTTGAATAAAATACAAATAAATTGATTACAACGTTTGACCAAACGACCACAGATGGCCGACAATTACAAATGACTCAACAAAACGACAAACTGACTCAACATCTGCTTTTGGCTACTTTTGAAAAGGAGCACGGGCTGCTGGGGCGGGAGCATCTTGTATCAAAACGACAACATTTGGCTGCCATAGTAACTGTAGGCATCCTAAGGAAAAGGATCCTGAGCATCTTGAAGAGAGATGCTTCCATACGGATCATTAGGGCTAGAATGACTGGATTTCGACGAAGTAGATGAACAGACTGAGGGTACAGAGTTCTCACTGAGTTTATCCATTCGTTTTTGAATAAGACGAGATAACTGTTTTAACTCGAAATTTGAACAATGATCAATATCCGCAAAATCTAACTTTGAATGGGAATATTTTTTGGATTTTGATTTACTAGAAGAAGATTCCTTTGGAGGAGGAACCGAATCAATAGGAGAAGGATTGGGAAATTCCTTCTGGACTTAACCAACGATGCGATAAGGATCAAACTTATCCCACCATTTAACTAAAAACTCTCGGGTAACATACGTCAATTGACTAGAGTTAGAGTGAGAAACATCCTTTTCGGATGCAAGAGCAACATCAACAGCAGGGGAATAAAAACCATAGTTCCATTTGAGAATCCATGGAATTTTATATTTACTGACGAAATAAAGGGTAACTGGAACACAGCAATTGGCTGGAATAGAAGGAGCTCTGCAACTAAAAACATTCAAAACTGACTGAAGCTCAATTGGAAGGATTTTATAGATGAGACCAAATCTTTCCCACCATAAAATAAACCAATGAGGAATTTGACTTTTAAACTTGTGGTCAAATTGGATGAACCACGAATGACTAAAAGATGGAGTTTGAAAGAAAAAGACTCTGTTCCAAGCTTCCATATAATCATAATAGCAAAACTGGCTATCATGATCATTTAACTGTCGTAAATCGGAAGGATGATTACCCCAGTCAGACATGGAGATAATCCGTTTAATATAAAGAGAATGATAGATGATTTTTGAAGAATTATTTCTATCATGAATAGATTTAATTAGGATTGACTGAGTTTGAAGAAGGACATCCTTATAATACATAAGAGATTTATAAGGAGCCAAAGGAAGAAAATGCCAACCAGTTGGGAAGAACTGGGCGGCCAATTTAATTAGATCATCAATTGATTTCATATGTCTCTCAATATGAAATAAATTGGTGGAGTAAACAGGAACATACTCTGAAAAAGTACGTTGACTAGAAGAAGGGTTACTAGAAGAAGAAGCAAAAGGATCAACCATTTGAGGGGGCTGGGCCAAAACTGAACTATATGGCTTTGAACCAGAAACAAGAGGAGCAAACCTATTAACTACAGTAAAAGGGGTAACTGGGTGTGGGATTACAGCTCCCAAGGGCTTCTGACTAGGCGGGCCTGAGCCTGGAGGGCCAGGAGGCCTAACATTCTTGCTGGATCCTCTCACACTCATTTTGATTTGGAGGGGTACCAGAATTAATAAATTCTCTAGTAAGAAAATCAGGAACAGAATTCTCACTACCTTTAATATATTCAATATCAAAATCAAAAATACTTAAAATAGATTGTCAACGGGCAAAAATATGTTTAGCAGCAATATTTTTAACATCTTTTTCTAAAATATATTTTGCTGACTTACAATCAATACGAACCAAAAATCTTTGATTTAATAAATAATTTTGAAATTTACTAATACATAAAACTAATGCTAAAAAAAAAATTTAATAGTACTATAGTTTAACTGAGCTTGATTCCAAGCGCTAGAGTGAAATCGAACAATTTGTTCAGAAGAAGCAGGGATTAATTTCTGCTTCAGAATACCGCCAAAACCAATTTCGGAGGCGTCAGTTTCAATAATCTTGAAAGCATATTCATTAGAGATGCCAAGGCAGGGCAAAACCTTAACATATTTTTTAACTTGCTGGACAATGGCAGTATGCTCATCAGTCCAGGGAGGAGGATTCTTCTGTAAACGAAGGAACAAAGGTTTACAAATTTTTCTTAAATTTTGATAAAACTTGTCAACGTAATTAAGAGATCCAAGGAATCTGTTGAGCTGGGTTTTATCAGTGATTTTATCAGGAAATTTATCTGCGAATTGGATAACTCATTGAATCGGGCGGACTAGACCATGATGAATATCATGACCTAGGAATTTGACTCTAGTTTGGAACAGACTACATTTTGTAGGAGAAAGGACCAAACCATTGATTTTAATAGCTCTGAAGAACGAATTCAAGTGTTTGAAGTGTTCATTAATTGACTTGGAGAAGACCAGAATATCATCAATATAAACAATAATGAAATGACTGAAAGGATTCAAAATTTCATTGAGAATATTTTGAAATTCTCTGGGAGCGTTCTTCAAGCCAAATGCTTGAACAACCCATTCATAGTGACCAAAGGGGGTGGTGAAGACAGTTTTATATCTATCACTAGGATGAATACTGACTTGCCAGAAACCCGACTTAAGGTCAAATTTACTAAAAATGGTAGCATTACTAAGCCGACTAAGAAGGTCTTCCTTATTGGGTAGGGGATACCTAATCCATTCTAAAACCTTATTAAGAGGCTTGTAATTGATAACTAGGCGAGGAACACCTCTCTTTTTCTCAGCTTCATTATTAACATAAAAGGCTAGGCAAGACCAAGGTGACTTACTATATTTTATTAGGCCTTTTGCAAGCAAGTCATTAATCTCTTGTTTGCAAAGTTTCATCTGCTGATGACCCATTTGGATAGGCCTAGCCTTAGTAGGAATCAAGTGTTCTTTGAATTCCTTAGCATAAGGTAGTCTAACCACATGTTTCCTTCTATGCCAAAAGGCATTAGGAGAATCAGCACATAAATTTTTAACCATAAACAATCGAAGTTCTTCGATATTATCTTGAATTTTATCAAAAAGGAGAAGATCTTCAACTTGCTTATATTTGATTTCTTGTTTTAAGAATTTTAACTGAGAAGTTTTACAGTTTAACAAATTCAAAGATTTGAAATAGATTCGTCCTGAATGAATTTCAAATCTCTTTCCTTAGGCTGAGTGATAAACTCAAAAATCACTTTCTGACCTAAGTGCTCAGTTGTTAAACCATTGTTACTAGTAGTAAATGGATATAATAAATATATAAACAAAAGTCCTAAAATTATCTTATCTGTCAAGTTGCGAATTAAAACAAAAGAAGTTTTAAAACACATATTATCTTGGCAAATATGAACTTTAGGCAGTTTATATTTTATCTCCATGCTACTACCATTAGCAGAATTAAGTCGTTCACTAGTTTTCACGTAGAACTTGGTAGGAATCAATCCTTCCTGAATGCAATTGAGATCAGCACCTATATCCACAAGGGCAGGAAGTTGTATTGCAAAAGTTCCATCAACTATTAAACGAACCATTATATACCATTTCTGAATAGTTATATCTTTTAATTTTTTTAATGAATTACCTTGAACCATTAGGAGAGACTCATCATCTTTGACTCCGGAAGATTCAGGGTGATCTTCATTATCTGAGGAATCGGAAATATGAAGTTCTGAACCTTTAGAGCTCAAAGCAGTCATATCTTTCCTTAAGTCTGAAATTTCAATCTTAAGACCAGAAAGTTCTTTCTTAAGTTTGTTGACTTCTTGGTTCAACTCTGGGAGGGTAATTTCCTTCTCAGCAGTTTTAAATCTCTCAAGGGTTTTGTTAAGGCTAAGAACAGGTTTTTCTTTACCTCTAATAACCTTACCCTTTCCCGAGTTATTTTTAGAAAATAAATCTTTTAACTGTTTTATACACTGTAATTTTAAATCTTCATCAGTAAGTTTACTAATTAACTCAATTAACAAAGAGCTTTATTGATCCTCTTTGCTAAGTACGCTAATAGTCTTACAACAATCAGATCTACAATTATCAGTACAAAGGGTGACTTCATTATCTTCACTAGGAGTTTGACTATTTTCTTCATTACCAGAGGAATAAGGAATATCAGAGTGATCATTATCATCATCAGTCTGAATTCTTATTAACTCTAAAATCTTATCAGTGTCTTCAGTAGAAATAATATATATATATATATATACACTTCTAAGTTGGACCAATAATCATACTCCACGGATCTTAATAAAAAATATTTATTTTTATATTAAATAAAACATGGATTTGGAGAAAGAATAAAATATTATTAAGGCAAAACCTATCTTTAATTTCATGTTGTTCAAGTTCACTAATTTAATGGTTATAAATGATACTCATTATGTTCTAAAATTAAAAAAAAAATTGAGGTCAAATAATAGCATATTAAATTTTAAAATTGGTATGATTTATAAAAATTTAAAATAAATTTTGTACTTAATATTTTTTGTTATATATTATACAATTATAATAATTATATCAATTAAAATTAAATCAATTTATACCAATTTGAAGTTTAATTGTCGTCGTTTAACTTCAAAAGTCAAATTGTATCCCTCTAATTTTGAAAAAGGAGTAAAAAATAATAATAATTTTCATAAATAAAAGTGTTGCACAAGATACCTTTTATATAAATAATAAATAGGGTTCATTCACGTACGAGCACAAAAATAAAATAACTACGGAGTTTATTCTAAAATTAAAAATGAAAAAATTATGTTGAGTGCCTATGTAAAATTTTATGGTCATAAAACAATTCGCAAATAAATATTACACTTTTCCTAAAATGTAAGAAATATATAAATATAAAATTTACTAGATATATACAACTATACAAGTAAATATGCCCAAATAAGAAAAAAAAAAGTTTACATAAAATCTAGATAAAGTTGCCTAACTAAAGAACAAATATATTAGTATCCCTCATTTCGTGCTATTTTTGCACATACGGTAAAATATAGAATAATTCTATTTATGCGTAATATTTCATACATTTGTAAAAGTTACATGGTGAAACAATGTGAACTCTTTAACTTATTTCAACAGTATTTAAAAGTTTATAATTAATTTTTCATCATTTTTTAATATATAAACAAGTTTAAATCATTGTTTAAAATATGTTATTATTGGTAAGGGTATAATAGTTCAAACAATATTTTTTTATCCAATCCTTTAATTAATCCTGGAAAATACAAATATAAAATATGATTATTTTAAATTATCCCATGAATAATCCCATAAAAACAAACATGTGATTAGAACTATTTAATCCTAGGGTTAATAGTCTTGAGATTATAATCCTTACAAACAAACATGGCCTAAAGAGTTAGGAGAGAGAATTAGGTCTAGCCTCGCAAGGTCTTGTAGAACCTAAAATCACTTCTTCAATCAATATTCTCTTGGTGGATCACCTCTAGGGCGTTGCACACTTTGAGTAGTGAACGTTTGATCCAAGGAATTAGAGAAGCGGGAAGGAGAAAAGGATTGGAGTTTGAAGATCACATCCAAGAGTTGATCATCTTCATAAGGTATATCTTTTATCTTTTCTTAATTAATAATATTGCACAAGGGTGATTCTTGGGACTGCAAAAAAAAATTAAATATGATTTATTCCATACTTTCGCTATTTTACAATGTTGATTGTATGTATGTCTTGTTTCTGCAAACCTACACAAATATCCACAATCTGAGTTGCAAAGAAGCAATATCTTCATAATTCAATGTGTACCACCTTTGGGGGTGCTCGATGGGAAACATCTAGGGATTGACAAGAGTAGGGGAGAAGAAGTTCTCGTTGATCAATTGGATCTTCTACCCCCGAAGTCTCTTTGGGATAGACCCTTTCGGTCCATATTAAATCTATAAGGGGACTTCTGGAACCTCATCCCCAATGAATACAGATGCATCCACATATGGCGGATGAGTAAGCAGAGTCAATTCGGACTAGGTGTTGTTGGGTTTATACGAAATCATGAGCGCAATCAAATTGCAAAATTTAGGGGAAGCATAGTATATCAGAGTTTAAAATTTTCTACAAAACCATTACCCAAATCATCCTTTATGCAAATTATTAATTTAAAATGATAAATAAGAAGTTATGGAATCATACCCTTGTAGAACGAAACTTCCACATGTACGAGTTCATTTCCTTGTTCTTCGTGATCTCCTTGAATTTTTGGGTTAGATTCCTTCTTTTGATCAACGTTAGCCACCCAAGTGTTTGGCCTCTAGAAGTGATCCACTAAGGAAGAGGAATTATCAAGAAGGAGGGTGATTGGCTAAACCCTAGTTTTTTATCCTCTATAGAAAAGGAGTACTCTCCAACAATTAAAATTTTATCAACTGATATCTAGCATAAGACTCCTCTTATATAGATATTGGTCAACCCTTCTAATCCTATTAGACATAGGTTTTTATTTAATTAATTAGACTTTCCAACATATTGAGATTTAATTAATTAAACTCTTTTAATTAATTTACCTCCTAATCTTATTAGGGATAAATGAGAGTACTAATATTAAATTAATTCCTAAACTCCTTTAAAAATTAAAATAATAATTATTATAATAATATTAATAAGACTCCTCTTATTAATTTATATTTAATATTTTCAAAATATTAAATAATAAACATTAAGCTATTTAATTTATTCTATCACCATAGATTAAATTAATTACAACTTAATACACTATTACGATTATGTCATTATCTTTTTAAATAATTATTCTTCCTTTTATGGTGTGACCCTTTAGGTTCTCCATAATAAACCGATTATGAATAAATTAATTAGAACAATTCTAATCTTATTTAAATAAATAAATTAAACTAATAATCTATTTAAATAAATAATATTTATTTTACAATAGGGAGAAGCCTCTCTAGCGATCAACGACTTTCCAAATAATATAAATTTTAACATTAATCATAAAAGAAACTGTGAGTAAATAGTTACCGTATAATTCAATCCTTCTACCATACAATGTCTCAATTAAATATAAGACATGAAATTACTATCAAGTCTTATTTTATTTAATTATATATATTTTGATTAGAAAATGCACAACTCCAAATAATGCAAATTAGAAACTCCTTTCTAATTTCATCCTACCTTGGCCAAGGACTACTGGGTTGTCATTTAACGAATCACATAGGACATATCTCTTCTTTTACTAGAAGTGGTAAATTCTTTATTGACCATTCATTATCTCTATATGTAACTTATTACACCCAAGCATACCCTTTGATATACCCTAAGGGTCTTAAGGAATAAGTCAAAGTATAATTCATTACATACAAGATACTATGATAGTCTCAAGTCCAAGGATCAATTGTACTACTATCACATTAGGAATTCCTATTGACAAGCAAGTAAAACTCCATTAGGTATTCCATAGCGAGTCACGTTCAGTGAACTTATTCTCCAATAAGCACCTACATACTTATTTTAGTGTCTCCACACAAATGATCATGAGATCAATTATCCTCATCCAATGAGCAAGCAACATATGTACCAATCTATCCAGATTTACTAATCCCCTTTTAGTAATCCAACGATTGGGAACTATTTTAGTTTTAAGCTTTCTAACAATTTAGAATTCATTAGCATGATCAACATCATGATTCTAAAAGCATTGCTTAAAACTATAGGTTATTTACATATAATAAAAAACAGCATCATGTAGATAATTAATTGCCTTTAATAAATTAATACTTTTATTAATAAATAAATTAGATCGTCTCCAAAGTATATGCTTTATCATCATACATGATTGGCTTGTATGCATACTACTTTCAATCTCTCACTTGCACTAAAGCCAATAGCCATGGTATCTCATACCCATCTTCTCTAAGTGATGATAAAACTGCTGTTGTGTTAAAGCTTTAGTAAATGAATCTGCAATGTTGTCTGGAGAGTCTACACGCTCCAAGGTGACGTCTCTTCTTTCAATGATTTCTTTAATCAAAGTGTCGTAACACATGTTTGGATTCAAGATGAGACTTAAAAAATATTCCTAGTTCTGTAATGAACTTTTCATCTAAAACATCAACTTGCAGCTTCACTTAAAGTTATATACTTTGTCTTTGTCACTAAACCAGCAACCTTTTGCTGTTTGAAACCTTTTCAATTCACTGCACCACATTTCAAGATAACGACTTACCCTAAAGTGATTTTGCTTTAGTCTTGGTCAGTCTGAAAACTTGAGTCTGTTTAGTCCTCTAGTTTAATTCAGACCCATCATGTGTCATGATGACATCCTTAGTGTCAGTTAAGTACTTTAAGATGTTTATCACTATCTTACAGTGATCTTCTCTAGAATATGACTAATCAACATCAAGTCTCATATATTTCATTGCATACATGATAGTAACTCATGCAATCTCTCTTTTATTGAGGATAATTTTAGAGATATACACTCCATAGCTCATCATCATTGTCGACGTCGGGTACAAAAATCCGCGGGTCGGGTCACAACCCGGATCTTTTATCTATTCCTAAGTTATCTCTACCCTTACTCTTTTTATTGCGAAAAAGGTTTTGAAGGGTTTTTTAGAAAAAAGCCAACATGTATCATGTCGACGATTTGTTCGTTTTACAGAGTCGCCAATTGGTAGATTTAAAATGGTTGTACCAACTCAACCGAGTTTGTTTGAAAGAAGCCCAACTGTTGGACACAGTCAAAACTTCATCTTTGAAAACAAAGTTTGAGTTCGGGGGATTGGTTAAGTGTGGGGAAGGTGTTTAGCATCCCACAACTCCCGTGTAAACACGGTACCGCAATCTTTTCAATATTTTCCTTAAAACTAAAATGTGTGTGTGAATGCTGTTTGAAAATTGGGCCTATGTTTGATTGATTAAAAAGAGTACTTTGCTTCATTGAACCTATATACGACGGGTTTGATTTGATTTTGCTAAAGTCTTTGATTTGATTTGCAAAAGTGTTTAATTTGATTTGCAAAAGCTTTTCTTTTGTTTTGAATTGAAAATGATGTTTTGAAAGCTCATTATCAAACCCTTACGCTAACATAGGAATTGAAGCCTGTTGATACTTCCATTTTATCTTTTCAGCCTCAAGGCACAATTTGAATGGTGATTTGTCGGGCTGCGAAGAATCCTCGACCACAGAAATAAATACAAATGTCGGTCTCCTCATAGGCATGAAAACCATCGGAGGGACACTGACACGGCAAACCATATTTTTCACTATGTTGAGACCTTAAATTCGGATAACCGTTTTAAGGTCTTTGCATGTACATTTTACAGAAAAACTGGCAAGGTACATTCGTAAAGCGAAGTTTGTCCATCGTGGGAATCAGATTTTGATCGATTTGATCATGAATCCCATAATTCCTAGGCTCACATGAGAGTAGCCAATAAACCTGCACAGTTCAAATTTGTACAGAAACAGATATATATCCCAATATTGCCAGAACCGAGAATTCATCAGTAAATCCTGGTTCGCACCTGGCCGAAGCGACTCGTTCCCACTAAATAGCGATCTAAGGGACGCGAGGTTACTTTTGTGACTGAAAAATGTCGATTCATATCGAATGAATATTTAAAGCATTAATTTATTGAAAAGCAAGTAAAGCCAAGATATATACACAGTTATATATACAAAAGCTGTAAAGGGCGATGGGTTTTCTCACCGGTGTCCGGACTAGAATTGAAATATATATATATATATATATATATATTGACAGAAAAGTAGTCAACCAAGACTGGGAAGAGATCCCAGTGGTGGTGAAGGCTGCTTATATATGCATATTTATATATAAAAGCAGTAAAAAGGCCACAGAATAATCCAGGCCGAACTGAAATATAAATGTACAGAAATGTAGTCAACCAGGGACTAGGAAGATAACCCAGTAATGGTGAAGTGTGCTAAAACATTATAAAGGCCATAGAATAATCTAGGCAGGACAAAAATATATATATATATATATATATATATATATATATATATTGACAGAAATGTAGTCAACCAAGACTGGGAAGAGAACCCAGTGGTGGTGAAGGCTGTTTATATATGCATAAATATATATAAAAGCCGTAAACTACCTCAGATTTGACATCTGGGCTTGACAGAATTGAAAAGTTAGTAGATATATAGTTAAATAAACACGGGAAAAATTCAAACCCGGACTAGGAAGAGAACCCAGTCCGACGAAGTTGCTTAAAATGAAGTTGCTAGTGCACTGAAGCTGTTAGAGCTGTCGGATCATCAATCCGAGTTGTAGAAATGCCAGAAATTGAGTTTATGTACAAAAATGTACCAAATTTTGACGAAAACGGCCACGGAACTAAGTTCCGAGCATATTTAGAAAACATAATATGATATGCAAGTGCAAAACAGTGCAAAGAAGTAGGAATCCCTTTTTGATCGTAAAAATACTTACAATAGCTGCTACACGGGCTTTTTACCAAATCTTAGGCTCTAAACGTCAGAATCTTCCGGTTATTTTCTGATATGTGGTAGTATGTGGGTATATCTACATGTCAGAGTGAAAAAATTTGGGTTTAGAAGAGGTGAAAAAGCCAGAGAATCAAACGGGCAGAGGTTCACGGCGTTTTAGAATTCTTTAAAATGAGGGGGGATGCACGTTTATTTATAGGCCACAGAGCCTCAGATCTACCTGATTCTGCCACAGGTAGAGGTGTGTCTCCTCTAGTGGGGTCCACATGTTCAGTTGAGTAGTCTCGAAGTACGTGCACTTTGAGCAACACGAGGTCGAAGTCAAAACTTTCTAACTTTTGATTGGAGCGTCCGTTTGAGGAGTGCGATACCTTTACGAAAAGCCCTCGCCGAGAGTGTCACAATGATCTGGGATTAAACACTTTCTGGGTCCAACAAGATGGGTTCATAACTAGGTCTTCGATTCCCCTCTTTTTGTTCGTTGAGCTGTCTTGCGCTGTTTGCACTCGGGATTGTCGTTATACTTCGTTCTGACCTTGGTGGCATCAATTCGGCTTAAGTTTGACCGAATCAGCTTGATATTGGTAAAATGACCATTTTTCCCCTCTCGGGGTTGCTGCAGCGCCCCCAAATCCGGGTCCCCAGAACCACAGACCTGGTACATCATTTCTATAACTATTGCGAAATATATAAACATAAAGTGTTTATACAATAACTTTTTACAACATTATCCCCAAGGTCTGTAACATTAACTTAATACCTGCCTTCAATATCCTATACGACATACCATGTCATTTGCATTCAATACTATTACCATTTTAACCGTACAATAATCCAATCCTGGAGCTTGTCTTTGCCTTTGACTGTGTCCGAAGTTTTTCTTTAATCTGAAATGTTTATCACGATATAGCAAGGGAGAGCAACAAGTTTGCCCAGCAAGTTTAAGTTCAAATAAAGATATATCATAAATGAAAAGAATAATAAGCTGACAAACTTTCAACAATATAAGAATTGTGAAAGAACATGAATTAATAATACTAAATAGCCAACAATGAACATGAATAAATTTAACTGAACAATATGGTAATGAAGGTGATCAGCCTTTCATTCCTGATGAATATATATACAATATGCACAACGTGTAAATCAATAATTAGTATAGATGTGAATAATCAACAATAATTATTCACGAATATGCATTACAATAACAACTCGAGTTCGAGTTAGGAAACTTGCTCAATAAAAGTATGGTCTAGGAACTTGCCTGTATTGTCGATTACTGCTACGCAATATAATTTAATCGATTTATTGAAAAGACCTATCAGTTTTAAGATTGATCTTTCAATTAGCATAATATACATTATTCCACAATACTATTACTTTAAAAGTAAACCATCTAACACTTAACCACATAGTCAAATATTAGATATCCTTAACACCATTCTTATTTATAAACCTAAACTTAGCACACATCGAGTCTTTAATAGTATTCAATATAGTATACTGAGTGGTTTCCCACAAATAACTAATAAATTAGTTTCCGTCTAGTCTACACTATTTTCACAGTGAGTTAGATCGGTTACTAATTCGTAGATCCCTTCCCCATATGAAGGAGTCATTTAGCCCAGCTACTATACATCAACCATTAAAGAGTACGATTGTACTACCTTAGACTTAACACTACTGTATCATATAACTTGTAAATTAACACTTAATCCTTCATTTTATAAGTCCTTTATAATTTAGTAAGTCGAATACCTAATCCAGCAACCTGGATTCAGATTGAATTTCAATTTAGTAACTAATTCCCAATCCAGCAGACTGCATACAACTGACCTCCAATCCAGCAAGCCTGGATTCAACTGACATCCAATCTAGCAAGCCTGGATTCAAACTGGCATCCAATCCAGCAAGCCTAGATTCAACTAATTTCAAATTCAACAAGCCTGGATTCATCAATCCTTCAATATATCAACCTAGATTATCTAAACAGACCAATCCAGCATCCTGGATTATCCAAACAGATCATTCCAGTAACTTGATGGTCAATCCAGCAAACCAGATTGCAATCCAGTAACCTGATGGCCAATCCAGCAAGCTGGATTCCCCTTTTTTAATCTAAACATCTTATTATTTTTTTATCTTTTGTCTTCACATAAATACATGTATTCCATACACAAAAATAATTTTTCAGAAATTTTTCAATTTCCTTTAGTATTTTTCAAAAATCCATTTTTAGTTAATTCCTTAACAAATTTGCTACATCACGCTTAACTCCAGAAATTCCCAACTCATGGCGTGATCTTACACATGTTATCGTGAGCCTCCATTTTAAATTTCGAGGCCATCGGAGTTATACAACTCCGGTTATAGTTATTTTTGTCAGAAAAATACAAATATTGAAATAGTCATAACGTGCTCAATTGAAGTCGGAATGAGCTCATTTTTGGACACAAGCTACTTTATATCATAGATTTTAATGTCCCAAAAGAATGGAATTTATTTCATAAATTAAGTGGACGAAATTGCCCTTACAATTTCTGGACAGATTGCTTTCCGGGTTTTTTAGATTATACGTCCTTTGCTAATTTCTGTCCACACAAAAATCTACAAGAAATTTTTCAGTGATTCAACTTGAAAAAGTTAGAAGACTTCTATATCTAACTCTAAAAATTGACCACACTAAGAAATTAGAACTACACTAGAAGATATGGTCGTTTGAATTTCAGGTTTCATTTTTCCCAAAAATAATTTTTTCTAATATTGGTGTTTTGTAAGAAATCTTCCTAGATCTTTTGATTAACCGAACATTAAACATCATAAACCATTATAATACATACTAATACACCGTAAGATCAAGGATCTACCATGATCCATGATCTATTACACAAAACATACACTAAATCCAAGCAAAACATAATTTAGGCTAGGAAAATCAAGATTTTTTAACTTTTAAAACATAGTTTCACCTTTCTTGTTTTAGATCTAACTTTTGATCCTTAAAAGTGATAGATCTAAACATATAACACTTATATACATATAGATCTAGAGATTTGAAATCTTAGATCTTCATTTCCTCAAAATAAATTTAAACCAAAAGGAAACAAATTAGTTTAGGATGTTTTATACCTTTTGTGTGCAAGCTCTTCTCCTTCCATGGCTACCTCTCTCTTTCTTTACCTCATACATGGCTGATCTCTCCCTATTTTCTCTCTCTAAGTGGCGGGTAGGAGGAATAGAAAGGTGAGAGAAGATTGTTTCTTATTTCCTTTTTCCTTTAGTAGGTAAAAATGATTTTTAGGAGAGAGAGAGAGAGTTTAGATGATTTGCAAAAGTGTATAGATATATCATTGGTATATCTATATTATCTTTCCACTTCTCTCTCTTCCTCCGTCATTAAGTTGTGACTTGTAACCTTTAGTTTACTTTCTAATTTGGTTAAAGTGGGTGGCTTAGTAAAAATTGGACACATGTGGGGAGTAGGTAGGGAGTTAGTAAATACAATCATTACCTCACATGCACATCCTCTCCCTTCCTCTTTGGGACGAAATTTGGGCCTTCTCCCCCCATTTGGTTTAATTCTTTTGCCTTATCTTGCTTATCAAATATCCAACAATGTCCCTTATAATTGAGCTAAAGTCTTGGACTCTAAATTAATTATTTTGGGCTTGCTAATAAAATAATTGGACTATATAAATTAACATAGTCCATTACTTTTAATTCTATCATATCCTAATTATTTAATTAGGATTTCTATTCCCCACATTTGCAAATCAAATCCTTAATCTTGTACATTTAACTACTTAACCCAATTAGACTTGATTTACTAAAATTAATTAATTGAGATATATAAAATAAATCTCTTAGTGTTAGTTAATATTTTAAATACTAACATCCTTTCCTATTATAACCCTTAGGTTATTTAAATTCCCATACCTAATATATATATTAGGTTATATTAGTTTCTTTTATTTGCTTATTATATAATAAAGAAATATAAGCAATCAAATAATATACATACTCATACCAAATAATTTAATACTTTGAAAAATATTCCACAAATCTCATACTATATTTATTCTTATCATTCCTCTTGCTAAAATATGTATATCACATCACTAAATATATATATATATATATATATATATATATATATATGTACCTATACATATACACATTTTAAGAATTCAACTCAAACCATATAGGTTCTTCTTTAAAAATTTTAAATGCATACCCTATTTCCAGTCTAGGTCTTATTATTTAACCTTTATTTAATCATTTAAGATTTCATTAATCTTATATATTCTCAGGTTGTCACATTCACCCCTGCTTCTAAGAATTTCGTCCTCAAAATTACAGCCTACTAATCTCTACTCCTTCTATTCACCAAAACTAAGTTTTTAACTTAACCTTTATCTGATTTCATTCTCATTTAATGAGTACACACGGCTTCCTTCTATGAGAAATTATTATATCATCGCATTCTACCCATACTTCTCCCCAAGGAGTTAAAAAAATTTATATCATGCTGAGGGATCATATAGACCATGAACACATAGTTTTAACGATATTTATATCGCAAAACAGTAAATTACTAGGTATGTTTACAATCACAAAGAAAGTAAACTACAACTGCTAGTACTTTAGGTGATTAGCCTATCGTACGCTTACGTCATGCATAATGTATCAATCATGCCTAGCGAATATTTTCGCTACTAGATTGGATTATTTTATCCAATCGACATAGTTCACCTCGGTCTTATCATAGGATCCCGCACCAAAACAATTTGGTTCAGCATAAGCTTTTAAAGAATACTTTGAATTTTCATGACCATTTGTCTAGCTGAATCAAACAGCTTAGACTCATACCAAAAATTTGAATTTCAATCGAAACATATGTCTAGCCAAATTAATTGGCAGGAAATTATCTTTAAAATTCTGAAATTATTTTATGACGCAATGATACCGCACTGTATTTACAGTCCGTTTGAGGATTCCGTCATTCTATGACTTTGTCATACTACATCATACTATAGTGGGCTGACGATCTTTAGATCACATCCAACACTAAGTAATTCTGCATTGATAACTCCATCATTTTTATCATCTTTGCACCAGGTTACATGATGCATTGATGATATAAAAATACATTTTGATATTTTAAATAATCTTTGTCTAGCTGAAACAATTAGCGTAGACTTTTCTTTAAATAGCTCAAAACCATTGAAAATCATTTTTGATGTTAACATGCCGCAACTGGTAACGATGTGTTAGTGGCACGAAGACCACCTCTACACAATTGTAACCATGTGTTGATGATAATAACAATTCATTTATATTTTTAAAGACACATCAGTGCGAATTTAGCTTGATGTCAAAAAATTTGAAGTCTAGCACAGCTAGAAGATTTGGAATATCTATGCTTCCACCATCAACTTCAATTCTTCTAATGATCAATTGCTTAATATTTTTATCTATTTCTATTATCCTTAATCCTTCATTCACAATTTTCCTATACCCCCGCATAGTTCATCAAACATACCACACGTTATGAGTTCAGAAACTTACCACAATCATATGGGTTTAGGAACTTATCCTAGTCAGACCAAAATCGTCCATTTGCTGAGGGGTTATGCCATACAATTATGAGTCACGAACTTACCATACGTATGAGTTTAAAAAACTCGCACATAATCTTATATTCTTTACCTATCCGTTATACACATGAGAAAAGAATCACATTCTCATCATACATATAGCGAATAGCGCGACACCGATATTTCAATGATTATGAATGTGATAACTAAGTAGTCGTTAGACCAAGCACAAAACCCCCGCCCATACAAAGGTTTGTACAACTCAGCTATCACATGAGTCCTCAACTGAAATCCCACATAATCCTAGCTCCCTCAATACTCGATACGAATTTTATTTAATACGTATCTACAATTCACAACTCTTTCCTAAGTTTTAATAGTACAATTTCATAGTACAACTGTCATACAGCAACTCTGCTATAAAGTTTTCAATCATTTGATTGATCCTCCTCCTGCTATGACCATATCAGATCACGTTGTGATCTCATATTATAATCGTATTATATTACAATTCTTTCCTATCTTATGATCGTTTTGTTTTACGATCTTCTTTTCCTTTATACTTTTAGTCTTTTAGACTCTATTTATTCATTACTATTGTTCATCTTTATTATCAGAGTTAGGTAACTCTGGATCTTTATTATTTGTCAGGATTCTTCTTTGAATCTTATTGACTTATTAATACCTTGCCCAAATTCATCGCTTAGAACTTAAACTCTATTTGAGTTTATTCCTTATCCTCATCCTTGCGGTTATAGCCTAAGGTAACCCTACCTAAGGTTTATAACCTACAGCTCAAATACCAACAGTAGCGCCCCCAAATCCGGGTTCCCAGAACCACGGACCTGATACATCATTTCTATAACTATTGCGGAAGAGATAAACATAAATTGTTTATACAATAACTTTTTATAACATAATTCCCAAGGTCTGTAACCTTAACTTAATACCTGCCTTCAATATCCTGTACGACATACCATGTCATTTGCATTCAATACTATTACCAATTTAACCGTACAATAATCCAATCCTGGAACTTGTCTTTGCCTTTGATTATGTTCGAACTTTCTTCTTTAATCTGAAATGTTTATCATGATAAAGCAAGGGTGAGCAACAAGTTTGTCTAGCAAGTTTAAGTTCAAATGAAGATATATCATAAATGAAAAGAATAATAAGCTGACAAACTTTCAACAATATAAGAATTGTGAAAGAACATGAATCAATAATGTTGAAGAGCCAACAATGAACATGAATAAATTCAACTGAACAATATGGTAATGAAGATGATCAGCCTTTCATACCTGATGAATATATATACAATATGCACAACGTGCAAATCAATAATCAGTATAGATGTGAATAATCAACAATAATTATTCACGAACATGCTTTACAATAACAACTTGAGATCGAGTTAGGAAACTTGCACAATAAAAGTATAGTTTAGGAACTTGCCTGTACCGTCGATTACTGCTACGCAATATAATTTAATCGCTTTATTGAAAAGACCTATCATTTATAAGATTGATCTTTCAAGTAGCATAATATACATTATTCCACAATACTATTACTTTAAAAGTAAACCATCTAACACTTAACCACATAGTCAAATATTAGATATCCTTAACACCATTCTTATTTACAAGTCTAAACTTAGCACACATCGAGTCTTTAATAGTATTCAATATAGTATACTGAGTGGTTTCCCACAAACAACTAACAAATTAGTTTCCGTCTAGTATACAATATTTTCACAGTGAGTTCGATCGGTTACTAATTCGTAGATCCCTTTTCCATATGAAGGAGTCGTTTAGCCCAGCTACTATACATCAACCATTAAAGAGTACGATTGTACTACCTTAGACTTAACACTACTATATCATATTACTTGTAAATTAACACTTAATCTTTCATTTTATAAGTCCTTTATAATTTAGTAAGTCGAATACCTAATCCAACAACCTGGATTCAGATTGAATTTTAATTTAGTAACTAATTCCCAATCCAGCAGACTGCATACAACTGACCTCCAATCCAGCAAGCCTGGATTCAACTGACATCCAATCCAGCAAGCCTGGATTCAAGCTGACATCCAATCTAGCAAGCCTGGATTCAACTAATTTTAAATCCAGCAAGCCTGGATTCATCAATCCTTCAATCTAGCAACCTAGATTATCTAAACAGACCAATTCAGCATCCTGGATTATCCAAACAGATCATTCCAACAACTTGATGGTTAATCCAGCAAACCAGATTGCAATCCAGCAACCTGATGGCCAATCCAGCAAGCTGGATTTCCTTTTTTTAATCTAAATATCTTATTATTTTTTTATCTTTTGTTCACACATAAATACATGTATTCCATACACAAAAATAATTTTTCAGGAATTTTCAATTTCCTTTAGTATTTTTCAAAAATCCATTTCTAGTTAATTCTTTAAGAAATTTGCTACATCACGCTTAACTCCAGAAATTCCCAACTCTTGGCATGATCTTACACATGTTATCGTGAGCCTCCAGTTTAAATTTTGTGGCCATCGGAGTTATACAACTCCGGTTATAGCGATTTTTGTCGAAAAAACACAAATATTGAAATAGTCATAACTTGCTCAATTTAAGTCGGAATGGGCTCATTTTTGGACACAAGCTACTTTATATCATATATTTTAATTTCCTAAAAGAGTGGAATTTATTTTCAAAATTAAGTGGACAAAACCACCCTTATGATTTCTGGACAGATTGCTTTTCGGGTTTTTCAAATTTTACGTCCTTTGCTAATTTCAGTCCACAAAAATATCTACATGGAATTTTTTAGTGATTTCACTTGAAAAAGTTATAAGACTTCTATATCTAACTCTAGAAATTGACCACACTTAGAAATTCAAAATACACTAGGAGATATGACCGTTTGAATTTTAGTTTGCGTTTTTCCCAAAAATAGTTTTTCTAATCTTTGTGTATTGTGAGAAATCTTCCCAGATCTCTTGATTAACCGAACATTAAATATTATAAACCATTATAATACATACTAATACACCGTTAGATCAAGGATCTACCATGATCCATGATCTATTACACCAAACATACACTAAATCCAAGCAAAACATAATTTAGGCTAAGAAAATCAAGATTTTCTTACTTTTAAAACATAGTTTCACCTTTCTTGTTTTAGATCTAACTTTTGATCCTTAAAAGTGATAGATCTAAATATATATAACACTTATATACATATAGATCTAGAGATTTAAAACCTTAGATCTTCATTTCCTCAAAATAAATTTAAACCAAAAGGAAACAAATTAGTTTAGGATGTTTTATACCTTTTGTGTGCAAGCTCTTCTCCTTCCATGGCTACCTCTCTCTTTCTTTGCCTCATACATGGCTGATCTCTCCCTATTTTCTCTCTTTAAGTGGCGGGTGGGAGGAATAGAAAGGTGAGAGAAGATTGCTTCTTATTTCCTTTTTTCTTTGGTAGGTAAAAATGATTTTTAGGAGAGAAAGAGAGAGTTTAGATGATTTTCAAAAGTGTATAGATATACCATTGGTATATCTATATTATCTTTCCACTTCTCTCTCTTCCTCCATCATTAAGTTGTGACTTGTAAGCTTTAGTTTACTTGCTAGTTTGGTTAAAGTGGGTGGCTTAGTAAAAATTGGGCACATGTGGGGAGTAGGTAGGGAGTTAGTAAATAAATTCATTACCTTACATGCCCATCCTCTCCCTTCCTCTTTGGGCTGAAATTTGGGCCTTCTCCCCCCATTTGATTTAATTCTTTTGCCTTATCTTGCTTATCAAATGTCCAACATGTCCCTTATAATTGAGCTAAAGTCTTGGGCTCCAAATTAATTATTTTGGACTTGCTAATAAAATAATTGGACTATGTAAATTAACATAGTCCATTACTTTTAATTCTATCCTACTCTAATTATTTAATTAGGGTTTCCATTCCCCACATTTATAAATCAAATCCTTAATCATGTACATTTAATTACTTAACCCAATTAGACTTGCTTTACTAAAATTAATTAATTGAGATATATAAAATAAATCTCTTAGTGTTAGTTAATATTTTAAATACTAACATCCTTTCCTATTATAACCCTTAGGTTATTTAAATTCCCATACCTAATATATATATATATATATATATATATATATATAAGGTTATATTAGTTTCTTTTATTTGCTTATTATATAATAAACAAATATAAGCAATCAAATAATATACATACTCATACCAAATAATTTAATACTTTGAGAAATGTTCCACAAATCTGATACTATATTTATTCTTATCATTCCTCTTGCTAAAATATGTATATCACATCACTAAATATATATATATATATATATATATATATATATATATATATATATACCTATACATATACACATTTTAAGAATTCAACTCAAACCATATAGGTTCTTCTTTAAAAATTTTAAATCCATACCCTATTTTCTGTCTAGGTCTTATTATTTAACCTTTATTTAATCATTTAAGATTTTATTAATCTTATAAATTCTCGGGTTGTCACAGTTGCCTTCAGTGTCAGCATGTCCTTTGGTTGACTTCTGGGAGTTGTTTCCAAGACTTGGATCTCATTCGAGTCTGTCTGTCCTCAGTGTAAACTCTGAAGTTGACTTGGTCATTCCATGTTGTCTTCTGGAGATGTTGTGGAGCTTCAGGTTCATTTTCAAAGTTGACTTGACTTCCCGGGTTACGACCGAGGCTGACCTGTACCTCCCGGGTTGAGATCGGGGCTGATCGGTACCTCCTGGGTTGAGACCGGGGCTGAGTTGACATCCCGAGACTGGTGTTCAAGGCTGGGGTTGTAACGGTATTGGTGAATGGGGTTGATTTGAAAGACCCGATATTGAGATCGGGGTTGATCGGACTGTCCGATTAGAGATCGAAGTTGATTTAATGGCCAGATATTGAGATTGGGGTTGATTTGACGGCCCGATTGGAGATCAGAGTTGATTTGATTGCCCGATATTGAGATCTGGGTTGATCTAAAGATCTGATTGGAGATCGGAGTTGATTTGATGGCCCGATATTGAGATTGGGGTTGATCTGACTGTCTGATTAGAGATCAAAGTTGATTTGATGGCCCGATATTAAGATCGGGGTTGATTTGACGATCTGATTGGAGATCAGAGTTGATTTTATGGCCCAATATTAAGATTGGGGTTGATTTGACGGTCCGATTAGAGATCCGAGTTGATTTGATGGCTCGATATTAAGATCGGGGTTGATCTGATGGTCCGATTGGAGATCGGAGTTGATTTGATTGCCCGATATTGAGATCGGGGTTGATTTGACTGTTCGATTGGAGATCGAAGTTGATTTGATGGCTCGATATTAAGATCATGGTTGATCTGACGGTCCAATTGGAGATCGGAGTTGATTTGATGGCCCGATATTGAGATCGAGGTTGATCTGACGGTCCGATTAGAGGATCGAAGTTGATTTAAAAAGACAGTTCTACCCTCCTACAGTGTTATTATCGGGGTAGGAAATTTCGAGTGTCTACAGATTCCCCTCAATATCAGGCTACCGCGAACTATTTTTGTCACTTTCTGGTGGGGATGACGTTCTCTGCGATAGCTTCATTGATTTAGATAGAGATGATACTACTGATGCTACCTTGGTTTGAGACCAATGGTTTCCCTGTCCGGTGGTACTCTTTGCAGGGCTGATTTCCTTTCGGCTGGTGCTGTTACACATTTCTAAAGCTTCCTCTGCTGGGGACATTTCTCGATTATTGAGTCTCCTTCATGGAGGCTTCAAATGTCCATCTTGATGAAAGTTTATGCCGTTATTTGGCAATATACGGTTGAATCACCAATTCTCCTTGCTGCACCTTTTGAGGATGTGCATAACAAATTCCATCTTTGGAGATGGACTATTATATGGTTCTCATCACCGGGTCACTTCTGATGCTTCGCGGAGGTTGCTCCAACAGCTAAGACGTCGCTGGGGCTGAACCAACGGCTGAATTGAACTCGGTCTATACCCCATACTTTGCTGGGGCTGAACCCACGGCTTAATTGAACTCGGTCTGTACCCGATACTTCACTGGGGCTGAACCAACGGCTGAATTGGACTCGGTCTGTACCCGAAACTTCATTGGGATTGAACCAACGGCTGAATTGGATTCGGTCTGTACCCGATACTTCGTTGGGGCTGAACCAACGGTTGAATTGGATTTGATCTGTACCCGATACTTCACTGGGGCTGAACCAACGACTGAATTGAATTTTGAGCGGTTTTTTATTGTTGATCTACGGATATGGCTTCGGGATGAATACCAAGGGTTTCCAGAGTGTCCCCCTTTTTGTCAGGATTACGCTGCTTAAACGTATGATTTCAGGACAAACCACTCAATCGCGTAGCTATTTTTCTTCAGATTTGACTTGGAAGCACATAGAAACTCCGTTTCAAATCCAACCGAACCAAGCCCGAGGGAATGGGACCCACCCTGGGGAGCCGTAGGTGGAGGTACGGCAGCCGTAGGTGGGCCCGCTTCTACCTGGGCTTTATATTGGGCTACGGGATTTTATTTTTTCAAAGTTTCATTTTGAGTTTCAAACGGATTTTGATCTTCTTTTTCAGATCTACAGAGCTTGGACAGCTGTTTTCTGATTCCGTCAGTTCCTACGCGTTCAGCGCAGCGCAGGTAACGTTTTACGTCCTTTTTTCGCAAGTTTTGACCATTAAAAGCATGTGAACCACGTAGGGGGCTTTTAGACGCAATGTATAAAAAATATATGCCTATATAATCTATTAAAAAAATTTGACTACATATGTATACATATCTTACTGTAATACACGTTTGGATGTAAGAAAATTCAGATTCTGAGACAGTTAATTTTTGCACTTTTTGATCAGTTTACTCTTCCTTTTTTAGGCCTACCGAGCCTGGATTTTCAACTAAAAAATGTCCATGGTAATTTGGATACCATGTGAGGTTATTTTTGATTTTAGTTTATAAATCTGAACTTTTCTTGTTTTTGGGAAGGTCTGCTACTGAATGGCCACCTAGACATGCTTATGTGAATGCGGACCGTCCATTTTACAAAGGAGACTGGCAAAAAAATTTCAAAACCCGAGCATTTATAAACATGCAATTTTGACTCTACTAAAATTTTTGACTGACCCGTGCATGTTTTTTGGATTTATCTTTTGAAAAACATGCAGTTTTAACTTTATTGGGTATTTTTGACTGACCCATGCATGTTTTAGGACTTAGAGATGCATAGAATACAGATTTAAAATAATAAGCCACAGGTTTTAGGCTTACCACACCCTTTCTGAGGTGATTTAAAGACTTGGCACATGTGATGAACCATGATAAACCCAGCTATGCTAGCAGAGTCGTTTCAGGCATCAGACGCAGGAGCGCCCATGATGTTCCTCAGCCACGTTCGGCTAATCCGCCTCGTAGGTTGGCAAAGTCAATGATTAGTCTAGCTCAGGATGAACCGCCAATTGACATTGATGATGAGCAGGCTACTTTTGCTGCTCCAGCTCCAGCTCCAGCTCAGGCTCCACATGCGGAGGTTCCAGGCATTATTGTGCCTACCCAGGAGTTGCTGGGCGACTTGAGTCGCCATCCTTCGAGATATCTCCAAGCCAATGAGGTGACTTGAAGTTTTTCTCTTCTTGGATTCTTTTTCTTTCTCTTGCCATTCTTGGGGCACAAGTTTTTGACATGGATTGGTTTTTGATGCAGGTTCCCTGCTTTACGCAGCCTCGAGGAAAATGGTTTAATGTGCACTCCCTGTATCATACTTTGTACGAGGATTATAGGGATATTGTTGATGGTTGGGGGTTCTAGGCTTTCTTCTCCATTCTTCCCCGCCGTTGCCCCTGGGGGTATATGAGGGCTTTGTCTGAGCGCTGGTTCCACCAGACTCAGTCCCTTCATTTGCTGGACTGTGAGGTGATGATAACCCCTATGGACTGGAGGTTCATCACCGGTATTGAGTTTGTGGGCGAGCCAGTGCCTGTCGTGGCTAACATTACGCCCACTGCCGTTCAGTCCCTGCTGGGAGTTCCTGCTACGGCACTCAAGGGTCAGTCTGTCCGATTTGGCCCCTTGAGTATAGATGCCCAGAATGGGACTTTGCTGGAGCCTCTTCCTGATGATCAAAGGGTTAGAGATTGCATTCTGAGGTGATTATTTTTAGTGATCATCAGGGGTTGTTTTGTGGTGGACAACTCATCTACTGTGTCCTTCGCCCTAGTTAGCGCTACCCGGTATATAGAACGCCTCAGTGATTTTGATTGGGGTTCCTACACCTTTGCCTATTTTCTCTGGGGTATGGGCATGCTTTCGGAGAGTTCGATGGAGGCTTGGTTAGGATTCTACCCGTTTCTGCTGGTGAGTACATCTTTCTTGTACCTTTTTGATTTCAGCATTTATATTTGTCAGTCTTGATCATTGAGGACTTTTGATATTGACATGGCTAGTTCTGGGCATTTGAGAGGCTTCCTTGCCAACGGCCTGCCACTACTTTAGGTCTATAGACCTATCCTAGAGGACGGCGTTGGCATCACTCGACTTTGATGGAGGTCCCTGTTGCTGGGGGATTTACTCATGTTCGCCTATAGTAGGAGCTTTTGACAGTCGGAGCGATCTCTTGGATCCCATATACCTCTGAGTTTTTGACTGTTGGATTTGAAGGAGGCTTCCCCACTGGTTAAGATTTTGCATTGTCGACCCGCAGAGTCCCGTTGTTAACAGAGGGAGGCTGGGAGCTCTATCTAAGAGAGCGTGCCATCCAAAGTATCACAGGTCAGATCCGCATTCCAATTGTTCCTCCTACTTGGCATCATTGGCCACTAGTTCAGCCACTGACAGATATCCCTATGGAGGGCATAGATGGCTTTACCCTATCAGAGGGTCCTTACAGCCATGAGGGATTCAGCAGCTGGTGGAGTCCTCGCACAATTGGAGCTCAGACTCGTGCTACCCAGTTTATAGCAGACATGGTGCCTGGGTCTCTGATGATAACGGACTGGATAACTTGCCTCAGGGAGCCAACTCATTTAGACCAGATTACAGATCTGACCCGGGAGTTGGATAGGGCTCGCTTCTTTATCAAGCATCTTGGCCGAGATCCGTCAGAGGCATCTTCTTTTGACCCGTCCAACTCAGGAGCGGGCCCCTCTTTAGGTCCATTTAGCAGTAATTTTACAGGGGTAGATCCTCCCTTATACCGCCCAGACATGCTTGATGACAGCAGCTTTATATCTACAGCGGAGATGGAGCAGGTTGATCACCTGGATGTAGGCTATCTGGATTTCTTTTGATAGCTATGGCAGCTATATTTTTGGTCAGCCACTGTTTTGGCTATTTGGCGGTTGTGCCATCATTTTGATAGACCACTGTTAGTAGTTGGGTGGTGGTGCCCCGTTTTCCTGTACTTCTTTATTTTTCTTTGTATTATCAGACAGGGATGATGCTCGCAGTAGATAGTTTATCGTAGATATTCATACTATTTCCTATCTATTGCATCATGCTTATATTTGTCATCATGCATGTATTATGTTATATGTATACATTTAGACAGATAAGTTCAGATTTGACCCCTGGATGGTCTTGTGGTACGGTGACACAGATGACGTCATCCATCGTGAGCCGTATTGAGCATTTGCCATAGTCTGAGGTAGCTTCATCATTGAGGTCGTGGTACGAGAGCCTGCCCTTCTCAGCTAGAGGGACAGTTGACCAGATGTTAGGGCATTCGCTGGCCCTTGTAGATTTTTAGATGCTATATGGGTTTGTGGATGGCATATTATCCTGCTGGATACTCGAGAGGCAGGTGTTTTGCATTAGGCGACATGAGCTGACGCCGACTTTAGAGGAGTACGAGCGGCTTACCGGTCTGGCTTTGGACTTGCCATGCGCCCGGACTGCTATTAGTGATATGCGGAGACCATTCATGCGGATGTCAGGTCTTTGTCAGAGAGTAGTCGCGGACTGAGATCGTATCTGGGCGTGTGATCTCAATTGACTTCTTGATCGAACATTTTGGGGAGCTTGATAGCTACGATCGACATGTTGGGGACTTTATTATTTCAGCGGAGGCGTGGCATCTGGCCTGGGTAGATATTCTGCTGATGTGCATTGTGGCATACGTCTATATGCCACTGTGTTTGGATCACTTGGATGTGGGATTAGTAGTTGTTGTTCGGACCCTTAGACCGGGTAGCACCAATATCCCGATGATATTAGCTGAGACGCTGCGGTCAGCCACTTATTGTATTACCCACCCGGAGGGGTTCTTCCGAGGTAGCTCGATTTTGCTATATGTATGGCTGATGTCCCATATCCGATCGATCGAATTTTTTAGGACTCATGGATATTTCTTTACCCGCGAAGTAACCACATCTTACTCTTTTCAGCCTGCGAAGTGTACTGATACCGAGGCGTGGTCAACATTTTTGTCGAATATTGAGCATCCGTTCTTGATTTTTCCATGCTTAGGGCTAGCCTCCCCATATAGCTTCATTACTCATGTGCCTGGCATGGATTACTTGCCCCTAGCGGGTTTGAGGGAAGTGACTACTTATCATCCCCTGGCTGTTATGAGCCAGCTTGATCAGTTCCAGAGCTTGCACCAATTCGAGGGGTCTGCTGATTAGAGGATGTCGGCGTCGTCTATGTCGTCGGCCGATTTGATCAGAGTATATAAGTGTTGGACTCATAGAGAGAGGGTTGAGTTCTTCAGTAGCCATACGGACCATTCTCCAGAGTACTCGGCATAGTTGGAGCCAGATTTGGCAGTAGCTGCACTTGTTCATTTATCTCTGATTTTGGATTCTGATGAGGAGGAGCCTGTGGAGGATCATGAGTCTCCTACTGAGGATGAGATATTTATAGGCTTGATAGTTGCTTTTGTTAGCGACCCACTGACTATTCCTACAGGCACAGATCTGGCATTGGCAGATTCGCTATTCAGGATGGCCTTTGAGCGGCATTCAGCTAGAGCGTAGATGTTGACCGCCTTATCTGGCAGAGATATAACTTTGGCTGAGAGGGATGCACTTCGATTCACTCTGGATGCTATCTTGATAGAGAGAGATGAGCTTTAATCTTCCAGAGATGCAACTGTTGTGGAGAGGGATGAGATTCGCTCAGCCAGAGATACAGCTTTTGATGAGATCGAGGAGTCTTTGATTGCTAGGGATGCAGCTTTTGCAAAGAGGGATGAGGCTATAGCTTCCTGTGATTTCCACATTGCTGATAGTACTACCCTTCGATCTTATACTTATGGCCTGGTTACCGAGATGATCGCATATATTAATGACTACAGTGCCACACTGCAGATGACTGTGGAGGTTTTGAGCCGTATAGAGGCTGAGGGTATTTCACCTGCAGCTGCTCCTCCATCTTTAGAGAGAGATACCATGGTGGCATTGCTTGTCCACTTATCCTTGGGTCCATAGACTAGCTTTATCTTTCCTGCACAGACTAGATCAGCCATTTTTGTCATGTACAGGATACTATGTATATATCAAATAGTTTTATATCAGAGAAATATATTTTTTTAATTCACTTCCCTGTTTGGAGATGTATTGTCATTGCTGAGTGATTACCACTTCTTTCATGACTTGCTGTTGTTGATGTATCCTGAGCTTCTCCTTGATGGACTAACAGTTGAGATGTCAGGGAGTATCTCAGATGGGCCTGTTGATTAGGTAAACTGGATAGTTCTTAGGTTTTATAGGGTTTCGGTGTCTTGGAACTGGTTTCTTAATAGTTTTTGTTTTTTCTTGAAGGTCAAACCGCATCGTAAATGGCTACCTACGTACTCCCGGGTTAAGGGAGATCAAGTCATTCGTAGTCCTAACTTTGTATGAGAGAGGCTTAAAAGGTATTTGTCATGGGTTTTGAGTTTGGTTTTATGAGTTTTTGATTTTTTATTTGGTTTGACTACACCAGAAATAGCTGCCTACGTACTCCAGGGTTGAGGGAGATCAGGTCATTCGTAGTTCCTGATTTCTAGTGAAACCGAACCTGATTTGATTTGTAGGACCTGGATGCGGGTATGCATGTGCTTCAGACATAGTACCTTTTTATGGTGTCTGAGTTAATGAGTTGGGGAAATTCGTTCCCGTCCATCTCTTATAGTCTGATAGCTCCTCCCGTCAACACTTCCTTGACAATGAAAGGGCCTTCCCAATTTGGGGGCAAACTTTCCTTTAGCTTCATCTTGATTGGCTAAAACTTTCTTCAGCACCAAGTTGTTTTCTTTGAATTGTCGTATTCGGACCTTCTTGTTGTAGGATAGAGCAATCCTTTGCTGATACAACTGCCAGTGGAAAATGGCTGTAGCCCTTTTTTTATCTATCAGGAACTGTTGGTGGTATCGGTCTTGTAATCAATGATCCTCGTCTAACTAAGCATCGATCAATACTCTCAAGGATTCCATCTCTACCTCTATGGGGAGGACTGTTTCCATGCCATAGACCAATGAATAGGGGGTAGACCCAGTAGAGGTGCTCATTGATGTCCTGTATGCTAACAGGGTGAGAGGCAGCAGGTCAGGCCATTCTTTGTGATTAGCGAACATTTTTTGCATTATCTTTTTGATGTTCTTGTTGGCTGCTTTGACAGCACCATTCATCTTGGGCCAATAGATAACGGAGTTGAGATGCTTGATGTGGAACTTGCTACACAGTTCTCTCATCATTTGATTGTTCAAGTTCTTGGCGTTGTCCGATATGATCACCTCTGGTTGTCCATATTGATATACAACATTATTTCTGATGAAACTAATGATGACCTCTTTGGTGACTTTGGGAAAAGAGGATGCTTTAACCCATTTGGTGAAGTAATCGATCATGGTGAAGATGAATCGATGACCATTGCTTGCTTTTGGTTCCACTGGAACGCTCACATCCATTCCCCACATGGAGAAAGGCCATGGCGAACTCGTGTAGCTCATTCAGAGGAGCATGTATGGCATTTCCATGTACTTGGCATTGAAAACATCTCTTGACGTGATCGTCGCAATCAACTTTGAGCGAGATCCAGTAATGTCCTATTCTTAATATCTTTTTGGCCAGCAGATGATCGCTCATGCATGGACCACAGACACCACCATGGATTTCATCCATCATTCTTTAGGCTTGTTCTTTATCAAGGCATCTTAACAGGCCTATTCTAGTATCTCTTTCGTAGAGGGCATCTCCGCTAAGATAGAACTTCATAGCCATCTTGTGAATTCGCTTTCGCGCGGGTTGGCTTACCCCAGCGGGTGTAGATCCGTCTCGTAGATATTCCTTGATGTCATGATACCAAGGCTACTTGATAATAGGTATTTCATCTGATACTTCTCCAATGTAATTCTCGTATGTTGGGGCTTTCTGAACTATGAATTTGATGCAGGGAATCCTACTCCTATCGAATATGCAGATTAAGGACGCCAAGGTTGCCAATGAATCAGCAAAGTCATTCCTACCCCGAGGAATATGGCTGAAGGTTATGTCTTCAAACTCCAGGGATATTTTGACGACCTGTCGATGATAGGGAAGCAAATGCAATTCCTTGGTGTGATATGCCCCAGTGGATTGTCCAATGACCAACTCAGAGTCTCCAAAGACCAGTAGGTGTTTGATACCCATGGATTGGGCTAATTTCAACCCCATTATACATCCTTCATACTCGGCCGTGTTGTTGGTGTTGCCAAATTGAAGTTTGGTAGCCATAGGATATTGTTCTCCTGTACCAGAGATAAGGACTGCCCCAGCTCCGGCACCTTCCATGTTTACTATTCCGTCGAAATATATTTTCCATGGTTGGACTGTATTCTCTTGCTGGAGTTGTTGAATTATCATGATTCCACCATCTGTGAAATAAGTCTCCAGGGGCTCGAACCCTCCTGAAGGTGCTTTATCTAATTGATCTGCAACGCCTTGACCCTTGATTGACTTATGAGTTACGTAGACAATGTCAAATTGTTGTAGGATCAACTGCCATTTGGATAGTCGACAGTTCAACATTGGCTTGTTGAATATGCACTTGAGTGGATATGCAGGATATGAGGTAGGTCGTGTGCCCATGGAGGTAATGTTGTAACCTCATGGCGGCCCATGCTAACACACAGCATGTTTTCTTGATCAGGGTGTATTTTTTTTCACCACTGCTGAATCTTTTGCTGATGTAGTAGATGGATCTTTATTTGCTTTTATCATCTTTCTGTCCTAACATATAGCCTATTGCGTTGGCATTGACGGACAGGTACATGAACAAGGGAACTCCATCCCTTGGGGGCACCAAAATGGGTGGTTCGATCAGCTGTTTCTTGATGGCAATGAAGGCTTGTTGACAATCCTCATTCCATTTGGTAGAGGAATTCTTCCTTAGTAACTTGAATATGGGTTCACATGTTGCTATGAGCTGGGAAATTAATCGGCTTATAAAGTTGATTCTCCCCAGAAACCCACGTATCTCCCTCTCTGTCTAAGGTACCGGCGTCTCAGTGACGGCTTTGATCTTGGCAGGGTCGAGCTCGATGCCTCGATTACTCACCAAAAATCCTAGCAACTTGCCTGCTTTGACGCCAAAAGCACATTTGGCGGGATTTAGCTTGAGGTTGTACTTGCGTAACCTGTTGAACAGCTTCCTGAGATGGTTGATGTGATCATCCTCCCTCTGAAATTTGATGATGATGTCATCCACATAGACCTCTATTTCTTTATGCATCATGTCATAAAACAGGGCCATCATGGCTCGCTGATACGTGGCTCCGGCATTGATGAGGCCGAAGGATAGTCAGCCTATAACAGAAGGTTCCCCAGGGAATGATGAAAGCTATTTTCTCCCGGTCCTCTTCAGCAACCATGATTTGATGGTAACCAGCAAAGCAATCTACGAAGGAATACATGATGTACTGCGCCGTATTGTCGATTAGGATGTGGATGAAAGGTACTGGGAAATTGTCCTTGAGACAGGCTTTGTTCAAATCCTGGTAATCCACGCATACTCGTACTTTTCCTCTGGGCTTAGGTACGGGGACAATGTTTGACAGCCACTCTGGGTATGTTGATACCATGATGATTCCGGCTTTGAATTGTTTATCGACTTCTTCTTTAACTTTCAGACTCCATTCAGGTTTCAATCGCCTGAGCTTTTGTTTGACTGGCTTGAACCCGTCTTTGATGGGCATTCAATGGATGACAATGTCTGTAGAGAGTCCAATTATGTCTTCATGTGACCATGCAAATACATCTTGGAACTGTGTTAGGAGTTCAATCAGGTTGGCTTTTTGGTCTGATGCGAGGTCTAAACCTATCTGGATTTCTTTGATGTTTTTGAAGGTTCCTATATTGACAGTAGTGGTTTGGTCGAGGTTTGGTTTGGGTTTATCTTTGACCCATTCTTTGCTCTCCTCGGGCACCTCATAGTCATCTTCCTCCTCTTGATTTATATCCATCAAGTCGAAGTTCAGTTCTACATCTAAGTCGTAGTCACTTTGACAGGTTGGCAACTCATCAGCACAGACAAACATATCCAACTCTTGAGTCCTGAAAACAAAAAGGCTTTCATCTTAGATATATACAACTGCTTAAATATACATAGCATTCTGCAACGCAAGATAAAGTTGTTGTTATAGCTGTGCAATCAAAAGTAAGAAGTAAATAAAAGCATGATTAAAGGGAAGATGCACTCTCTCTGACCCTTTACCCTTTTCGACTGAGGCAAGGGACACTACTCCAGTTATCCAAGGTCAGATCCTCATGACCTGGGAGGTTCAAGGATTTGTGATTATCTGCCTCGTCTTGAATGATGACTGAGACATCCTTTATAATAGGGCCGGGGTTTTTCTTTGAACTGCCCCCTTTTCCTTCTTGATGGGAGGAATTTGAATCTGATCCTTGTCTTCGCTGTCTGGGATCTCATCATTCATACCCTCGTAGTTTATGATGACCCGCATGTTAGCGAATGGATCTCGTCCTTCATACAGGATCTTTTCTTTTCCCTTTTCACTATCTGCCTCGTGCTTGAGGGCTTTTCTTTCATTGACAGGTATAATTGGAGGAAATAGTATTGCTGATACCACAGTAGGGATCTTCCTCATTGGTTTTGCCCATCTGGCATTAGTAAGGTTTGGCAGTAATAAGGTGGAAGCATGAGCCTTGGGATGCTTATGTGGGTTCCGGTGGTTTTCCTGGGATAAAAATCCCAATCCTGCTCTCCCAATCTGACTAGGGATTTGTATTGGGCTCTTGATACCTTGTTGATTCTTTCCTAACCCTTCTCTAGGTTAGAAACCCAGGGATACCATTTCTTGGCCCACTGTCATTACTTCGGTGGAGACCTTAGGCTTCAGGGCTGGTGCCCCGATAGGTAGATAATGGGTATCACTCAGCTCCAGGGCTTAAAAACTTGCAGGTTCAATCCCTGCGTCCAGGCTGATCACTGGCATGTCCCCCTATATGCTTACAGGGTATTCTGGTTCAGCATTGACCGTGATAAGGTTATCGTTGATAACGTATTTGAGTTGTTGATGGAGGGTGGATGGCACTGCTCCTGCCATATGAATCCAGGGCCTACCCAGCAACAGGTCATTTCCAGTGGTGATATTGAGCACTTGAAAAGATACGTAGAAAGTGTGTGGGTCAATCTCCAAAGGTAGTTCTATTTCTCCCATAGCTTGGCGTCGCGATCCATCGAAAGCCCGGATGACCATATGAATGGTTTTGATCCAGTTCGAATTGATTTTCATTTTTTCCAAAGTATCGTAGGGACATATGTTGAGGGATGATCCTCCGTCAATGAGTACCCCTCCGATTACATACCTGGAAGACATCACAGCTATATGCAGGGACTTATGATGGCTCATTCCTTCTGCAGGGATATCATCATCAATGAAAGATATCACATTGTTGTTGAAAATGTGTTCCACTACGTAACGGAATTTCTCGGCATCTACGGTATGTGGCAAATAGGCTTCTTCTAGTACTTTTACTAGAATGTTGTGATGATCCACTGAGGATAAGACCAAATCTAGGATAAACATTTGCTTGGGTGCATCTTTCAAGCCTTGCACCACCTTGATTTAATTGTGTCCCATTTTGTTGAGAAACTCTTCAATCTTCTAATCATTCACCTTTGTTTTGGCTTTGATGACTGGTTTAATCACCCGCTGAGGCAGGTTTAATAGATTGTCCTTTGGCACAACGGTAATGTTGTTTGAGGTGGACCCTTCATCGTTCTCATAGTTCTATGGGACTCGCTTCAGACTGATAATTGGATACTAGGGTCTGAAGGGCAAGATTAAAGGGTTTGAGGATTTTGTATCTCTTGGACCCCTTTCCCTGGCAATACTAAGGGTTTGAGGGTCAACTCCCTATCGCAAGATATGACAGCCACTGTGTTCTGGTTCCATACAGTGGGGATCCAAAGAGTGTCTTCATTTAGGAGGTTGAGAACTTGATTTCCCCTCATCAATTCATTGCTTTCAATCATGTCTCAAATCAGGTTGCGAAGTGCCCAGCAATACTCGGTATCATGGCCTGGTGAATTGGAATGGTACTGACATATTTGGTCAGGTTTGAACTTTCTGGCCCGAGGGTTCAGTCGAGGTAACAAATCTTCAACCATTCCCTCATTGATTAGCATCTGGAGGATTTCTTCCATTGACTAGTTTAAGTTGGTGAAGTTCCTTTGAAATAGGAATTTTCCACAAGTTTGGACGCTTTCTTCTTTGGTCACCCTGTTGGTCCAGAATTCATTCTCATGAGGCTGATATTGATTCCTCGGGGAAATGATCTCCGATGTGGGAGGACGATCGATGTCAGACTAGTTGGCCCGTTTGATCATTTTTCTGGTGATCTGATGCTAGTAGACGACCAGTTCTGCTAATTGTTTGATTTGTTCTTTGATAGACTTCATTTCCTGTTCTATCAGGAACCTTATGACACCCCCAAATCTGGGTACTTCGTTTCCACATGATTTGGTGTTCACTTTCTAATATAACATACATCTACCCAATGAATAATGCAAAATAAACTACAACTTAAATTAAAATAAATAAATCTCCCTTATAACAAGGGATACAACCTTTTTAAAATAATCCCGGGTTACTCTAACCCTAACATAAAAATAATAAAGTGCGGAAATAAAAACATAACATTCAAGTCTTATTACAATCATTCTCAATTAAATAAAAATAAGTCTTCACTTGCTTTGCTTTCCTTTGCCCTTACTCGTAGACGGAGCATCAACGTTATCAACCTTAACTGAAATTGTTATTTAATGCAAGAGTGAGCAAACAACAGCTCACTGGAGTTTAACAAAAATATATACATGAAAGGATATTTTTAAAAGAATCTGAATAATATGATTCGCTTCAACAATAAAGAATTGAATAATAATTCTTTCATCACAATTACAATTCAAAAATAGAATTTATCTGAGGGTCATAAGACCTTTGAACCTTCGTCCTAGGTTATAAACATTTCTATTTAAACCTTTAACAGTCAATAAGACTATGGACCTTAACTCGTACTTAGGGGGACCAACCCTTCGTATCATGTATTGTGCACAAACATCTTAACGCTATGCGTAGTAACTTCCCCTAATAATAGGGTTGTTCAACTCAGTAATTTGAATTCAAGTCCGCATCAAAGAAAGTTTGGTTTGGATAAGCTTACAAGGGTAATTTAGAATTCACGTTCATCCACTAAGGATTAGTTGAATCGACTTTTAATAATTCATAAATAAAAGAATTATGAATTAACATATGTTTTAGAAGTAAACTTAAAGCATTTAAAATAATAAACTGGATCTTACTTGAACAATAAGTCAAGATCTCTTCGGTTAAGTAAATAATTGTCCAGTACAGAAATTAAAAGGACATTCTCAACAATGAATATATGAACTCAAAGAACTTGCGTAGAAATAGCGAGTTTAGGGTTTAGAAGACTTGCCTTACGCGCAAGCTACTTAACTCAACCACGTACTTAAACACTTCCTATACACATTCAATTATAATAATCTAAATCAGTTAACACATAACTAATTCACATACGTGATTAACCCTCATGGTTAACTCACACTAATTAAATAAATAATAATAATCAACTATCACATAGTTAATTACATCACACACATACTCACATAATTAAATTAATTATGTATTTAGCTAAATTATAATTAAACAATTATAATTTAAACACTTAATCTAATTATAATTACTCAATTATAATTACCTCTTAAATTATCACCAATTCATAATTAATAATTAATTAAACTATATCATGCATTATAATTACACAAATTATAATTAATCATGCAATTATAAACTTAAAATCCATAATTAAACATGCATTTATTAAATTACAATTACTTAATTTGTAATTTAAATTAGCATCTAATTGATTAAAATAAATCATTTTCTATACATTATAATTTAACCATATTATACTTTAAATTAAACACTTATTCTTAATTATAATTACTCAAATTATAATTAAGTAACTCATTTACAATCAAACATTTATAATCTAATTAAGGTTTTCAGAATTCCTTTTTATTTTCCAAATTGTGAATTTGTCACATTTCTATAACAACATGTTATATTATTTAGATACATGTCCACTATCAAGGAATAATTAAACCCTGACTTAAAAAAAACAAACTGCACAACACTTAAATTTCAATGCCCCTGTTCTGAACATGGCGCAGCTGCGCAGCCAGCTGCCCAGAAACCGACGCAGTTGCGCAGGGGATGGTTCTGGGAAGGGCAAGCAGCGCAGCTACGCTGATCCTGGCCTTGCTGCCGACGCAGCTGCGCAGCAACGCTGCCAGACCCTTTGCTTTACCGAACATCCCATACAAGCCAACAAACGCAAAAATACAGTACCATATACACTGTAACTCATACATACCCTATAATACATATGTATAACATGCTTCCAAAACACAAAACCATCTAAATAATGATAATCACAAGTTTTAAAAATCCAATTTGGCCATTTTCATGAAAACTCATATTTTTCCAAAATAATCCACTGTAAGAAATTTTGTCCATCAATTCCACTCTATATACATACATTATATACGTAATTGCATGTAATCATCAACAATTTCCCAATAAGCATGTTAGCATATTCTAATTCATCAATTTTTACTTTAAATTGACCAAAATCAAATAACACATAACAACAAAATTTTCAATTAAAGCATACTTAATCACTAATTTAGTTTTCTGAAAATCATTGATAGAAATCAAACCACTACGAACAACACATGAATACAATCTATATATATAGTCCATGTTTATACAATTTCATGAAACTCATTTTTGTCAGAGAACAAAATACGAAGAACATATAGCTGAGTTCTGAAAATATAAAAGTAGAGATTATAAATTACCTTTAAGCTAGTTGTTAGTGAAGAAGATGAATTCCCTTAAGCTTTTCTTGCTTTCTCTCCAAATTCTCGTTCTTCTTTCTCTCAACTTCTCTGATCTTCTTTTCTCTCCTTGTTTTCTTAATTTAGACTTAGGAAAAACTAACGTAGTTTAGACTAACTAACGTAGTTTTATTATACTGATATAATATACATATATTGATAATATATAACTCCTAATTAATTAATATATATAATAAATACATTTATTATATAAGTTATAAAATTCAAAAGCCACAAGGCAATGTTTGGCAACATATAGTTTTTAAAATTAATTTTATTAAATTAGCCATGGTTTAGGTAATTTAGGGTTAAGCTAGTGTAAGGGCCCTGTTTGGCAACAGTCCTTTAAAACAAAAGCAATGGCCTTGTTTTGTATAAATTATTTTAAAAATTCTTTTCCTTTTATTTTAATAAATTATTTTAACACATACTTTAATGTCATTCTTTAATTAATTAAATCATTTAACAACTAATTTAATCAATTAAAATTCAACATTAATTAATCACATAAAATTGTCACATTTTATAATTACTCGCTAATTATAATTCATGTAACACTAACACATAAATCATCTAATTTAATTCTCTCAATTAAATTAGAACTATAATATAAAATTAATATACATCAATTAAATTAAATATTACACATTCATTTAATTAATATATAACACTTAATTAAATCACTTCCATAAATCACATAATTTATTTATTTCACTCTATAAATAAATCACATAAAATATTTATTTAACTCAATAAATATTTAAAATTAAATATAAAATCTCAATCGTTACAAACCTCCTTTCAGAGACTTCCCAACTGTCTGGGGTGCTGTTACTGGATGGAGTTGATTCTCCTATATAACAGAGGTATTTGGATCCTTCTCCACTTGTGGTGCTGATCATGTTGACATTCTCCTCTTTATGTTGTGGAAGAGGATTGTCCTGCACATGCAGTTGTTCAGGCTTTGTTACCACAATCTCTCCGTTGTCAATCAATTCTTGTATTTTGTGCTTGAGAGACCAACACTCTTGTGTGTGCCTGGAGATCCAGAATGATAAGCACATTTCTTGCTTGGATCTAAATTTCGTCTACCGGTATTGGTGGGTGGAGTTGGACAATCTTCTTCTGAGTAGTCAGAAGTTTGAATACGTTCTCAATTGAATCCCCTAGAGGGGTGAAAGTTCTTCGACGCCTGACCTCCATATTTTTCTAGAATGGAGGGTTTGAAGGCTGTGCTGGAGTTTGGAAAGAGGTATAGTTCCTCTTTTGAATGGGCATACTGTTTGCCTCTCCCCTTGGATTTTGTCCTTGCAACACTAAGGACACTTCTTCATCTTTCTTTTTGTGTACCCTCTGGGGATTACATCGGTAATTTTTGGACTGGATATGTTCAGCAACAGCTTCGAGGGCGGTTAGATCCTTGATCTTCCCGGATTTGAGCCTCATTTCTGCCATTTCACCGTGCTTGATCATTTCAGAGAATGGTTTTCCTATGCCTGCTAGGACCCTCTCATAATATGGCACCTCTTGGATGTCGATGAAGGTCGTGACTATCTCAGATTCATTCATGGCTGGGGTGACTTGTGCTGCCACCCGCCTCCATCGTTGGGCATATTCTCTGAATGATTCAGTGTTCTTTTTCTTGATTTTGGTTATCTGGTATCTGTCTGGAGCTAGCTGAGATTGGAAGCTGTATTGACTGAGGAAGGCATGGGCTAACTCTTCCCAACTGTGAATCTTAGAGTTGTCCAGACAGGCATACCAGGCTCTAGCTTCTCCAGTCAAACTTTTCTGAAATTATTGCATTCGAAGCTTCTCGTCCTCTGCATAGGATCCGAGTTCTCCGATGAACACTTTCAGATGTGTATATAGATCTCCCAATCCATCATATTTCTTGAAATCAGGAGTTTCCTCCATTTGTTGTACTTTCTTGAGAAGGTCACCAACTTCCTGTTCTTTGTTGAGGGTGGTGATTTCATGGGTTTTGTTGGTTTTGTCCTGGTTTTGTGGTCCAGGAATCTGAGTCTCGACCTTTTCGGTCTCTTGACTACCACTACCACCAGGTGCTCCTAGTTCTATATGAGTTTGGGTTTGCTTCCCTTTAAGGGCCTTGCTTTGTTCTCTCAGAAAACCGGCTAGTTCAGCTATCTGATTTCTCAGTCCATCGAACTCTTCCCTAGATACAGGGGTGGATTCTGTTTGAGCACTCGGAAGCCATGTCCGTGGATGGGCTTAGTGCTTTCTTAAACTTAGATCTAGTGACAGGACAAATTTTTTACCTACAACAAAACGTAGGCGTGTCAATTTCCTGAGGTAGGTAGGGATAGGATGCATGATGTGGTTTTTAATTTTATCCTGCAAAATAGAGGTCAGTTGTTTTGATGACAGGATGACAAGAAATAAATATTGAAAACTGGACATTGAATTAAAAGAGGAAGGCATGAAGAAGCTTCCCATCGGATTTGGTTAATCAGAGGCTGACATATCTTAGGCTACTTTCGCGGCTTTTTTGGCATGAAGGTTCGCAAATCATTGCAATCTACTAGAGGGGAAATTAATCCAATCTTTTAACTGGAGCGAATCTGGGTGGTGCATTTTCATAAGCCCTAGAGACTAAGCAGTCCCCAAAGACATTACTTATCACAGATGGGTTTTGCCTCCTTGTGAGAGGAACAAACAACATATATTCACATACATCGCCCTCACCGTATGCATATGATGACAGTTGGTGCGAAGCACTAATATGGGTGCGAAGCACTAATATGGGTGTGAAGCACTAAAAAGAAGAAAAGCATTCATTCACATCCATTCAATGTAAAGACGCAGCATTCACGGTTTCATAGTTTTGAAAAGGAAATGGTTTGAAAAGATTTGAAAGCGGTCTAAGCCCTCTACTGTCCCCAGAGAGTCGCCACCTGTCAACATCGGTTAAAAAAATCCGCCGGTCGGGTCACAACCCGGATCTTTTATCTCTTCCTAAGTTATCTCTACCCTCACTCTTTTTATTGCGAAAAAGGTTTTGAAGGGTTTTTTAAGAAAAATCCAACATGTATTATGTCGACGATTTGTTCGTTTTACAGAGTCGCTAGTTGGTAGATTTAAAATGGTTGTACCAACTCAACCGAGTTTATTTGAAAGAGGCCCAATTGCTGGACACTGTCGAAACTTGATCTTTGAAAATAAAGTTTGAGTTCGGGGGCTTGGTTAAGTGTGGGGAACGTGTTAGGCATCCCACAACTCCCGTGTAAACACGGTACCGCAATCTTTTTAATATTTTCCTTAAAACTGAAATGCGTGTGTGAATGTTGTTTGAAAATTAGGCCTATGTTTGATTGATTGAAAGTAGTGTTTTGCTTTGTTGAACCTATATACAAAGGGTTTGATTTGATTTTGCAAAAGTCTTTGATTTGATTTGCAAAAGTGTTTAATTTGATTTGCAAAAGCGTTTCTTTTGTTTTGAATTGAAAATGATATTTTGAAAGCTGGTTATCAAACCCTTACGCTAACATAGGAATTGAAGCCTGTTGGTACTTCTATTTTATCTTTTCAGCCTTAAGGCACAATTTGAATGGTGATTTGTCAAGCTGTGAAGCATCCTCGACCACAAAAACAAATATAAGTGTCAATCTCCTCATGGGAATGAAAACCATCGGAGGGACGCTGACACGGCAAACCATATTTTTCACTATGTTGAGACCTTAAATTCGGATAACTATTTTAGGGTATTTGCATGTACATTATACAGAAAAACTGGCAAGGTACATTCGTAAAGCGAAGTTTGTCCATCGTGGGAATCAGATTCTAATCGATTTGATCATGAATCCCACGATTCCTAGGCTCACATGAGTGTAGCCAATAAACCTGCACAGTTCAAATTTGTACAGAAACATATATATATCTCAATATTGCCAGAACCGAGGATTCATCAGTAAATCCTAGTTCGCACCTGGCCGAAGCGACTCGTTCCCACTAGATAGCGATCTAAGGGACGCGAGGTTGCTTTTGTGACTGAAAAATACCGATTCATATCGAATGAATATTTAAAGCATTAATTTAATGAAAAGCAAGTAAAGCCAAGATATATACACAATTATATATACAAAAGCTGTAAAGGGCGATGGATTTTTGATAAGTGCATATTATTCATTTATTTCTATTCCTTTATATTTAGTTTATTATATGTTTTATAGCGTATATGGACTTATTAAGATATTTATTGATTTCAGGTGATACTGAACTGAAGAACTGAAGCTTTTTATTAATTGTTAATTCTTATTACTTTATTCTTGATAATTTAGTTTAATCAATTCAAAACCCCCTTTTATTGGAAATCATAGGATAAATATAAAATAAATCACTCTCTGTGGGATCGATCCTTGCTTACTACTGTGCTTATTATTTAAATTTGTGAAGTAAAAGTGAGGTTAATTTAGGAGTGTAAACGACAGCTCCCAAATTTTGGCGCCGTTGCCGGGGAGTAATTGTGCGTTTTGTTTTTATTCTATTATTTCTTTTGTTTTTGTTTTATGACTCGATCTTCTCAGGCTACTATATTAGATTTTGATCCAGAGATTGAGAAAACTGCAAGGAGGCTAAGAAAGCAAAAAGTACAACAGTCTACTGCAGATTTAGACGAGGCTTCTGCATCATCACCGGGCCTCAACTTAGCTTTGGAATTACTTTCTGATAAATCATTCACCGAATCAGACGAAAAAGAAAAGATGGCAGAGCCCAACAACAATCGGACATTGAAACAATTGGCTACTCCTAATCTTACTCATCAACCTTTGTGCATTGAATATCCTGCTTTAAATGCTGCATTTGAACTTAAATCCGGACTAATTCATCTTTTGCCTACTTTTCGTGGTCTTACAGGTGAAGATCCATACAAGCATTTAAAGGAATTTCATGTGGTGTGCTCTACCATGAAACCACACGGAATTTCAGAGGAACAAATCAAATTAAGAGCCTTCCCATTCTCCCTAGCAGATATAGCAAAGGATTGGCTGTACTATCTCCCATCCGGATCAATAAATTCATGGTGCGACATGAAAGCGCTATTCTTAGAGAAATATTTTCCTGCTTCAAGAGTGGCCAACATAAGGAAGGAGATTTGCGGGATCCGATAATTTAGTGGAGAAACACTGTACGAGTACTGGGAGAGATTCAAGAAATTGTGCTCCAGCTGCCCTCCCCACCAAATCGACGAGCAACACTTGATTCAGTACTTCTACGAGGGATTGATACCAATGCAAAGAAGTATGATCGATGCGGCTAGTGGAGGAGCATTAGTGGACAAGACACCAGAGGCTGCAAGAAATCTGATTGCAAATATGGCTGCTAACTCACAACAATACGGAACAAGGAATGATCATACTCCGAAAAAGGTAAATGAGGTAAGCACGAGTGAATTGGTACAACAGATTTCTAACTTAACTGCTGTGGTGCAACAATTAACAACAGGAAACGTGTCGGTTGCGAAGGCGTGCGGATTATGCTTAATGGCAGGGCATGCTACTAACGCATGCCCAACATTGCAAGAGGATGAGAATGCACAGCAAGCCAATGTAGTAGGTAACTACCAAACACAACTAAGGAAATATGATCCCTACTCAAACACTTACAATCCAGGCTGGAGAGATCATCCGAACCTCAGTTATGGAGGGAACAGGCCACAAACACAAGGAATGTTCCCACCGAGGCAGCAGGGCTTCCAACCAGCCCAACCTCAATATCAACCTAAGCAAGCAGCACCTGCACCTACTGGAACCACATTGGAGGATATGTTCAAAGCATTCATGAATCAGACACAGCAGTTCCAGTAGGAGACAAAAGCTTCGGTTCAAGATTTGAGAAACCAAGTAGGACAGCTGGCTACAACTGTGGGGATATTGGAATCCAAAGACTCAGGAAAATTACCATCTCAAACAGTAGTCAACCCAAGGGAGAATGCAAGTGCCATAACTCTGCGGAGTGGAACACAGTTACATACACCACCTACCCCCATAGAGTTTGAGGAGGAAGCAGCTAAGGAGGAAACAGAAAAATCCAAGGTACAACCTAACCCTCCTAATCAGCTTAAAAACATTCCTCTTCCATTTCCTCCCAGAAATTCTAAAACCACAAAGAAAGATGAAAAAGAAAAAGAAATTCTGGAAACTTTTAGGAAAGTAGAAGTAAACATCCCTCTCCTTGATGCAATCAAACAAGTGCCAAGATATGCAAAATTTTTAAAAGAATTATGCACTAATAAAAGAAAATTGCAAAATGATGAAAGAGTTACTGTTGGAGAAAATGTATCTGCTGTCCTTCAAAGAAAAATGCCTCCTAAATGTAAAGATCCAGGAATGTTCACAATCCCATGCAAAATAGGAAACACCAGATTTGAAAAGGCCATGCTAGATTTAGGAGCGTCAATTAATGTTATGCCTTTATCTATTTATGCCTCTTTAAATCTAGGTCCTTTGAAAAATACTGGTGTGATTATTCAATTGGCAGATCGTACTAACACTTACCCCCGAGGGGTAATTGAAGATGTCTTAGTGCAGGTGAACGAACTAATCTTTCCTGCAGATTTTTACATTGTGGACATGGAAGATGATATATCACCAAACCCTTCCCATATCTTGTTAGGAAGGCCATTCCTAAAAACAGCAAAAACCATGATTGATGTGCATAATGGGACCTTGACAATGGAATTCGATGGAGAAAAGATTCAATTTAACATCTATGATGCCATGAGGTACCCTAGTGATATAGGGCAGGTTTTTGCTATTGATGTGAGAGATTCCTTAGTACATAGAGCTTTGGAAAGAATACATAGGGATAGTTTGGAGGTTGTCATCACCAACAGTATGGATATGGACAAGGAAGATAAAGTTGAGCGAACTCAGGAATTGAATGAAATTGTGGCTGCACTACACTCATTGCCGAAATTCTCAGATAAGTCAGCAGTACATTCTATTCAATTACCTATTTCTCATCAAAAGTTACTACCATCTGTTGTGCAAGCTCCAACCCTAGAATTGAAACAATTACCTGTACATTTAAAATATGCATATTTGGGGACTAATGATACTTTGCCTATTATTATTGCGAGCAATCTAACTAAAATGCAGGAAGATAAATTGCTGAGAGTCCTAAGGGACCATGTCACAGTTTTTGGTTGGACGATAGCGGATATCAAAGGTATTAGTCCTGCGATGTGCATGCATCGGATATTGTTAGAGGATGGAGCTAAGCCCACGAGGGACGCACAAAGAAGATTGAATCCACCCATGATGGAGGTGGTGAAAAAAGAGGTGCTCAAACTGCTTGATGCCGGCATAATCTATCCCATTTCCGATAGTCAATGGGTGAGTCCAGTGCAGGTAGTCCCAAAGAAATCCGGAATCACCGTTGTCAAGAACGATAATAATGAATTGGTGCCCACACGGATACAAACAGGATGGAGAGTGTGTATTGACTACAGGAAATTAAATGCTGTAACAAGAAAAGATCACTTTCCACTTCCTTTTATTGATCAAATGTTGGAAAGATTAGCTGGGCACACTTATTACTGTTTTCTAGATGGTTTTTCAGGATATAACCAGATTGTGATTGCACCCAAGGACCAAGAAAAGACCACATTCACATGTCCCTTCGGCACATTTGCATACCGACGTATGTCATTTGGACTCTGTAACGCTCCTGGTACTTTTCAGAGATGCATGATAAGCATTTTTTCAGATCTTTTAGAAAACTGCATTGAGGTCTTTATGGATGACTTCACAATACATGGCGATTCTTTGGATGCATGCTTAGATAATTTGAGTCGTGTTTTGGATAGATGCATGGAAACTAATCTTGTTCTAAATTGGGAAAAATGTCATTTTATGGTAGAACAAGGAATAGTACTTGGTCATGTTGTATCATCTAAGGGTCTCGAAGTTGATAAAGCTAAGATAGATATTATTTCTGCTTTGCCTTACCCCTTCAGTGTACGGGAGATTCGTTCTTTTCTTGGTCATGCAGGATTCTATCGAAGGTTTATCAAGGAGTTCTCGAAGATTGCATTGCCCTTGTGTAAGTTGCTACAAAAGGATGTGGACTTTCAGTTTAATGATGAGTGCAAGGAGGCTTTTGATAATTTAAAGAAATTGCTGACCTCTGCCCCTGTGATCCAACCACTGAATTGGAAGTTTCCATTTGAAATCATGTGTGACGCAAGCAACTATGCAGTGGGGGCTGTTTTGGGACAAAGAATTGACAAAGTTGTTCATGCTATCTACTATGCTTCTAGAACTTTGAATGGAGCTCAGATAAACTATTCCACAACTGAAAAGGAACTTTTATCTGTGGTTTTTGCTTTAGATAAATTTCGATCATATTTGCTTGGCACTAAAGTTATAGTTTATTCTGACCATGCTGCTCTCAGGTATTTGCTAACTAAGAAAGACTCTAAACCTAGGATTGTTAGATGGATACTCCTTTTGCAAGAATTTGACTTGGAGATTAAAGATAAGAAGGGTGCGGACAACTTGGTAGCGGATCACCTGAGTAGGTTGCTGAGAGAAGAGGATGAACTACCTTTGCGTGATTCCTTCCCAGATGAGCAGTTACTCTCCATCCATGCTGACACTCCATGGTATGCAAATTTGGTGAACTATTTGGTAAGTGCATATTTTCCTAAGGAATTTTCCAAATCCCAGAAAGAAAAGCTAAAGAGTGATGCTAGACACTATGTTTGGGATGATCCATACTTATGGAAATTTTGTGCTGACCAGATAATTAGAAGATGTGTGCCAAATAATGAATTCCAATCTATTCTAGTTTTTTGCCATTCTCAGGCTTGTGGAGGACATTTTGGTCCAAAAAGAACTGCTAACAAAGTTTTGGAAAGTGGTTTTTATTGGCCGTCACTTTTTAAAGATTCATATCTGTTTTGTAAAACATGTGATAATTGCCAAAGGACGGGGAATATCTCTCAAAGAAATCAAATGCCCCAAACTCCTATTTTAGTTGTTGAGATTTTTGATGTTTGGGGTATAGATTTTATGGGACCTTTTCCTTCATCCTTTGGGAATGTATATATTCTTTTAGCTGTTGATTATGTCTCAAAATGGGTGGAAGCTAAAGCCACTAGGACTGACGATTCTAAAGTTGTTGCAGATTTTGTCAGGACTAACATATTTGTCAGGTTTGGAGCACCACGGGCCATCATTAGCGATCGCGGAACTCACTTTTGCAATAGGGTATTAGCGGCTTTGTTCAAGAAGTACAATGTTTTGCACAAGGTTTCTACATCCTACCATCCGCAAAGTAATGGCCAAGCTGAGGTGTCCAACCGGGAGATCAAATCCATTTTGGAGAAGGTAGTCAACCCAAGCAGGAAGGATTGGAGTCTGAGACTAGATGATGCACTTTGGGCCTATCGAACGGCATTCAAAACTCCTATTGGGATGTCACCATATCGGATTGTGTTTGGGAAACCCTGCCACTTACCAGTTGAGTTAGAGCATAGGGCTTTTTGGGCAATCAAGCAGTGCAACATGAGTTTGGAAGTAGCTGGAGTACACAGGAAGTTGCAGTTACAAGAATTGGAAGAATTAAGGAATGAGGCCTATGAAAGTTCAAAGATTTACAAGGAAAAGACCAAGGCCTTTCATGATAAACAAATTTTGCGAAAAACCTTTGTCGTGGGACAGAAAGTTTTGTTATATCATTCTCGGCTTAAGTTATTTCCAGGTAAATTGAGATCTAGATGGGTTGGTCCTTTTGTTATCACTAATGTGTTTTCTCATGGTGCAGTCGAGATTCATAGTCCAAGTACAGGAAAGATTTTTAAAGTGAATGGACATAGATTGAAACCGTTCTATGAGGGACATCAGGTGGAAAATATTGAGATGGTGGAGCTAGATGATCCGGTCTATGAAGAATGAGAATGGAGACATGATGTCAAGCCAATGACAATAAACAAGGGCAGCTGCTTGGGAGGCAACCCAAGAAATCAGATTTGATTTTTCTATCCTTTTACTATTTAGTTCTTTATTTTTTTTAATTGCATGTAGTTCTTTCTTATTTGCATGATTTTCTTACATTGGGGACAATGTAAGGTTTGAGTGTGGGGGGAGAGATTTAGGTTTTTTATTTTCTTTAGTGATATTGATCTGCTGATTTTGATAGAAAATAGGACCATCTTGATGCCTTTGAAAATTTTTGAAAAACATTGGATTCCATGATTCTATTTGCCTATGTGTTCGAAGGTTAAGATCAACAAATAAGAATCAATGCTAAAAATTCAAAATCTGTTTAATGCTTAATTGGTTAATGATTGAGAAAAACTAAGTCATGATCCATAGTAATTGATTTAAATTGAATTTGTGTCTCATGAGCACTTGAACATGTGATATATGCTTAGTTGGCTAAGTTATCTGTGGAGTTGTCTATGTGCACTAATCTCATGCTCTAGAACTATTGAACTGCTTATGCTTTTTGCAGGACCATGTGAAAAAAAATCAGAAAAGTTTGAAAATCAAATAAATTGTTGAAAAAGAAACACAAGAGAAGTTATGTGGTGGGATGAGATGGAGCGTAAAACGCACTCTCTCATAAACACGTGCGAATAAGTGAGATGGAGCATAAAATGCACTCACTTACAAAAGAATGATTGAAGAAGGTGAAACGGAGCATAAAATGCATTCACCGGAAACAAAGAGAAAAAAAATGAAAGGGTCCTGGAGAAAAAAATTAAAGCAGAAAAAAATATGTTTTGAGTTTTCGAGTGGTGTGCACGGTTTTTGCTCCATGATAACTATGTTGAGTAAGTGTGTGGATTATAGAAGAGTGTTTATGTGGATACTATTTGATTTAATGAAATTCATTGGTGAAGTGACGAGGTGGTTATCATGAGTTAATTGATGAACGTTAATTATGTTTTTGTGGGTTTAGTATTGATAATCATGATTTGATCTTAAATCTTTTTGACATACTGGTTGAATAGAATTATTTTTGGAAATCAAATTTTTGATTTACACGAGGACGTGTAAAAGCTAAGTGTGGGGGAATTTGATAAGTGCATATTATTCATTTATTTCTATTCCTTTATATTTAGTTTATTATATGTTTTATAGCGTATATGGACTTATTAAGATATTTATTGATTTCAGGTGATACTGAACTGAAGAACTGAAGCTTTTTATTAATTGTTAATTCTTATTACTTTATTCTTGATAATTTAGTTTAATCAATTCAAAACCCCCTTTTTATTGGAAATCATAGGATAAATATAAAATAAATCACTCTCTGTGGGATCGATCCTTGCTTACTACTGTGCTTATTATTTAAATTTGTGAAGTAAAAGTGAGGTTAATTTAGGAGTGTAAACGACAGCTCCCAATTTTCACACCGGTACCCGGACTAGAATTGAAATATATATATTGACAGAAAAGTAGTCAACCAAGACTGGGAAGATAACCCAGTGGTGGTGAAGGCTGCTTATATATGCATATTTATATATAAAAGCAGTAAAAAGACCACAGAATAATCGAGGCTGAACTGAAATGTAAATGTACAGAAATGTAATCAAACAGGGACTAGGAAGATAACCCAGTAATGATGAAGTGTGCTAAAACATTATAAAAGCCACAGAATAATCCAGGTCGGACAGAAATATATAAATATATATATATATATATATATATATTGATAGAAATGTAGTCGATCAAGACTGGGAAGAAAATCCAGTGGTGGTGAAGGCTGCTTATATATGCATAAATATATATAAAAGCAGTAAACTACCTTAGATTTGACATCTGGGCTTGACAAAATTGAAAATGTAGTATATATATAGTTAAATAAACACAGAAAAAAGCCAAATCCGGACTGGGAAGAGAACCCAGTCTGGCGAAGTTGCTTAAAATGAAGGTGCTAGTGCACTGAAGCTGTTAGAGCTGTTGAATCGTCAATTCGAGTTGTAGAAATGCCAGAAATTGAGTTTATGTACAAAAATATACTAAATTTTGACGAAAATGGCCACGAAACTAAATTTTGGGCATATTTGGAAAATAAAAATTGATATACAAGTACAAAACAGTGCAAAGAAGTAGGAATCACTTTTTGATTGTAAAAATACTTACAATGGACTGCTACACGAGCTTTTTGCCAAATTGTAGGCTCTAAACGTCAGAATCTATCGGTTTTTTTCTGATATGTGGTAGTATGTAGGTATATCTACGTGTTAGAGTGAAAAAATTTGAGTTTAGAAGAGGTGAAAAAGTCAGAGAATCAAACGAGCAGAGGTTCGCTGCGTTTCGGAATTGTTTAAAATGAGGGGGGTGCACATTTATTTATAGGCTAGGGATCCTCAGCTCTCCCTGCTTCTACCGCAGGTAGAGGTGCGGCTCCCTTGGTGGGCCCACTTGTCCGATTGAGTCATCTCGAAGTACGTGCACTCCGAGCAACGCAAGGTCGAAGTTAAAACTTTTTAACATTTGATCCGAGCGTCCTTTTGAGGCGTACGATACCTTTTCAGAAAGCCCTCGCCGAGAGTGTCACAATGACATGGGATAAAATATTTTCTAGGTCCAAGAAAATGGGTTCATAATCAGGTTTTTGATTCCCCGCAGTTTGTCGATTGAGCTGTCTTATGCTGTTTGCACTCGGGATCGTAGTTATATTTCGTTCTAACCTTGGTGGCATCAATTCGGATTAAGTTTGACCGAATTGGCTTGAGGTTGGTAAAATGACCATTTTTCCCCTCCCGGGATTGCCTTCAGTGTCGGCATGGCCTTTGGTTGACTTCCGGGAGTTGTTTCCAAGACTTGGATCCCATTCGAATCTGTCTGTCCTCAGTGTAATCTCTGAAGATGACTTGGTCATTCCAAGTTGTCTTCTGGAGATGTTATGGAGCTTCAGGTTCGTTTCCGAAGTTGACTTGACTTCCCGGGTTGCGACCGAGGCTGACCTGTACCTCCCGGGTTGAGATCAGGGCTGATCTGTACCTCCCGAGTTGAGACTGGGGCTGAGTTGACATCCCAAGACTGGTGTTTGAGGCTGTGGTTGTCCCGGTATTGGTGATCGAGGTTTATTTGAAAGGCTCGATATTGAGATAGTGGTTGATCTGACAGCCCGATTGGAGATTAGAGTTGATTTGATAGCTCGATATTGAGATCGGGGTTGATCTAACGATTCAATTGGAGATCAGAGTTGATTTGATGGCCCGATATTGAGATCGGGTCTGACGATCCGATTGGAGACCAGAGTTGATTTGATGGCCTGATATTGAGATCGGGGTTGATTTAATGGCCTGATATTGAGATCAGGATGGATCTGACGATCTGATTAGAGATCGAAGTTGATTTAATAGCCCGATAATGAGATCGGGGTTGATTTGACGGTTCGATTGGAAATCAGAGTTGATTTGATGGCCTGATATTAAGATTGGGATTGATCTGACGATCCGATTGGGGATCAGAGTGGATTTGATAGCCCGATATTGAGATTGGGGTTGATCTGACGGTCCGATTGGAGATCGGAGTTGATTTGATGGCCCGATATTGAGATTGGGGTTTATCTGTCGGTCCGATTGGATATCGGAGTTGATTTGATGGCCCGATATTGAGATCGAGGTTGATTTGACGGTCGATTTGAGATCGGAGTTGATTTGATGGTCTGATATTGAGATTGGGGTTGATCTGACGGTCCGATTGGAGATCGAAGTTGATTTGATGGCCCAATATTGAGATTGGGGTTGATCTGACGGTCCGATTGGAGATCAGAGTTGATTTGAAAAGACAGTTTTACCCTCCTACAGTGTTAGTATCGGGGCAGGAAATTTTGAGTGTCTACAATCATGAGACACTTTTGGAGTTTGTCATACTAAACGCCTTTAGCATCTAATGAATATACGTTCCTTGGGTTAAGCTGAACATCTTTTTAAATCTATCTATACAAATTTATTGTAATACCCGACTTTAAAAAATAATTAGATAATAGAAGTGTAACTAATAATTATTTATACATATCTAAAACCTATAATGATAAGGAAAAGTCATTTAAGTTGTAACAAACTTTTAATTTTAAAAGGACTCTGTTACCTGGTAACCTATTTTGCAAAGGAATTACATATATTTAAACAACTAGAAAGAAAGAAAAGAACGTAAAAACTATTTGGCTTTGGAGTACAGCAGAATAAAGAAGAAGAGAAGAAAACTCAAATGTAAACTTAAATATTTCTTTTTCAATTATGAGTTGATTTATATGTATGATTAGATATTTTTTAAACAGTAATTATAATAATAAAAGAATTCTGAAAATGGTGTTATGTATGTGGTTTTTTTTTTGTTACGGGCGTGCGAAATCAGAGTTTGATTGCAGATTTTGTAACTTCGTTGGTGTGTGTTGTATTTTTATAAACTGACTAGCATGCCTATAAGTATATACACGTGTGCTTGTGGGTGAGAGATATTTGATGTTTGTTATATATATGTGGATATGAGTGGTGTCAGTATTTTACTAATGCATAATGGGAGGGTATTATGTATTCATTAAATACATGTGGGGTATGTGAATCATGAATCAAAAATAAGTTACTGCAACAGTTAATATAAATAGAAAGTTCAATCATGCCAAGAATGTTATGGCAATACACTTACAATTTTACACACACACATATGTGTATATATATGTATATATAGAGTGCGAATATTTAATTACTAATTAATTTGTTAGCTACTGTTCTTGATAATATGAATTTTAAAAGTATATTTTCTAACACCAAAATTTATAAGTTTTATAAATTCAAATATAATAATTGACTACGAATTTATTTAAAACTTAAGATTTATGTGCATAATATTAGAATAAAGAGTATGAGTGTGTTATAATATTGTATTCTAATAATTCTATTTGTCCTTATTTTATATTTAGGATTTGTTCGCTTTTAATTTTGTGTTTCGCAATATCGAGGTAAGTGGCTTTTCGAACTATTTAGTGTTTTTAAATTATCATTTATTTTTATATATACGTTAGTAATTACTCGGATGCCTAAATGTATGGTTTCAAAATTCGTTTTGTTTTATTTAAGGCTTTCATTTAAATTAAACTGTTACGTTCTTCTATTTCAAAATTCGGATCAAGTATTTATTTTCGAACTGTGAAATGAGATTATATGATTTTGAACTATGAAAACGTATTGTTTAGAATATCGATAATATATTGAGAAAATATTTTAAAATCCTCTGTCTGACTATGTATAGAACTCGTTATTGATTACGTTTAGTTCCAGAGCTAATATAAGACCTACTAAGGCGCACACCTTTAGATGCCCTTCGGGGAAAGTGCATTTTTAGAGATACCATAGTAGGGTGCGTATCATAACGTTATCGAACTTTTGGGCCGTGTTACAGGGCTATTGTAACCTTAGTCGCTAAGGCTGTGGATTAAAAGATATATGATATACATTAAAATCAATTTTTGAATTATTTTAGTTTTGAAAGCTTATGTACTACTGTTATTGAACAAAAAGTTTATTTCAAAAAAGTGTTTTGCAAATTATACTTGATTCGGCTAAATAGGGAGGATTGTTACTTGATGGACTTCATAGCTCACCCCCTTACAGATTTTTACAGGTCCAATCGTTGAAAGCTAAGCACTTATTTGATACGCTTGGAATTGTTGGGTTTGTACGTAACGCAATCATGCAATCAAATCACATAAATAGGGCAGAAGCGCAAAAACTAGGTTTTCAAAAATTTATACAAACCCATAACCATGATCATGCTTTGTGCTAGTTATCAATAACAGAAAAGAGAGAACATGGAATTATACCTTTGAAGATCCAAGCTTCCTCATGTACTAGTTCTACTCCTTTGATTCCTTTGATTCCTCTGTAGTGGCTCCTTCCCTTGATCAATGTCAGCCACCCAATTGTTTGGCCTCTAACGGTGATCCACCAAGGAAGATGAAGAACTCAATAAGATGGGTTATTGGCTTAACCCTTGTTTCTATCTCTATAGAATATGTGTACTCCCAACTCTTGGAAAAATTCACGTACCTTATTTCTTATATAAGACTCTCTTATATAGATATTAGATTAACCCTCCTAATTCAATTAGAATAGGGTTTTATTTAATTAATTAAATATTTTTAATTAATTTATATCCTAATCTTTATTAGGATTGAGAGAGAGTACTGATATTATATTAATTCCTAAACTCCTTTAGAATTAAAATAATAATAATAATATTAATATTAATAAGACTCCTCTTATTAATTTATATTTAATATTTCTAAAATATTAAATAATAAATATTAAGCTATTTAATTTATTCTATCACCATAGATTAAATTAATTATACTTAATGCATTATTACTATCATGCCATTTTCTTCTTAAATAATTCTTATTCCTTTTATGGTGTGACCCTTTAGGTTCTCCATATTAAACAGGTTATGAATAAATCAATTAAAACAATTCTAATCTTATTTAAATAAATAAATTAAACTAATAATCTATTTAAATAAATAACATTTATTCTACAATAGGGATAAGCCTCCCTAGCGATCAACGACTTTCCAGATAATATAGATTTCAACATTAATCATAAAAGAACCTGTGAGTTAATAGTTACCGTACAATTCAATCCTTCCACCATACAATGTCCCTATTAAATATAAGACATGGATTTACTGTCAAGTCTTAATTTATTTAATCATATGTATTTCGATTAGAAAATGCACAACTCCAAATAATGCAAATTAGAAACCTCTTTCTAATTTCATTCTATCTTGGCCAAGGATTCCTGGGTTGTCATTTAACGAATCACATAGGACATATCTCCTCTTTTACTAGAGGTGGTAGATTCTTTATTGATCATTCATTATCTCCATATGTAACTCATTATACCCAAGCATACCCTATATATGCCTTAAAAGGCCTTAAGGAATTAGTCAAAGTATAATTTGTTACATACAAGATACTATGATGATCTCAAGTCCAAGGATCACTTGTACTACTATCACATTAGGAATTCCTATTGACAGGCGAGTAAAACTCCATTAGGTATTCCATAGCGAGTCACGTTCAGTGAACTTATTCTCCAATAAGCACCTACATACTTGCTTTAATGTCTCCACACAAATGACCATGAGATCAGTCATCCTCATCCAATGAGCAAGCAACATATGTACCAATCTATCCGGATTTACTAATCCCCATTTTAGTAATCCCACAATTGGGAACTATTTTAGTTTTTAAGCTTTCTAAGAATTTAGATCTCATTATCATGATCTCATCATGATTCTAAAAGCATTGCTTAAAACTATGGGTTATTTACATATTATAAAAACAGCACCATGTATATAATTATATGCCTTAAATGAATTTTTTATTAATAAATAAATAAGATTGTTTACAAAGTATGTGCTTTATCATCATACATGATTGGCTTGTATGCACACTACTATCAATCTCCCACTTGCACTAAAGCCAATCGCCATGGTATCTCATACCCATCTTCTCTAAGTGACGATCAAACTGCTGTTGTGTTAGAGCTTTAGTAAATGGATCTGCAATGTTGTCTTGAGAGTCCACACGCTCCAAGGTGACGTCTCCTCTTTCAATGATCTCCCTGATCAAGTGAAATCGCCGCAACACGTGTTTAGATTTCTGATGAGACCTGGGTTCCTTAGCCTGTGCAACCGCTTCGGTGTTGTCATAGTATACGGGAACTGCTTCTCCGATGCTAGGAACCACACCAAGTTCAGTTATGAACTTCTTCATCCAAACAGCTTCCTTTGCAGCTTCACTTGCAGCTATATACTCTGCCTCTGTCACTGAATCAGCAACTGTTTGCTGCTTGGAACTCTTCCAACTCACTGCACCTCCGTTCAAGGTAAACACATACCCTAAAATAGATTTACTGTCATCTTGGTATGTTTGAAAACTTGAGTCTGTGAATCCCTCGAGTTTTAATTCAGACCCACCGTAGACAAGAAAAATATCTTTAGTCCTTCTCAAGTACTTTAGGATATTTTTCACTGCCTTCCAGTGCTCTTCTCCTGGATTCGACTGGTATCTGCTTGTTACACTAAGTGCGTGAGCAACATCCGGTCTAGTACATATCATACCGTACATGATAGATCCTATTGCAGAAGTATAAGGGATCTTACTCATACGGTCTCTCTCCTCAGGTGTCTTTGGGGCCTGTTTCTTGGAGAGATTTATTCCATGGCTCATCGGCATGAGACCTCTTTTGGAATCTTCCATGCTAAACCTCTTTAGCATCGTATCAATGTACGTTCCTTGGGATAAGCCGAGCATTCTTTTAGATCTATCTCTATAGATCTTTATCCCCAAAATATAGGATGCTTCACCCAAGTCCTTCATGGAGAAGTTTTTAGATAACCAGATTTTAATGGATTGTAACATAGGAATGTCATTCCCTATCAGTAATATATCATCAACATATAATACAAGGAATGATACTGCGCTCCCACTAACCTTCTTGTATACACAAGGTTCATCCTCGTTTTTGATAAAATCAAACTCTTTGATTGTCTCATCAAAACGAATGTTCTATCTACGAGAAGCTTACTTTAACCCATAAATGGATCGTTGTAGCTTATAGACTTGATTTGTTCCAACTTTTGAGATAAATCCCTCTGGTTGTGTCATATACACATCCTCCTCAAGTTTCCCATTGAGGAAGGCCGTTTTCACGTCCATCTGCCAGATCTCATAGTCGTTGTAAGCTGCAATCGCAAACAAAATCCGAATGGACTTGAGCATGGCTACTGGTGAGAAGGTTTCATCATAGTCAACTCCTTGCCTTTGTTTGAAACCTTTTGCAACCCGTCGGGCCTTATAGGTCTCTACCTTTCCGTCTGCTCCAGTCTTTTTCTTAAAAACCCATTTACACCCAATAGGTTTAATACCTTCAGGTGGTGAAACCAAAGTCCATACTTTGTTTTCATACATGGAGTCCATTTCAGATTTCATGGCTTCAAGCCATTTCCCCGAGTATTTATTACTCATAGCCTGTTCGTAATTCAATGGATCATCATTCATGATGTGTACCTCATCATCATCCTCTATAACGAATCCATACCTCTCAGGTATCTGCGGTACTCTTCCAGATTTACGAACAGGGTGTGGTACAGTAGGTTCTTCTACTTGGTTAGGTACTTGACTTTGGTCCGTGGTAACTTGTGGTTCTTGAACTTCTTCAAGATATATCGTACTCCCACTGACCCCTTCATGGATAAACTCTTTCTCCAAGAAGGTAGCATGTTTCGCAACAAACACCTTTTGATCAGTTGGATGATAGAAATAATACCCTACGGTTTCTTTAGGGTATCCCACAAATCTACACTCATCATATTTAGTCTGTAGCTTATCATTTTCAAACTTTTTGACATAAGCTGGACAACCCCAAGTCTTAACATGCTTAAGATTTGGTTTCCTCCCTTTCCACATCTCATATGGAGTCTTTGGGGCGGATTTGGTAGGTACCTTGTTAAGTAGGTATGCAGCCGTTTCTAGGGCATATCCCCAGAAGAAAATTGGAAGGTCTGTAAAACTCATCATGGATCGAACCATGTCCAACAATGTTCGATTTCTCCTTTCAGATACTCCAAGTAACTGTGGTGTACCTGGAGGAGTCCATTGTGAGATTATACCATTTTCTCTGAGACAATTGAGAAACTCACTGCTTAAGTATTCTCCACCTCGATCTAATCGAAGTATCTTAATACTCTTGCCCGTTTGTCTCTCTACTTCACTTCTGAACTCTTTGAACTTTTCAAATGATTCTGATTTGTATTTCATTAAATACACATATCCAAATCTTGAGTGATCATCAGTGAAAGTAATAAAATAAGAATACCCACCCCGTGCATTTGTTGTCATAGGTCCACAAACGTCTGTGTGAATCAATGCCAACAATTCTGTAACTCTCTCTCCTTTTCCACTAAAAGGAGATTTAGTCATTTTACCCATGAGACAAGATTCACAAGTTGGATATGATTCATAATCAGATAGCTCGAGGAGCCCATCTTTATGCAACTTGGATAATCTTGTTTCATTGATATGACCGAGTCTACAGTGCCACATATAGGTATAATTAATATCATCTCATTTCTTTTTCTTAATTTGTTTAATTTGAAATATATTTTCTTGTAAGTCAAGTGTATAAAGTCCATTTCGCAAATTTCCAATACCATATAAAACATCGTCTTTATAAATAGAACAACCATTGTTCTTTATAATAACGTCAAAACCTTCCATATCCAATACAGAAATTGAAATAATATTTTTAATAATATTCGGAACATAATAACAGTTATTAAGATAAATAGATTTGCCCGAAGGCATTGCTAAACAATAAGTTCCTACAGCTAATGCAGTAACTTTTGCTCCATTTCCCACTCGTAGGATCACCTCATCTTTGTTCAGCTTTCTACTTTTGACCAGTCCCTGCACAGTATTACATATGTGAGAACCACAGCCGGTATCCAATACCCAAGTAGAATTATGACTTTCAGAAAAATTAATTTCAATCATAAACAAACCTTGATTGGAAGTTGAAGCTTCTCCAAGCTTCTTCTCTGCTAGAAACTTCTTGCAGTTCCTCTTCCAATGTCCCGGCTCATTGCAATGAAAGCACATTCTTTTAGCTGGTTCAGGTTTCTTTTGATCCTTTTCTTTCCCTTTTCCCTTAGTCTTCTTAGATTTCTTCTTTTCAGAAGACACCTTGGGCCTCTTCCTTTTATTGGAAGAATCCACCATCAAGACATGGTTCTTCTTGGATGAGAAGTGAACTTCTGCAGTTTTCAGCATGTTAAGCAGCTCAGGCAAGCTGACATCTAGCTAATTCATGTGAAAATTAACCACAAACTGCGAGAAGGTCTCAGGGAGTGACTGCAAGACCAAGTCTTGACTCAACTCCCCATCCAAGCTGTCCAAGGCGTTCACTCAAATTGATTACCTTCAGAACATGAGTCTCGACGGCAGTGCCCTCGGTCATCCGAGATCGAAAGAGCTCCTTAGATATCTCATATCTAGCAGTCCTACTCTGTTCACCATACAACTCCTTGAGGTGAAGCAGCATAGCAGGAGCATCCATTTTTTCGTGCTGACGCTGAAGCTCGCTATTCATGGATGCGAGCATGATGCATTGAGCCACAGATGCATCATCTTGCCACTTATTGAAAGTGGCAATCTCTTCCTCAGAGGCTGTTTCTGAAACAGATTCAGGGATAGTGGAATTTAGGACATAAGAAATCTTTTCAGCAGTGAGAACAATTCTCAGATTTCTTAGCCAGTCCTCATAATTCGGGCCAGTAAGCTTATTTGCATCAAGTATGCTTCGTAGTGAGATTAGTGATTTTGACGTTTTTAAAATTCTGCATGTGAAAAGACAACATTTTAGCAAGCATTCATTTTATTAACTTTGCATACCAAAATAAATTTAGGTCTTTATTTTAAATTGGTATATCTCACTATTTTCATCAAACTATATTACCCTCATTTATATAGTTCGACAACATCTAATTAAAGATTTGCTAGTGAGATTAAGGATCCCATTTCAAATGTATATAACCTTGTGGAAAGCACAACAAGCGATATACAAATAAATAGGTAGCAACTCTTGTCAATTACATCACCATGTAACTCCTTTTATTTTGCCTCTTAAATCATAATGATCATGTGTGTGCACATCCGAACTAAAATGATTTAAGTTAAGTCCAGCCTAGTACTTCCATAAATTCAAAAAGAAAAATTTTCGTCCTTGTGGATAGCACAACAAGACTAGATCGTTCAATTTTCTTGATAAGCATCAAATGTGATTAATTAACATCTTAAATATTCAATACTCGCCTTGTGGATAGCATAACAAACTCATATTAAATATTTAATACTCTATTAATTAATCATGCTAGAAGGCGACGTTCGATATTCCAAATATCATTTGAACGCTTCAGACTTAATATTATTTCTTTGAGGGGTTTGTTATTATTTGTCTCATCTTGTTAAGCGCGCATGCACACACACACATATATATATATATATATATATATATATAAAATACGCGTCATTTTATTAAACATGCAAAGCATGTTTGCATAAAATATAATATATATAATATTTAGCATGCAATATAGAATACTATATTCTACCCGGATTGATTATGGACTTTTATTCTAGATTGGTTCACTAGAGCCACCATGTGAACCAAAAGGTCAAACCTAGGAGTGCAAGAATTTAAATTTAAATATAACTATTACATTTAAACCCTAGCTCCATACAAATGGGTCTTCACGCGTTCCTTGCTCCTTGGTCTCCAGTTTCTTCAAGATAATTCTAACTATCTCTATTACATAAACTATTTTTAATTAAATAGAAACCTTGATCAGCAGTCAAGGGGAAGTATATAAGAGGGAGATAGAATTTTACACCGAGAATAAAACCAGAGAAGACGAGGTACGCAGACCCCATTTTATAAAACCCATACATTCAAGCATTCATCCAAAATAAAAAATAATCACATTGGTCATAGTCCATAATCAACCCCATTTATTATCATACACATCAACATATGCATCAATAAATATCCATTCATCTCATGAATAACAATGTTATTCCATATATGGATCGATGTTATTTAATGGACAAAAATTTTGCTGAATTTTATTTTTGAAACAAAATAAACTCTTTTATTTTAATCAAAAATAAATCCAAATTAAACTCCTTTAATTTTAGCATTCTGAAATCATATTTCAGATAAAATAAACTTCTTTATTTTAAAACTTTATTAATTAAATAAACAGTTTACTTAATTAATTAAAATTAATTTTCAGGGTCTGTCCAGGTACCGGCGCAGCTGCGCTAGGAATGAACTGGGCAGCTGCGCAGGTAGCCTGAAGCAGCAGTTTTTGCAGACCGGCGCAGCTGCGCCAGTAATGAACTGGGCAGCTGCGCCGTTCGTCGCAAAAACTTGCAGAAAACAATTTTTGTACAGAAAAACGATCCAATTCTCACATCAATTCATACCTGGAATTATAAAATTGATAATTAGCACAAAGTTAGGCTCTGATACCACTGTTGGGTTTGTACGTAACGCAATCATGCAATCAAATCACATAAATAGGGCAGAAGCGCAAAAACTAGGTTTTCAAAAATTTATACAAACCCATAACCATGATCATGCTTTGTACTAGTTATCAATAACAGAAAAGAGAGAACATAGAATTATACCTTTGAAGATCCAAGCTTCCTCATGTACTAGTTCTACTCCTTTGATTCCTTTGATTCCTCTGTAGTGGCTCCTTCCCTTGATCAATGTCAGCCACCCAATTGTTTGGCCTCTAACGGTGATCCACCAAGGAAGATGAAGAACTCAATAAGATGGGTTATTGGCTTAACCCTTGTTTCTATCTCTATAGAATATGTGTACTCCCAACTCTTGGAAAAATTCACGTACCTTATTTCTTATATAAGACTCTCTTATATAGATATTAGATTAACCCTCCTAATCCAATTAGAATAGGGTTTTATTTAATTAATTAAATATTTTTAATTAATTTATATCCTAATCTTTATTAGGATTGAGAGAGAGTACTGATATTATATTAATTCCTAAACTCCTTTAGAATTAAAATAATAATAATAATATTAATATTAATAAGACTCCTCTTATTAATTTATATTTAATATTTCTAAAATATTAAATAATAAATATTAAGCTATTTAATTTATTCTATCACCATAGATTAAATTAATTATACTTCCATTTTCTTCTTAAATAATTCTTATTCCTTTTATGGTGTGACCCTTTAGGTTCTCCATATTAAACAGGTTATGAATAAATCAATTAGAACAATTCTAATCTTATTTAAATAAATAAATTAAACTAATAATCTATTTAAATAAATAACATTTATTCTACAATAGGGATAAGCCTCCCTAGCGATCAACGACTTTCCAGATAATATAGATTTCAACATTAATCATAAAAGAACCTGTGAGTTAATAGTTACCGTACAATTCAATCCTTCCACCATACAATGTTCCAATTAAATATAAGACATGGATTTACTGTCAAGTCTTAATTTATTTAATCATATGTATTTCGATTAGAAAATGCACAACTCCAAATAATGCAAATTAGAAACCTCTTTCTAATTTCATTCTATCTTGGCCAAGGATTCCTGGGTTGTCATTTAACGAATCACATAGGACATATCTCCTCTTTTACTAGAGGTGGTAGATTCTTTATTGATCATTCATTATCTCCATATGTAACTCATTATACCCAAGCATACCCTATATATGCCTTAAAAGGCCTTAAGGAATTAGTCAAAGTATAATTTGTTACATACAAGATACTATGATGATCTCAAGTCCAAGGATAACTTGTACTACTATCACATTAGGAATTCCTATTGGCAGGCGAGTAAAACTCCATTAGGTATTCCATAGCGAGTCACGTTCAGTGAACTTATTCTCCAATAAGCACCTACATACTTGCTTTAGTGTCTCCACACAAATGACCATGAGATCAGTCATCCTCATCCAATGAGCAAGCAACATATGTACCAATCTATCTGGATTTACTAATCCCCATTTTAGTAATCCCACAATTGGGAACTATTTTAGTTTTTAAGCTTTCTAAGAATTTAGATCTCATTATCATGATCTCATCATGATTCTAAAAGCATTGCTTAAAACTATGGGTTATTTACATATTATAAAAACAGCACCATGTATATAATTATATGCCTTAAATGAATTTTTTATTAATAAATAAATAAGATTGTTTACAAAGTATGTGCTTTATCATCATACATGATTGGCTTGTATGCACACTACTATCAGGAATAACTAGAGTTTAGTTTTAGACATTGTTTCTTTTGTTGATGGATTTTGATAAAATTCTTAGTTTCGGGGAGCTACGTCTCCATTTTAAGAATTTGGTATTTCTTTTGAATTGGATTGAAAAATATTTATTGTTGGGTTTTAAGTTAAGATTATTGTTGAGTTGTTTTGTTTGGGCTGCGCGTTATTGATATTATTGCCTTGTCGGCCTTTGGGTTTGCGGCGTTTAGCACTTCGGGCTTATATCGGGTTCGGGGTGTTACATTTATATCCCCAATATAGGATGTTCTACCCAAATCAATCATGGAGGAATGTTTAGACAACTTTAATTTGACCGATTGTAGCACAGAAATGCTACTCCCTATCAATAATATATCATCAACATATAATACAAGGAATGTAACAGCGCCCCCACTAACCTTCTTGTACACACATGGTTCATCCTCGTTTTTGATAAAATCAAACTCTTTGATTGTCTCATCAAAACGGATGTTCCATCTACGAGAAGCTTGCTTCAATCCATAAATGGATCGTTGTAGCTCATATACATGATTTGCTTCAACCATTGAAACAAATCCATCTGGATGTATCATATATATATATTCTCCTCTAATAATGCATATTTGAGAAAGGGCGTCTCCATGTCTATTTTGTCAGATCTAGTAATATTAAGCTGCAATCGTAAGTAAAATCCAAATGGACTTGAGCATTGCTTCAAAGATACGTGTAAAATCCAAGAAGGAAGTGTGTTTCGCAACAAACACCTTTTGCTCAGCAGGATTGTAGAAATATTATCCCAAACTTTCTTTAGGATATCCCACAAACATGCACTTATTAGATCTTGTCCCAAGCTTATCATTTTGAAACCTTTTCACATAAGCTGGACATCTCCAAATCTTAACATGCTTAAGACTAGGTTTCCTCCTTGTCCACATCTCATATGGAGTCTTGGGGATGGATTTCGAGGGGACCTTATTTAGTAAATACGTAGCCGTTTCTAGGGCATGACCCCAGAATGAAATTAGAAGATCGGTAAAACTCATCATGGAACGAACCATGTCCAACAATGTTCGATTTCTCCTTTCAAATACTCCATTTAACTGTGGTGTACCTAGTGGAGTCCATTGTGAGATTATACCATTATCTTTGAGATAATTGAGAAACTCAACGCTTAAGTATTCTCCATCTCGATCTGATCGAAGAATCTTAATACTCTTGCCGTTTGTTTCTCTACTTCACTTCTGAACTCTTTGAACTTTTCAAATAATTCAGATTTGTATTTCATTAAATACACATATCCAAATCTTGAGTGATCATCAGTGAAAGGAATAAAATAAGAATACCCTCCCCGTGCATTCGTTGTCATAGGTCCACAAACGTCTGTGTAAACCAACGCTAACAACTCTGTAACTCTTTCTTCTTTTCCACTAAAAGGAGATTTAGTCATTTTACCCATGACACAAGATTCACAAGTTGGATATGAGCCATAATCAGATATCTCTAAGAGTCCATCCTTATGCAACATGGACAATCTTGTTTCATTGATATGACCTAGTCTACAGTGCCACATATAGGTATAATTAACATCATCTCTTTTCCCTTTCTTAGTTTGTTCTATTTGAAGTATATTTTCATGCAAGTCAAGTATATAAAGTCCATTTCGCAGATTACCAACACCATAAAAAGCATTGTCTTTATAAATAGAACAACTGTTGTTCTTTATTATAATGTCAAATCCATCCATATCTAATACGGAAATAGAAATAATGTTTCTAATGATATTCGGAAAAAAAATAACAGTTATTTAAATAAATGGACTTTCCCATAGGCAGTGCTAAACAATAAGTGCATACAGCTAATGCAGCAACCTTTGCTCCATTTCCTACTCGTAGGACGACCTCATCCTTGTTCAGCTTTCTACTTCTGACCAGTCCCTGCACAGTATAACATATGTGAGAACCACAGCCGGTATCCAATACCCAAGTAGAATTTTGACTTTCTGAAAAATTAATTTCAATCATGAACAAACCTTGATTGGAAGTCGAAGCTTCTCCAAGCTTCTTCTCTGCAAGAAACTTCTTACAGTTCCTCTTCCAATGACCCGACTCGTTGCAATGGAAGCACATTTCTTTGCTAGCTGGATCAGGTTTCTTTTGTTCTTTTGTGTTCACCTTGCCCTTAGCCTTCTTAGATTTCTTCTTTTCAGAAGATAAATTAGGCCTCTTCCTTTTCTTGGAAGAATCCACCATTAAGACATGGTTCTTCTTGGATGGGAAGTGACCTTCTGCAGTTTTCAACATGTTAAGTAATTCAGGCAAGTTGGCATCTAACTTATTCATGTGAAAAATTAACAACGAACTGCGAAAAGGTCTTAGGGAGTGACTGCAAGACCAAGTCTTGACTCAACTCCCCATCCATGACGAACCCAAGCTGTCCAAGGCGTTCAATCAAATTGATCACCATTAGGACATGAGTCTCAACGGCAGTGCCCTCGGTTATCCGAGATCGGAAGAGCTCCTTAAATATCTCATATCTAGCAGTCCTACTTTGTTCACCATAAAACTTTTTGAGGTAAAGTAATATAGTAGGAGCATCCATATTTTCATGCTGACACTGAAGCTCGTTATTCATGGATGTGAGCATGATGCAATGAGCCCAAGATGCATCATTTTGTCACTTTACAATGGTGGCAATCTCTTCCTCAGAGGCTGTTTCTGGAACAGTTCCAGGGACAGATGAATTTAGGATATAAGAAATCTTTTCAGCAGTGAAATTAGTTATTTCGACATTTTTAAATTTCTGTATGTGAAAAGACAATATTTTAGCAAACATTAATTTAATTAATTTATATACCAAAATAAATTAGGTCTTATTTTAAATTGGTATCTCCCACTATTTTCTTCAAACTATATTACCCTCACTTAAATAGTTCGGCAACATCTAATTAAAGAATTGCTAGTGAGAATAAGAATTCTATTTCAAATGTATATAGCCTTGTGTGTGCACAACAAACGATATATAAATAAATAGGTAGACAACTCTTGTCAATTACATCAACATGTAACTCCTTATATTCTGCATCTTAGATCATAATGGTCAAGTGTGTGCACATCCGAACTAAAATAATTTAAGTTAAGTCCAACCTAGCACTCTATATATTCAAAAAAGGAAAATATTATCCTTGTGTGTGCACAACAAAATAATATTATTCAATTAACTTTGTAAGCATCAAATGTGATTAAATTAATATCTTAAATACTTAATACTTGCCTTGTGTGTGCACAACAAACTCATATTAAATATTTAATACTCTATTAATTTATCATGCTAGAAGAAGATGTTCGATATTCCAAATATCATTAAACACTTTAGACTTAATATGATTTCTTTGAGGGATTTGTTATTATTTGTCTCATCTTGTTTAGCGCGCATGCATATATATATATAATACATGTCATTTTATTAAAACATGTGAAGCATGTTTGCATAAAATATAATATATATAATACTAGCATGCACATATAGAATACTATATTCTACCCGGATTGATTATGGACTTTTCTTCTAGTTTGGTTCACTAGAACCACCAAGTGAACCAAAAAGGTCAAACCTAGGAGTGCAAGAATTTAAATTTAAACGTAACTATTACACTTAAACCCGGGCACCATACAAAACGGGTCTTCACGCGCTCCTTACTCCTTGGTCTCCAATTTTTTCAAGATAATTCTAACTATTTCTATTACATTAAATATTTAATTTAAATAGAAACCTTGATCAGCAGTCAAGGGGAAGTACATAGGAGGGAGATAGAATTTTATATCAAGAAAAAACCAAAGAAGATGAGGTACGCAGACCCTATTTAATAAAACTCATTCATTCATGCATTCAACTAAAATAAAATGCAATCACATTGGTCAATAGTCCATAATCAACCCCATTTATTTTTATACATATCACTATATGCATCAAAAAATAAATATTCATCTCATGAATTAAAATCATTTCATATATATATGAGTATCATTTAATAGGTAATTTTAATTTGCATGAAATCCAATTTCAAGATTAAAATAAACTCTTTATTTTAATTATAAAATTATTAAGAATATTATATATATATATATATATATATATATATATATATTACAACATCCTTTTAAAAAACTTTCCTGATTCCTTTTTTCTAATGAATCACCTTAATCAGAATGCTCTTTTTGTTTTGTGATTCCTTTTCTAATGAATCACCTTAATCAGATTGTCCTTTTTGTTTTGAATAGCTTATGTCCTTGGGTCACGTTATAACAGCTATGCAGGAAACTTATGAATCACATGAGTCTCCTTTAAAAAAAATCGTGAATCACCTTTTAATGAAAACTGATTCATTCGCCCCTTTTTTTTTTTAATAGCACGGATCCCACAGTGAAGGAAAAAAATTTATTTCTATTTTTTTTTCTTGCATAAAAAAATAATTTTATACAACTAATTATGTCCAATAAATTATTCTAAATACATTCCCATATGTATATAAAATCAAAATAATTTAATAATTGCATAAAAATTTAGCTATGATACCACTGTTGGGTTTGTACGAAATCATGGGTGCAATCAAATTGCAAAATTTAGCGGAAGCATGGTATATCAGAGTTTAAATTTTTTTTACAAAATCATTACCCGGATCATCCTTTATGCAAATTATTAATTTAAAACGATAAATAAGAAGTTATGGAATCATACCCTTGTAGAACGAAACTTCCACAGGTACGAGTTCAACTCCTTGTTCTTCGTGATCTCCTAGAATTTTTGGGTTAGATTCCTACCTTTGATCAATGTTAGCCACCCAAGTATTTGGCCTCTAGAAGTGATCCACCAAGGAAGAGAAATTATCAAGAAGGAGGGTGATTGCTGAACCCTAGTTTTTTATCCTCTATAGAAAAGGAGTACTCTCCAATAATTAAAATTTCATCAACTGATTTCTAACATAAGACTCCTTTTATATATATATTGGTCAACCCTTCTAATCCTATTAGACATAGATTTTTATTTAATTAATTAAACTCCTTTAATTAATTAGGCTTCCCAACATATTGGGATTTAATTAATTAAACTCCTTTAATTAATTTATCTCCTAATCTTATTAGGAATAAATGAGAGTACTAATATTAAATTAATTCCTAAACTCTTTTAGAAATTAAAATAATTATAATTATAATAATATTAATAAGACTCCTCTTATTAATTTATATTTAATATTTTTAAAATATTAAATAATAGACATTAAGCTATTTAATTTATTATATCACCATAGATTAAATTAATTACACTTAATGCATTATTACGATTATATCATTACCTTCTTAAATAATTATTCTTTCTTTTATGGTGTGACCCTTTAGGTTCTCCATATTAAACTGGTTGTGAATAAATTAATTAGAACAATTCTAATCTTATTTAAATAAATAAATTAAACTAATAATTTATTTAAATAAATAATATTTATTCTACAATAGGGATAAGCCGCCCTAGCGATCAACGACTTTCCAGATAATATAGATTTCAACATTAATCATAAAATAACCTGTGAGTAAATAGTTACCGTGTAATTCAATTCTTCCACCATACAATGTCCCAATTAAATATAAGACATGGAATTACTGTCAAGTCTTATTTTATTTAATTATATGTATTTAGATTAGAAAATGCACAACTCCAAATAATGCAAATTAGAAACTCCTTTCTAATTTTATTTTACCTTAGTCAAGGACTACTGGGTTGTCATTTAACGAATCACATAGGACATATCTCTTCTTTTACTAGAAGTGGTAGATTCTTTACTGACCATTCATTATCTCCATATGCAACTTATTACACCCAAGCATAACATTTTATATACCCTAAGGGTCTTAAGGAATAAGTCAAAGTATAATTCATTACATACAAGATACTATGATGATCTCAAGTCCAAGGATCACTTGTACTACTATCACATTAGGAATTCCTATTGACATGCAAGTAAAACTCCATTAAGTATTCCATAGCGAGTCACGTTCAGTGAACTTATTCTCCAATAAGCAACTACATACTTGCTTTAGTGTCTCCACACAAATGATCATGAGATCAATCATCCTCATCCAATGAGCAAGCAACATATGTACCAATCTATCTAGATTTACTAATCCCCTTTTTAGTAATCCAATGATTGGAAACTATTTTAGTTTTAAGCTTTCTAAGAATTTAGATCTCATTAGCATGATCAACATCATGATTCTAAAAGCATTGCTTAAAACTATGTGTTATTTACATATTATAAAAAATAACATCATGTAGATAATTAATTGCCTTCAATAAATTAATACTTTTATTAATAAATAAATAAGATCGTCTCCAAAGTATATGCTTTATCATCATACATGATTGGCTTGTATGCATACTACTTTCAGGTGCGAAAGACGTAGACGTCCTGGAGGGCTTCCTTGTTGGGCATCTCTGTCTCTTGACCCCCCGTATACTCCTCTCCCCCACCCCTCACATCCGCATTGTACATTCCATACAACTGGTCTCAACCATCTTTCATACGGGTGTATTCTATAGGAAAGTCTACGTTGAGCTTGAAGACTTTGTCTATAAGGGATTTTGAGCTCTCAATCTATACCAAAAAAGACAAAAAAATAATGTATTAGCATCAAATACTACTAAGATTATATCAATTGAATACTTTGTAAATATTAACTTGCTTACTATGCTAACTATACGATGTTGATTATATATAGACCGAGGCTCATAGGAAATGTTAGGATCTCCTTCTGGTCGAGGGCGGTGCAAATGTTGTCGGGTAATCTTATTGTACCATGTGAAGTATGTATCCGTGGGGATAGTTTCTGCAATAACAATTGTTTGTCCCTCGAATTCATCCATATACATCTCCCACTGCTTAATGTATGCCTTTCTCAATTCCATGTAATCCTTCGGCTCGAATTTTTGTTCTTTGGGTTCTCTAAGAAAATCATGTTTTTCGACTGGGGACGGAATACCTTATACATACCCATATTACCTCATGACGCGGTCGAGCATTTGATATTCTATAACATCTAAATGAATTTATGGGACCCGATTGGATCCTGTCATTCTAGCCTCATAATTATACCCACGCCAATCTTCATCTCATCGCTGGTAAGGCCGCCAAACTACTTCCCACCTAGGTTGTCTATCAAATTCGGCCCAGTAGAAAGACAGGTGGTGATGAGGATTCTCCCCTCCTATCAGGATATTTATGTTTGGTGGAATATGCCCAGGTCGTTGCCTACGAAGCCAAATTAAAGAATCTAGCCTAGGGTTAGGCCTTCCAACCAGAAAACGCTCGTATGACCATATTTGTAACAAGGTCACACAACCATTGGCATATTTACTCCCTTTTCTAGAAGCTGAGTACAAACCCCAATATAAATATGTCAAACATGCAACACCCCATGCATACGTGGCAATCTTATTTGAATCACATACAAAGTACATATACATAGGGTGTACAGTATTTCTTGACCTAGTGGGAAATAAAATCGCCCCACATATCCAAAGAATGTATGCCTTTATATAACGCCCGACCTCATCCCTACTTACATTTTTTGGGCACTTAAAGAAATTTTCATACAACCAAATGAGAGAAATACCATGTCCTTTTTTTAACAATTCTCCATTCCCCAACCATGTCCTCCCCAAAACATTTTGTGAAATATCTCAATGGAGCATCAAATGTGGGACAGTTAAGGGTTTTCCTAATACTGGCAATCGCAAAATAAAATGGACATCCTCCAATGTGATTGTTTTTCCCCCATCATATGAAAGGTATTAGTCTCCGAGTGACGTCTTTCAATTAGGGCAGACACAAGACTAGCATTGGTTTTGATAACTATTGTCGGATGACTAAACACCTCAAACCCCCACCCCTTTAAAAGTTTTTTTTGAAGTTTCGTTAGTTCCCACTTATCATATATAATTGTAGTCGTTTAGGTCGATGATCGTGTACCCCTATCAACCCCATACCATACATCCTCTAAACCATGTTGTTGGTTATAAAGGACACTGGGGTCAATGGGTCTAGATAGCCATTTGTTCATTTTAGCCTAACAATACAAACAACAACAATAAAAATATCTCAATAACATCATGCATGTGTACTAAATAACATTATCCATATATTAACAGAGCCGGCCCTGGGGGAGGGCCACCAGGGCTACCGCCCGGGGCCCATAGTTGAGGGGGGACCAAAATTTTTTATAAGCTTATGTATATATGTGTATAAAAAAATAAAAAATAAAACAAAAGAAATTATCGCATGTACCTATTAATGAAAAGGGAAGCCAATCAATCTTTATATACTCAATCTCAAGAAGAAACGTACTAAGTAAGGAAGTCACGTATTAATTATAAAATATAATATAAAATAAATCAATAAATATGGGGAATCAAAATAGACTCTTAGCCACAAAAAGAAGGAAATGCTTATGGAGATTCGGGAGGAAGCATGTAGACTCAAATATGTAGTTTTCATTTTTTTAATGCAATGTTTACAATCCGGGGTACTCTTTTTCCTTCGTTTGGGGTTTTGTCCCATTGGGTTTTCCCTAAACAAGGTTTTAATGAGGCCCCAAAATATTCTTTCTTATCTTTTGTAAATTCTTATAGTTTTAATAAAATTAATTAATTGATAATTTATTTATTTTTTTGTTTATTTTGTATAAAAGTGCACACTTGAGAAAATTTGACATGGGCCTTAGAAAACCCAGGACCAGCTCTGTATATTGATACCCAATTTGTATATATACATATTACTCATAATATTGTTTCAAACATGTAATTTTTCTAATATTTAATGAATTAACAAAATTTCTTACAAAAATACCAACAACAACAGCAATAAAATTAATATTTATTGTGTAAAAATATTTCATTATCATACATGCATGCTACCTAATCTATATACACGCATACTATCCATGAACTATTTCATACAATGTAATTATACTAATATAATATAAACTAAAAAATATATACAAAATAATCGGTAAAAAATATGCTTACTGGTATATGAAGTCGATTAATCGAAGAGAAATTGATTATTAATGTGTTATAAGGCTACCCAAGAAATCAGTTGATATTGTTTGTCTTTTCGTTCTCTCTAATTCTACAGAGAACGATAAATATGAATGAAAGAGACTAGATTTGAATATAAGTTGACTGGCCGCACCTTCTTCCTGCGACCAATAAACCTGTGTCGTTTTGGTAATTTTGTGAATCTGGGAATCTGGTTCACCCTAGTCGCACCTCCTTCTTACGGCCAGGTCCACAGGAAGGAGGTGAGGCCAGGGTGAATTGGATTTCAAAATTAGGGGCATTTAGGTAATTTCTATGGCCGTAAGAAGGACTTGCACCGGCCGCATGAAGGAGGTACGGCCGGGCTCAAGTCAAAATTAATCTAAGCTATCGATTAATTGGATGAACGGCTAGAGATATGTTAGCTGGAATAGTGTTTCCAACTAACACTGGTTGTGGAATATATATAAATATATATATATATATATATATGTGTGTGTGTGTGTGTGTGTGTGTGTATATATATATATATATATATATATATATACGAAAAGGATCAAGGGTATACCCCTTGATTCGACATACCTTGCTCACCACCTTTAGCGATGGACCGAGTGACGATTCTGTGACGCCCCCAAATTCCAGGACCGCCACTTGGTCTCTCGAATTCGGTTCATCACGTGCTCATGGTAATACATCGCAATAATGATAACTAAATATCACATAACCACAGCGGAAAATCTATTCTAGAATAATTTACAATGATTTATTATAATTATTCCCCCAAGTCTCGCAACCTACAGTACTTAATAGATTACATAGCAATATCAATTAACGACTTGTTATATAATCTAACTTAAGCTTAAACATAAACAAATCCAGTCTTACTACATCATCTTCACACAATATTAATATATTTGAAACACAACAGACATAAGCTAGTTGGTAGCCTTGCCCTTGTCCTTATCAATGCCCGAAGGTTCGCCATGCTCTGCCTTAACTGAAATGTTTTAGGGAAAGCAAGAATGAACACAAATTGCCCAGCAAGTAA